>OY728136.1:1717160661-1718410661 GCA_963277665.1 Viscum album | reverse complement strand
TTCCACATACCCCTATCTCATCTTATCCATATAATTCAAATATAATAGTATATAATTATGATGAATCGCATGTTGAACCTAAATAGAGTATAAGAATCAAAAAGGAGGAAATTTATATCCATATTTTATTTATCCTTATTCTGTAGTTTTTTTGTTGAGGGAGATCAAAATAACCATCTTCTAAATAAGTGTGCAATGCCATTGACTGTAGAAGATGACCCAAAGACATATAAAGAGGCTATGAATTATAGATATGTTTCTTTCTAGAAATAAGAAATTACGATGAAATAGATTCCATTATAGGGAATAATACATGGGTTATTATGGATTTATGAAGAGGATAAAAACATATTGGATATAAATGGGGTTTTAGAAAGAAGTATGATTCCAATGGTAACATTCAAGATTTTAAAGTAAGATTGGTTGCCAAATGTTTTAGATAAAAATATGGGATTGATTATTTTCATACTTATGCTCTTGTTGCTCAGATTACTTAAATAAGGATATTATTTTATTTAGCATCAATTAATCATTTGTATCTCCATAAAATGGATGTCAAAATTGATTTTTTAAATGATGAACTAATTGACTAGATTTAAAGTTACAACCAGAATGGTTTGTTATAGTAGGTAATGAAAAGAAAGTATGTAAACTAGTTAAATCACTTTATGCTCTCAAACAAGCTCTAAAGCAATGCCATGAGAAAATAAATTCTATTTTTTTATCTACTAACATTACTCATAATAATGTCAGTAAATGTCTTTATTAAAATTTTACAAAAGAATATGGAATTATTGTGTTTCTATATGTGGATGATAATTTAATTTTTGGAACCAATTAGATTTTTTTAATTAAGACAACGAATTACTTATCTTCAATGTTTAAAATGAATGATCTTGGAATAGTTAATACTATTATAGGTATAAAAGTTAGAAAAATAGTGGAGGTTATTCTTTATGTTAGTCTCATTACATTGGAAAATTGTTATATAAATTTGATCATATTGGTTTCATGGATTCCAATACATCATTTTATTCTAGTGTTAATTTTTTTATAAATATGAGTATAGTTGTAGCACAACTTGAGTATGCTAGTGTAATTGGTTATTTAATGTATGAAATTCATTGTACTAGACCTGATATTGCTTTTGTGGTATGTAAAATGAGTCGATATACTAGTAATCCTAATGTGGATCATTGTAAATGTATAAGAAGAATATTGGGATAATTAATAAAGTCTAAAGATTTAAGTTTATACTATAATTATTACTCAGCTGTATTAGAAGGATAGACCAATTGAAGTTGGATTACCAATATTGGTGATAACCAATCAACATATAGATTGATTACTATTGGATGTTGTGATGTTTCTTGGTTTAGAAAGAAAAAAAATTCAGTTCACATTCGACCATGGAGTTGGAGTTTATCTCCTTAGCAGAACGTAGAAAGGAATCTAAATGGACTATGAATATATTATTGGATGTTAGATTGTGGCCTAGTCTGTTATCAACCAGCTCTATAATTTTTTATAGTGAAGAAACATTATCAAGGCAATATAGTTGCATGTAAAATGTAAAGTCTATACAGATAAGACTCAGACACGATTATGTGAGGAAATTGTAACAATATGGTACCATAACAATTATCTATTTGAGATCAAGTAAAAACCATCCAGATCTGTTTACAAAATCTATATTAAGAGAGATCATTCATGCAACTAATAAATAGATTAGGTTGATGCCTATAGAATAAATAAATTCTGAAATTGAAACACAACACTTTCTTTATGTATATCCTAATCAAAGAGCTTAATGGGTAAAAACAAGTTACAAATATTATTATTGATATTGAAAATTATAACCCAAACTATTTGGTGTTAATATCATCTGTTATGACTAGAGGGCGAGTTATAAACTATTAACAAAATATTAAGACACGATGAGTTATGAGTTATAGTAATGAAAGCACATTGTAATATTTATAATTTTTGAACTTAGAAGTTGTGTTGCTTATTATGGGATTTAATGTATTTACTTCTTAGAGAGTTCATGAAAAGGATATTAGCACATGGCCATAAAAGTGCAAAAAATGAGATTTTGGGTGGAATGATTGTTTTATTTATGGTTTCTCTAGTTTATCTTAAATATTAACAAGTTTAATGTTTGGAAAACATTAAAATATAATAATACATTGATATATTGATACCAAGTAATGGTTTAAATTGAAATATACCATTATTATTTAATGATTCACTTGTGATATGAAGAGTTAATATTTATGAATAAAACTAGGGGATTGTTATAATTTATTCATAAATAATAATAACAATGAATGTAAAGTTTTGATTGGTCAAAACATTTAGTGATTCAATTGATGAGGTTATATTTTCGTTTGGGAATCCCACATTGGAAATGTGGGTAGAATTACCACAACTCCCCTCTTACTAAAAGGGGCTTTGGGAATTGAAATTTTCATTAAAAATATATATTTTATAAATATTTTTAAAATGCTTTAAAAAAATAAATATTTAGTAAAATGGTTATATATTATATATATTATATATTACAAAAAAAATAAAATATAAAAATAAAATAAAATAAAATACTTTTTTTAAAAGACTAATAACATGATTACTTATAACATTTGGTTATTGGATTTTTGGAAATCCGAACATGTACCCCTCATCAAGAGTTATCTCGTTTCGATTAAAACAAGGTGTTATATGACCAAAACAATGAGATCTAATTGGCACAATTAACATTGATTTTGATTTATAAATAAGTGATGAAGAGACCACTTGTGGGTTTAATTATTCTTCAATCCTAGAAATTATCTATATTTTTTCCAACATTAGTGCTACCGGAGAATGAAAAATTATTGTTAAATTTTCCCCGAATCATGATAAAATCTTCATCGAAAATTTCCACAAATAACCTGACACCATCAAATTGGTGATGGGTCAAAGCCTTTTGGATAGTGAATTAAATTCACACATCAAGGTTCAATTAGTCTTTTTCATATTTCAACATATTTTTCTGCAAAATATCTTGGTAAATTCATTAGGAGTTGTTAATATAACATAAAATAATCCATAAATTCTATGTTATATTAATTATCATTCCTATGATCATGTGTGTTCAAGACTGTAGTGTTAGAAACAAAATCACTTATACCATTTTTTTATTATGTCAATTTCTTTAAACATAAAAAAATATTACTTGTCTATAGTCAAGGACCATAAAAATTTAATGAATAAAAAATTACATGTTTTATACACTCTGAACATGGGGATTAAATGGTGAATTTATCCTTATATATTTTTTAAGAGACTTAGAATATATATTAAGTTCACCATCCAGAATTCACCTCAACAAACAAAAAGATAATAAAATTGGTTATTTATAAATAATTAATTACTATTATATATAAAAAATTATTATATTAATTATGTGGAACAAAATTTATTACATTTTATTTATGGTCACCATTAATTTTGGGGAAATCCCTAATTACAAACAAAATCTCTAATATGGGAGCATGTATCCCACCTCCGACCACAAAAAACAAACACAACAGGATCTAAGGAAAAGAAAATGCTTCAAAAAGAAAGATAAATACATTAAAAAGAATAGAAAAAACCTATGAAAAAAATAACATTAAAAAGTATTATGGAGAATAATAAAATGAAGAAAGGTAAATAAAATAATATGTTTACATGGTTTGGGTCACTTTGGTCCTACTCAATGATAAGAACGCCATCGAACATCCTTTTATTAAACAAAAAAACAAAAAAAACATACAAACATGAATACAAGAAAGGGAAAACACAACAAGAAGAACAAACCAAATGAAAGAACAATACAATGATACCCAGACAATATTGAATAAAATAAGCACAAACAACACTTCAAGGTAATACTATCTACAAGAAGAATACAAGGTCGAAACCCCCTTACTATGGTTTAACCTCATCTATCAATATTCCTCCAAACTATTTCGACAACTTTCTTACTCAAAACTAGAAAATCAAGGGGCCCTATACTAGAACAATATCTTTGAATTCAATCACAATCATCATTGCCAACATGGCCTCGAATGAGCCCTCCTCCCTCATGATCATCTTTTTTCACTCTATTGATCTATTTTATCTTTTTCTTCTCCAAGATTTCGATTGTATTTATCTTAGAAAATGAAAGGACCTAAATCACTTAAAAAAATGAAAAAATATCTCATAGAACCTAAAACAACATTTGGACACATGTTTGATCGAAAAGCATCCAAAATAGGTCATTACAACAAATCCAGAACATGTAACAATGTATAAGGGTCATCATAAGATGACCCACATAAAGGAAGATCTTACATGCTATATAATGGTCAATTCCCCACAAATTAAGGGTCGACACACATTACATAAGAGTCTGTTGAATAAAAACTTAGCGGAGTGAGAGTCACACGGTCCGCGCAAATCATGCATGCATAACAAAAGTTCAATCCATTCCACTACCATATAAAAGAAACACATCCACTACCCTCTTTATATAAGGGTCATAAGAAGCCTACATAAAAGTATCCCAACCCCTGTGTAAAGGTGACTCACATAGAACTGATTATATGTATTTAATTCAAAGCATTGATAAGAATACAAAACCAATTATGTAATGGTTTTAGGACCCCGGGACACCCTGAGAGGGGAGGGGTGAATCAGGGTGTCAAATTTTTCTTTTAAAGTGATGGATCTTGTTTCCACGTTGGTAGGAACCTGTTAAACCTGTATGATGGATATGAACAGAAAGAAAACATTCACATGCAGAGAGACAACACAAGATTTTTTACTTGGTTCACCACTAAGGGCTATGTCCATGGAGCATACTCCGATAGGTTTTCGGTCGTACCCAATTCCACTAAACTCCACTAGCTAGGGATTAAAAAGGTTGTGGCATAGTCACTCTATCCCAGGCTCACTGCCTTTACAAATATTTAGGGATAGATCACTCCTCCCCTCGGGTCACCCCTGTTGACTCCCCCTGGCTCACTACCCTAGGTGAAGTCACACTCAGTTTATAGACATGAATGTCTCTTCATCATCTCTAAAGAATACATACATTGTTGGGTGTAGATGCTTTGTTGAAGTACAACTCTCATCTATAGAAAAATCTCACTTCCCATCAATGGTACCAGGAAATCTCCCAACTTTCACACAGCTCAAAAACACTGGCACGCTTCTTTACTGTCTGGCGCACATGTCTTCTGCGTGACACAAATTTGGCATGCATGTTCAAACTGGAATGCAGGTATCAACCAACCACCTGCACGACACCACCTACTTCAACTTCAAACCTGCGCGACTCAATTCCGTTCTCACCAAAACTGCCTTGGTCACACAGCTAACAACCGACACACAACCTCTACCTGCATGACCCAACTACCACTTGCCTGACTCAACTACTTGCGCGACAGGAGCTCAAGAAATCACTAATTCTTGAACTTCATTGCAAATGAGGATGGGCGGTCCTCTATTTATCGACAATCTAAACCCCCTGCGAGGTGGCGTGCAAGTCTCGGTGCGCAGCTCCAACCGCCCTAGCCTCTGTCGCCTAACTCACTTGCGCGACCAAACCAATACTTGAGCAACCATTTTTACTTTTCCATATTTTGATATTCTTATCATGAATAACAATAGGCGCGCAAGATTCCAAACCTCCTAGGAACCGGTGCACAAGTCCCTTCTCGGTGCGCAGGTCACTTGCACAACCCAACCAATACATGCACGACCCAAACAATACTTGGAATGAAAGTTCTATCTCCTTCAAGTACACGGTGTTCAAGTATCTTTTCCAAAATAACTTTTCTACATTTTTTGATTTTCAGGCCCAAAAATTTGACAAACACTGGAAAATGGTGCCACCTTCAGTACTATAATCTGCTTGACCTGTATGAGCACTTTGTTGGCCAAAATTCTGAACTTCCTCTGAGGGTTGACAATAAACACAAACCATACACCAATTCAGGCATATATGACCATGGTTCCAACACTGGTTACCCCTAAAAACTCAAAACCACACAAGGGTAAGATATCACATAATGATAAAGAACATAAAAAAAGGATAACATAAAGAAATAATAACACTTCACAATCAAATTCTAAAAAAAATAAAACTTTAATAAGCATGAAATAATATAAAAATAGATGATTATTGTTGACGCTCCTTTCGTCACAGAATCTAAAGATCGGAAAAGGGGAATATCTGAGCTCAAAGTGATTCAACCTTTGAAGAAAACATCAAAAATCGACAAAGGCATGAACAAAGGATCAAAAGCAACTGCACCGCGCAAGTTATATCACTGCCGCGCAAGTACACTTGCGCGACCTAAGTGATAACCGCCCAGTAACCGCCTGGTGTCTTCTCCTGCCTATAAATAGACCCTGTGGGCCCCCCATTCGAGAGGATCTTTTTTTCAGAAACTCGGATTGAATCATTCGACGCCGAAGTCTCTTCTCAAAGCTTCCGGAACACTTCTAAAGGTAATTTCTTACCTAGAACGGAAGATTTAAAGAGAAGAAGGAAGGCCTAAGTGTTAAAACTCATCAACACTTGCGCGCCGCCTTATTCCTTTAATAGAACTCGCACGTCCCTTTTCTGGAAGAACCTCAAGAGGATTCTAAAGGGATTTATAAAGAGTCGCTCAAATATTCTAATGATGTTTGAGAATCGCGCAAGTACCCCTCATGCCGCGCAAGTATACTTGCGCGACCAATACTTGCGTGCCGCCGCAATACTTGCGCGCCTTCCAAGACTTGCGCGCCCCTACCTTTTTGGGTGCCCATCATGCCCATTTTACCCCTCTTAAGCCATTACACCGTTCCTTTTCAAGATTCAGTCTTCAAGACACTCTTCAAAGCCATTTATGTCATGATTTCTTGATTTGACTTACTTATCTGAAAGGAATTATGTGGAATATCTCTCAAAACCTAGTGATTTAAATATCCTTATGTCACTAAATATGGAGAGTTCATTCATTCAACCTCATCCTTTAAGATGAGAGAATCCTTAACTTGGGTCTCCTTTTTTAGGAATAATCCCCAGTTATAAGTCCTTTAATCTGGGCATCTTCCTTAGGAGTAAGCCCCAAATTCTTAAAATTCCCAAACTTGGGCATCCTCTTCAGGAGTAAGCCCCAAACGTTAATTCCTTAACTTGGGCATCCTTCTTAGGAGTAAGCCCTGAGTCCCTTAATTTGGGCATCCTTCTTAGGAGTAAGCCCCAACCTCAAATATGGGCATCCTCCTCAGGAGTAAGCCCCAAACCTTAATCCCTAACCTGGGTCTCCTTTTTCAAGTATAAAACCCAGTTATAATCTTGGGCTTCCTTTTCAGGAATAAGCCCCAAGTCCCCTAATTTCTCTTTAACCAGTCCTAATTTACCCTTGATTTGGGATTCCTTTTCAGGAGTAAAACCCAATCATAAGACCCCTCCCAACATGGGCATCCTCCTTAGGAGTAAGCCCCAAGATTAGAGTATTCAAAATCTCCATGAAGCACATATACATTTATGGACCCTGTTCATGGATTTTCTCCCTAAAAGTGAATCCTAAATCTTCATCTATCTGGGCAGTCATACATACATAAGACCCAAACCATTTCTTATGATTGCATCTTTCATGGCACAATTGTCTAAGTTTTACTAATACCTCTTGTTTCTCACATCGAGCATGACTCTCATGAGCTTAGAGTGTAAAAGTAATTGTGACATCCTTCTTTGAACCATCAATCATAAACATCATACCCTTATACGAACTACATGGGTTCTGATTCCTTTTTCAAAACAAAGGATACGTAGGTAGCCCATCTATGGGTTCGATCCCAACTCTGAAGTAATTCATTGTCCTTCTGAATGACGATAAACTTCAAGTTCCCCACTGAGTGGCTTTAAAACCAGCATAGTCATCATAATGACCAAGAGACTTTTATATAAATGTTTTGAAGGATACCATTGACCAAGAATCTCTAAATAGATACAGATGATTCTCTATTGATGAAGAACCTCGAATACATATAAAAGATTCTCTAAATTTATTACATATTTAATCATTGATTGTTAAACTGAAGGAAACCTCATTTTATACTTGGTAATGTAATAAGGATTCACGAACATAACTTAAATCTATAAAGAGAGTCCCGGAGTAGACAATAATTCCCCTCAAAAAGGTGTGATGAGTCCGACCTCCCATCCTCTCGACCAATGAAAATTCCTAAGCCTCATTAGCTCACAAGCTAATGAGCACCTACCTTTGGAAAGTAGGTCCAAATGGATGTGGAATCATTGGATGTTTCCGGTTCTACGAACAAACCCATTAGAAACCAATCAGAACTTTTGAATCTCCCATCCAGGAGGTCATCCCCGGATTCCGTGCGAATCAAAAAATGGTGAACCCGACGTGAATCCTTAACCAAGTTAAAGTGATGTTATTATTATTTGTTAGGCCCCTTTGGCCAACAAAGAAATCATTGACATGTGCTCATCCAAAAGATGAAGTGGCCGGATTCATCTTGATTATGTCTGTTATATAGAACATGCACTCTTTTCTCAAGATCTTCTGCAAAATGGCTTTCCTTAAATCCACCCCTGTGAATACTACTGCTGTAAACACCTCTACTGTGAGGTCTACTGCTGTGAAAACCAATGCTGCTACTCCTGCTGGAATGTCGTCCGCTCTGAGGATGACATCACCAACTCAGCGTTTTCAATGCTGGGTTTCTAATACAATGGTTAAGGAGTACCGTCGCAACGGTACTATCCCAACTCTGGAGGCCGCTCGCCAAGCCCTCCAAGTTAACAACTCTACCTGGTCGTCCGGACAATGGCGGCCAGCGATCAAGAAGCAGACGGTGATGACTACCGTCTCCAACCGTTTCGGGTTGTTATCCCCGGAACGCAATTTCCATTCACTCTCTTACTATGAGGAAGTGAATGAGCAGGTCCCGCAGGGCCTTAATTCAAAAAGACAGGAGTCCTTCCCGAGGGCTCCCATCAACAATCGCCGCCATACTCGTGCAGTAGTGCACCCTAAACATGATGAGGGTACCGACTCCAGGCATTCAGCTCAGGCTCCTCGTACCCGAGCAGGCAAGATGAACCGCCAGAGACGGAATCCAGTTAACAATAGGCAGGTTGTCATCCCTGCCATCTCCGGAGAAGTCCACCAACCTAACTTGGTGCCAAACAACGAGCAGGCACACACACCTGTCCATTTTAATTCCACTGTCCAGTAGACTCGTCTGGCAGCATCAAGCCAATCCCGCCAGGCAAATCCGGCAGAGTACTATAGGCAGGAACGTGCACCTGCTTATGCATCATCAGTTAGTCAGCAGGCTCGCCTGACTACATATGAAGGATTCCACCAACCTAACTTGGTGGAAAACAACGAGCAGGCACACACACCTGTCCGTTTTAATTCCGCTATCCAGCAGACTCTTCTGGCAGCATCAAACCAATCCCGCCAGGCAATTCCGGCGGAGTACTATAGGCAGGAACATACACCTGCTTATACATCACCAGTTAGTTAGCAGGCTTGTCTGACTACATATGATGGATCTCGTCAACCTCATTTGTAGAAGTGTAATCAGCAGGCACATACACCTGCTAATACTAATCAAGCCTACCAACAGTATCGCTTGGTAGCGCACGAAGAAGTCAGTCGGAAAGCCCCGACGACAAACAGGAGGCAGACTCAACTCTCTGCCTCCACACTTGAGTACTGTCAGGATTCACTGACAGGAAAAGGAGGACAGGAGCAGGCACATAAACCTACTCCAAACCTGGAATAGACGTATATCCCCGTTACGACGGCTGAAGTCACCAAACATATTTTATCAATGGTGAAAGAGTATAAGCAAATTCCTGCTCATATTCTGGATGCTTGCCAGGATATCATAAGAGCTTCAGCATCATCTCAGGGACAGACACATAAATCTATCCCTAGCAGTGGAGTGACACATCAACGATTCACTCCGGAACAGACACACACATCTATTCTAGTTCAAGAGGGTTATGGGGCATACTCCCCCATATCATACGGACAACCAAGTCAGGCACATACACCTGATTTGATTGAAGATCATCAGCCTAACCTGACCAACTTTCCTGATCAGGCATATACACCTGCTCAGAGTAACCACTTTCGTCAACAAGTGGTTTCTAAAGTGAGTAAGAAGGAATCTAAGAAAAAGATCCACCCAGCACAGTCAGGAGATCAAAGGCCAATCTACAACAAGTCCTTGGTCGATGCTGGAGTTCATGAAGCCCTTAGACATTTATCTGTCGGAATTCAAGATTCTACTCCCTCAGTTCCCAATAACGGGAACATTAATTCTGAAGGTCTTCAATAGACACTTCCTCATGAAGTCTTGCTTCATGAAAATTCGGTCAATCTTGAAGTTTCTTCTTCAGATGAGAGCCACAGGAACCCTCTGTGTGGTCAGAAGACCAAGGAGCAAGAGATCTCATCTTTTGCTGTAACCCATTATGGTGGTCCTCCCCATGATGATGAATTTCGCTGTGAAAGTCCTCTCCGTAGTAGTGATTCACATTGCCTGGAAAATACTCCAGTGGACAATGTAGTGCTGAGAAAGCCCTCTTATCTTGAGGCACTTGCAAATGCGAAACCAGTCATGTCTGATGCTTTATCGCTAACAAGTGAAATACTTTCTCAATCAGAAGATAGCCCAGGGTGTAGGTCATTCTCCGAACCACCCCTAAGCCATGCATCTTCTAGTTTGATCAATGATCTCTCTACTAATCTTGTTGAATCCGATGAAACAACAAGGAAACACCAACTCTGGTCAAAACAGGTAGAAGAATCTTCATTTAATGATAAAGAGGAAATGCTGAACATGAGGGAAAAAATGGAAAAAGGTGAAGTACCAGTCATGTTTTGGCCTTTGGCTGACTCCCAGTATGACATTCCAAAGATGTTAACAGATGATGAAATCCATGATATTCATCTCAACATACGGAAAACTCTTTGTCAATTAAAGAAGAAGGTATTATCTTATGATGAATATGAAAATCATCTTAAGATAATAGAAGGGCTACAACGTCAGATTGATTTAGCATCTCTATCAGTCTCTCGGTATCTGAAGGCTGAAAAACAACAGAGAACCCTTCAAAGTTCATGCCTTGGCGCATTAAGAAAATTGCGTCAGTTAATTTCCAATGCTCCATATGATGTTCATATCAGAGGATGGGGTGTTCACGGAGCACTACATTTCACAGTGCTTTCCAGTCAGCGAAGCCCGCCGAAAATGGTCTCATGCAATGTTATTGCCCATGGCCGGCCACAGTCAATGGGATTTGTTCATAATCAAAAGCTTGCTCAAGAACAGGCTTCAACTAGTTCCTCTCAAAATCAAGCATATAGAGAACAAGTTGTTGAATTGCTCCTACATCAAGCAGGCGAGAATATTGCACAAGCCTCTCATATGGAGCAAACACATCATCAAATGACAGAAGTCTCAGAAATCATCCAACGGTCTGTTGAACCAGGTGATTAAAGTGGATATAGGTTAATGCATCCAGCTAATTTCCGAACTAAGATTCGCAAGATCAAGAGATATTTTAAGAAGATCTCAGACGTAGCATGTCAAGAGCCACCCCAGCTTGTCAGACTGGGGACTTCTCTAACCCAACCCTCAGAGTCAACAAATGGGATTCGAGGAGTTGAGCGGAATCAGCAGGAACATCCCCAGTTCACGAGACTGGGGACTCATTCAAATCATCAATCCCTTTCTCAGAGAATGTCGTTCTTTTCTCGATTGGGGAAGAAGCCCCAAGAGGAACGAAGAGCCAAATTATTAGGAGATTCCCTCCAAGTTATAGCTCGTCAAGAAGTTCCTAAAAGATTGAATCAACAAAAGGAATTGTCTCATCAAAGATATGAAAGAAGACAATATAACAGAAATGTTGATAGAAGGGATGTGATGAATTATGCATCAATCAATGTCATCAATGTCGTTGTTGTTAATCCACCAGAAGAGACTCACTCATGGGACTCAGATGAAGAGCGTACAGCTCAAGAAAATGTATGCACCGATACAAATGAAGAAGGTGTACGTACACGAAGTCAAAGGATTACTCAGAACCTAGGTAATCCACTTCCCTCCCTCTAATAGGTATCCAACAAAGGGAAGGGAAAGAATCAGGTTACATATCCTTCCTCTGGAGAAGGTCAATCGCTCTCATTAGAGAAGAGGTTTGCACAACAAGAGGAAGAAATGAAAGAATTAAGAAGGTTGAATGCAGAACTACTTCAGAGTAGTCTTCTTCTTAAGAATGCTGAAGTCCGACAGCCGAAGGATTTTTTTGCAGTTACTGAGATGGATCAAGAATATCCTCCTTTATCAGTACACCCTCAGAGGTCTAATCCTACGGGTCAAGCGCAACAACGGTTGGCAGTTCTACCATCAGTTGCAGCACCAACCACCACGTCTGTCCAAGCTCCATTCATTGCACCTACCCAAAACCAAGTTCAACCTGATGTTTCTCAAAATTTAATAACTACTATTGAGTCATTAACAGCTCGGTTAGAAACTATGGAAGGGAAATGGGTGCAAGTTCAACCTGAAAAGAAAGTTTACCCTGAATGGGTAGATTCAATTTCTCATCCATCTAGTTTTGGAAACCCTGTTTTCCCTACATTCAATGGATCAGGTGACCCTGAACAACATTTGATGCATTACGTGTCTTGTTGTGATCCTATGATGGGAACTCCAGAGCAGCAAGAAGCAGTGAAACTCAGATACTTCGTGCGAACCTTGCAAGGACCAGATTTTTTCTGGTATACAAGCTTTCAATCCCGGTCAATCATCGGATGGGGGGATCTTCGTCAAAAATTCCTTCTTCAGTTCAGCTCAACTTTGCCAAAAACGACAGTTTTCGATCTTACAAACTGCAAGCAAAGGGAGAATGAAAGAGTCTCTGATTTCATTGCTCGCTGGAAGGGATTAACGTATTCCCTGAGTTTAGCACTCCCTCAGGAAGAGATGTTGCCAATCTTTGTGGAAAATTTGCATGAAGAATTACACACGCCATTGATTCCTGTGAAATACACAGGAGGGTTTCGAGACCTTACTTCAATCGTTCAGCAGATTTAAGATTCCCTTATACAGGCTAAGGTTAAATCTCGTGTAATTCCATCAGCTCCTGGAAGAAGAATGGGTAAAGCAGAAACTACTACAGTTATGCATAAACAAGCACCTGTACCTATATCTACTTCAAAACCTTCATCTTCTCGAAGGACTCCACCTCCTAAACGCCAACAACAAAGGCCGTTTCGTCCAAATGATCAAAGAGATCAATGACGAAAACAATTTGAGGATATGAAGAGTAAAACATACTCTTTCCGAAATGAGAAAGTTCATGGTTACTTCATTTCAGCTCTGGAAAATAATTTGGTTCAATTACCAGTGCCCAAGAGGCCAAAAAAGGAAGGAGATGAAGAACGTCCCAATTATTGTCCCTTTCATCAAATGTTGGGGCATCCCATCAAGGAGTGTTTTGTCTTTAAAGACCTCCTGCAAAAGATGGTCGACTTGGGACAAGTCAAATTGAAGGGTTCTTCAGCTCATGTAGCATGTGTTACCTCTACAGATCCAGAGGAAGGAGGCAAGTGGCAAGAAGTCAGAAGCAAAACTGCACAGAAATATGATGATTGGATGGTCAGAAAGACAATCAATCGGACCCATGCCATTTTTCGAACACAATTGAAGAAGCCAGTTGTTTCTCCTACAAAAGCTACAGTGAAGCCTCCATCAAAAGACAAATCCTCAAAAGGGAAGCGCAATTCAAAGAAGAAAGAGGAATCATAAGAAGATAAGTATGTATTGAGGCCTAAGTTGTCTTTGACTCTGGCAGATTTCATGCCATCTACTTCAAAGCCACGGGCACCGCCCCATCAAACGGCACAACCTAAACAGGCTAGTCAGGCAGGGTCTTTATCAGACGAAGAGTTAATCTTCGGTTCTGTTAATATGATTCAATTAACAGATCCATATTCTAGTCTTGATGAGCCTGAATTCCCTGTATCAAATAAGGGAATCCGAGGAAGTTCCAGAGGTTCAGGATACAGAGTAAGACGTGGATCTTTCCGAAGCCACTACTCCAATTCTACCCCTACTAGAACTGTGTATGCAGCAGAAACTCGTGGTAGAGCCCTTTAGTGAGCTCAAAAAAAACAAGAAAGTTCTTCTGCCAATGGCCAACTCAGTTTTGGCACAGTTATTTTGGAAGAACGATTAAAGGTTCCATCTTCTTTATCTCAGCAAGTAAATGGATTTAATCAGTCTAATCTTCCAAAACCAAGGATGTTGCCAACTTCTATCCCAATACAAGATGCATTAGCTTCCAAAGCATCTGCTTCCAAGGTACCTGCTAAACCTCATATTCCTGTTGGGAAACGCAGACCTCTAGATCAAAAGTATGATATATTGAAACAATTGGCCCAAGTACCATCCAAGTTATCAATTTTGGATGCATTGAATCTGTCAAAAGATATTCGGGACGCATTCATCGAAGCTTTGTCAAGTCATCAGGAGTTTGAAGCTGATATTTTTGCAGCTGAAGTCTATCACATAGAGAATAATCCTGCAGAATTCCATGTAGTGATATCTTTTACTGATAAAGATGAAGATGATGTTGTGCATGGTCACATAAAACCTCTCTACTTATCTGGCAAAGTCAATGGTGTAGATATCCGAAGAGTTTTCATTGACAATGGTTCAAGAGTCAACCTCATGCCCATTCGTACACTTCGTCGATTGGGCCTCATGGAATCTGATTTATCTCCTTCTACCATGATGTTACAAGGATATGATAAAAATGAACAAGAACCACTAGGTGAAGTTACACTCAGAACCCAGTTTGGAGATCTTGTATCCAATTCGGATTTCATGATTGTTGATCAAGACTCAGCTTTCAACGTCTTGCTTGGAAGACCCTGGCTACATCAGCATGCAGCTATTCCTTCATCATACCATCAATGTCTCAAATACTATTTCAATGGTCAAGTTGGAACATTGTATGGTGATATGGCCCCGTTCAAGACATGTGAGTCTCAATACATTGAGGCAGAATTTTATCACATGAAGGGAAGAGAAAAATCTACAATGAAGGAAATTACCAAAGTAAATGCTTCATATGGTTTGGAGAAAATTCCAATAAATCCATTTACACATGTGAGTACAGATTATGTGTTACCTATCAATCAAATTGACAAAATAGGCCCAAATCAAAATAATCTTATGGAAAGATCCATAATGTCAGTTACGGCAATCGATCCAGATAACATGGGAGAAATTGGTAACCTACCAAACAGTGATGAAAGCCTAAGTGGTGACGTTTTCATTTCATCTGTTGAATTCCAACAAGTCTATACTTCTCTAATCAGTCTAGAAGAAGTTATAGCAACACCAGAGGTGAATAATGATGTCGATTCTCAATCCATCATCTCCTCTTTATTTCCCAAAGAAGGCCCTTTATCATCTATAGGGTCAGAAATGGAAGCTTCTTCTTCAAAATGTGAAAATTTTGATATCTCTTATGATCATGAAAATTTCGTTTTGTCATCTACTATGCAATTAGAAATAGAAGAAATAGCACATGATGAAGAGGAAGATGAAGATCTTAGAGATGCTCCTCCAGCATTTGAAGAGGGTATCTCTACCACTGTGGATGAACTCGGAGAAATAAATATGGGTACAAAGAAAGATCCACGCCCCACTTTAATTAGTGCGGCCATGACCCTTGAAGAGAAAGAGATGTATATTTATTTTCTAAAGAAAAATAAAGATATTTTTTCTTGGAATTATACAGAAATTCCTGGGCCTGATCCTGATATTTCTACTCATCATTTGGGTTTACCAAAAGAACATCGAGGATTTAAGCAAGCCGCGAGAAGAACACACCCAACCTATTCTTCGAAAATTGAAGTTGATGTGGATAAGAGGATCAAAGCTAACTTCTTCAGAGAATTTCAATATCCCATGTGGTTGGCTAATATTGTCCCTATAAAGAAAAAGAGCGTACAAATTAGGGTTTGCATCGATTTCAAAGATCTTAATCGGTATTGTCCTAAAGATGATTTCCCAGTTCCTATTACAGAACTCTTAATTGATACGATGGCTGGTTATGAAGTACTTTCCTTCATGGATGGATATTCCGGATATAATCAGATCCGAATGGCCCCAGAAGATGAGGAATCTACAGCCTTCAGATCCCCTCAAGGTGTGTTTTGTTACCGGGTGATGCCCTTTGGTTTAAAGAATGCAGGTGCAACATATCAACGCTCCATGCATCGTATCTTCAAACCTTTCTTAGGGAAATTTGTTGAATTCTATGTAGATGATTTGGTGGTTAAATCCAAACAACGTTCTAATCACTTGGCTGATTTGGAAGTCATATTTCACAAGCTTCGACAACATAATTTGAAGATGAACCCCTTAAAATGTGCTTTTGGGGTAACCTCAGGAAAATTCCTCGGCTTTGTTGTACGCCATCGTGGTATTGAAGTCGATCCTGAGAAGACCAAATCAATCCTTGGTATGTTACCTCATAAGAATTTGAAATAATTAAGAGGACTTCAAGGACACTTAGCCTATATTCGGCGTTTCATTGCCAATTTGGCGGGTAAAAGTTTACCCTTTACCAAATTATTGAAGAAAGGAGTCACATACCAGTGGACTGAAGAATGTCAAGAAGCATTTGATGTTCTCAAGAAATACCTCTTGAGTCCACCAGTACTCATGCCACCTGTTGAAGGAAGACCACTTATCCTCTATGTGACAGCTCTAGAGTGATCATTGGGGGCCTTTCTTGATCAAAAGAATGATGTTGGGAATTAAAATAGCCTCTACTATCTCAGTAGAACTATGCTTGAAGAAGAAACCCGGTATTCAAGTATTGAGAAGTGCTGCCTGGCATTAATCTTTGCAGTTCAGAAACTGAGACACTACTTGCAACATCACGAGGTCCAATTGGTATCTCGCAATAATCCGCTCAAATTCATCCTTAGTCGTCCAATGCTTACAGGACGTCTAGCAAGGTGGGCAGTTATTTTGCAATAGTTCGACATTCAGTATGTGTCTCAAAAGGCAATAAAGGGTCAAGCTCTGGCTGATTTCCTGGCTGAACATCCTTCCATGGAAGACACGTCTTCAGATATTGAACTCCCAGATGAGGAAGTTTTCTCTATTCAAGAGAATCCTCAAACATGGGAAATGTATTTTGATGGTTCTTCCAGAAGTCCAACAGGGAAGAAAATGGAAAATCCTAAATTCAACAAAGTTGGTTTAGGAATTGTACTCATTTCTCCAGATAAGGCATTGTTACCTTATTCCTTTCTATTGTGGGAAAGTGGTACTAATAATGAAGCTGAATACCAAGCTCTCATTACAGGCTTGGAGTTAGCGCTCCAGGAACAAGTGAATCACTTAAAGGTGAAAGGTGATTCAGACCTGGTAATCAAACAAGTCAATGGGGATTATGCCATCAGAAAAGAAGAATTAATCCCTTTGTATAATTATTTCAGAGAGTTAATGGCGGAATTCCCTTCAGAACCGACATTTTCTTATGTCCCAAGATCACAAAATGCTCAAGATGATGCACTGGCTAATATAGCCACAGCTCTAGAAGATCCAAATCGGGATGAGATAACCATCAGTATTGCCCACCGTCGTGCAATTTCACCTTATATTCAAGCCAGAACAGAGGAAATTAATGAAATTAGTCCCATTCCCGAACCATATGGTCATTCTACAGGATGGATGACACCTATCAGGGAATACCTACAAAATGGAACACTTCCACCTGATAGAGCCGAGAAAGAACAAATCTGGTGACGTGTGGTAAATTTTACTCTTTATGATAGCCCAAACCACCTAGAGAAAATTCTATACAAACGTGGTTTTGACGGAGTTCTCTTCAGATGCATTGATCGTGAAGAGACAATGGTTGTCATGAAAGAAGTGCATGCAGGAGTATGTCGTGCCCACCAGTCTGGACATAGATTATCTGATCAAATTCAAAGGCTCGGATACTTTTGGCCTTCAATGATACAAGATTGTGTTGATTTCACAAAGAAGTGTCATTCATGTCAAGTATATGCCAACATCATTCATCAACCTCCAGATTTGCTTCATACAGCTAAATACTAATGGCCATTTTCCACATGGGGAATGGATGTGGTGGGACCTTACCCTTCAGCTACGGCCAAACAGTTTAAGTATATTCTTCTTGGTACTAATTTCTTTTCCAAATGGGAAGAAGCAGTACCTCTCAAAGAAGTCAGTTCTAAATGCATTGTTATCTTCATCAAGTCTAACATCATTACTAGATTTGGTGTCCCTCATACCATATTGACGGACAACGGCACCAACTTTTTTTCTTCTGAGGTGAAGAAATTGTATCAAGAATACAACATTAAATCCAACCATTCATCTAGGTATCATGCGGCAGCCAATGGCCATATAGAAGCCTTTAACAAGACTCTTTCAAATATACTGCAAAAGATGGTGGATAAAGATAAGAGGTCATGGCCTGATAAACTCTTTCATGCTTTATGGGCTTATCGGACTACCACCCGCAATACAACGCGGGCAACTCCATATTCGTTGGTATATGGAACAAAAGCAGTCATGCCAATTGAAGTTAAATTTCCCTCACTCAGAGTAGCCATTTGTGATCAGTTATCTACAGATGAGCAATCCCAAAAGCGATTGAATGAATTGGAACAGTTAGATGAGAAAAGATTGTGCACTTTTCACCACTTGAAAATCTATCAGAATCGAATAGCACGAGCTTTTAACAAAAAAGTTCGTCTTCGTTCATTCATTCAGGGAGAATTGGTATTAGTTCTCAGAACTCCAATGATATCAGGAAAGAAACCTCCCATGCTTGAGCCAAAATGGGAAGGACCTTATTCAATACATAGGGTCTACTCTAATGGAGCTTATTCATTAATCTCAATGGATGGATAACTCATCATGACTCCAACCAATGCCAGATTTATGAAGAAATATTTTGTATAAACACAAAATATGGTCCCCAGAACCAAGACTCTTACAATTGGTTCATACATTAATAGTCCAGTATGACTTTAAACTGCATCATCATCCATGGTCCAGTATGACCTTAAACTGCAACTACGTCCAATATGACGTTAAACTATATAAAAGCATGAAGATGTCCCTGCAACATGACACTAAACTGTGCGGCACCAGTTCGTCCTTGCTATATGACGTTAAACTATATAGCAATGGTCCAGTATGACCTTAAACTGCAACAACGTCCAACATGACGTTAAACTGTAGGAAAGTCCTTTACGTCCGGAAAGACGTTAAACTACATAAGCACTTAATAGTCCAGTATGACATTAAACTGCACCATTCACGGTCCATGCATATGACCTTAAACTATTCACACTTTCGTCCAACATGACGTTAAACTGTAGAAAAGAAGATGTCCCCGCAACATGACACTAAACTGTGCAGAACCATTTCGTCCTTACTATATGACATTAAACTATACATCAATGGTCCAGTATGACATTAAACTGCAACTTTGTCCCACACGATGTTAAACTGTAAAAAAGTTCCCTAAACCGTCCAACATGACCTTAAACTGCATCATCCTTGGTCCATGCATATGACCTTAAACTATTCGCACTTTCGTCCAACATGATGTTAAACTGTAGAAAAGAAGATGTCCCCGCAACATGACACTAAACTGTACAGCACCATTTCGTCCTTGCTATATGACATTAAACTATACATCAATGGTCCAGTATGACCTTAAACTGCAACTTTGTCCCACACGACGTTAAACTGTGAAAAAGTTCCCTAAACCATCTAGCATGACCTTAAACTGCATCATCCTTGGTCCATGCATATGACCTGAAACTATTCGCACTTTCATCCAACATGACATAAATGGTGTGTTATTTTGTCCTCACTGCATGACATTAAACTGCACAATCCCCCTTTTGTCCAATATGATGTTAAACTGTATTGTCTCCATCGTCCTAACTACATGATGCTAAACTGTACAGAAAATCCTTGATATGTCTTACATGACATTAAACTGTTATTTTTTCCCTGCTACATGACACTAAACAGTGCAACACCAATAGTCCTAACTGCAAAACTTTAAACTGCATAGTCCCTTTTTTATGTCCTACATGACATTAAACTATGAATTGTTAAGGTTGTTGTTACCTCTTGTTTCTCACACCGAGTATGACTCACGCGAGCTTAGAGAAAACCTCAACCGTAACACTCTCTTTGGGTCGCTAACCATGTATAAGTCCCAACAACATTTTATTTAGATCGTTGTCCCCCAAAAAAACTTGATCATTAATTCATTCTTTAATTGAACTACACAGACTTTGATCCATGCCCTCCAGGCTGGGTGTGTAGGCAACCTCCCAGGGTTCATGCCCAAAAACAATCTCTTCACATTGGTTCACCACCATCTCATATGATGTTGATTCGTGAAACCGCCCCTGGAATCAATATCTTTACATTGATTCACTTTCGTCCTTGTTAAATGACGTTAAACTATGCAACACTTTTGTCCGGTACGATAATAAACTACAATATTCATTGATTTCCTCATTTGAGAAGGAACCATTATTGACATTGATTTTTTCAATCATGTTTCATTTCAAAAGACTACGTGCATACATGCTAATACCTAAACTTTTTATCTCAGGTTAAACCATTATTGCACTAAAGTCCCCTTTCACCCTTCACATGTACGAACCAAATTTGTACAAAGGGTAGTTCTAGAACTATGTGGGCTTGATTCCCATCCTTATGGGATACGTAGGAACATTCGAGTATCCCTCGAATCCAGCCCCAAGTCTTTTGGGCCTAACCCCAAATTTCACTTTCAGTCCTTTGGATGAAAAGTCCTCATGAAAACACAAACTGTGTATTCATTATTATGGTCTGAACTCTATGACCCTAAACTAAGATCTCTCATACTTTTGTCCTTCACGATGTTAAAATGCATTTCAAGAACAACGTATGGCTTGATTCTCATTCTTATGAGATACGTAGTGAAGTCCAAAATTTCAATTCAGGACCCAACCACAACATGATTATGGTTATCATTGACCTATGTATCTCTATATACATTAGGCAATACCCATCTTTATCTATTATAATCCTAACCTTAAATATTTTCCGATCTTCATAAACCTTTTCATGACTTCTAGTCACAAAAATGTCAAACCTCTGAGAATTATTTTTCCTGATTATGAAGCACGTGCCCATAGGTGGCCTTGCATAAACAGTCCACATAATAGACTTGTCAGCTAAAAGATTCTATTTATTTGACCATGCAGCCAATGCACTTAGGTGGCCCTGCATATTTCAACCCCCAAACGGGTTTGTTAAATAATAGTAACTTCATTCTTGGGAAGAATGCCTCTTTTGTCCTTATTTGTCTTAAACGACAGTATGTAAGGATCCGCAAAAAAATAGCCATCCTTAACATATTTGTCCCATATCCTTTTTCATGATATGAAAGTATTCAAGTCTATGGTTTATTCATCTTCCCTACGTTTGGGTCAGACCTTCGTAGGAGTGATATTCATCCAATTCTTCGATATTCTTGTTCGGAAAAATCTTGTCCATATTCAAGTACCTCTTTCCATACAACATACTCCATACTTTAGAAAATTTGAATCTCCATAAACTTTCACTGGCTTTTAGCACTAGGAAAGTAAATTTTTGAGAGTTCTTTCACCTGACTATGCAGCACGTGCCCATAGGTGGCCTTGCATAAACAGTCCACATAACAAACTTGTCAGCCGAAAGATACTATTTATTTGACCATGCAGCCAATGCCCATAGGTGGCCCTGCATATTTCAACCCCCTAACGGGTTTTGTTAAATAATAGTAACTTCATTCGTGGAAACTAATTCTTCTAATGCCTTTTAGCTCTTTTTCATATCATTCCTCATTTTCAAATATTCTTAATCCATAACTTACATATTTTCTCTCATACTTGAGTATGGTAATATGTTTTCAGATAAATTGTCAAGGAATTGAATGAATTTTAATCCATTTTGGTCAATGCTATTTAGACCTTAAATATTATCCCCTTTATGTCCGACATGCATGACATTAAACTGCCCACAAAAGACAAAGGAACTCTGAATAAAAGTCAAGTTCCAGCTCACTAAATATACATTTTTTGTATGATTTAGGTAATATTGAGCAATTAAAAGATTCAAAGTTTGTAGGGTTATTTGTAATAATCCTAGTAAAAATAAAAATATGATTACTAATCCCATTGGCTTAAGTAAATTTGAAGCAGGTAGTGAGAGAATTCTGGTACAAATAACTGAAAGTGAAAGTGTTTTTCATTGATGCACAAGAGTTAGAAGGACATCCACAGACTGGAGTCTCTTCTCTTTTTCAAGAATTACAAGAGGCTTTCAACATAACACTTTATTTGATTTACGGCATCCCGAACATCATCAGCGACCACCTAGAATTCATTCATTCAACTGGATACAATAAGAGATGTAGTGATACTAGATCTTCTTGGAACAATTGTAAAAGGAAGTTCTTGAGTGCAATTTGAGAAATTTTTCTGCTGATCAAACAGTGACTCTGTTTCTGTCCAAGAGACTTGGAAGATAGATACATGGATTTGAGAATGGAGCATTGGAAGTAAAGAGCCATTTGGAGAGAGTACTCTTTTCAGATATTGCTCTAATACCATGTTTGTCTTCTCTCCACCAACCGGCAGTGGAAAACATTTCAGCCCATGGGTTTGCCATTTTCGTATCTGCAAATAAATGGCATGGAGGAAGAATTTGAAAGTTCACACCATTGTTGTTGCTCTTAATGCACACAATAACCGAAATAGAGGAGTAGCAGTGAAGCTGCATTTCAGGTGTATAATTTTTTGCATTTGGATCATTGACAGCTTGCAGATGACCATGACCACACAAAGGCAGATGGATGCTCTGTGGGAAATTAGGATGATATTTCTTCAGATACTTAGCCAAATGGGGAAGAGTACTCTCTTTGACAGTATTGTAATCAGGGCCAATAATGTTCATCATATCATCTATCCTCTTGCTAGCCAGTTCATCAATTAATCCAGGTCTAAGAGCCCTTAATTCTGCACAAAGAGTTGAATAAATTAATTTATAAATGAATTAATTTTTCACAAACATTGTGAAAGAAATCAAAAAATGGCCAAGGCATTAAGGCACACAAGTATGGAGATGTCGCGCAAATGTTACATGTGACGCGCAAGTTTCTATCACGCATGTATCACCGCGCAAGACCTATTACCTTTATAGTAGCGAGACAACGAGGGAACAGTGGAAAAAAAAAACTTGCGCGGCGAGGAATACTTGCGCGGCGAGAGCTCGAGAAATTCGGGATCAGATGCTACACATGGCCAAAAGCCATGTATTTATAGGCCAGGAGGCTTATCTGGGCACCGTCAAGGCCTGCGCGACGCAAACTTGCGTGCCGCCCTCTATGTCCTGAAGACCTACGCGCCCCTTTTCCTTTGGATGGATTCGATTTCCTCAGAGTCAAATCCTCATTTATCTCTGGATCCAACTTTGAGGGGGGACTTTTGTTGACGCTCCTTTCGTCACAGAATCTAAAGATCGGAAAAGGGGAATATCTGAGCTCAAAGTGATTCAACCTTTGAAGAAAACATCAAAAATCGACAAAGGCATGAACAAAGGATCAAAAGCAACTGCACCGTGCAAGTTATATCACTGTCGCGCAAGTACACTTGCGCGACGCCCTTGGTCGCGCAAGTGACTTGCGCGACCTAAGTGATAACTGCCCAGTAACCGCCTGGTGTCTCCTCCTGCCTATAAATAGACCCTGTGGGCCCCCCATTCGAGAGGATCTTTTTTTCAGAAACTCGGATTGATGCTCCCGACGCCGAAGTCTCTTCTCAAAGCTTCCGGAACACTTCTAAAGGTAATTTCTTACCTAGAACGGAAGATTTAAAGAGAAGAAGGAAGGCCTAAGTGTTGAAACTCATCAACACTTGCACGCCGCCTTATTCCTTCAATAGAACTCGCGCGTCCCTTTTCTGGAAGAACCTCAAGAGGATTCTAAAGGGATTTATAAAGAGTCTGTCAAATATTCTAATGATGTTTGAGAATCGCGCAAGTACCCCTCATGCCGCGCAAGTATACTTGCGCGACCAATACTTGCGCGCCGCCGCAATACTTGCGCGCCTTCCAAGACTTGCGCGCCCCTACCTTTTTGGGTGCTCATCTTTCCCATTTTACCCCTCTTAAGCCATTACACCTTTCCTTTTCAAGATTCAGTCTTCAAGACACTCTTCAAAGCCATTTATGGCATGATTTCTTGATTTGACTTCCTTATCTGAAAGGAATTCTGTGGAATATCTCTCAAAACCTAGTGATTTAAATATCCTTATGTCACTAAATATGGAGAGTTCATTAATTCAACCTCATCCTTTACGATGAGAGAATCCTTAACTTGGGTCTCCTTTTTTAGGAATAATCCCCAGTTATAAGTCCTTTAATCTGGGCATCTTCCTTAGGAGTAAGCCCCAAATTCTTAAAATTCCCAAACTTGGGAATCCTCCTCAGAAGTAAGCCCCAAACCTTAATTCCTTAACTTGGGCATCCTTCTTAGGAGTAAGCCCCAAGTCCCTTAATTTGGGCATCCTTCTTAGGAGTAAGCCCCAACCTCAAATATGGGCATCCTCTTCAGGAGTAAGCCCCAAACCTTAATCCCTAACCTGGGTCTCCTTTTTCAAGTATAAAACCCAGTTATAATATTGGGCTTCCTATTCAGGAATAAGCCCCAAGTCCCCTAATTTCTCTTTAACCAGTCCTAATTTACCCTTGATTTGGGTTTCCTTTTCAGGAGTAAAACCCAATCATAAGTCCCCTCCTAACTTGGACATCCTCCTTAGTAGTAAGCCCCAAGATTAGAGTATTCAAAATCACCATGAAGCACATATACCTTTATGGACCCTGTTCATGGATTTTCTCCCTAAAAGTGAATCCTAAATCTTCATCTATCTGGGCAGTCGTACATACATAAGCCCCAAACCATTTCTTATGATTGCATCTTTCATGGCACAATTGTCTATGTTTTACTAATACCTCTTGTTTCTCACACCGAGCATGACTCACGTGAGCTTAGAGTGTAAAAGTAATTGTGACATCCTGCTTTGAACCATCAATCATAAACATCATACCCTTATACGAACTACGTGGGTTCTGATTCCTTTTTCAAAACAAAGGATACGTAGGTAGCCCATCTATGGGTTCGATCCCAACTCTGAAGTAATTCATTGTCCTTCTGAATGACGATAAACTTCAGGTGCCCCACTGAGTGGCTTTAAAACCATCCTGGTCATCATAATGACCAAGAGACTTTTATATAAATGTTTTGAAGGATACCATTGACCAAGAATCTCTAAATAGATACAGATGATTATCTATTGATGAAGAACCTCGAATACATATAAAAGATTCTCTAAATTTCGTACATATTTAATCATTGATTGTTA
Source organism: Viscum album (assembly GCA_963277665.1). NCBI lineage: Eukaryota > Viridiplantae > Streptophyta > Magnoliopsida > Santalales > Viscaceae > Viscum > Viscum album. The sequence goes on along the minus strand of OY728136.1, from coordinate 1,718,385,066 downwards.
AACTGAAGGAATGCTCATTTTATACTTGGTAATGTAATAAGGATTCACGAACATAACTTAAATCTATAAAGAGAGTCTCGGAGTAGACAATAATTCCCCTCAAAAAGGTGTGATGAGTCCGACCTCCCATCCTCTCGACCAATGCAAATTCCTAAGCCTCATTAGCTCACAAGCTAATGAGCACCTAACTTTGGAAAGTAGGTCCAAACAGATGTGGAATCATTGGATGTTTCCGGTTCTACGAACAAACCCGTTAGAAACCGATCGGAACGTTTGAATCTCCCATCCAGGAGGTCATCCCCGGATTCTGTGCGAAACAATTATTCATGGAATCAATAAATCAAAAATATAAAATTTTAATTTTATACATAACAACATTACAAATTTAACAATGGGTCTATCTGCTGATGAGCCACCACTGTCGACAGTTGCGAGGGATGAGTATTGGTGTAATGAATGACCAACGGGTGATGTTTGATGAGGAGCTAGTGACGAGAGCGCAGAGTAAGGCGGGCGAGTGATGGCGAGCGTGGGGAATGAGGTGGGTGATGGCAATCAATGATGCGATGAAGGTGAAGGGTGAGGGTTGAGTCAGGATAAATGAGAAGGATACATGAAAATGGAGGTGGGGATAATAGGTTGGAAAATAATTACAAAAAAATCATTTAGGTATCCGAGGATTCTCTATTATGTATCAGTTGAGACCTTTTATAAATTTGTTTGGTTTAATTGTATATATATATATATTAAATCCATTAAAACATAAAAATATAGAAATATAATATATAAATAGACATCTAGAGAAATTCTATAGTATATTGAATGTCTATAATAGTGAAGAAATTATCACTCAAATATTTTTACATTATTGGATTCTCCATTTGACAGGATTTTAACTAGTAAATAAATAAATTAACCATGTCAGATATGATTCCATTAAATGATGAATACAATAAAAACTAAAAAATTAATATAATACCTTTCTATATAGTATATTTTAATTGAATGAATTTTTTTAAAGAATTAATTTTTTTTAATAATACAATTTAAAAATTTAAAATAAGTCAAAAAATTATATACATGTAAATATATGGGTTCAAAATATTATTATTAAAAAAAAATATTGAATGATGTCCACATAGAAATCTAGGAGGCTCTTCTAAATAATGATACCAAATTTGATATATTGGTGATGTTGTGTGAGATCATGTAATTCATAAACCTATATATTTTTTCTTTCATAGGTACATATTTTTATTATTACTGATGAGTCTTTTCTTCTAATCCATATTGATACATCAATAGGGGAATCATAGTTACATATATTGGACCTTTCCCAGTATGGAATGTGACAAGACCACTAGCATTGCACTTACAATGACTATTCAATATTTAAAAATTAAGAGTGCTCAATCCTTTAATAAACTTATAGGATGTAGAATAATTCAAGTCTAAAGTTGTTCCCACTATAAAAAGTATGACCCTTAAGAAATTATGTTCCCTTATTGTAACCCCACAAATCTATAGTTTACAAGGATAAAAAAAATCTAGTATCTAAATGTTTGAATACAATTAATTAAAAATATATGTCGGAGATCAATTTCTAACTACATGTTTTTCATAAAAGAACACTATTGCATTCATTAATGACTTGAATGAATCAATTAGTTGTAATATTGTTCTAAAATAACTAACTTATTTATAGTCAAACCAATTGATTCTATATAATATAATATTAATAAGATTATCAAATAAATAAATTTAATTATGCACATTAATCTCAATCCTATAATGAAAAGTTGAATCCAAATTATTGATAATAGTTTAATCCTCTCAATCACTTTGAGGAACCTCCATCAATAATCAATTTTGTCAAATACATTTTAAGGAATGAATTCACTAATGAATTTTCAAAGTGACTCCTAATTAAAACAACTATTCATGAGTGAAATTGCTAATTAAATTAAACAAAAATCATTTTACTCTTGATCCACCAGGCCTTAAGAGACTTACCACTCATGATTCAAATACATTTTATCACGATCAACATTATTATATTAATAAGATACTAAAATAATAAAATGAATGGAATCAAAAATAACAAAACATAAGAGCGATTGAATAATAAATCAACTTACATAAAAAAACAAAAAATTCAACAAAAAATAGTTTCTAGATAAAAAAACACAGAAAAGAACTCGAAATAATTAAGGGAATCTATAATAAGAGATAATATTCCCTAAAATGAGGGTAGTAAATATTTTACTGATATACCAAACCTATAATAACATAGATGAAAAAATTGTGGGGTCTTATATTAGATAAAACAACTATATATTCAGAAAAAAACATTCCAAAATAGCTAGATCTTTATCTCATTCTTCTAAATAGATTCTGTTATAGCCATGGTGGAGTATATCTCCTAGTTTCAATTACATCTCTCAAAATCCCATGAAATTAGATAGGAGAGATAATTAAAGGATATAAAAATATAATCCATATCTTGGTCATTAAAACAAAATGCGCGGATCCACCGTGACAAAGTTCATTTTGTTGTCCTTTGAGTAAAATGGATAGACTGTCTCTTGGCTTGGTTCATAGTCATTTCCTTCGATTTCCATGGAACGACTTCCAAAACTGAATGTCCCTTCATTTAATGATCCCCATGCTACGAGATTATAATCTATATTTGAAATGTCTTGGACACTCAATGAAATGTATAAGACTGTGTTCCTTGTTTCACTCTCTCATATACTCTTTCATTGTTTTTAAAAAGTGCATGGTCGTGTTCAGCTCCAAATTATCTCTTCTTTTTCAATGTCACCAATTATGCATTAATTTTATAATTATAAGAAAACATTAATAATAAAATATTTCTCAATAAAATTTATCATGACTCAATAATACAAACATAATTAAATATTATTATAAAAATGTGATATCTAATTCCACTATAAATAATCTTTTGTTTGTACTCAAGAAAAAATATTTAAACAATTATTCCAAAAAAAATAATTAAACAAGAGAGAAACAACCCCAAGCACACCAAAAACACAAAATTTAATTTGAGGATCATCAAATTTGAGCATGATTATGTTAGGTTTCAAATGACTGATTAACACATAATCAATGTAGTATAAATAACAAGAAACCCAGACTACCAAGATCAACTATTATTGAAATGGAAACTATGCTATAAAAAACGAAGAATTATTGTACCATTAACTATTTGTGGTTGTGACAAAAATATTCTATCAAATGACTACTAATGATCCCACAGAGCCATCTTAAGATCTCCCTACTTCATAGTGTTTCAATTGGTTGCATCGAATCACCCATTACAAGGGAATGATTTTATTATAAATGATGATATTCTAGTATCTCATGGAATAAAAGATAGGATAAATAATATATCTTCAAATAGAAACACATGAGGCTTTTACAAACTATATTGATCACCATCACATTTTGATCACTTCCTCACATAACCCTCATGGATGCTCTAATGTTTTGCATGAATTATATCTTACGTTAGAAAACCTATGAGTTAATACTTTTAACTTCTATGCATCCATTGCACGAACATATAAAACCTATCATGTTCTTCATCCTATAAATATTTTCCATTTAATGACTAATTATAATGGAACATTTCAAGAAAAAAGTGTACATTGGGGTGGTTTTAAAAAAATATCTATAATTTTAAAACCCAAATCCCATATCGATTAATTCCACATTATGAGTGGTGGTTAAATAAAATCATTACATAATGAAATATTAAAAATGGTTATTTATGAAAGTAATACTAGTATTCTTATTATTTGTGGTTATTTAAAAGGTGTAGATATTTAAACCCTATTTCCACACTAGCTTCCCCTTTTATACTCTTTCCTCTGTCATGTGAACCCCCCTTCTCGTCATCCTCTATCACACCCTCCTCTTCTCCTCCTTCCGACCTCAAATGAACCTCCACCCCATTTTCATTATTATTATACTATGAAAAACTCAAATTCTTTTTCATGATCTATCCTTCTCAGTCTTTGAAGTGGCTTCGCATTCATTATCATATGTCACGTGAATCCATTCCTCTTCTTTGTCCATTGCTTATAGGTATAACGTAAGTCCACGATATACACTTATCCAATCATTATTATTTTCTGATTTCAAAATCCTCCATGATATTTACAAAGGGATTTAAATTTGGTATTTTATGGATTTTATCTATTGGGATATAAAACATTTTTTATTATGTTAATAAATAATCTTATAAAACTAACTTATTGAAAAAAATTTAAGGACCTAAAGTCTAACATCCACCTAATCATTCCCTCTTCATCCCTGGATGTACAAATCCAGTGGTAAAGTAACATGTTTACATTTTTTAATATATTATTAATTTTATTGATTATATAACATGAAATTATTTTATATTTGATTAACATGGTAATTTTTTGGGGTTATTTTGTTTTTGAATTGTTTTGTTGTGATGCATTCATGAATTATGTTTTCATTTTTTTATTGTTTTTTGCTTAATACATTATAAATTAGTCATTATTTTATTATTTAATATGAATTTTTCTATATGTTATATGAAATATTTATATCATAAAATATGAAATCATAACATAAATTGGTTTTAATTTTATTATATTTGATGATTTTTTCTTAGTCAAATTTTGAAAATGCTTTTATGTTATTCTTGGTTATGTTTTATTTTTTACATGATTTTATTTAATTAAAGTTTTTTATGGTTTTAAAACATAAATCTATTAAAAGGGTATAAATAGGTAAAATTTGGATTATTTTACCCCATAATATACCTCAATATGTTATGGGGTCGGGGTGTTTTTAGATTTTTCAATTAAAAATAAATCCATAGTTGAATAAATAAAATTCCCATTTTATAATTGCAATTTCAGATGATGGTTGAAAATATATGAAGTTTATGTATAATTTATATTGAAGTTATTTTTCGTCAGATATGTGAGTTGTTTTTGGAATAAGGAATTGAACATTGTTGAATGTTTGATGTGTGAATATCAGTTGAATGAAGAAACTACTGGGCCAATAGTGGAGAATGAAATTTAGAACCTGAATAATGATTTTTTCTTCATTTCAGAACAATATTAGAAGGATTGTGACCTATCATTGGGGTCTCTTATAGATTTTATATAGATTAGTATAAGAGAGAATATATCTAAGTAATCAAATGTTTTTTATGAATTGGTGGATGATGGAAATCATAAGTTGTATGAAATATGTAACATATATACTAAATTTTTATTTCAAATAGTGTTTTACCATATTAAGTGCTTATGTGGAATTACAAATAATGTAATTAAAATGATATTAGAGTTGTTTCATGATTCATTTTTAAGATTCATGAATCATTTTATGAGATTGAATTTTTTTTAACAAGCCCGGACTCAATTATAAAAAGATACATGCATGTCCCAATGAATGTGAAATGAAGACAAATAGAAAAAAACTATAACGTTCTATTAAAACCATGATAGAAAATACAATTCATGTATCTTAAAACAGCAGAACAAATGACGTGGCATTCTGTGGGAAACAACAATGATGGGTTTATATGAAATCCAATAGATTCAAAAGCACAGAAATCATTTCATTATTTATATCCAAATTTTTCTTTAGATCCTAAGAATATGCATTTGGTATTGTATACTAATGAATTTAATCCATTCATAAAAATAAGTAATAAATATATCAAAAGTATTGTTATTTTGATCCCATATAATATAACTCTGTTGATGTCAATGCAATAAACATCATTCATTAATTTGATAATCATTCCGATAAATAAAATGTATAGAAATGAAATTGACATATTGCTTCATCCTCTCATAGAATAATATCAAGAGTTATGGGATTATGGTGTAGATATACATGAAAAATCAATAACTAAAATATTCAAAAGGTGTGATTCTCTAATTTAGATGATTAGTGTTTTTAGGGATTAAGAAGCATGTTTGGTTGGAAGAATCACACTGGCCATGAATATACAATTTGTACCTTTTTCTTCAATCCTAGAAAAAAATATTTCTAAAAGTGGTATTTAATGTGTCACAATTGTTTATTAGATGCATCTCATATTCATCAGTTTAACAAGTCACATTTTGATTGGTATATTTATTTTATTCTACCAAACAAATTATTATCAGTTTCATAAATCATATAACAAGTATTAACTATTAATGCACAATTTTGGAATGACTATCAGTTAAATATTTCTGTAAAATAGGTTCAAATCTCAATAGATATAGTAAGTACATAAAAATGAATGAAATTAAGGATTTTTTTCAAACATCCATACTGGAAATTTTAATTATTACATCGTAATCATGATTTCATTCACATTAAAAGGAATGTATGTGAAAAGTTGGTTTTTATAATATTGATTGGGTTTGGAAAATAAAAATATCATCCTAGTGATCGTAAATACATAGAAGAAATGATCATAAAGTGTGATATGTGGGAGAATGATTATGGAAAGTATCATGAAATAGTTTTTTCATTGAAAAATCAACAAAAAAAATTTCCTTCAAAAATTAAAAAATGTAAAAGTAATTTATGGATATTCTAGTAACATTTCATGATGTTTTCTCATAAAACATCATAAGTTACTTGGGCTTAAAATTTATGAATCTTATTTATTGATGGAGAAATTCCCACCTTTGAAATTACTTAAATTATTTTCTGATAAAATAATAGTATTTTTAATTGAGTTTTTCATAGTATTTAAATGGATTTGTGAGAAAAATTTTAACCCCATCGATCTGGAAAAATATCAAGAAAAAATTGTATTGATGCTTTTCAATTTAGAGATGATATTTCCCCCGTAATTTTTAGCAGTGATGGTTCGCCTGAATAGGAATTTGACCAAGGTTGTTATAGATGGTGTGCGCATAGATTATTGATGGATTTATCCTATAGACAATTATCTGTATTATAATTATTTATCATTACTACAATAAAATATTTAAAATCATTATATACATAGTTTATTCTACAATGTTTCTTTTTTAATTAGTAATCTAGGTTCTTTGAAATCTTTCGTGAGAATTAAATCTCAACTAGAAGGTTTTATTTCTGATTGTTATATGAATGAAGAGTGTATCACATTTTATTTGAGGTTTTATGATAATCTTTGAACGTGATTCAATCTAGTTTGATGTTTTGAAAACAATTCAAATCAATTATATCACTACAATAAATCAACAAAATTTCCTATTATTTTCCATCAATTTAGGAAAATATCATTAGTTTTTGTAACATAGTCATCTAGAGGCTACTCGAATGGTTCCCTGACCCAATTCTCCCCAAGAAATTAGGTGCACCTACATGAATTCCAAAGGAAACTGACCAGTAATAGGGATCAGAGGAGGTACCATTGAGATACTATACGCCCTATATTAGAGTGCACAATAATAAAATAAATAACCAAGTGTCATACATCACAAATAAATTGGAAGAAAAATAAATAAATAAATATATATATATATAATATTAATGAAATGCAGTTTAGGCCTAGACAACCATTCCATATATGTATAGTTTATTTCCCACTAGGTCGGTCTCATATACATGCTAGTTAAAAAAAATACTCTGGCTCCATGACTACCCTGAGCCATATCTCATCATGATATATAACCTTTATCTAAGCCACCCACTCGATCATTATATCTTAGGCCTCAACCAAAATATGTTTCTACAATAACCATGTAAGATTCTCTCAGGTTCCCATGTGTTTTGGTGGCCTGAGAAGGGTGTGAGTATAAAATCCATAGGGATCCACCAACACAGTCTCGTACCAACTACTATATGCAGTGATATGTGAATATGACATGCTCAAAATAAATAAATAAACATGTAAAAAATAAATAAAATAAAATGTAATACCTTTTTATATCGATTATATAATCTATTTGTGAACATTTAATGAACCGTTCCAACCCATATATCAAATATACCATTTTTATCCTTAGGTTCGTCTCCTCAATAAACCATACCTACTTTAGACAATTTCAGGCTGTCTTTGAGCATGTCACAATATTCTATCAATAATATAAATACTAAATACTAGTGTAACCTAGGAATTCCTTGTACCCAACCTCAAACAACAAGCTTATCATTTTGAATGGCTTCATAACTAGATCCCAATAATCCTAGAAATCTCCTTAGTCTATAGGTATAAATAATGGCTTGAGATTGATTCCTAAAATCATAGAAAATCACTGAATAAACCATCCCCCACATCACCATGCCAAAATGTCAGATCCCAAGAATCACGGGCATCTCGATCAAGAAAAAATGATAATGTTAGGATCTAAAGGTTGAATACTTGGGAAAACCTAAGCATATAATAATAATAATTTTGATTATAATAATATCTCTAAGACTGAATGGATGGATCATAGACATATGAAGCATCCTAGGGACCTGTGGCTTCTAAGGCTTCATATACAATTTCACACTCAAATTTCAGTGTCCCAGACACTATTTAAGCAAATCAACAACCAAATCCTTATTAGAACTAGGAATCTACAGTGACATCATAATATCTATGTCATCTCCTAACCATATCACACATAAGAACCAAAGTCAAATCCTAGGATAAACCTCATGGAATCCCTATAAATACCCTCACAATCACATAATTCCCATAGGGTAGGTTCCATGAATCACATACGTACACCATAGTTTCATCCATAATAAATACATAGAGGCATAAAAGAGAATCAAGGGTCGACTGAATTCCAAAACCAATCATGACAATTTACAAATCCTATGGATTTCATTTTCGGTGTGGGTTCTAAGGTAACACCCACTACCATCTCTACCTATTCCATAAAAACTTATTCAAGGGTAGTTAGTCACTAGGGAAACCACTAGGGTACCCTAGGTCACAATATAATATAACTACCATATCATGGGTTCTCATTCCTGACCTAGGTATTAGTTATGTGCTCGATGACTGAGGAATACTAGGTCCCTAGATATCATAATCAATATAGGACAATCTCAGTTGCTATTCAGGGGTTGTCACATGTGCATCAATCAAAGAGATAAACAAAGAACAATCTAGGTTATGAAGATCTCACTAGGTTGGTTTGATCCCCCAACAACCCATCATTAGAATATGGTCTACCCACCTATCCTAAGAATGTTCTATGTCAAGTACTCATCCATCGATGGAAGTGGTGAACTCACCAGTACCAAGGTCTATTGAGGCCTCAACACTTTGTGAATCGTGGTGGAGGATTTTCATTTTAAATAAAAAATTTAATTTATACACATTAAAACCATAAGTTTCATGAAAACATTCCACATGAATCATAAATAAAACATAAATTCCATAGTGTAGGTACATGAACCACCAACCCCATTTTTTGAAGCTTTCTCAAGTTCTATAAGAGATGGAATAGCTTCCATGGCTCGCCCAAGACTGAATCACCATACGAGTACCTAACCAAATCCAATAATCACTTATAAAATTAATTATAACATTTATAATTAATTAACTAATTCAAAACCAACTTGGAATATTTTTAGATAACTCATCAAAAGCCATCACTATACTAGAACCACATTCAATGACACTATAAGGGTCCATCTCACATCCATAGACCCATGATGAGAAAAATACAAAAAAAATCATAATCAATTGAAAACACAATTTAATAGAGAAAAAAACGTAATAAAATAAAAAACTATGACATACCTTACCAAATCACCATGTAACCAGGTGTAGATAGTGTCTTGGGATTCCCTATATACAAGAAGAACAAAATCCTGTTGATTCTCATCTAATTTCACCATTATTAAGTATAATTGGAATTAAAATAAAATAAAATAGGGAAAAAAAATTGAGAAAAATTGAGGAGGAATAAATTAGATAAAAACAAATTCAAGGGCATACATCTAATCACAATGAAAAAGCCTCAAAATCAACCCCAAATCAAGGGGTAAAGAGGAAACAAAGGAGACAGAGGATGGTTGGACACACATACAAAAGATGTGTAAAAATAAATGGGGATGAAACATTAAAATTTCTAGGGGAAAAGGTTAAATTTATCTATTTAATAAGATATATAGTTTGACCATAGGGTTTGACCACATGGTTTTCCAAACTATTTAGAAAACAATGTGCCATCCGTGCATGTGGGTTTGCAACCCCCATATAACCTCTCAAGGGTTTCCCTCTATAACCTCACATAGTATGACCCTAACTATTCTCTAATCATGTGATCTAACGATGCTGAAAAAATGAATTGAAAATGGCCCAAGTTTTTGGGATTCAACATGGATTCTACTTAACTGTGCACCCCAAACCTTTCCCCCTATGCATTATCCTTTGAAATTGTTAATATTTTCTGATGGTTCCCAAGGCTCACTCAAGCACCCAATTTAAATTCAAATCCTCATTACTCATCTAGAAAAATCAATTTGAGGAATTATTACCCTTTGAATTCTATTCATAATATTTCATAAATATTTAACCCATCCAGTAAATGAAAAATTCAAATTACTTCATGAAGTTTGAAGTCGTACAGACATGGGGTCTTATAATCTCCACAATACAACACTTCTCATCCCCAAGAATAATTGTTGAGAATACCACCAATAGTCTCGACCTACACATGTCATTTATTCATACTTAATTGTCCATGTTCCATTCTGAAACACCTAAGGTCCATACAAATCATAAACTTAAACATAAGGTTCTTAAACCAGCAAAACACAAGCCAACACTCACGAATATCTCTGAAACATATTGACAGTACATACCCAAGACATTCTATATTGAAACACAATCACGATATCACCAAAAACATCATCCTACCTATGGTTCTCTCCACCATAGTACACATCACTTGAAGGATAATTCTAATCTAGGGTGTCTCCTCTATCAGAATTGCCTATTGAAACATGCCTTTTCATCTAATTGATTCTACCAAAAATGTTCCCAACTACCTCACCCATTGACATGTGATAATTACATTTTATAATAGAAATTTATATCATTTTTAAACTCTAGACCAAGGTTCACATGCACACACCATCCATGCTTAACATGAGCATGCTAATATACCCCAAAAATCTCTAGAAATAACTAGGAGGACACTCATCATACCTAATATGGTGTAGCCAACATATTTGTAAAGACACCAAACCCATTTATACATAAAATACTAGATGAGACCGCTATAACAAAATTTTATTGAAAATGATTAACCATACTGATGTCATGATATCAACACACCTAATAAAGATGCCTTAACTCTTAAGAATATCATGATCATCAATTAAATCTCACCAAAGTCTAAACCAAATTCTAGTGCAATTCCTTAGTATGGTTCCCAACCAACTCAACCGATAACCTTGCTCTCTCATGAGTTACGTAACACCACCAAACCAAATCACCCTTGGAATATGATCATTTCATCCTAAGACCAATGTAAATGTATCAACTCATCTGCGTATCAAATTTTCCCTTTACATGGGACCAATATAAATTAAACATTACCATTGGCTAGTGTCCATGAACCACCTCAACTATCCAATGAGAACTAAAACCACTCCCATGGCCATTATTTGTTGAGGTTCAACATCTAAAAAACTATAATGGTCTCCTCACCATTTGAATTTCCTTATACTACTTATCAATCATAATCTCTATAGGTTCCAACATCACATGTATGTCACCCCTCTTGAGACACAATCATTAAATTCTATTAAAAACTTTTTTTTAAGCCTTAGATTATCCATACTACTGCACCCAATCCATTTTTGAAAGAATCACTGACCTCACAAGTACTACCATTACTTTCATAAATGTATCCATGTCACAATTCCTATAATAACCTTATCGAAACTCCATCATTCCTCAACCCGCTCACACCGTACCTGATTCAATGTTCCATAACCTCACATGTGTTCAATGTGCGTTGTCTGATCTCATTCAAACATAATAGGTGCACACTATTTTTTCATACAATCCACCACCTAACTCATGCTCCCATGAGTCATACATCACCATATTGAGTTGAATATGATTCATAGTCCATCAACTTTCCATGATAGAAGATCTCTTGGAAATCCTTTCTAAAATCATGAATTTATAAGTTCCATGTTTAATTACACTATCAACTAATACATGGGTGGTGTTCTTGTCCAAAAACAAAGGCACCACCCAATGCCATTATAAAACCTCAAGTGTCTACCCATGATCGCATCACATTTCTAAAATGCATCCAGAATCAGTGATCTAGGTACTCAACTTGTTTTAACCGCGAAAACCCACCTTGAAACAAAAATAACTCATGGTGCTTCCTAAAATTCCAAATGAATCGCCATGCTTGTAAAAAATACCCTTGAGCACCTACCCTTCATCCTTCTGGAACAAAATAACATATCCATGCTATCTATTTAAAATGATAACATGACTATGGGTAACCCCTCTCAAGCATTTCCCTATAATATAACAAAACACAGACTCACTATGGTATAACATGATATTAAATTCCACTAGGTCTCCCACCTAGCCCAACCCGTCTGGTCTCATGAGGTCGCAACTCACAAGAAATTCTACTCGGTTCCCATCTCAACCCTTGAAATCATCATGCCAACACTCTCTATATGTCACATAAAACAAACATCACATGACACCTCAAAAACCTAATCCTGAACTGATTCTTATAGAGCATCCAAGCAAAAAACATCTGTAACATCCCAAACAAGTGTCCACTTAACCCATTCCCTAAGTCGGTTGGTCATATAGCCTCAAACATGGGTCCCCATATTCTAGAGGCTTCCGACTAGCATTGATGGTATAAAGGTGGTATGATATGGAGACTATACCCTCATATCAAAGTGTCATAGTTTATATAGTCAATAAATTAATAGTAGTGGAATCACATATAAACTTTTAGAATGAATATAAAAAATAAGTGTAAACATATGATTGAATGTATGTAATAATTTCTCAAGGTAGTGTCTAATACATGGATGCTTGGAATGTAGTAATAAAAAATAGGCAAACAAAAACATGCTATACAATAATATAAAAGAGAAAACGAAATAAAAGATACTCCATGTGAATATCAAGCTAATGCATGATACTTTTCTCCTAATCTCCATGTATCAATAATACATATCAAAAACCTGTAACATTGCCTTTTATATTATTCATACCTTCAGTAATATAATCATATTGGGTACCAATGGCAGCCTAAGTAGGGTGTGAGATAAAAACCTCAGAAGGCTACCACCAACAGTGTCTACGTGTAATCCAAGGTGATCTCATAACTAAATAGTTTGAAGATATAAAAAAGGTAAAAAATACTGAAATAAATAACCATCCCCCTCAGGTACCTATATGACACATGATGGGTCTACCTGCTTTGGCTCATTAAAAGAAGGAATGTATGAACAGTCACTATGAATATATAGTATAAGTTTATATAGTATATATATATTGCATCCACCTATATGGATCAAGTACATTTAGGAATATGTGGCCATATACCAAGAATACTAGTGTTGGTTGGACTAGAAAATAACTCATACATCTATCACAAGTCTAAGGAGCCTAAAATATCCAGAAACAAGGTACATGACCTACATCCCTAGAGTGTAAGGGATGTATTTCTACATCACTCGGGATGGAGAATTAGCTACCATGTCATCATTATAATCATGAAACATGGAACGCAAATCCTATCACCCATATTGTATCACTAGTGTGAGACATCATGCTCAATACTCATTGTAAGAGAGCATGGTATCACCATACTCAACTGGACCCTTACCATAATATCTAAGCCATTACAATGGCACATTATAATTATAATTGAAATGGGGTATTACCTCCCACCCATTTCTTTCATACATCCCATATATATATATACATAATGTATAATAATATATAACATAATTCATAAGGCATAAAATTTTATGCATATAAATTAAACATTATAAAAGTGAAAGTGTTATTTATAATTTAATACATGAGTCAAGAACCTATAATGCATGTAATTAGACAAGTCAAATCCCATTAAGGATTCACATTTCATTATAAGAATTTAATACGGCATAGAAAAATCACATGGTCTTACAATACCTTACAGTTAATCCATTTAAATAATGGAAACCGTCAAGTATAAGACATTGCAATCAATTCAAAACATTCATTTTACAAAAACATTATAATTTCATTTATAAGGCTCAAAGTATCATGGGAAGGTTCCATGGGAAACAAGGCATATGCCCACATGGGAAATTCCAATTATAATATGACCAAACATCTATGAAGTTACTTTGGTTACATCAATTAATCATGTCTTGAAGGAAATTCCATTTACAAACCAAGACAAAATCTTACTGGGAGTTCCATGAAATTTGAACAAATTAGTCAAAATAACTAATTCTACATGGCACACCCAAGGGGTGTATATAAGGTATATACAACCTCTAAACCACTAAACAAGAACCAATAGTGAATAAGTAAGGTTCAATGGTCAATCAGACATAAAGAAATTAATATAATAAATATTTTTGGAAAAGGAAGACATATGCCACAATGAAAAAATGACAAAAACACCAAAACTCCATGGGAAAAGGATGTAACCACATAACTCTCAGAATTTTATGTCTCCTCAATCAATAACATCCCCAGATACACTGTAGGATGGAAGAGACATGAGAAATAGTTTAATTCCCTAAAAATAGGGAATATGAGCCAGCACCTAAATCATGAAATGGATGATAGGATAAACATTAGTAGCAGTTTAGAGACCAGGGGAGCTCACTGAGATGGATCCAATGCTTCTAACAAATCAATGAACATACACAGTATTGAAGAGTTACTTTAACACTTAGAATTGGTTTTTCTTTAGCTCAAAGAAGGAGGAAAACCACTACCATCTACTGGAGGAATATATAAAAATAAGAAATAATATAAATAGTTAAATGAGTGGTAATTTGGTCATTTAACACCAAAATATCAAGGTGTATGATTTCCCAAACAGTGCACCAACCATTCCCGGTTTTTTTAGAGGAGGGGAACCCCTCATGGTTTGACTAAATATGTGCAAACCATTAATAATGGCTTTGTCCCATGTCTACATCCAACTGCATGACTATGCACCCTGGGTGGAATGGTATTAGACAACCTATGCGACCCCATGCTACAGGCTCTGAATAATCCCGAGACACACCTGCGACCTACATAGCTTGATTGAACATTTTTATTAGTGTCATTAAAAGTATTCAAATTAAAAAACTAATGATATGTACCTTCGTTGAAATGATGGGTCATTACAACCTCCACTTCATAAAGAAACTCATCCCTGATTTTTCATTAGAATGGTAAATAGTTATTTTCATTAGAGAGTTCTAGCCATTGGGACAATATATCTGCTTCCCACTCCCTAGTCTCATCCTATACAAGACCATGTTGCCATAAAATTTGTACAAGAGGAAAAATAATTTCCTAGTGTGTCATAATTATTTGATCAACTATACATACTGGATACTCTTTTAAGGAAGCATCAACACCAACTTCAACCTCACTAGGTTGAAAAATGTGTAATGGGTTGGGATGAAATCAGTGAAGATGAGATACTTGAATGACATCATACATAAAATGATATCTCTGAAGAAGTCCCAACTGGTAAGACCCTAGTCTATTACACTTAATCACCTCAAAGGGTCCAATGAACTTAGGTGAGAGCTTACCCTACTCCTAAATACGTCTATGGCCCAACCCGGGTGAGACTCACAAGAAAACCCGGTCTCTGACCTCAAACTCGAGAGGTCGCTGAGATTTGTTTGCATAGGATTGTTGTCTTAACTAAGATATCAACATGCACTTTCTGATTAGTTGGACATACTCTATTGTCTTTTGGACAAGACATGGCCTAATCATAACTACTTCTCCTACCTTTATCTAGTACAGAGGTGAGTGACATGGCCTACCATATAGGGATTCATAAGGATTATTTTTCATGGTAGCATGAAAGCTATTATTATAAGCAAACTCCACCAAAGGAATGTCCTTCTCCCAAGAACCTCCAAATTCATGAAAAAATGCATGATGAAAGTCCTATATCACATATATTATGCACTCTATTTGTACATTCACTACTAGAAAAGGGGGCATTGGAGCCCCCCATACTCGGGCGACCTCCATTGGCGGTCGCTATTGCTCACCATTAGCGACCGCCAATGGCGGTCGCTAAGTTGCCTAAAAAATTTCGGGGGGTTTCTGCGCCCCCCCCCCCCCCCCCGCGCCCTCTCCCTCGATCTCCCTCGCCCTAACCCTCCCTCTCCGCCCTCCCTCGCGCCGCCCTCCCCTCCCCCCCCCGCCCGGCCTCCCCCGCCGCCCGGCCTCCCCCGCCGCCCGGCCTCCCCCGCCGCCCGCCCTCCCCCGCCGCCCGGCCTCCCCCGCCGCCCGGCCTCCCCCGCCGCCCGGCCTCCCCCCCCCCCCCCGCCCGCCCTCCCCTGCCGCCCAGCCTCCCCCGCCGCCTGCCCTCCGCCCTCCGGCCGCCGCCCTCCGCCCTCGGGCCTCCGGCTGCCGCCCTCCGGCCTCTCGGCCCTCCCCCCCCCCACCCCGGACGGCACCCGCACCCCGGACAGCCCCCGGCGTGCACTCCGGACCGCCCCCCGCACCCCAGACACCTCCCCGCACCTCGGACAGCACCCCCCCGCGCACTCCGGACCGCCCCCCTCACCCCGGACGCCTCCCCGCACCCCGGACAGCCCCCCCCCCCCCCCCCCCCCCCCGCGCACTCCGGACCGCCCCCCGCACCCCGGACGCCTCCCCGCACCCCGGACAGCCCCCCCTGCACTCGGACACCCCCCTCCGAACCCGGACAGCCCCCCCGCACCCCGGACAGCCCCCCCCCCCCCCCCGCACTCGGACACCCCCCCTCCGAACCCGGACAGCCCCCCCGCACCCCGGACAGGCCCCCCGCACCCCGGACACCCCACCCCGCACCCCCGACAACCCCCCTGCACCCCAGACAGCCCCCCCCCCTCCCCCGCACCCCGGACACCCTCGCACCCCGAACACCCCTGCCCGCACCCCTGACAGGCCCCCGACACCCCGGACACCCCTCCCCGCACCTCGGACAGCCCCCCCCCCCCCCCCCCCCCCGGACCCCGGACACCCCCCCCCCCCTCGCTGCCCGTCCCCCGTCCCCTCACCTCCTCCTCTCCTCCAGCTCCCCGCCGCCGCCGCCGCCCGTCCCCTCCCTTGCCGCACCGCCTTTGGCTCCGGATCCCCTTCGCTGCCTCCTCTCCCTCGCAACACCGCCTTCGGCTCCCCTCCCTTTCAGGTTTGTAGCTCAATCAGGTAACATGAGCTTTCAGTTACATTATTATTTTATCAATGGTTCATAAACAGATGGTTAATATTTATTTTGAATATAGTTGATTTGAAAAATGTAAATGTAATAAGTATTGTGTAAATGTTTGTTATACAGATATTATTATGGATAAGAGTTGGATTGATCTTCCAAATCGAACGTCTAGAGAATATTTCAATGGCATTATGCAGTTTATTGACTTCACGAGAGGATTTGAAAGTGACTATATTAGTTGTCCATGTAGAAAATGTGCTAACAAATATCAATTCACACGAGATACTGTGAGGGAGCACCTTTTCTTTAATGGATTTCTGAAATATTATAAGAGTTGGACTCGTCATGGAGAAGAATATGTTCGTTGTCAAAATACAGATGCAGCTCAGATGGATGTTGATGCAAGGATGACTGATCCAATGCATGAAATGCTTACTGAAATGGTACGTGGGTTTGATCCTGAAGGCATTGACATCCAGAATCTTGAGACCGGTGAGATAAATCTTCTCTCTGGTGAAGATCGTGATTCGAGGAGGTTTTATGAAGTACTTGATGATGCGAAAACAGAATTATATCCTGGATGTACTTCTTACAATAAACTGTCGTTCATCGTGGAGTTGTTGCATTTGAAGACTTTGAACAATTGGTCAGACACATCATTCGACATGCTTTTGGTTTTATTGAAAAAAGTTCTTCCTGTCGACACTAAGATTCCTGAGTCGTATTACTATGCTCGTAAGTTGACAGAGAACTTAGGTTTTACATATGAGACTATAGATGCATGTGCAAACAACTGTATGTTGTTTAGAAATGAAACTGCTCATTTGGATATCTGTACGGTTTGTGGCGCTTCCAGGTGGAAAGAGAACAGGGGAAATAAGACTCATCAAAGTCAGATTGCGATACAGGGGAAACCGATTGCCGTAAAGCAAATGCGTTACTTTCCCCTTAAACCGAGGTTGAAAAGATTTTTTATGTCATCTAAAGTTTCTAATTTAATGAGATGGCATGCAGAAAGAGTTCATGAAAGTGACATGTTAACCCACCCGGTAGACTCTCATGCATGGAAGGATTTTGATAAGAGACATCCCGACTTTGCTAAAGATGTTCGTAATGTCCGATTGGGATTGGCAGCAGATGGTTTCAATCCATTCAAGTCTATGGTTGGTGCAACTCATAGCACATGGCCCGTGGTGTTGGTTCCATATAATCTTCCTCCGTGGCTTTGTATGAAGCAACAATTTATATTACTTTCCACTCTTATTGATGGACCTAAAAGTCCGGGGGATAAGATTGATGTTTACCTTCAGCCATTGATTGATGAGTTGAATGAATTTTGGGGCGATGGTGTGATGACTTATGACTGCGAAACGAATGAAATGTTCAAACTGCATGCAGCTTTATTGTGGACAATCAATGACTTCCCAGCTTATGCAAATTTATCAGGCTGGAGTACGAAAGGGGAATTTTCTTGCCCTTGTTGCAATAAAAGTAAAAAATCTGTATGGCTTAAACATTCCAAAAAATGGGCATACATGGGTCACAGGCGTTTTCTCCCTCCCCAGCACAGGTTCAGAAAGGACAGAGTGGCATTTGATGGTTCTAGAGAGTTCAGCCCAGCACCAAAGATCATGACAGGAGTCGAAATGTTATCACAGATTGAGGAAGAAAACATCCGCACGGTATATGAAATTCAGGATTTGGTGGCTCCTCCAGTACGTAATATTCATGCTGCGGGTAGGCAGCGCAGTCACAATTGGAAAAAGAAAAGTATTTTTTATAGTCTTCCGTATTGGAAAACTAACATGTTGAGGCATAATTTGGATGTCATGCACATTGAAAAAAATGTTTGTGATAACATATTGTGGACCATTTTAGGTGTCAGTGGAAAGTCAAAGGACCATTTTAATGCATGTCGTGATTTGGAAGAAATGGGTTTAAGGAAACAGTTGCATTTACAGTTAGCTGAGGGAAACAAGGCATATATGCCTGCTGCACAGTATTCGATGACTACAGAGGAGAAAGAGACATTTCTTTCCATTTTGAAGATGGTCAAGGTGCCTGATGGTTACTCTTCTAATATTTCAAAGTGTGTGAATCTGACGAGCAAGACATTGCAAGGGTTGAAAAGTCATGACAATCACATATTACTTCAGCAGTTGATTCCAATCGCAATTTGTGATTGTTTATCCCCCAATGTTGTTCAGCCCTTGATTGAGATGAGTAATTTTTTTAGACAACTTTGTTTAAGAAATCAACGAATGAGTGATTTAAAAAGTTTGCAGGACCGAATTGTACTTACGCTTTGTCACTTTGAGAAACTTTTCCCCCCCTCATTTTTCGATGTTATGGTCCACTTAACAGTGCACCTAACTGATGAAGTAATGGCTGCTGGTCCAGTGCAATTCAGGTGGATGTATCCTATTGAACAGTATTTGAGTACATTGAAAAGATTTGTACGCAACAGAGCTTGTCCAGAGGCATCAATAACCAATGGTTATTTGATGGACGAGTGTACTACCTTTTGTGCAGAATATCTTACGGATGTTGAAACAAAATTAGATAAGCCCTCTCAGATTCATGATGGTCCAGTTGGAGAAGGAACCACATTTGATATGGACAACATCGAGTGGATACAAGCACATCGATATATCTTGTTCAATACTCCATCAGTTGCACCATTAATGCAGTAAGTATCTTATCAATGTGCTTGTATAACTTTTACATGTTTTCTTTGCATAAGTTGATCTTTTAAACATCGCGTAATCATTTGCAGGAAACACATTAATGAGATAAAAGAAGAGATGCATCGTGCGACTGAGTTGCAAATTCAACAATCTCATTATGCGGCATTTCATGATTGGTTCAAGGATTATGTATGTATAAATTGATTTTCATTATGAGTGAAGTATTAAACTAATTCTTTCTGCATATATCAGTATTGATTTTTATAAATTATGTAGGTTCGTAAGCTGAGGGAGTTAGGGGACCCCACGTCACCTGAAGTATTTATCCAACTGGCTGAGGGTCCATCTATAACCGCTCGTCGTTATAAAGCTATTGATGCTAATGGTTTTCGATTTCGCATTAAAGATGTTGAAGACAAACGAGCAACACAAAACAGTGGAATCGGTTGTCCCTTTGTCGATTCTGGTTATTACTATGGTCAATTGATAGACATCATTGAAGTTGTATACACACACGGTTTGAAGTACATATTGTTAAAGTGTAATTGGGTTGATCCAGTGCGTGGATGTAAAGTCGATCAATATCAGTTTTCATTGGTGAATTTTAACTACATGTTATACAGAAATAATGAACGAGTTGAGAATGAACCTTTCATCTTGACATCACAAGCGGAACAAGTATTCTTCATTACTTTGCCTTTGGATCCAAGTTGGCAAGTTGTTGTCAAAATGTCTCGGTGAGGAGTGTTTTTATTTGAAGAAGATGAACCCGAGACTGTTCCGTTTGTTTACCAACAACTTGATCAACATACCGTAGTTCAACGTGAAGAAGATATTTATTGGGTCAGAGCGGCTGTTGAAGGAGAAACGGTCGATTTGCATGCTTAATGAAAGGTATAATTGTTTTCCCGCTATTCAGTAGAATGTCCTAGGATATCATAAATTATCTAATCATTTTATAAATCCTTATAAGTTTTAATCCTCACTTTTGTAAGTTAATTCAGTCATAAATATTTAGGTTGATTAACTTTCTGATTTTTTAAAATTCATTCACAACTAATTATTCAATCCATTTTTTGTTTGATTAACAGTTGTACAAGTTTGATTTATTAAGAACAATCCAATTTATCTTTTAAACACTTTGGACTCATTACTGATATTTTGTATGATTGCAGACATGTCAGGGGAAGAGGCAGAAAATCCACATCATCCATCTGAGGCATCTATGTCTCAGGGTCGAGGTATGTTTGACAGTCATTATCTATATTATTTATGTAATTAACATATATATATATATATGACATTTGTCAATTTATATATAATTTTTTTTTCAACAGGATCAGACTCAGCTGCTTCTTCCTCTCGCAGGAGAGGCCCTGGTCGTGGCATATTAGCATGGAATTCCGACACGACGATAGATGTTTCATTTGATGAGGTATTTCATCCCGTGGGACCGAATGCCCCGGCATTTATTCGTCAGCTGGGTCATATCATACGTGACCCACATCGATTTCCATTGACCACGCGTGATTGGGCTTCTATCCCTCAGGACACATTAGATCGTCTATGGAGGGAGGTTCAGGTAAGAAAATAATTTTACTTTATTTTCTATTTATAAATAATACTAATATGTTTGATTATTTTCATTATAGCAAAATTTGAAAGTATGCCCTGAAGAGTTTCGGCCCGTGTGTATGAGAAAATGCCGTAAGCTGTGGAAAGATTATAAAGGCAAAGTGAAGAGGGACCACTGGGTACCAAATGTGGGTGCCCCTGACATTTTGGAAAAAGTCCCGAGAGGTGTCCTCCCGGCTCAGTGGCGTGACTTGGTTGCATATTGGTCTACTGAGGGTGTTGCGGTTTGTATAATAATTATTTTGCTGTATATATATTTTCATGAATATGTGATTTGTTTGAAATTTGAATGAATTGAATGTAGGAGGTGTCAACACGCCATTCGGAGAATCGAGCGTTGCAGGGGCCAGCTCACAGGCTCGGGACTCGTCACGTGTCTCAGATCCGACATGAGGTATATATTATTCACTTTTTAATTTATTAATTAATATGGTTTTGTGTTTATATTCTTTTAATATACAGTTGCGAGGGCAAGGTGCAGCAACTGATAAAATGTCGGTGTGGATAAGGACTCGTGATCGCAATGATCCAGAGGTTGCAGCATTGATAGTAAGTGTCTGTACTTACCAATAATTACATAAATCTTTATATTAACATATATATATTTATATATATTTAAATATTTCACAGGATCAATTTGAAGCTGAGTTAGAACATCTGCCAGAGGACCAGCGACAGCTTCCCATGCGACGGGATGAGATCTTTCATCGCTTTATTGGTCGGGACGGGCATGGCTATAGTTTGACCTATGGAGCAGGGATTCCTCGTTCTGTAGTGTCACGCGCTGCGGTTGTCGGTCCTGCTATTGCTCATATGACACAGCAGACGTCAGATTTTGAGGCACGGTTGCGCGCTTCCGAGGAGACAAATGCGCAATCGACAGCTGAGGTTAGAGCACTGCGGGAATATGTGCGTCGAGCTGATGGTACGGGGGATCATACGACGCAGGTATATACTGTATTTATTTATTTAATTTAAATTATTTTTGTTATTAAAATATTTATAATGTTTATTTGTTGTAGGCACCTGGCCCACCAGAAGGAGGTAACAGTGATGGCAACGCGTGACGCACCATATATTCACGAGATATGTTTTTTGTTTTTACTGGTAGGGTTGACATTGATGTACTGTATTTATTCATTTAAGTAATGCATTATTACCATCCATGGTGGTCTTTTAAATATTTTATACACATATTGAGTTTTTGATCAGATAATCTTGAATGATTCTACATTTGAAAAAGTCGAACTAATTCCAACAGATCAATAAATCTGATATTATAGATTATGTATTATCCAATATATTTTTTTATAAATTTTTGTATGGTATCGATAAAAGAAATATGTATTAATTAGATGTTATCACTTTTATTTTTCACTTTTGTAATCAATGGGATGACCTTTGAACCCCTGGAGAGCCCCCCGCACCGCCGTACAGCCCCCCGCACCCCCGTACAGCCACCCCCGCACCCCCGTACAGCCCCCCGCACCCCCGTACAGCCCCCCCCGCCCCCCCGTACAGCCCCCCCGCACCCCCGTACAGCCCCCTGCACCCCCGTACAACCCCCCGAACCCCCGTACTGCCCCCCGCCACCCTCGTAGAGCCCCCCCCCCCCCCCCCCCCCCCGCACCCCCGTACAGCCCCCCGCACCCCCGTACAGCCCCCCCCCCCCCCCCCCCCCGCACCCCCGTACAACCCCCCGCACCCCCGTACTGCCCCCGCCACCCCCGTACAGGCCCCCGCCACCCCCATACAGCCCCCCGCACCCCCGTACAGCCCCCCCCCCCCCCCCCCGCACCCCCGTACAGCCCCCCGAACCCCCGTACAGCCCCCCGCCACCCCCGTACAGCCCCCCACACCCCCGTACAGCCCCCCCCCCCCCCCCGCACCCCCGTACAGCCCCCCGAACCCCCCTATAGCCCCCCGAACCCCCGTACAGCCCCCCGCCACCCCCGTACAGCCCCCCGCACCCCCGTACAGCCCCCCGCCACCCCCCGTACAGCCCCCCCCCCCCCCCCCCCCCCGCACCCCCGTACAGCCCCCCGCACCCCCGGAGAGCCCCCGCACCCCCGTACACCCCCCACACCCCCGTACAACCCCCCGCACCCCCGTACAACCCCCCCGCACCCCCGTACTGCCCCCCGCACCCCCGTACAGCCCCCCGAACCCCCGTACAGCCCCCCACTACCTCCGTACAGCCCCCCGCACCCCTGTACAGCCCCCCCCCCCCCCCCCCCCCCGCGCCCCCGTACAGCCCCCCGAACCCCCGTACAGTCCCCCGCCACCCCCGTACAGCCCCCCGCCACCTCGTACAGCCCCCCGCACCCCCCCCCCCCCCCCCCGCACCCCCCGCACCCCCGTTGAGCCCCCCGCACCCCCCCCCCTCGCACCCCCCGCACCCCCGTTCAGCCCCCGCACCCCCCCCCCCCCCCCGCACCCCCCGCACCCCCGTTCAGCCCCCCCGCACCCCCGTTAAACACCAAAACGGCGTGCGGCGGTCCGATTCGGAGCAAACGTGCTCCGAACGACCTGAAACCGCACGGGAACGATAGGAATATTATTCCTGAGATGCAGGAGGAGGCCGCACGTCCATCGGACGTGCGGTGCGCGCGGCACGCCCGATTGTGTCGTTTTCAGCAGCGCGGCGCGCGCTGAAATTGCGCGTTGGGGGGTCAAAACCACCCGAACGACCTCCGAATGCCATGAAACCGTACGACAACATCCGGGGCGTCAATTGTGAAATGGTCGGCCAGACGGCACCTCCTTCGGAGGTGCCGTGTGACCGCGGCGGCCGGAAACGCGTTTCCGGCGCCGTTAAACACCAAAACGGCGTGCGGCGGTCCGATTCGGAGCAAACGTGCTCCGAACGACCTGAAACCGCACGGGAACGATAGGAATATTATTCCTGAGATGCAGGAGGAGGCCGCACGTCCATCGGACGTGCGGTGCGCGCGGCACGCCCGATTGTGTCGTTTTCAGCAGCGCGGCGCGCGCTGAAATGGCGCGTTGGGGGGTCAAAACCACCCGAACGACCTCCGAATGCCACGAAACCGTACGACAACATCCGGGGCGTCAATTGTGAAATGGTCGGCCAGACGGAACCTCATTCGGAGGTGGCGTGTGACCGCGGCGGCCGGAAACGCGTTTCCGGCGCCGTTAAACACCAAAACGGCGTGCGGCGGTCCGATTCGGAGAAAACGTGCTCCGAACGACCTGAAACCGCACGGGAACGATAGGAATATTATTCCTGAGATGCAGGAGGAGGCCGCACGTCCATCGGACGTGCGGTGCGCGCGGCACGCCCGATTGTGTCGTTTTCAGCAGCGCGGCGCGCGCTGAAATGGCGCGTTGGGGGGTCAAAACCACCCGAACGACCTCCGAATGCCACGAAACCGTACGACAACATCCGGGGCGTCAATTGTGAAATGGTCGGCCAGACGGCACCTCATTCGGAGGTGCCGTGTGACCGCGGCGGCCGGAAACGCGTTTCCGGCGCCGTTAAACACCAAAACGGCGTGCGGCGGTCCGATTCAGAGCAAATGTGCTCCGAACGACCTGAAACCGCACGGGAACGATCGGAATATTATTCCTGAGATGCAGGAGGAGGCCGGACGACCATCGGACGTGCGGTGCGCGCGGCACGCCCGATTGTGTCGTTTTCAGCAGCGCGGCGCGCGCTGAAATGGCGCGTTGGGGGGTCAAAACCATTCGAATGACCTCCGAATGCCACGAAACCGTACGACAACATCCGAGGCGTCAATTGTGAAATGGTCGGCTAGACGGTACCTCATTCGGAGGTGCCGTGTGACCGCGGCGGCCGGAAACGCGTTTCCGGCGCCGTTAAACACCAAAACGGCGTGCGGCGGTCCGATTCGGAGCAAACGTGCTCCGAACGACCTGAAACCGCACGGGAACTATAGGAATATTATTCCTGAGATGCAGGAGGAGGCCGCACGACCATCGGACGTGCGGTGCGTGCGGCACGCCCGATTGTGTCGTTTTCAGCAGCGCGGCGCGCGCTGAAATTGCGCATTGGGGGGTCAAAACCACCCGAACGACCTCCGAATGCCACGAAACCGTACGACAACATCCGGGGCGTCAATTGTGAAATGGTCGGAGAGACGGCACCTCATTCGGAGGTGCCGTGTGACCGCGGTGGCCGGAAACGCGTTTCCAGCGCCGTTAAACACCAAAACGGCGTGCGGCGGTCCGATTCGGAGCAAACGTGCTTCGAACGACCTGAAACCGCACGGGAACGATAGGAATATTATTCCTGAGATGCAGGAGGAGGCCGCACGACCATCGGATGTGCGGTGCGCGCGGCACGCCCGATTGTGTCGTTTTCAGCAGCGCGGCGCGCGCTGAAATTGCGCGTTGGGGGGTCAAAACCACCCGAACGACCTCCGAATGCCACGAAACCGTACGACAACATCCGGGGCGTCAATTGTGAAATGGTAGGCCAGACGGCACCTCATTCGGAGGTGTCGTGTGACCGCGGCGGCCGGAAACGCGTTTCTGGCGCCGTTAAACACCAAAACGGCGTGCGACGGTCCGATTCGGAGCAAACGTGCTCCGAACAACCTGAAACTGCACGGGAACGATAGGAATATTATTCCTGAGATGCAGGAGGAGGCCGCACGTCCATCGGACGTGCGGTGCGCGCGGCACGCCCGATTGTGTCGTTTTCAGCAGTGCGGCGCGCGCTGAAATGGCGCGTTGGGGGGTCAAAACCACCCGAACGACCTCCGAATGCCACGAAACCGTACGACAACATCCGGGGCGTCAATTGTGAATGGTCGGCCAGACGGCACCTCATTCGAAGGTGCCGTGTGACCGCGGCGGCCGGAAACGCGTTTCTGGCGCCGTTAAACACCAAAACGGCGTGCGGCGGTCCGATTCGGAGCAAACGTGCTCCGAACGACCTGAAACAACACGGGAACGATAGGAATATTATTCCTGAGATGCAAGAGGAGGCCGCACGTCCATCGGACGTGCGGTGCGCGCGGCACGCCCGATTGTGTCGTTTTCAGCAGCGCGGTGCGCGCTGAAATGGCGCGTTGGGGGGTCAAAACCACCCGAACGACCTCCGAATGCCACGAAACCGTACGACAACATCCGGGGCGTCAATTGTGAAATGGTCGGCCAGACGGAACCTCATTCGGAGGTGCCGTGTGACCGCGGCGGCCGGAAACGCGTTTCCGGCGCCGTTAAACACCAAAACGGCGTACGACGGTCCGATTCGGAGCAAACGTGCTTCGAACGACCTGAAACCGCACGGGAACGATAGGAATATTATTCCTGAGATGCAGGAGGAGGCCGTACGTCCATCGGACGAGCGGTGCGCGCGGCACGCCCGATTGTGTCGTTTTCAGCAGCGCGGCGCGCGCTGAAATGGCGCGTTGGGGGGTCAAAACCACCCGAACGACCTCCGAATGCCACGAAACCGTACGACAACATCCGGGGCGTCAATTGTGAAATGGTCGTCCAGACGGCACCTCATTCGGAGGTGCCGTGTGACCGCGGCGGCCGGAAACGCGTTTCCGGCGCCGTTAAACACCAAAACGGCGTGCGGCAGTCCGATTCGGAGAAAACGTGCTCCGAACGACCTGAAACCGCACGGGAACGATAGGAATATTATTCCTGAGATGCAGGAGGAGGCCGCACGACCATCGGACGTGCGGTGCGCGCGGCACGCCCGATTGTGTCATTTTCAGCAGCGCGGCGCGCGCTGAAATGGCGCGTTGGGGGGTCAAAACCACCCGAACGATCTCTGAATGCCACGAAACCGTACGAAAACATCCAGGGCGTCAATTGTGAAATGGTCGGCCAGACGGCACCTCATTCGGAGGTGTCGTGTGACCGCGGCGGCCGGAAACGCGTTTCCGGCGCCGTTAAACACCAAAACGGCGTGCGGCGGTCCGATTCGGAGCAAACGTGCTCCGAACGACCTGAAACCGCACGGGAACGATAGGAATATTATTTCTGAGATGTAGGAGGAGGCCGCACGACCATCGGACGTGCGGTGCGCGCGGTACGCCCGATTGTGTCGTTTTCAGCAGCGCGGCGCGCGCTGAAATGGCGCGTTGGGGGGTCAAAACCACCCGAACGACCTCCGAATGCCACGAAACCGTACGACAACATCCGGGGCGTCAATTGTGAAATGGTCGGCCAGACGGCACCTCATTCGGAGGTGCCGTGTGACCGCGGCGGCGGGAAACGCGTTTCCGGCGCCGTTAAACACCAAAACGGCGTGCGGCGGTCCGATTCGGAGCAAACGTGCTCCGAACGACCTGAAACCGCACGGGAACGATAGGAATATTATTCCTGAGATGAAGGAGGAGGCCGCACGACCCTCGGACGTGCGGTGCGCGCGGCACGCCCGATTGTGTCGTTTTCAGCAGCGCGGCGCGCGCTGAAATTGCGCGTTGAGGGGTCAAAACCACCCGAACGACCTCCGAATGCCACGAAACCGTACGACAACATCCGGGGCGTCAATTGTGAAATGGTCGGCCAGACGGCACCTCATTCGGAGGTGCCCGTGTGACCGCGGCGGCCGGAAACGCGTTTCCGGCGCCGTTAAACACCAAAACGGCGTGCGGCGGTCCGATTCGGAGCAAACGTGCTCCGAACGACCTGAAACCGCACGGGAACGATAGGAATATTATTGCTGAGATGCAGGAGGAGGCCGCACGTCCATCGGACGTGCGGTGCGCGCGGCACGCCCGATTGTGTCGTTTTCAGAAGCGCGGCGCGCGCTGAAATGACGCGTTGGGGGGTCAAAACCACCCGAACGACCTCCGAATGCCACGAAACCATACGACAACATCCGGGGCGTCAATTGTAAAATGGTCGGCAAGACGGAACCTCATTCGGAGGTGCCGTGTGACCGCGGCGGCTGGAAACGCGTTTCTGGTGTCGTTAAACACCAAAACGGCGTGCGGCGGTCCGATTCGGAGCAAACGTGCTCCGAACAACCTGAAACCGCACGGGAACGATAGGAATATTATTCCTGAGATGCAGGAGGAGGCCGCACGTCCATCGGACGTGCGGTGCGCGCGGCACGCCCGATTGTGTCGTTTTCAGCAGCGCGACGCGCGCTGAAATGACGCGTTGGGGGGTCAAAACCACCCGAACGACCTCCGAATGCCACGAAACCGTACGACAACATCCGGGGCGTCAATTGTGAAATGGTCGGCCAGACGGCACCTCATTCGGAGGTGCCGTGTGACCGCGGCGGCCGGAAACGCGTTTCCGGCGCCGTTAAACACCAAAACGGCGTGCGGCGGTCCGATTCGGAGCAAACGTGCTCCGAACGACCTGAAACCGCACGGGAACGATAGGAATATTATTCCTGAGATGCAGGAGGAGGCCGCACGACCATCGGACGTGCGGTGCGTGCGGCACGCCCGATTGTGTCGTTTTCAGCAGCGCGGCGCGCGCTGAAATGGCGCGTTGGGGGGTCAAAACCACCCGAACGACCTCCGAATGCCACGAAACCGTACGACAACATCCGGGGCGTCAATTGTGAAATGGTCGGCTAGACGGCACCTCATTCGGAGGTGCCGTGTGACCGCGGCGGCCGGAAACGCGTTTCCGGCGCCGTTAAACACCAAAACGGCGTGCGGCGGTCCGATTCGGAGCAAACGTGCTCCGAACGACCTGAAACCGCACGGGAACGATAGGAATATTATTCCTGAGATGCAGGAGGAGGCCGCACGACCATCGGACGTGCGGTGCGCGCGGCACGCCCGATTGTGTCGTTTTCAGCAGCGCGGCGCGCGCTGAAATTGCGCGTTGGGGGGTCAAAACCACCCGAACGACCTCTGAATGCCACGAAACCGTACGACAACATCCGGGGCGTCAATTGTGAAATGGTCGGCCAGACGGCACCTCATTCGGAGGTGCCGTGTGACCGCGGCGGCCGGAAACGCGTTTCCGGCGCCGTTAAACACCAAAACGGCGTGCGGCGGTCCGATTCGGAGCAAACGTGCTCCGAACGACCTGAAACCGCACGGGAATGATAGAAATATTATTCCTGAGATGCAGGAGGAGGCCGCACGTCCATCGGACGTGCGGTGCACGCGGTACGCCCGATTGTGTCGTTTTCAGCAGCGCGGCGCGCGCTGAAATGGCGCGTTGGGGGGTCAAAACCACCCGAACGACCTCCGAATGCCACGAAACCGTACGAAAACATCCGGGGCGTCAATTGTGAAATGGTCGGCCAGACGGCACCTCATTCGGAGGTGCCGTGTGACCGCGGCGGCCGGAAACGCGTTTCCGGCGCCGTTAAACACCAAAACGGCGTGCGGCGGTCCGATTCGGAGCAAACGTGATCCGAACGACCTGAAACCGCACGGGAACGATAGGAATATTATTCCTGAGATGCAGGAAGAGGCCGCATGTCCATCGGATGTGCGGTGCGCGCGGCACGCCCGATTGTGTCGTTTTCAGCAGCGCGGCGCGCGCTGAAATGGCGCGTTGGGGGGTCAAAACCACCCGAACGACCTCAGAATGCCACGAAACCGTACGACAACATCCGGGGCGTCAATTGTGAAATGGTCGGCCAGACGGAACCTCATTCGGAGGTGCCGTGTGACCGCGGCGGCCGGAAACGCGTTTTCTGCGCCGTTAAACACCAAAACGGCGTGCGGCGGTCCGATTCAGAGCAAACGTGCTCCGAACGACCTGAAACCGCACGGGAACGATAGGAATATTATTCCTGAGATGCAGGAGGAGGCCGCACGATCATCGGACGTGCGGTGCGCGCGGCACGCCCGATTGTGTCGTTTTCAGCAGCGCGGCGCGCGCTGAAATGGCGCGTTGGGGGGTCAAAACCACTCGAACGACCTCCGAATTCCACGAAACCGTACGACAACATCCGAGGCGTCAATTGTGAAATGGTCGGCCAGACGGAACCTCATTCGGAGGTGCCGTGTGACCGCGGCGGCCGGAAACGCGTTTCCGGCGCCGTTAAACACCAAAACGGCGTGCGGCGGTCCGATTCGGAGCAAACGTGCTCCGAACGACATGAAACCGCACGGGAACGATAGGAATATTATTCCTGAGATGCAGGAGGAGGCCGCACGACCATCGGACGTGCGGTGCGCGCGGCACGCCCGATTGTGTCGTTTTCAGCAGCGCGGGGCGCGCTGAAATTGCGCGTTGGGGGGGCAAAACCACCCGAACAACCTCCGAATGCCAGGAAACCGTACGACAACATCCGGGGCATCAATTGTGAAATGGTCGGCCAGACGGCACCTCATTCGGAGGTGCCGTGTGACCGCGGCGGCCGGAAACGCGTTTCCGGCGCCGTTAAACACCAAAACGGCGTGCGGCGGTCCGATTCGGAGCAAACGTGCTCCGAACGACCTGAAACCGCACGGGAACGATAGGAATATTATTCCTGAGATGCAGGAGGAGGCCGCACGTCCATCGGACGTGCGGTGCGCGCGGCACGCCCGATTGTGTCGTTTTCAGCAGCGCGGCGCGCGCTGAAATGGCGCGTTGGGGGGTCAAAACCACCCGAACGACCTCCGAATGCCACGAAACCGTACGACAACATCCGGGGCGTCAATTGTGAAATGGTCAGCCAGACGGCACCTCATTCGGAGGTGCCGTGTGACCGCGGCGGCCGGAAACGCGTTTCCGGCGCCGTTAAACACCAAAACGGCGTGCGACGGTCCGATTCGGAGCAAACGTGCTCCGAACGACCTGAAACCGCACGGGAACGATAGGAATATTATTCCTGAGATGCAGGAGGAGGCCGCACGCCCATCGGACGTGCGGTGCGCGCGACACGCCCGATTGTGTCGTTTTCAGCAGCGCGGCGCGCGCTGAAATGGCGCGTTGGGGGGTCAAAACCACCCGAACGACCTCCGAATGCCAAGAAACCGTACAACAACATTCGGGGCGTCAATTGTGAAATGGTCGGCCAGACGGCACCCCATTCGGAGGTGCCGTGTGACCGCGACAGCCGGAAACGCGTTTCCGGCGCCGTTAAACACCAAAACGGCGTGCGGCGGTCCGATTCGGAGCAAACGTGCTCCGAACGACCTGAAACCGCACGAGAATGATAGGAATATTATTCCTGAGATGCAGGAGGAGGCCGCACGTCCATCGGACGTGCGGTGCGCGCGGCACGCCCGATTGTGTCATTTTCAGCAGCGCGGCGCGCGCTGAAATGGCGCGTTGGGGGGTCAAAACCACCCGAACGACCTCTGAATGCCACGAAACCGTACGACAACATCTGGGGCGTCAATTGTGAAATGGTCGGCCAGACGGCACCTCATTCGGAGGTGCCGTGTGACCGCGGCGGCCGGAAATGCGTTTCCGGCGCCGTTAAACACCAAAACGGCGTGCGGCGGTCCGATTCGGAGCAAACGTGCTCCGAACGACCTGAAACCGCACGGGAACGATAGAAATATTATTCCTGAGATGCAGGAGGAGGCCGCACGACCATCGGACGTGCGGTGCGCGCGGCACGCCCGATTGTGTCGTTTTCAGCAGCGCGGCGCGCGCTGAAATGGCGCGTTGGGGGGTCAAAACCACCCGAACGACCTCCGAATGCCACGAAACCGTACGAAAACATCCGGGGCGTCAATTGTGAAATGGTCGGCCAGACGGAACCTCATTCGGAGGTGCCGTGTGACCGCGGCGGCCGGAAACGCGTTTCCGGCGTCGTTAAACACCAAAACGGCGTGCGGCTGTCCGATTCGGAGCAAACATGCTCCGAACGACCTGAAACCGCACGGGAACGATAGGAATATTATTCCTGAGATGCAGGAGGAGGCCGCACGTCCATCGGACGTGCGGTGCGTGCGGCACGCCCAATTGTGTCGTTTTCAGCAGCGCGGCGCGCGCTGAAATGGCGCGTTGGGGGGTCAAAACCACCCCAACGACCTCCGAATGCCACGAAACCGTACGACAACATCTGGGGCGTCAATTGTGAAACGGTCGGCCAGACGGCACCTCATTCGGAGGTGCCGTGTGACCGCGGCGGCCGGAAACGCGTTTCCGGTGCCGTTAAACACCAAAACGGCGTGCGGCGGTCCGATTCGGAGCAAACGTGCTCCGAACGACCTGAAACCGCACGGGAACGATAGGAATATTATTCCTGAGATGCAGGAGGAGGCCGCACGTCCATCGGACGTGCGGTGCGCGCGGCACGCCCGATTGTGTCGTTTTCAGCAGCGCGTCGCAGGCTGAAATGGCGCGTTGGGGGGTCAAAACCACCCGAACGACCTCCGAATGCCACGAAACCGTACGACAACATCCGGGGCATCAATTGTGAAATGGTCGGCCAGACGACACCTCATTCGGAGGTGCCGTGTGACCGCGGCGGCCGAAAACGCGTTTCCGGCGCCGTTAAACACCAAAACGGCGTGCGGCGGTCCGATTCGGAGCAAACGTGCTCCGAACGACCTGAAACCGCACGGGAACGATAGGAATATTATTCCTGAGATGCAGGAGGAGGCCGCACGTCCATCGGACGTGCGGTGCGCACGGCACGCCCGATTGTGTCGTTTTCAGCAGCGCGGCGCGCGCTGAAATGGCGCGTTGGGGGGTCAAAACCACCCGAACGACCTCCGAATGCCACGAAACCGTACGACAACATCCGGGGCGTCAATTTTGAAATGGTCGGCCAGACGGCATCTCATTCGGAGGTGCCGTGTGACCGCGGCGGCCGGAAACGCGTTTCCGGCGCCGTTAAACACCAAAACGGCGTGCGGCGGTCCGATTCGGAGCAAACGTGCTCCGAACGACCTGAAACCGCACGGGAACGATAGGAATATTATTACTGAGTTGCAGGAGGAGGCCGCACGACCATCGGACGTGCGGTGCGCGCGGCACGCCCGATTGTGTCGTTTTCAGCAGCGCGGCGCGCGCTGAAATGGCGCGTTGGGGGGTCAAAACCACCCGAACGACCTCCGAATGCCACGAAACCGTACGACAACATCCGGGGCGTCAATTTTGAAATGGTCGGCCAGACGGCACCTCATTCGGAGGTGCCGTGTGACCGCGGCGGCTGGAAACGCGTTTCCGGCGCCGTTGAACACCAAAACGGCGTGCGGCGGTCCGATTCGGAGCAAACGTGCTCCGAACGACCTGAAACCGCACGGGAATGATAGGAATATTATTCCTGAGATGCAGGAGGAGGCCGCACGTCCATCGGACGTGCGGTACGCGCGGCACGCCCGATTGTGTCGTTTTCAGCAGCGCGGCGCGCGCTGAAATGGCGCGTTGGGGGGTCAAAACCACCCGAACGACCTCCGAATGCCACGAAACCGTACGACAACATCCGGGGCGTCAATTGTGAAATGGTCGGCCAGACGGCACCTCATTCGGAGGTGCCGTGTGACCGCGGCGGCCGGAAACGCGTTTCCGGCGCCGTTAAACACCAAAACGGCGTGCGGCGGTCCGATTCGGAGCAAACGTGCTCCGAACGACCTGAAATGAGATTATTTCTTGAATCGAAGTTTTTAAATTATTATAGCACAATGATATGATATTATATATATATTAAATATATATTAAATATATATTCAAACATTTAAAATATATTATATATATATATATATTTAAAATATTGTATTTAATAGTATATATATATATATTTAAAATATTGTATTTAATAGTATATATATATATATATATTTATAGCACAATGATTTGTATTTAAAATATTGTATTTAATAGTATATATATATTATAGCACAATGATTTGATATTATATATATATTAAATATATATTAAAACATTTAAAATATATTATATATATATATATATATATATTTATATTCAATTCAATAAAAAAAATTTTAATTTTTTTTTTATAATAGCGACCACCATAGGCGGTCGCTAATGGCCTTATATATAGTAGTGATTAGTCTGTGGGTGATTGGACATGCTCAATCGTACCTGCGTACACAAGGCCTTCTGAAACCCCTACCAGAACCATGATGTGAAATGAGAATCTCTATCAGAAATGATTGAATGTGGAGCTCAACGAATACATATAACCTCTCTAAGGTAAAAAAATTCTAGCTTGTCTACCAAGAAGGTGTATTGTATAAGTAAGAAGTTTGTGACATTCATTAAATGATCAATGACAACTCATACTATATCATTTCCATGACATGATCTGGGTATACTAGTCATGAAATCCATTGAACCATCATCCCATTTCCAATCAGGAATATGAAATATATACAAAATCCATATCAGATGCTGATATTACTCCTTCACCTACTGATAGGTAGAACACTGAGTGATGAAGCTGACAATTTCACATTTCATACCAATCCACCAATACTATTTCCATAAATCGCGATACATTTTTGTGACACCAGGGTGAAACACCCATGACGAGTCTTGAAATTCCCACATCATCTCCTCTCTAATGTCTGGGGGGACCCATACATTCCCATGGAACAATAAGGTATCATCTGCATCCACGGTCAAACCTGAATATTTATCATCATCTGAATCACTTTCCCTTATGACAATACCTTCAATATTAGATAGTTTCCTCAACCTCACCCATTTCAAAAGAGTATAGGTCACTGCTAAGGATGAGAGGATAGCCTGAACATGGTCCTCCTGAACCATAACACACATCTATGAGAATAAGTCTATTAGCTTCCATTCTCCATTTTATTCTTTAACTTCATGTGTATGAGTCTTTTAGCATAGAGAATCGACTACAAAATTTACTTTACCTAGTATATAAGTAATCTAAAAATCAAATGACTGAAGGTAATCAACGCATTAGTTTTTTTTGAGGTTGACACCGCACTATGTAAAGATTCACTAGATGATTTTTTTTTATTAATGTAAAAAAATTCTCTCCATGTAGATAGTTTCTGTGACAACATAAGTCATGATCTAATTTAGGGAGTTGGAGGTTTTATGTCAAGTAATTTTACTCATGATACCACAACGGATGAGACCCGTACACAAGGACTCGATCATCCTATATTAGAATATCTCTAAGCCTGATACCTAATGCATCACAATATATTTTATAGTGCTTTACTAGCCCTGGTAGAATCAGTATTAGTGCTAAAGTCAAATGGCCCATCAAATCCTAAAAGGTTTCTTCCCAAGCTTCTGACCATACTAATTTCACACCCTTCTTTTTCAATCCCATATGTGGAGCTGTAAGGAAAAATAAATCATGGATGAAGAAACATTAATATCCCGCAAGACCTAATAAAAAATGAATATCAGAGACACTATTTGGATAATCCCAATAAACTACAACCCTCACCTTCTCTAGTTCTACTTTAACACATGACTCTGAGATGATATGACCCAAGTAGTAGAATTTAATGATCCAAAAGTGGTATTTACTGAGCTTATCATATACCTGATTCTCTCTTAGTTTATTCTACATGATATCATGATGTGGTGCATGATCATGTATAGAGTGTGAATACACTAAGATATCATTAACAAATACAACCAAAAATGAATCTAGATACATGTGGAAAACCCAATTCATAAGTGACATGAAAATATCAGGTTTATTCATGAGTCTAAATATAATAACTAAGTACTTGTATAGACCATACGTACTCTTGAAAGTTGTGTGAGGTATGTCTAAAGTCCTTAGATGAACATGATAATAGACTAACCTTATAAATATATTTGAAATCACATTTTCTTTTCAAAGTGGATCAATGACTATATATATTCTAGGAAGTGGATACTGGTTCTTGATTGTGAGATAATTTAAATGAATATAATCAAAACATATCCTAAGGGTACCATCCAACTTCTTGGGGGGAAAGGATTGATGATCCCCAAGGAGAAGTACTTCAGTGTATAAAGCCTTTAACCTCTAGATCCTCTAATTTATTCTTGAGCTCTAGAATCACATTAGGTTCCATCATATAAGGAGGATTTATCTATGGTGTTATTCCAAGAATAAGATCAATATTAATCTCTAGATTCTGCACTGGAATTAGACCGAAGAAGTCATTAGGAAATATATTTTTGAAACACTACACTATAGGAGGGAAAATAGTGGGTCCTAACCCCTGATCATTAAGGAAAATACTGATGATATGGGTTGCCACATTTCCCAGCCTCTACAGCTCAGGTCTAGCTCTAGCCACACTAGAATCTCATTCACTCTTATGCACGTGATTAACACCATATGTTGATTTAAATGTTACCCTTAGAATATATCAATAAATATGAGCTATATGGGGAACTAACCAGTCCATCCTGATGATTACTCCAAATCCCATCATGTCGAGGACATATTGAACCCATATAAAGAGCTAACCACTTATCTCAATGGGACACTCCTTATAATGATGAATTCCAAGTTAAAGGATACCTAAAAATGTATCAAGAATCATAACACCATATATGTTCCTGATCTCAAGGCCCAAACACTCATTGATTTCCTCTAAAAAAAATGGGTGACATGCGTCAATGTCGAACTAAGAAAACACTAAATTGGAGGATACTAGAATAGTACCGTATATATTAGATAGTCCGGAAATCTGATCCTCTGGAGTATATTTGAATTCACTTAAGAAGCCTATTATATGACCATGAGTTACTACCTAACTGCCCTAAGCAAGCCCCGTCTACTTGTGTTGAGAAACATAAGTCTGAATACCCATACCTTGACTACCACCTCATCCTGACCAGCTATTAGTATTCCATCTACCTTCCTATCATGATCCCACTAACCCTACCCCTACTATGGATTATGAGTATATCCCCACTCTCTAGGCTCTAATAGAATGGATCTGAAGAAACGATGGAGATATACCATCCTTCCACAACCTCTTCACTTGACTAGATCACATGTGAACTATGGGTTTTTATGACATGGCTTCCCACACTGGTGAAATATAAGAGAACTATCCACATGAGGATCCTAACTTCTGCTACCTCCAGGAGTATCCTCAAAGTGTCACTTGTTCGAAAAAATGAACCACTAATAGCACTATGTGTCGAACTACCCTAACTCACACTATCATCTTCCCTCAAATTCCACTATCTGGTTAGGGATTGGTTGAAAATTTCAAAAATAGTTGTCAACCTGAAGATGTTGACCTATGACCGAATGGTGTATACCATCCCATCATCTAATCTCCTAGTGTTTATAAGATCATCTCTAGTTAGAGTATGAGAGAATCACTACAAATTAGTGAAATGAGAGGATTATTCTATAATTGAAATACTCCCCTGATGTATATTCATGAATTATCTAGCTACTTTATCCCTCAATGTCTAGAGAAATAAGTAGTCATACAAGATGGTTTGAAAATCTTCATAAACCATGTCATGGTGATGATATGACTGGGTGATGACATCACACCACCTCTTAGTCGAATAACATAGAATATAAGCTATTAGCTTGACCCTATTATTTAGAAGAATATTGAGTTTCTCAAATATAGATATGATTTATTCGATCCAAGATATATAATGGTGAGGTCTACCATCCACCCAAATGGTAAGAGGATTCTACTATTGGAATTTTTGTGTTAACTCTATTATAGTCAGGGAACGTCAAGAAACACCTTGCATAGTTTTAATCAGGCATAGAAAACCATCTAAGAACTAGGTTTCAATTCCAATATTATGTATATGAAGAGGTTCCATAGTTGGAACTATAGGAGGAATCACTGGAGTCTCATGACCTACAACCTCAAGTGCATGGTTGTCACCACCTTCAGGGTGTGTGACTAAAGGACATCCTGGCCGCATGACACCAAAATGCAAAAAACATGCCTCAAAAGTGATATAAGAAACTAGAATGATGGTAGTTATAAAACTAGGACAAGTGTAAAGTCTTTTTATAATAATGATCATGCCACTCTTCCTGCTTCAAAAGCCAGGTCTAGATTATAGAAAGAGACATATAAGGTCTAGAATGAAAAAAGAGATACCCCACTACCCACTACTAAGCCCGAGTCTGGATCCAAGTTTCTATGTTATATATATATATAAGATGGATTTTCATAATTTTGATTCCATATAAATTTTTAAATTTTGGTCATTAAAATATTTAACACATTCTAAAATGATTGGATCATATGGTTTTCCATTTTCTGATACATAAGAGACCATAATCCTTATGAAAAAAAACCTGAAATCCATTTAACCCACACAATAACATGTTTGATATCATGTGACCAATGGCCCATATCATGAAATTCCATAATTGACTACTTAAGGTGACTACTTTAGCATATTTAGGAAAAAACTATTCAGTTTAGGTAGGCACAATAAGAATCAATTATGTTCTCTAATACCTATACGATGTGTTAGCACAATTCTATATAATTTCAAGCCACACCCAATATATAAAATGAAAATTCATGATGAAAATAAATGTGGAATGGAAAGAATGCATCGTCTATTAGTCATACTGTTCCTATAATTGTTCTTGATCTAACAGAGGGACCTCATTTCATCATGTGATTGTAATGAAATCATAATTTAAATAACACAGTTATTAATAACATTAGAAATCAAGTGCATCTCACAACAGGTAAATGATATCAATAGTAATAGGTAAAATGAGATCAAAATTTATAATTTTGGAAATTTCAATCTTTACCCCAAACATGGGATCATGATGCCAAAGCATGACTTATGATGAAGTTCCAGGAATTTCCAAATAGTAAAGTATTTAAGGAATGGATCTGCTACCACTTTGTAATGTCCCACCACAGGGTCTAATTTACCCATGCACCAAGCTGGTGGGTCACATGCCCTCAAGGGTGCCTCCCAGTATTCCATAGGCTGCTTACTAGAAGAATGGGTGTACAAGTGGTAGGGTGGGGAGACTATACCCTTATATGAGAATGTCACAATAGATACAATCAATGAATGAATAGTAGTAGAAGTATATATAAACAGATAGAAATAATAAACAACAGAATCATAAATATTTGAATGAATATAAGTAATAATTCCACTAGGAAGTATATGATACAAGCATTCATGGAATGCAGTAATACAAAAATAAATAGGAAGATACAAGCATGATATACAATAGTAAAAAAGAAAACAATAAACCAAATATGTACCATGAGCATCTCGGGCTAAAGACCAATCCTATTCTCCTAAGATCCATCAATCAACAATACATATTAGCAACCTATAACAGGGAATTTACCCTTATTAATACTTTTTGTAATATAGTCTACATGGGTACCAATGGTATCTTGAGTAGGGTATGATATAAAAATATCATGAGGCCACCAACAATGGTGTCTACGTGTAATAAAAGGAGTGATTGTAACTAAACAATATACAAATACATCAAAAAATGCAAACAATGCTGAAATAAATAACTAGCCCGCATAGGTTCATATAGGACACCTGATGGGTCTACCCACTTCCGAACATTTCCAGAAGGATTTACTGGACAATCACTATATATATAGTAGAAGTATATATATATATATATATATATATATATTTCATCAATATATATGGACCAAGTACATGAAAATTTAAGTTTCCATATACCTATAATACTAGTGGGGGATGGATCAGAGTGTAACTAAGACATCCATCACCAGTTTAACGAGCCTAAAATCTCACGTAATTGGGTGAATTCCCTATATCTCTATATAGTGAGAGATGTCTTTCTACATCACTCTGGATAGTGAATGAGATTCCATGGCATCATTCTAATCAAGTATCATGGTGCGTAAATCACATCACTCATATAGTATACCTGGTACGAGATGTCATTCTCAACACCTGATGTAAGGGAGTGTGGTATCACCATACTCAACTGGTCCCTTACCATCATATCACAACCTTTATAAAGGCGCATTATAATTATAACCGGCATGGGGAATTACCTCTCATCCATTTCATTCATATATCCAATATATATATATATAGAAGATACTTAATCATATATAACATAACACATAGATAATATCCTATTATTAATTCCATGTAAAAATTATAAAAAAATTAATATTTATAATTTAATACATGATGCATGAACCTTTCATTCATGTCATTAGACAAGCCAAAGTCAATTAAGACTTCAAATTTCATTTTAAGCAGTTAATTAGGAAAAGAAAAAGGGCATGGTCTAACCATCCATTGGGGTTAATACATTTGAAACAATTCAATTCATTAAATTAAATATATTCATCATTTATAATCTATTTCATTAAATACATTCCATTCATTTTACCAAAATATGATAATTCTATTTATAAGGCACAAAGTGTAATGGGAAGATGTTTTAGGAAACAAGGTATATGCCCACATGGGAAATTCCAATTCTAAGAGGTCCAAATAGCTATGAGTTTTCTTATGTTCCATTAATTACACATGTATCTAATGAAATTCAATTTTGAAACCAAACCAACATCTAATTGGGAGTTTTAGGAAAATTGAACCAATTGGCCAAAATGGCCAATTCTATGTGCCACACCAAAGGGGTGTCGATAAGGTATATGCAACCTCTAAACCACTAAATAATAACCAAGATCCAATAACTAAGGTTCAATGTTCAATCAAACATTATCGAATCAATATTATAAAGATTATTGACAAAGGGAGACATATGGAATGATGGCGTAATTACTAAAATATCAAAACTCAATGAGAAAACAATGCGACCACCTACCTCTCAACCATTTATGAATCCTTACTCAATATAGGCCTCATATTTAGATTATGTTCGGAGATATCTGAGAAAAATTCCAATTACCTGAAATAGGGCATATGATCCTACACCTAAATAGCATAATCTATGGAAAGATAAACTTTTCTAGGAGTTGAGAGACTATGGGAACTCACTAAGATGAATCCATTGCTTCTGAAAAATTGAATAATGGATACGAGATAGAAGAGTTACATCAATGCATATCAATGGGTGTTATTGATCTCAAAAGGTAGATGAAAGCCATTTCCATCTTCTGGAAGAAGATAGAGAAACAAGAAATGATATTAATAGTTAAATGAAAGCTAATTTTGACATTTTACCCCAAAATATAATGGTGCATGGTTTAGGCACATAGTTTCCCAAACTGTGCACCAACCACACACGATTTTACGTAGTGAAGTGACACCCAACATGTTTAGGGACATAGTTTGACTAACCATCCATAAATCATACAGAATGGATCTATCCCAAGTCTGCAACTAGCAACATGATAGTGCACCCTAGTTCGCATAGTTGCTGACAAACCATGCAAACCAGTCTATTTTTTACCATTTCGGAGTTCCAAGCTCTGAACGAGCTTCAAACGCACCCATTAACTCCTTAGATTTTTTTAA
Source organism: Viscum album (assembly GCA_963277665.1). Lineage (NCBI taxonomy): Eukaryota > Viridiplantae > Streptophyta > Magnoliopsida > Santalales > Viscaceae > Viscum > Viscum album. The sequence continues at coordinate 1,718,343,071 of OY728136.1, read as the reverse complement.
TATCTTTATTATGGTAGTTCACGTTTTTTGAGTTGAAAAGTAACTATACATTCCTTCATTGAAAATATAGTTCGTTATAACTACTCTCTTGATAATCGCAACCTAATATTCACTACTAACCTAACCAATAACACTGTTCAAGATTACCCACACCAGTTTAAATACAACTAGAATCACCAACTCAATTAAGTAAAATATTATTCTAAGATTATGGAAAAATTTCATATATGTTGTTACCAAAACATTAGATGACCAATCCTAAAGAGAACAACCCACCATGGGTTTTATCATAAATACATAAAATGATTCCATTGAACTACTAGTGTCATTTCATCCATCATGCTCATATGTTATTTTTTCATCATCAAAAGAATCACTATAGATCCTCACGACTTACCATTAGAAGGAAATACATATACATGTTGGCCCAAAAGAGTATAATTACACCAAGTAATTATATTTGAAATCACCGTATGAGTAGTTGGGGACACATTAAAATTTATCCCGCATGAGTCAATGGAAATAATCAACTAGTAGGAATATTTCATGTGAATCCTATGATCCTGATAGAATTCATGTGAGGCATATTACCTTTACAACCAAAGAGCCAACATCTACACATGATCTCTTGTTAATGTGCCATGTAATAGAGTCCATAACCATAAATCAAAAATATAAAACACCTTGTGTGTCATTATAGGTAAAAATCACATCAACCGTAACATCTAAAGATAAGAACATCAATCCCACACCCATGGTATCCTGTATTTCTTCTGAAAAAGGTGTTCATGATGCACTAGTCTGGTTCCGTCACAATATTTGAAACATCCCTATTTCACTATCTACATGTTATTAAAATATTAATACAAAATTAAAAAATTGTGACAAAAAATTTTAATATCTTGAGCTAGAGGACACTATTCTGGTTCCCTAACATGGTATGCCAAATAACCTCAAGTGAACCTCTCCGAATGGAAAAGGCGTCTTAATAGTTGTGGGAATCTAAGGTGGTACCATGTGGAGGCTCTATCCCTTATATCATAGTGTATAATAATGAAATAAATAATTATAATATATAAAAATAAACTATAATTTGATGAAATAAATATAAACTAGACAAATTATAAATGAAATTCTTTAAATGACCGAACAACTATGTCATACATGCATATTTGACCACTCATCAGGATGGTCGCATATACAAAATAGAACAAAATAAATAAAGCACACTAGCTCCATGACTACCCCATTCTTAACATCATCCTAATCTACAAACACATCTGATTCACAAACTTGATCATGCTATATCAGGCCTCAACCCAAGAATTATCCTATAATAACCATGTGAGAGATACTCGAGTACCCATGTGAAATGGAATCCCAAGAACAGTGTGAATACAAAACTCAGTTGGGAACCACCAATACAGTCCCATACTAACTGGTATATGAAGTGATGTGTTCATGTGACATGATCAAAATAATTAAGTAAACTATTGAACAATAAAATAAATAAACTACAATTCCTAATTTGGATTGATTCCATAATGTATTTGAGTATATCACATGGAGCACGCCAACCTAATTACCAAAAAAACCAATGTCGATCCCTCAGTTCACAACCCTGATCAACCATGCCTACTTCGGCTATGGATCAGATATCTCTGAGTAGGTAACGATATCATGCCAACAATATAAATAATAAATCCTATTGTAACCCAAGAGTCCCTTGTACCCTAAATCAAATGGATAACTGCTCATAATAAATGGATCCACAACCATATTTCATGCATTCTAGGAATCTCTCCAAACTCTTGGTATAAAAAATGGCTGGAGGTGAATTCTTAGCATCCTGGGCAATCACTGAATAATACACCCCCCAATTCACCTTCCCTAATGACCATATCCCTTGCATCATGGGAATCCTGATCAAGAATAAGTTATATCCTCAAGATCAACCATTCATGTTCTAGGGATGAACTAGGAATATCATAACAATAATAGTGATCATTATAAAATACATAACCGTAAATGATCAAATCCTAGACATAATTAGAATCAAAGGGACCTGTTTCATCTTTGTCATACCATATAGACATGAATTTGAATCCCAAAATCCAAATAATTTTGTATGTGTGTCAACAGTCGAATCCTAGTTGAAACTATCCATCCACAAATACATCATCATTTCCAATCCATCTAAAAACTATATCACACATACGGCTCAAATCTAGTACCTGAGAACTACGTTTCCACATCACTATAAAACCCCTAATGGTAACATCAATCCCATAGGTTAGGTTATAGGAAACATATATAGAAACCATGTCTGCATCCAAAATAAATACATAAAGTCATAAAAGAATATCAAAGGTTGGATGAATGCCTAAACCCATCACTACACTCCACAACCCCTTGCATTTTTATGTTCAGTGTAGGTTCTAAAGTGTCTTTCACTACCATTTTTACCCATTCTGTACACACCCACTCATGCTCATCCAATCAATGGGGATCCTAATAGGGTCCCCCAAGTCATAGGATAATAGGGGAACCCTCACATGTGTCCTCATTCATTTTGCAGGTCCTAGGTCAATGCTCAACACTCAAGGAATACTACATCCCTTGGCATCATCATCAAGAAAGTGCAACCTCACCCGCTATGTAGGGTTCATTATATTATCATCAGTCAAATAGATGGCCAAAAACCCATCTAGATCATCAAGATATCACTAGGTCGGTCGACTCCCTAAACTGAAAATCAATATGCTATGGTCTATCCACCTATGGTAAGCATTTTCTAAGTCAAGGCCTCAACCATCAATGACTATGGATAACCTACTACTACTGAGGTATATCCGGGATTTAGAACCATGTGAATCCTATTCGAGTCAATTCATTTTATAAAAAATTATTTAATTTATACATTTCAACGAAATAATTGTCATTACGACATAACCCAAGAATAAAAAATAAAGCATAAATTTCCTAGGGTAGGTATATAAACTACCTAAATCCTTATTTAAAGAATTAACAAATATTATAAGGACTAACTATAGCTTCTAAGGCCCACGAAAGATCTCATAACCATCTAGGTAACTATCCCAATCCAAGCATCAATTAAAAAAATTAATTATAACATTTAAAATTAAGAAATTAATTCAAACTCAATTTTTTATATTGTTGGATAACTCAATGAAATCCATCTTCAAGAAAGAACCACATCTAATCAAACTCTAAGGGATGATCCCATGTACCCATCCCTATGTTGATAGAAATACCTAATAAACAATTCCAAATCAATTTTAAATTTAATTTAAAATATTTAAAACCCTATGAAAATTGAAAATGGATATATATCTTTATGAATCATTGAGAAACCAGGTGTAGAAGAAATATAGTGATTCCATTTATTCAAGTAGCATTTAATCCCCTTGTTTTTTAGCTAATTCCACCATAAATTGGTAAAATCTACATTAAAACCGTAAATTGGGGCGAAAAATTAGATAAAAATAGAGAAATAATCATGTGAGTAGAAAAATAGTCTAGGGTGTACCTATAATTAGTAATAAATGACCTCAAAATACATTCTAAATTAAATGGGAAAACGGGAATCAAAAGAGAGGGAGGAGGGTTGGATGTATGTGTGGGAGGAAGATGAAGAAAGGTTCATATCCCTTTAAAATTCATAGATGAAAAAAGAGTAATTTTTTTTATTTAATGAGATTCATGGTTTGGACACAAGGTTTTCCCAACTATGTGCTAACTGTATCATTAGAACCACCTAAAAATACTCCATCACTCACAGTTTGATCACATGGTTTACCAAACCATGCGCCAACTATGTGGAATGTTCTATAACCACTTGTATCCTCACATGGTTTTCCCTCTAAAATCATGCACAATTTGTCCTTAAAAGTTCTCTAACCATGTGAAATAACCATGCTCAGAAGGAAATGAACTAAAAACGGCTAAAGTGTTAGGGAGTCACACGATTTCCCCTAAACCATGTGCTCCAAACCATGCCCCTAGTGTAGAGTCCTATGAAACAATTGAAAATTTATCTAGGGATCTTGAGGCCCACCTTAACTCTCGGGTTACCTTCAAAGCCTCATTACTCATCTAAATAAAACATTTTGAGTTATTTTAACCCTCATAGTTCTATTTTAAATCACTAAATAATCAACCTATCTAGTAGATTAATAATTCAAATTCCTTATGATATTTTCAACTCATTTTGACTTGGGGTATTTTAGCTTCATTGACAAAAATATAGTTTTTAAAGGCATATAGACAAGTGTTTCTCAATAGTGATATTGTATGTCCTCTAATTGGAGAATTGGAGACACACAAAAGAGATGAAATCTATGTTGAACAAGAAATGAGAAAGTGAAAATAAACGTCATTAAAAAATAAAATATTGATTTGTTTTCATGTAATTTGAGATCATAATCTATTTCATATTCATAATATATTGATATAATTATCTTCTGAGACTAATTATATTCTATATTTATGTATTAATATCATGAATTTTGATAATATATCTTTGGTTCAATATGATTTCAAATACATGGACTGAAGAAATTTGAATTAGTCTATAAGGTTCGATTCTTATATTATTAATTGCTTCATGTTTGGTACTATTTTTGACAAGGATATTTTGAAAACAAAAAGTAGTGTCATCTTCACACATTTCATAGAGTTGGATATTATAGAAAGTTGATTGACATTATCAAATAATGATATCATGGAATATTTTTGGTCATGTAATTCAAATAAAAGGAGGTCGATATTTATCGAGACATAATGAAATATTTGTTAGAATTTACTTATGTTAACTTATCTCAGTTGATCGATACAAGTGATCATTGAGAACATCATCTATATATTTTGGATTTAGAACCTAAATTGGTCCATTATTTTGATAATAGTGTTAATAAAGGGTGGAGTGTTGTATTCAATGCTAATACATGAATATTTTATTATATGGGTGAAAACCTGAATAATTGATTTGTGATAGAAAACCCCATCAATTGTAAGATATTTATTTATCTTTAAATGATGATATTGAAATAAAAGGTCTTCTAGGGGGTGAAGATTATTAAATCATGTTAATGATGGATGAAAATTATCATATGTTAAACGATGATTTAATTGATTATGTTTTTAATCCTCTTTGAAAAAATATATTATTATTTTTGTTTTGAATACATGAATTAAATTTATTTAAATAAATAATTTTTAAAAAAATTCATGTATTATAAAAAATTTTATGTTTTATATTATTTTATATTCTTTATGGATATATGAATTATGAAAAACAAATGATTTAATGATATAATACATTCATCCACATCTCTTATTACATTGTACATACATGAGAAGCTTTAAATTTAATAGTTTCGATCCATACATTTGGTATACCCCTATTTCCATTTGATGCCATATGATATGATCTCATATTCATGAGGTACAATTCATACTTATAAAAGACCAAATTATAATTTTGGGATGTTCTGGCGATCATATAGTGAAACTGAGGAGTGGTCATTAGCTGATAATATGGTTTTATAGTTTCTGTTATAACGGTATTGGAGGGTGATTGTGATTGGAATGAAATTGTTAATGTAAAAAATAATTTATTCCATTTATATAATATTTATTAAATATATTTATTGAACAAATTCATATAATAATAGTATATAAATAGACATTAATACATTATATGTTTAGTGGCATAAACAATTTAAATTATTTGTTCCATTTTATATGCATGTGGTGACAAGAGATGATTTTGTAGGCTTATTCAGGATGATCGTGGGGGAAATTATCATGTGAGATGATGTTCCTTCCTATCACGTATCATTATTGGATGCACATTCTCATTACATAGAAGAATGATATTTTTTGTAAACAAGTAAAATTAATTCAAAATAAATATTTCTAGTTTATTTTATTTGATATTCCTATCAAATATATGTCTAACTAATTTTTCATATCTATTCCATGTAATGAAATATAAAATTTCTCCAAAAATATTTTCCTAGATATGAGTGGTACTAAATCTATTATATTTATTTAAATATATTTATATTGTTATGATAATTTTCCTAAATATATTTTTCATTTATAATATATAATTAAAACTACTTTATATTGAATATTATGTTTAGTACATGATTTATATCTATAAAATGATATTATTTGACAAGAACATCAATAGTGTGGATTATCTGGGGGTATCAATACTATCTTTAAGGGGTAGAGTTGATGTTGGATTCCCATGTTCATGTGTTTTATATTTTTTAGACAACTTTTACATGGTTCTATTGCAACATCTGACTGAAAAAAACATATTAATGTATTAAAAATTATTTGTGATATAAAGTTTATAATTTTCTAATATTTTATGTTTTTTTACTATTGAAAGTACTGAATTATATATATTTTGGATATATATATATATATATATATTTTAAATATCTAGTAATAGTGTATTTATATTCCCCCCACTTCATGTTAATATCGTAGGATGTTTAGCAGTGGTTTAAACTACTATAAAATTTTAAAAGTGTCAATAATTATTTAGAAATTATCTTAACAGTCACCACCTAATATTAAACCGCCGTTATGTTTTGGTATGAACTTTAGAACCATAATATTTTAAGGTGATTTCTGATTTAAATTTATTTTTGTTACAAGTTCTTGCTGGTATTTTGTATTTCGGCATGGAAGAGATTCTCCATGGGCCACATTTCAAGGTAAGTGGATGTACTTCTAGAAAACAACCGCTACATGTGGTATTCACACCATGAAACTTTATGTCACACCATTAACCTTGTGTTACACCCTATAATATTTTTTCATGCTGTGAAAACCATGAGACATGGCTTCCCATTATCTTCCAGAAGAATCACGACATGTATGGGAAAGTCATGATGTGAATGTGTTTTGGGTATTTTAGTCTGGGGTGCATTAAATTTTGTGTTATATGACGGAATTGATGATTTATGGTGTGAACTCATATTTCAAACCAAGAATGATGTTAGTTCTAGATAATTTATTAATAGCAATGCTCTTTTAGTTCTCCTATTTCATGGATCATTCCTCCTGATCCCAAGGCCCCCTCTAGGAAATCTAATGGTGACCTTTTCCTTTAGGAGATTTATTTTGATGAATATTTAGGCCACGATCTTGGAAATTAAAAATTAAAGTAAAAAAGATCATTGATTTATGAATCTTGGGAGTATTCCTTGATTCAAACACATTAGAGACAGATGGTATTTACTGATAGAAGATCCATTTGTAGTGGTGGTTCTTGTTGGGGATCATTGGTATATTGGAATGATTCAGTGATAAATCATTGAAAATTAAAATTTTTGAACCTAAGTTATGAATTCCTTACTATATAGGGTTTTGGTATACAATTTTTTTTGACATTATTTGGTTTTTCCTGTATAGACGAAGAGAACTACTCTATGATAATCACATGCTTTGTGTCTGTTTTTGTCGCCCGTAAGACCTATTCTTGATTGATGTTCATATAGGTGTGTGTATTTCAATGTTAACCATTACATGATAAAATTTTACTTTTATTTTATATGTCGTACCTTGTTTGTATGTTTCATAAATTTTTGGAACATTTTAGTGGGTATGAATATATGAGGTTACATAGGAGTGATCGATTGACCCCTTAGTGGGGGAGAATGTGTACAATACTACAGACTGATGAATTTGAGACACAATTATGGTGAGTGTTTGGATTTGACACAACATTATAATGGTAATTATACATGCCTAGAGGTAGATATCCTTGATTCAAAATTTGGTGAGCACTGGGCCAATGTTACGAGTCATGGTTTCATGATTTCTAAGCTGATGGTATGAGTCATAGAGAGATGTATGTTGTGATGAGGGAATGAGTCAGTGATCGATATATTATGCAAATAAGGGATTGAACCTACTGTATTGATATGAATATTAAGAGTCAGAAAGCTTTTCGTGGTTTTACCATCATGTGATTATAACAACAATTCGACCATAGATGGTTGGATGATCTGGGTGACTACTGCTTAAAGGTGGACCATAGATAACCATTAAAGATAGGAGTCGATTGTTGCATTAAGATTGAATAGAGACTATATACTGAAATATCAGCGACCCATGATGTATGCGAAATATTTCCTTGATCTGAGTCATATGATCACTAGTTGTAACTAATCTTCCATAAATAAGTTAAAGCAGGTATGGTCATGGTTTATAGCTGCCTAGTTAGTGCATGATGACCCAAAACGTGACTAATTTATATGTGTAAATTCACCTTATTATCATAGAATACACATCTATATACATGTGTACTTTTGATTAAGGATTCATTAGGAGGTTTCCTACTAGGTTAATACTCACTCCCTACACAAGTATCTTAGTGCATATACCAACTTCATGATCAGGTATCTAGGTAAGGGGAATGGCCCAGCGGTAGGAAGTTGAGGAGATGAAGTTTGGTTTTTGGAGGAAGTACAAGGATAAACACTATATAGATTCCATAATGCCTTTATTTATTTCTTTTTTCTTTTTCATATATTCTGGTCTGACCTTCCACATACTTGGTCTTTGGTTTTTTATATTGTATGACGTGGATGAAACTATTATAACATTATTATATTGTTTCCAGATACTACTATCCTATTGGGATTTTTTATTCATATCTTTTTTATTATAATTTAGGTTTAATAATACTAAGGGTTTATTCTCCCTATAACATTGTTCAGGATCTCACCTATATTCTACATCCTCCTACATATAAGGAAGTGTGCATGAGGTCATGTAGCACATCCACCCAGACCAAGGGATTTGGTTTGGGGTGTTTCAAGATAGTATCTAATGGAGTGAGTTTTAGTTCCCTTATTATTGGATATGTTTTAGAACATGGTAGAAAAGAGTTAGATTATGTGGAACTTGGGTAGGTATATTTCATGCGTGGCTAGCTAGCTCATGTGTAACAGGCGTCCGAGTTACCGATGATGGGGCTACTATTAATGTAGTGTATTTACAGTTTCATGATGATCCTTAGTATGTTGTGCTATTAGAATTTATGGTATTTGGGTGTGTATATGAATAATGACTAGTTACATTGGATCACATTTCATATATATATGTTACTTTCTGTTCATATTATCCCATTTAATTAATTGTATTTATTTGTGTGTTGTAATTTTTTATTATAATGTGATAACATTTGGATTATTTTAACTTGATCATTTTTGTTTATATATATGTATATTTTACTATGAATAACATGCAGTCACAAAAGATAAGGCATAGGTCTTGTGTAGTATTAGGAGGTTTATGACTTATTTTTGTGGTCATCCTTCTAGGATATGTCTCCTATATAAATCCCATGAGTATTGAAATAAAATAATTGTGTTCATATTGATGTAATATATTATAGACAGTATAAGTGTTTTTGTACATTATAGATAGACCCTCCTAGAAGATGGATGAGGGGGACACTGATGAAAGAATGTCGGAATGCTCCTGCCATAGAGGATGCTTCTGTTCCACCACAAGGTGGATAGAAGTAAGATACTAAGAAAGATTGAATACTTGATCCATTAGTTTAGGAAACATAACTAATTCATCTAGGGGTCTTCCTCATGGTACTTGTTAAAGGAAGAGGAGTTCCCAAGATAATGGTCGATTCTTACTGATACATCCATCTTTAGTATCCTCTATCCTTCTCAGGTATTAGAGGTTTTCAAGATACTGAGGACCTGATTTAAATAATTGAAGGGATATTAAATATTATGGAGATTATAGAGGGTAAACATGTAAATATGACAACCATCATACTTTAAGGACCTGCTAAGAGATAGTGGGGGGTGGGTGTGAGGAACCAGGTGAGTATGAGTGAGGGTCTTACATAGGGGACCATATAGGAAATTTTCCTCAATTATTTTTTCGTAGACATGATGAAGCTATATTTCACATAGGATTTTATAAATATTCAACAAATGATTATGTTATTATCTACCTACTTTTCTCATTTCACACAATTACTTCACTTTACTCACCTCTTAGCCAAGAATAAGGCACAGAAGGACATGTAGTTTAAGATTAGTGTTCATCGAGAGCTGATGTACCATGATTGGATTTTGAACTAATAATATATTCCAAGGTGTTACAATAATTCGTGATGATCAATAAGATACTAGAGGAAAAATATGAAATAATCATTTCAAACTTCATTGGATCAACGAGTGGGTTCTCTAATTATGTTGCGGGATACATTAATGATAGTAAGAACATGAAGGCAGAAGTGACACAATAGGGTTGAATCAAGAGGGGGAAGAGAAGGGAGCATATGTACTCTCTATAGAAGGGATATTTTAAGATTCCATTAATATGTAAAGAGGGGTTATTTCAACAGATCTTATATAAATAAAGTGAATAAGTGTCAATGATGTGATAATATGGGCCATTTTAAACATTAATATTATAATATGATGTGTCCAGACTATAGGAGGATGATTTAGGGTTCATTATGGGGTCTTTTGTGGTAAATTTAGACAATACAAACCCATGTAACCATGATCTCTCTTGTGCCGTAGGGGTAGGTACGTGGAGTTGGGGGAGACACATTTTATATAGTGGACTAGGTCCCAGTCAATATTGGAGAGGGACCATCAACTATTTGAGGTAAAATATTGATTAACTATATTATTTATTTTTCATTATTTGATAAAGGATCTTATAATTCAATTATATTTACTCAATTTGTTATTAGACATGATTTTTCTATCAAATTATCTTCTATGTTTATCTCGATTGAAACCCCACATGGGGTAGATAGTGAATCATATCTATATATTTCCAAAAAAACCTTTATAAGTTTTTTTCTATGTAAATCTATGGGATTTTGTGATTCTTGAGGTGACTAGATTTGATGTGATCTTTGGAATATATTGGATCACTAGTTATCATACACACATTTATTACTACCTGATAATTTTTTTACTATTCTTAGGGGAATATTTTTTGACCATCCATACAATTTTATTTATTTTTTAGATAATACCCTTTTCAATTAGGTTGAGGGGGAACCTTACATAACCTATAGGCCCAGAGGTGTAAAGACTAATACAGGAACATGAAGGCCCAAAAGACCTAAAACAAAATGAATAGATTCTCCATTATTTTTTTTATAATGAACCTAGCTTCTAGGCTTGTAATACTACACAACGGGCATTGCCCCATGTAGATATGCACAGTGCATAGTACCGATGGAAGATGTCATACCCTCTCATTATTCTAATATCATATCCTAGAAAAGATTTATGTTTCTACATGAATCCATAATTTGGATCTTCACTGGAGGATAACGGGGCCCAAAATTCATTTTTTCCATTGATAGTGTTTCTTTGACACATGCCAGGCTAAGCCGAACTCTTAAAGCTGCCATGAAAATTTTTTATCGATGCATGCAAGCGAGCCCACCCCATTAAATTGACCTACCACTATTATTGAGGGACTCCCCTAAATACATACCAATAGACATTGTGAACTGCTACTACCATATCTCAACCCACCTAGAAGACTAATTATAATCCCATCACCTTCAACAGGATCCACCAATGCCAAGGATGCAAGAATTACCTCACCATCTCTCATTCCAACAAAATGCCTAATGATGACACCCCCAGACTATCTTGATCCACTATTAACCATGGAAATGGCCCAACCTTATGTTGAGGGCCAAAATTCACCCGAAATTTTTGTTTATCGGGACTCAAACCCATGATTTCTATGCAATCTTATGAGGAATATTTTTCCACTATGCTACAAACCCAACTGAAAGTTTGTTTTGACTAGTGAATGGGATGTTAGACCAGATATATTTGGATTAGACCAGAGATATTTTGAATCTATTAAAATAATGGTAGCAGGCATAGAACATGAAGGAGATCAGGCAGTGGATCCCTCATATTATGAACTAATATTCGGATTTATTCTTTAATGACTTCTCTGGATTTCCTCATAATCATGGAACATATTTTGATATTGAAATAATATTTTGGTTGTAACCAATATCAATTCCTTCATACCGTATGATGTTAGATGAGTTGAATTAAATAAAGGTGACACTCGAGGATTTTGAGGCGAAGGGCATTATATGACCAATAACATTTCATTGGGGCGATCCAATGTTTTTCAAAAAGAATATAAGTGATATTTTTTGTTATGTGTGAACTATAGGAAGCTAAAATAGGTGACCATAAAAAATAATGTCACTAACCTGCTTGGGTCGACCATAAACAGGGCACCCAAGCTGATTCATGGAAAGGCTTGAGAGGTCTTCCTGATCATCCTAGGCTATCGAAAAGTGCCATATAATCAACAGAGTAAAAATGGGAATGACTTATCTCAAATAAAATTAACTATGTAGTAGAAATAATTATAACAATGCAAAATATACAAATGACAAGAAAAGGAAACGATGATCAAGAATATGACTAACTTATCCAAGAACAATACTCAACATAACCCTATGGGTTACTCTACAATATTGAAACCAAATATCTCCAAAGGTGATTTGAACCAAGATAAAACCTATAGTAGAAATTAATAACAAGAAAAAAACTATAGTCATGAGTATTAAAACTCAGTTGGTAGGCCCAACTAATCCATTCCCTAGTGCACATCCTTTAAATAAAGAAAAAAATTGATTTTAGGTTTGAAATAAAATCTATAAACAGAGGGTTTTCCATAATTTACATTTCAAAATTAACAAATCACAACCCATTTCCTTCAAAATTTAAAAACCCCACTCATTCAAGGAGGTAAAGTGGGGTTATAAAAGGGGAGAGAAAAATAATGAAGGGCCAAATTAGATGATTCTATTTTTATTAAAAAGGGAAAACATTTATTTTCTCACAAAGTAATTCTTGAACCCTTTTAAACAAAACTGCACTTTCTCAATTTTCTAGAAGAACACAAAAATCCAAGAATAAAGGAGCAAAATTTCACAAGGAGGGAAATGGCTAACGAGACAAGTGATAGAGAAACAATGGGACACCTAGGAACTCAGAGGAATACCAGATCATACTATACATGTGACTAATCTGGTAGTTATTCCCTACGCAATGGAATCATAACAACCTAATGTTCAACCATTGACCAACCTATCCTATTCGTGGGGCTCAATCCCATTGCAATAATAATAAAAAACCTCTTGCTATGGGCTCCTAGCCAATGCATAATCTAAACTAATGGAACAAACATTCTTCAAAATCCTCTTTTCATTGCTAGGGTCACATGTATATTTCACAAGGGGGTATTCCATACCATTCAAACAACAAGTCACACACACACACACACACAGACACACACACACACACACACACATATATATATATATATATCAACACAAGCCACACAATCTGGCACAACCCTAGCCACCTCATGGTTAGTCCCCTAACATAAAATAATTACTAGACGAGGGAAGTAAAAACCGAGGACACTCCATACACACGATCAAACAACTAGGAAAGACACCAAACTAAAAAGGGTGTTTAAATGACAATTAAAAGCACCAAATGGACCTTACAACATTTTTACAAATCTGTCCATTTCATAAATAATGGACACCAACCCATTTCATAAATCAAACCATCCTTCAAAACCAAAACGCATTTACAAAGGCCAAATGGGAAATTTAACAAGCATCTAATGTGTGAAAATCCATTTAAAACTTCCACCACCAATTTTAATGTCACCAATACATTTATATGTAAAATGAAGAAGGATGAAATATCTTAAAAACCCTAAGTCACTTAAAAGTGAAAAGTTGTGAATTTTCACAACACTTAATGTAAACAAATTATCAGAAATATATGAAACACATTAAAAAAACAATTTTAAAATCATGTGGACCACAATAAAATTTATAAAAATGATTCAAACCATTCATATTAATTAATAAACCATTTAAAAATTTATAATTTTTTTTAGAGAAGTAACTCATGGATTTACACAAACAAATCCCGATAAAAAACATCTGATAATTCTAACACATGACCAAAGAAATTAAAAACACCTTTCACAGCATTAAACTATTTTATAAAATTACATAGACAATTTATAAATTAAAATAAAGGAGAATAATAAAGGGGAATACTTAAAATATAAACAATTTTATTTTATAAAACCAACATTCAAGCCACACACACCACAAATCCATTTCAAATCATTCTCCGCACCACATAAATATTTTATCAAAAACTACGAACCCTTTATAAAAGAAAATTATAAGACCCTTCATGGGTTAAACCATGATACACAACCCATATCCTTTGAGAAACAATTTTACACCACAAGTACACCTTTAGTCCTTTCAAAAATGTATTATTCACCTCAAATATAATCCAAAGAACATAAACAAGAAGCAAAAAAAATATTAAAATCATTGAACAATGTCATAGATTACTATTTAATCTTTATATAACATGAAAGATGAATTAAATCGATGTATTTATAAATTTAACAAGGTAATTCTCATAGTTACTACCTCAAAACCAAGGTAGAAATAAAAATGAATGCCCCAAACCAATGTGAGATCTTGTTCATACCTCAACCACATGCTCAGGATGCCGAATTTAACCCTACCCAACCAAAACTGAACCCAAATTCTAGTAATTGACCAAAATACACACCCTAACTATAAATTAGAACCAAAGAAAGGGGAGGAAGTGATTACTAGATATAGAAGGAGGAAGGCTATCATCGGAGAGGTAGATGGTAGTAGGTCGCCACTAGAAGAGGCCACTCTAGAAAAGGAATCATGCCGAAGAGGCATGTTGCTAGGTGGAGCATGGTTGAGGGTGTGCGCATGTAACGCCCCGACCCCAGTTACCCAGAGTCGGTGCATTATTACATAACATTGGCATGATCACAAGAAAGATCAAATATCGAAAGACCGATTGGTTTAGTAGCCTTGGAAACACTAGATATATTCATAAGTTTTACATTGCATCATAAAATGAAAAACTACTACAACAACATAATGTTTCCACAATCCACACTATTAACCCCTCATAAAATCCCTGCAGGTCATTCATAATTTACTTCTTCACTTCCTGGGAAAAATAAAACATATAAAAGGGGTGAGCTCAAATGCCCAGTAAGGATAACAATATAGCGGAAACTTTCATAAATAAGAATAAACATTTAAGGCAATGCATTACTAAAACAAAAGCCTTTTAAACTTTAACTTCAACATAGTATGGAAAAATTAAAATGAAATAATGCCATTTACTTATTCACATGGATATTCTACTAATCGAATAATCACATGCAAAAATCAATAACCACTTTCATAATGTTGGAATGCATAATGCCAGACTATCATAACCACATAGCCAAGGCCTCGTGCCAAGACTACAAATAAGATTTTGTCAAGGCCTTGTGCCAAGACACTAGTTTGTCTCATGAGACCTACCGATGCATCGAGGAGCTATAGCGGGCTCCACCCGTCACATATTAAGTCCAATGCATTCCTATATGAAAAGGTTTAAACATAACATAAACATTTGTATTAAACTAGCATACGAAATGTCAATACTTTCACCATAAACCATGAATGGTATATAAAAAAAATAGCACATCCACAGTCAAACATATCACAAAACCTTCAATACAATATAAAAGTTTTGTATCATATTATATCATCCTCAAATAAGCATAAAATCCATTAAAGGATGTTGACATAGATGAAATCAAAACTATTTTTAAAGAAATATCTCTTTCTATTTTGAAATAATTTAAGAGACATATATTTATAAAATAAAACATTTTCTTTGAAAATATTCTTATAAGCTTGTAAGGGAAGCTTTGACGATTTTATAACGGCGGAAAATAACCGCACCCGCCGTATAAGTTAAAAAAACATTCTTATCTTAATTCTGTCGAAAAGGTTAAAAAGCACCTTGTTTGGAAAACGACGGAAAGATTCCTCTTATAAAAAGTCAAAAAAAGGTATAAATGAATTTAACCCATATTCTTGTAAAAATGTTTTGAAATACATTTTTAAGAAACATGGATATGGATGATAACGGGATCCCAGTAGATTATTACGTATAAACAACCTCGGATAATGAAGAGATTGTGAAATAACCCTTACCTTGTACTTTTCCTTGGTTGGGGTCGGTTAACCTCCTGTATAATGGTGAAATAATTGTTATTAAATTATACAAGAATCATATACATTAATATGATATCATATATGATCTTTTAACATTGCTTTATTAATAATATCTTAGTATTATCGTCGTTTCAGGTGATAATCGATTCATTCTTCTTAAATGTTTGGTTACGTAAGACATGTTTGTAATGGATAGATTAAATCTTATTCATAATCAGAATGATATTAACATTATTTTTAACCCTAAAATGAGAATAATACTTGAATGGATACGATGGAGGATGGATCTCACCGCGTTCGTGGAGACGGTAGTCCGTACGTACGCACGAACGCTACTTCCATTTAATTTTTATTTTAAAAGAATTGAATCCAAATGATACATAGGTATATTACTATTCCAGTATAATATAATATTTTATATATGTTACTTAAGTTCATTAACACCATCCTTTATACGTTCCATGTGTGGTATGAACGAGTCATATCATTTTAAGGGGGCGGTAGTCCGCACTTCCTCAAATGAAATTATCGTATGTATATACAACATAAAACGAATAATGGTATGAAATAAAATGGAATTACAGAAGCTTATATAAAATATATATCATTAATATCATATTTAATTACAGTGCCATCATAATGGCCACCATGAGAGGCGGTAAGATGTATTTGAACAATCATCGTTTCGTGAGACGTTAGTTTGCCATCCACAGAAACATTATGTTCATCATCCATTAGATGGAGTTGTGTGTATGTGTAGTTTTAATCCTTCTTATAACAACATCCTAGTATATTGAGGATACTGGTGTTGTTACAAAAGAAAGGAAATAAAAAGAGTTTGGGGGTTGGAGAAGCAAAATAAATGAAAATAATTTAAGAGAAAACGTTACCTTTAATTTAGGTAACTCACTTTGGTTGGAACCAAAGGACTTCTTGAAATGCTTTCTGCCTAAGGGGAAGCTTCAAGGAGGTGGAGAGGGATGTGGGGAGCTTAGTTGGGCAGAGTTTGGACGAGCCAAGTGGCTTGAGAGGTTTGAGGAATGAGTAGAAGTGGTCTCCTTTTATAAGGGAGAAGAGGGGCTCTTTAGGAAAGAGTGAAAGTATTACTTTATAATATAATTATATTCGTTTTATAATGGTCCAAAAATCATTGAGGTCGAAGATAAGATGACGCATATTCTAAATAACATCAACCAATAAGAATTGGACAGGTTTTAGATTATATTTTAATCATTATAATCTTATTTATTTAAATGATTTATTAATGAGGTAAACATTGCATCATTATTGTGTCATTAATAATTTAAATTATTTGATGTCTAAAAATTATAAATAAAATATCATTATGTAGGAAATCGTTTTATCTTTCTAATGAATATTTATAATCGAAAATCCAACATGTATAACCCTATGTAAAAATTGTTCTTCTAAAAGATATAAGCTTATGCCATTTTTATTTTTATTTTACCTTTATTAATATAAAGTGTCCCTACCACATACAAGTGGCTCCAAGGGGTCCCCAAATTGACCCAAGGATGCTCATGGTCGGGTATGTGTCCACCAATAAGGTTAGGACACGTTTTAGGGTAATTTTGTATTATTATAATACTATTTTTTAACCCTTATTTACCGGATTTACCCTTAACCATGGTAAATAAAATATTTACCACAGTAATTATTCAAAATGTCTAAAAATAAAAGTTACCTATTTACACAATTTGGACATCCTGATTCCAAATATGTAATCCATTTTTCTAAATTCAAAACAAAAAATTGGCAGAAATTAATTTAAAATTAATTCCCGCTGTCAAAACAAAAAACGTGTTTTTAAGAGGTAATAGCTATCAAAAGATTGACACTTGTTTATGTTCGGTTTAATTGTAAAGTTATGTCCAACGACCAACATTATATTAAATGGTAAAAATATATTCTAAATATACTTTAAAACCACTCAAATTCACAATTTATCACTATTAATTATTTTGATTAAAAAAGTTGTTTTTAATTAAAATTTAGTAATTTTCACTATTCATCAAAATATGAAAGTTATCCGAAAAGTACCAAAATTTCACCTTAGGCTAAATTAGATATTCCGAATCCAAAAATGAAGTCTATTTTGAAATATAAAATATATATGATTTCAAAAAGTAGGTATTACTATTCACAACGGCTAGTTTAATTAGTTGTGGTGTGTGTTAGAACTCGAGGTTGCGTACAACACACGCTATCGCATTATTTGAAGGGAAACGTACCATGGAAGCTTGGGGTGTTACATTCTCCCCTCCTTCAAATAATTGCGTCCTCGCAATTTCTAGGGTATTACTGCATAAAAAGACTCGGGTGGTTCTTCATCATAAGTTCCTCGGGTTCCCACGTTGCCTCTCCCATCTTATGATTTCTCCACAAAACTTTTACCAGACGCGTCGTCCGGTTTCTCAGTACTTGTTCTCTTGTATCAAGAATCTTGACGGGCTCTTCACAATAAGACAGATCGGGTTCCAGTTCTAATTCCTCATAGGTGAGTACATGCGTTGGGTCAGGCATTTATTTTCTCAACAGAGATACATGGAACACATCGTGAACTTTGGAGAGACATGGCGGCATTGCCAATCAGAAAGCTACAACCCCAATTCGTTCTAGAATTTCGAAAGGTCCGATGTACCTGGGACTCAATTTACCTTTCTTACCAAAATGTATGACTCCCTTACACGGAGATACCTTCAGGAAAACATGATCACCGACTTGAAATTACAAATCCTTCCTTCGATTATCGGCATAGCTCTTCTGCCTACTTTGAGCTACTTTGATGTGATTTTGGATTACATTCACCTTTTCCACCGTTTCCTCCACCAGTTCTGGGCCTACAAGTTTTCTTTCACCAACGTCATCCCAACAGGTTGGTGTATGACATCTCTTTCTGTATAACGCTTCATATGGTGCCATCTGAATACTCGAATGGAAGCTATTGTTATAGGAAAATTCTACCAGTGGTAAATATTGATCCCACATACCCTAAAAGTCAAGTGAGCAAGATCTCAACATGTCTTCTAAGGTTTGAATAGTCCATTCTGATTGTCCATCTGTCTGAGGGTGGTAAGCAGTGCTCAAATGAAGTTCCGTATCCAGGGATTTCTGAAGAATTTTCCAAAATCTTGAAGTAAAATGGGGATCACGATCAGAAACAATCGATAGGGGTACTCCATGAAGTCTCACAACTTCATTAATGTATAGTCTTGCTAGACGTTCCAGTGGTAGATCTTCTCTTATAGCAAGAAAATGTGCTGACTTGGTAAGACGATCAACAATAACCCATATTGCATCGTTCCTTCTAGGAGTCTTTGGTAGCCCCATGACAAAGTCCATCGTAATATTGTCCCATTTCCACTCCGGTATAGGAAGAGGTTGCATGACTCCTCCAGGCTGTTGCCTTCCAGCTTTCACTTGTTGACAAACCATACATCTTGACACAAAATCAGAAATCTCCCTCTTCATATTGTCCCACCAAAAATGTTCTTTCAAATCTCTATACATTTTGGTGCTCCCAGGGTGTATAGAGAAATTGGAACTATGAGCATCATCCAGCAATTCCCTTTTTAGATCAGGTATATTGGGAACACAAAGTCTCTTCCCGAATTTCAAAATTCCATCTTCATACACAAAGTCTCTCAATCTCCCATCATTCACAGCTTTAATCTTCTTTTGGAATTCTTCATCATCGGTCTGAGAACTCTTAATCCTTTCTAGTAATGATGGTTTGGCAACCATTTGAAAAAGCATTGATGTTTCACCTTCCCTGGTTATTCCCATGTCCATCTTCACTAGATCCATAAAAATTGGATCCCTTTCAATTCTCATATTGTTCAAAACTCCATGGTCTTTTCTACTCAAAGCATCTGCCACCTTGTTTTCCTTCCCTGGGTGGTAGTGTATCGTACAATCATAATCCTTGAGTAATTCAATCCATCTCCTTTGCCTCATGTTGAGTTCATTTTGTGAGAAAATATACTTCAAACTCTTGTGATCAGTATAAATCTCACATTTTTCACCATAGAGGTAGTGCCTCCATATCTTCAAAGCAAAGATCACTACTGATAACTCGAGATCATGAGTAGGATAGTTTTGTTCATTAATTTTCAACTATCGTGATGCATAGGAAATAACTCTATCATTCTGCATAAGGACACAGCCAAGTCCTTTCTTCGATGCATCACTATAAATAACGAACCCATCATTCCCCGATGGTAGAGTCAATATAGGAGCATTGACTAATCTTCTCTTCAGTTCTTCGAAACATTCTTCACACTCTTTTGTCCAAACAAATTTAACCCCTTTACGTGTGAGCTTCGTTAATGGGTTAGCCAATCGGGCAAAATTTTGGACGAAACGTCGATAATAACCTGCCAAACCAATAAAACTGCGTACCTCAGTTATACTCGCAGGTGCTGGACATTCTTGGATTGCTTTGGTCTTAGAAGGATCAACAGAGATTCCATCTTTGGATACAATATGGCCAAGAAAAGAAATCTCATGAAGCCAGAATTCACACTTACTAAACTTCCCATATAATTCATGCCACCTCAGAGTCTTCAAGATAATACGCAAGTGATTTTCATGATCTTCGTAGGTTTTGGAGTATACCAGAATATCATCAATAAATACCACCACAAATTCATCGAGATACTCCTTGAAAACTCTATTCATCAGATCCATGAATACAGAGGGTGCATTAGTCAATCCAAATGGCATTACAGTAAACTCGTAATGCCCGTACCTGGTTCGAAATGCTGTCTTCAGAATGTCTTCCTTCTTCACACACAACTGATGGTATCCAGATCGAAGGTCAATCTTTGAAAAGTATTGAGCTCCATGCAGTTGGTTAAATAAATCATCAATACGAGGTAGGGGATACTTGTTCTTTATCGTTATATCATTGATCTCCCTGTAGTCGATACATAACCTCATAGATCCATCTTTCTTTTTAACAAAAAGAACAGGGGCTCCCCATGGAGAAACACTAGGGTGAATAAATCCCTTATTACTCAATTCCTCTAGTTGTTTCTTTAGTTCGACTAACTCTACAGTGGCCATTCTATAAGGGGTCTTCGATATAGGCCTTGATCCAGGAATCAAATCAATGGAAAACTCAACTTCTCGTTCTGGAGGATGTCCAGGTAAATCTTCCGAAAATACATCTACAAATTCTTTCACAACAGGTACATCCTCTATTTGAACATTCCTTTCCTCACCCGCAGTTATTTCATTCTCTTCCTCCCTAATAATTGAATTTAGTTGAGCTACTGGGGGTGGATCTAAATAAGAATTAGGTGGTGACGATTCTGCTCTAAAAATAAGGTGTTCCTTATCATTATCATCAAGAATCGTAACCTCTTTCTTCTTACAATAAATCTTCGCATCATAGTCCAAAAGCCAGTCCATACCGAGGATTATATCAAACTCAATCATAGGTATGACCATGAGATCAGCAGATAAAGAAAATTTATGTGCTCTAATGGGGACTGATTCACAAAACTTTGTTGCAACGATACTTCCCTTAGGAGTTTTAACTGACAACTCCCTTATTAAATCAAATTGGAAATATCTAATTTTCTGAGCAAACTGGGAAGATATGAAACAATGCGATGATCCAGAATCAAATAATGCATTTGCTAATCTTGAGGAAACCATTAAATTACCTGCCACCACGTCTTTAGGAGCTTCTACCTCAGCAGTAGTGATAGCATAAGCTTGGCCTTGATCCCTCGGCCTTTTCTGAGGTAAGTTCTCCTGACGCTTAGGGCATGCATTTGCATAATGCCCCATCTCCCTACAATTGTAGCACTGAACGTTGGTAGCTTCCTTCTTCCCCTTGCAATCATGAGCTTGGTGTCCTTTTTCACCACACTTGTAACAGACTCCCATTCCCTTCAAGCAAGTACCAGGATGTTTCTTCCCGCATTTACCACAAGATGGATATTCAACCTTTCCCTTCTTCCCCTTATTTCCATTCCCAGATTGATCAGCAGGTCTCTTCTTCTCTTTCTTTTCTTTAAAGTCATAAGACTTAGAGAATTCCTTTTCGGTCTTGATAGCACATGAGACAATGTCTTCGTACGATGAAAAGGATTGTGAGACTAATGCTCGACGGAGAAATGGTTTTAACCCATCAAAGAAACGATCAATCTTACTTCTTGGGTTGCGAATATAATCTCCAGCATACCTCGCTAACCTTGTAAAGTTAGCCTCATACTTTGTGACAATCTCATCCTCCTTCTGTCTCAGACTCAGAAATTGCCTTTCCATATTTGCTCGATGGTCGCGAGGGAAGTATTTTTCTAAAAACAGATCTTTGAACTCCCTCCATTCCATATTTGATACTTCATCATCTTCCTTCATGTTCTGAATCAATGACCACCATTGATCAGCATCTCCAGTGAGGCGGTAAACTTCCATGATAACGTTTTCCCTTTCACTGCTCCCCAAAGCCTGAAATATTTTCTCTAGGGAAAATATCCATTGCTCAGCTACTAAGGGATTTGTATTCCCATTTAACGTTGGTGGTTGTTGCCTCATGAATCGATCTAACATTGATCCTCCACGCTGCGGATCAGGGTGCTCCATACGGGTAAGGTTATTATTCATAACCTGAGTAAGTTGTCCCAGTTTGGTGATTAGCTGATCAGCACCAGTTGCATCACCAGCCCCACTATAATTATCTTGAGCAGGAGGGAAATACCTACATGGAGTGAGTGCATTGATATGGTTTCCATTTCTTCCACTAGGCGCCATTTCTAAACAATGGCATAAACTAGATCAGTTTATGAATCAAAATACATAATCCCATACTTATAAAACACTTAACATAAATTGAACTATTTATGGATATAATCCATAATCATAAAAATGTTTTCTTTGAGGAAGTATATACTCATAAACCCTTTATAATGATTTGTAAAGAAAATGAGAGTTATCCTAAGAATATCCCCCGGGAGTGTCGTAACCAAGAGTGCAGCAAGGCCCGTTGTCGTGCACCAGTTCCCGTTCGAGTCTAGCTCAAAGCGGTGTTTTTGGGTTTTACCCCTAGGTACATCTGTGCCAGAGCCGCCTCTACCTGCTCGTATCCAGACAGGGATGTATTGCTCGGAAAACTCACAAAATCTCTACAATACCAAAATTCTAGGAAGTTCTTCTATACTAATCCTCAAAGTTCATCTTAGGTATACGTGCTCTAATCAGAGTTTATCTAAATCTAGCTTCCAAGGTTTGTACTAAACTTCCTCTGATACCAACTGTAACGCCCCGACCCCAGTTACCCAGAGTCGGTGCATTATTACATAACATTGGCATGATCACAAGAAAGATCAAATCTCGAAAGACCGATTGGTTTAGTAGCCTTGGAAACACTAGATATATTCATAAGTTTTACATTGCATCATAAAATGAAAAACTACTACAACAACATAATGTTTCCACAATCCACACTATTAACCCCTCATAAAATCCCTGCAGGTCATTCATAATTTACTTCTTCACTTCCTGGGAAAAATAAAACATATAAAAGGGGTGAGCTCAAATGCCCAGTAAGGATAACAATATAGCGGAAACTTTCATAAATAAGAATAAACATTTAAGGCAATGCATTACTAAAACAAAAGCCTTTTAAACATTAACTTCAACATAGTATGGCAAAAGTAAAATGAAATAATGCCATTTACTTATTCACATGGATATTCTACTAATCGAATAATCACATGCAAAAATCAATAACCACTTTCATAATGTTGGAATGCATAATGCCAGACTATCATAACCACATAGCCAAGGCCTCGTGCCAAGACTACAAATAAGATTTTGTCAAGGCCTTGTGCCAAGAAACTAGTTTGTCTCATGAGACATACCGATGCATCGAGGAGCTATAGCGGGCTCCACCCGTCACATATTAAGTCCAATGCATTCCCATATGAAAAGGTTTAAACATAACATAAACATTCGTATTAAACTACCATACGAAATGTCAATACTTTCACCATAAACCATGAATTGTATATAAAAAAATAGCACATCCACAGTCAAACATATCACAAAACCTTCAATACAATATAAAAGTTTTGTATCATATTATATCATCCTCAAATAAGCATAAAATCCATTAAAGGATGTTGACATAGATGAAATCAAAACTCTTTTTAAAGAAATATCTCTTTCTATTTTGAAATAATTTAAGAGACATATATTTATAAAATAAAACATTTTCTTTGAAAATATTCTTATAAGCTTGTAAGGGAAGCTTTGACGATTTTATAACGGCGGAAAATAACCGCACCCGCCGTATAAGTTAAAAAAACATTCTTATCTTAATTCTGTCGAAAAGGTTAAAAAGCACCTTGTTTGGAAAACGACGGAAAGATTCCTCTTATAAAAAGTCAAAAAAAGGTATAAATGACTTTAACCCATATTCTTGTAAAAATGTTTTGAAATACATTTTGAAGAAACATGGATGTGGATGATAACGAGATCCCAGTAGATTATTACGTATAAACAACCTCGGATAATGAAGAGATTGTAAAATAACCCTTACCTTGTACTTTTCCTTGGTTGGGGTCGGTTAACCTCCTGTATAATGGTGAAATAATTTTTATTAAATTATACAAGAATCATATACATTAATATGATATCATATATGATCTTTTAACATTGCTTTATTAATAATATCTTAGTATTATTGTCGTTTCAGGTGATAATCGATTCGTACTTCTTAAATGTTTGGTTACGTAAGACATGTTTGTAATTAATAGATTAAATCTTATTCATAATCAGAATGATATTAACATTATTTTTAACCCTAAAATGAGAATAAGACTTGAATGGATACGATGGAGGATGGATCTCACCGCGTTCGTGGAGACGGTAGTCCGTACGTACGGACGAACGCTACTTCCATTTAATTTTTATTTTAAAAGAATTGAATCCAAATGATACATAGGTATATTACTATTCCAGTATAATATAATATTTTATATATGTTTTTTAAGTTCATTAACACCATCCTTTATACGTTCCATGTGTGGTATGAACGAGTCATATCATTTTAAGGGGGCGGTAGTCCGCACTTCCTCAAATGAAATTATCGTATGTATATACAACATGAAACAAATAATGGTATGAAATAAAATGGAATTACAGAAGCTTATATAAAATATATATCATTAATATCATATTTAATTACAGTTCCATCCTAATGTCCACCATGAGAGGCGGTAAGATGTATTTGAACAATCATCGTTTCGTGAGGCGTTAGTTTGCCATCCACAGAAACATTATGTTCATCATCCATTAGATGGAGTTGTGTGTATGTGTAGTTTGAATCCTTCTTATAACAACATCCTAGTATATTTAGGATACGGGTGTTGTTACAAAATAAAGGAAATAAAAAGAGTTTGGGGGTTGGAGAAGCAAAAATAAATGAAAATAATTTAAGAGAAAACGTTACCTTTAATTTAGGTAACTCACTTTGTTTGGAACCAAAGGACTTCTTGAAATGCTTTCTGCCTAAGGGGAAGCTTCAAGGAGGAGGAGAGAGATGTGGGGAGCTTAGTTGGGCAGAGTTTGGACGAGCCAAGTGGCTTGAGAGGTGTGAAGAATGAGTTGAAGTGGTCTCCCTTTATAAGGGAGAAGAGGGGCTCTTTAGGAAAGAGTGAAAGTATTACTTTATAATATAATTATATTCGGTTTATAATGGTCCAAAAATCATTGAGGTCGAAGATAATATGACTCATATTCTAAATAACATCAACCAATAAGAATTGGACAGGTTTTAGATAATATTTTAATCATTATAATCTTATTTATTTAAATGATTTATTAATGAGGTAAACATTGCATCATTATTGTGTCATTAATAATTTAAATTATTTGATGTCTAAAAATTATAAATAAAATATAATTATGTAGGAAATCTTTTTAGCTTTCTAATGAATATTTATAATCTAAAATCCAACATGTATAACCCTATGTAAAAATTGTTCTTCTAAAAGATGTAAGCTTATGCCATTTTTATTTTTATTTTAACTTTATTAATATAAAGTGTCCCTACCACATACAAGTGGCTTCAAGGGGTCCCCAAATTGACCCAAGGATGCTCATGGTCGGGTATGTGTCCACCAATAAGGTTAGGACACGTTTTAGGTTAATTTTGTATTATTATAATATTATTTTTTAACCCTTATTTACCGGATTTACCCTTAACCATGGTAAATAAAATATTTACCACAGTAATTATTCAAAATGTCTAAAAATAAAAGTTACCTATTTACACAATTTGGAAATCCTGATTCCAAATATGGAATCCATTTTTCTAAATTCAAAACACAGAAGTGGCAGAAATTAATTTAAAATTAATTCCCGCTGTCAAAACAAAAAACGTGTTTTTAAGAGGTAATAGCTATCAAAAGATTGGCACTTGTTTATGTTCAGTTTAATTGTAAAGTTATGTCCAACGACCAACATTATATTAAATGGTAAAAATATATTGTAAATATAATTTAAAACCACTCAAATTCACAATTTATCACTATTAATTATTTTGATTAAAAAAGTTGTTTTTAATTAAAATTTAGTAATTTTCACAATTCATCAAAAAATGAAAGTTATCCGAAAAGTAACAAAATTTCACCTTAGGCTTAATTAGATATTCCGAATCCAAAAATGAAGTCTATTTTGAAATATAAAATATATATGATTTCAAAAAGTAGGTATTACTATTCACAATGGCTAGTTTAATTAGTTGTGGTGTGTGTTAGAACTCGAGGTTGCGTACAACACACGCTATCGCATTATTCGAAGGGAAACGTACCATGGAAGCTTGGGGTGTTACAGCTCAAGAAAAAGGAAGTTGGAAAGGGGTGGTTCAGGTCACTCTACTAGGGAGGAGGAGGCTAGTCGGAGAGTCATCACCGAAGAGGAGTGGTTGGGATTAGTGGTTCACAGGAGAGGGTGGTGATGGTGAAGCTTCTTGGATGGGGGGGGGGGCTGTGCAGGGGAGTGTTGGTCACATAGGAGGTAGGAAGAAGGAAAGGGTTGTTTGGAACCCTACCCAAAAAAAAGAAAAAGAAGAAAAAACCTAATAAAAATATTATTAATAGTAATAACTTACTAATAATAATAATAACAACAACAATTTTATATCATAATAATAACATAAAAAAATCGTAAAAAAATAATAATTTTGAAATCATTTTTAATGACATTGATATTAACATTAATTTCAATAATGATGATGATAATAATAATTTTAATAACAGAAAAAAACATGAAATATATTAATAACAATATTATTAATATTCATAACAATAAAAATATTATCATTATTGTAATGCATTTGTTTCATTTCATTTTAAGTGTTGGGAAACAACACGATTACCCCATATAGCTCATATAATTTTTAATAATGAAGATAGTGACAATTATTTCATTCGTAAAAATAACAACAATCATCATTTTTAATAATGATAACATTAATAAAAAATTCTTGGTGAAAGAACTAATAATTATTTTAATAACAATAAATGTGAAAATAATAATACAATTCATTTCATTTTTAATAAAATTTATAAAAATTATTTCAATAATATTTTCCTCAATATTTAATAATGATAATAATGATAATATTATCGTTAATAATATTATCACTACTTTTAATTTATTTTAAATATCGGGTAGGTCAGATGGTCTCCAAACTATGCCCTACCCGTGTGCGTAGTGGTGCAAAGGAAAAAAGAAATCATCTTTAAATAAAAATTACAAAATTTAAACAAATTCTCCCCCAATCCCGGACTTGAGTATAAACCAAGGAAAAAACTAAACCCAAGTGTGACAATTCTCCCCACTAGAATGCTTTCCACCCTCAAAAATCAATAACAAGGCCAGGATCTAGAAAAGAATCCTATAATCCATTAAACATAAAGGAGATTCGCAAAGAACGATATATGAAAAGGTCACAAACACCACCAAAATGAGAAAGACTAATAATATTAACTCAGGAGACTAAAACAGAATCCCCACTAAGTGTCACCCAGCCCAAAAAGTTTAAACATCCCCAGTTGATTGGTCCCAAATACATAAATCTTTTAAGATGCATATACCAGCCATAAATCATGAATACCATAATCATTTACAAATGGAACTCATAACAAGACAAAAACTAGGATATTGAAATGGGGAAGGCCGAATGGACTTCCTAGCATAAGAAACAGGACAAATCTGAATTCAACGAGAATCGTGATGGGTCTCACCAACCTAAGAACTAAAGAAAGAAGAAAAACATTATAACTTTATACATATAATAGAAAACCCCACCATAAGGGGAATGTAACATCTAACAGGGCATAAAAACTACAACCTACCACACCAATAAATCCACACCACTGGACTAAAAGAACTCAATCCACAATAATGGAAGAAATTAGACAGAAGCCTTTTCACCCTGCTAGGTTTCTCTTGTCTATGCACCATCATCACTATTGGACCTATGGCTAGAGCATAGATGGTTGATGCATATTTTGCTTCGCATATAAGCTTGAGAAATCCTCGAATAGAATGAACATGTCAAAATTTTACAACCACATTTCCATTTAAATAAACATTTCAAAGAGTTAGAGAACAACCATCCTTGCAATTGAAAAAGAAAGAAACACCACAAGACGCCACAAAATACGACTATAATGTCCAAGGAACACTATAACAAGGAGGACCCTGAACTAATTATAAAAAATTTCCCTACTCATATAGACGATATAAGGTGACCTTGGAAGAATTGGTCTTGGCTCCATGATGCTTCTTAGAAACACCCCAACTGAACTGTTGCAGGCAACCCAAGTATCCAACAGAGTGGTGGGTTCTTGGAGCACTCGAGAATGGTATATTCTTGTGACGCTGCTTACCAAACTGATGAAAGATCACGAAATCTCTCTCTGAAGAGGTTTACTAGAGGTCTGAATGCCACTTAATTCTGCTACAAGCACTACCAGTATCAAGCCACGTCCAGTTCTTCTTATTGAAATCCTCTTAACTACTTCCAATGACCATAGGAGGATTATACATCCCATTTCCATATGATAACATAGATTTATAATGAAAGTCTTGTGTCACCATGTCTGAGATGGTGGTCAGGATGAGTTCTACAACCTTTGACATCAGTTCAGGTTTGAGTAGAAATACAAAATGTCAATCTTTCTCCGGATCAATTGAAACATAACATGGGTCATATGAAACTGGGTCCAAGAAATTTTGATATAATTATAATACCAATAATTCACCCTATTGAAGACCACACAACTTCATCCACATTCTTGACATCATCCTCTTAGAGAAATTCTATTTGATGAATGATGACTTGACGAACTCCCAAGTAAGAACTTATTGAGACATGCTTTAGGACATGATCTTCCACCATTTCCAGGATGGGCCTTCGAGCATGAATGTAGAAACATTTACCATCAATGACTCAAGAATAACAAGGAATCTAAAGTCTCCCTCAATCTTCTGATTCCACTACTCCACATCGAGAGGATCCGCTTGACAATAACATAGTGGAGGGTTCAACTTTTAAAACTCATTGGCGTAATCTATAGGTTGATCAATTGGAGTGTTTACCAAATATTCACCATATGAAGATTCACCTTCCGGATCCATCAAATCATTATGGGGGAGAAATCTAAGACCATGGAAATAAGGAATTTGATAAAAAAAATTCACTTCAATATCAAAACAAACTTTTCACAATTCAAAAACAAAACTTCTCATAACCATTTTCCAGAATTAACAAAAACCCAAAATGGGTCACAAGAGGAACTAGTGTTGATGGGTGACTTGGTCTTATGGTTTGAATCCGTATTTTAGTCACGCCACTATCACGAAGATCATTCTAGGGAAATATCACCAGCTCTACATGGATTTCCAGGACTTGAGAGTTCATAGAGACCACTACCCAACTCCCTTTTCATTTCCCAGTACAAATTAATCCACAATAATCAAAGACACCAAGCACCCATACATCCCTTGGAATATCGAGGTTTGGAATGTGCAATGGTTCATGAAATCTTTCCTGTTCTTACACCCTGATCCCAAAAATCCAACACCTTCTACAATGAAAACACCAAATAGCAATGCATGCTCTAAAAGCAAAGTTCGCTTAGATCCCACCTCCTATGATACTCTTTTGTCATGAACCAACTTGGATTGAACTTGAAATGATCGCCCAAGCCAATCCACGATATGTTCCAAGAGGCATTCTCGATCCCGCTGGGCTAGTGAAATGCACCATGTCACGTCCCTTCCTCGGGGCCCATGTCGTGACTACCCCAAGCCCGCCTTCCATAGGCCAGGGGCTGGAGACTAGCTCCAAGGCGTAACTCCTGGTAAAAAGGGAAGGCATTTCCTTTGTAAAGTAAACAAACACCACATAGCAAGAAAGCAGTAGAAGTAAAATACTAAGTAAAAACTGAGTACAATAGTAAGTGCTGAAAATTAAGTGGGCCAAAATACAAACCCAAACTGAAAATAAAGTACAACTCGGAAGGGAAAACAACAACTGAAAAGTAAGGCACAACGTCGAGCCGTCCACTGGGACTCCCACCTGAAGGGTGAGAACAGATAGCCTCCTCATCTCCTCAGGTCCAACCGTCCACTCTGAGTACGTCCCGCCAGTGGTCCACCTCCAGGTACCATCCTACTCCGCAAGACTCAACCACAATCAGCGTTGTCCATCGTCTGCAACCAACACAACGTAGTGCGGGCATAGCCCATGTAGGGGTGAGTATAAGCTACTCAGTAGGGACCCCGAGACCCCCGAAGGTCTCCCAAAATCCACAAAGGATAATCCACAAAGGAAAGATGCAATCATGAAATAACATTCGACACTGCTTAGGTATATGCCCGTACATATACCTAAGTCATCAATTCTCGTTCGGCTCCAACATTCGAGCTCAAGTACATCCCAGTCCACACAGGAAAGAAAAACGTAAATCCACACAGGATAGCACAACACAATCCACTTCGGAAAGAAAAACTAGATTCAGCTCACACAGGTATACTTCTTCGTATGACGATAGAGATGATCAGATATTGTCACTGATTCATCTAAGCCGTCGGACCCACAATGGATCGATATGTACTAACCCCCGCAATGACCCACAAAGGATCTGACCCACACAGGATCGATAGATAACTAACCCCCGCAAAGACCCACACAAGATCAGACCCACACATGATCTGTAGGCATTGGCTCACACATAACCGTTGAGCGCTGACCCACATAGGATCGGACCCACATAGGATCGGTAGCACTGATCCACGTAGGATCGCTGAGTGCTGTAGTCCTCGCCGTCGAATCCACTGAGGATCTCTGTATAGTCGTCGTCATTGTCACAGTCACAAACGCAACCAGATCTAGGGTTCCCGCACACAACAAGCTCGTTCGGGAGGGTCCGCTCCACAAGCCGAGAGGCTGATACGTCAAATGACACATAGTCCAGAGTTTATGTTTCCAAAAGTTCCGTATCGTCAACAGGAACTCAACGTCGCAGACGGCGCGTCAATCGGATGCCCGGTCTGAGAGTTATTGGCTTTTTCTTCCTAGGGGCCCGGTTGGTTTTTAAGGAAAAACCAACCCGACTGTACTCCACCTATGTCCAATGCTTGGGCAGAGTAAGCCAAAAGATCCGTCTCACTAAAAGGAATCCAACAAAGTCGACAGCACGTCAATCGGACGTCCGAAGCTTAAGATATGAGCATTTCCGCTCCAAGGGCCCGGTTGGTTTCGTGTACGAACCAACCAGGCCGAACCAAAATTATTATGAAACCTTGAGAACGATATACTGAAACGAACGTCTCGATCCAAGGATCGCATCGCTGCTGACGGAGTGTTGATCGAAGGTCTGTTGCCCGAGATATGGGCAAAAGACCAAAAAGGTTCTGAAAACAGGGGTTTCGGGCCCGGACCGACCCGACCCGAGACCCCCTGGGTCGGCCCGGTGGGGCACGGCCTAGCTCGGGTGGGCGCGGCATGGCCCGACGGCCCAGTGTGTTGGCGCGCGACGCCAGTTGGCTCGGCCGAGCCGTTCGGCTTTTGCAGCGGGGGGGGGGGGGGGGGGGTGGGTGGGCGCTGCCCCCCCCGTGATTAGAAACCGCGGCCCCCCATAATGGGGGCCGCTAGCTTGGCCAGCCGGGGGTTTGAACCAATGGCTTCCCTCCTGTCCGGCCGGCCGGTTTCTACCGCCACGGACCGACGTCAGCCGATCCCCTCCCAGCTCCGACCCCGGCGGCCCGGAACCGGCCGCGACTTGGTTCGTCCGGCGCGGCGCGACGACACTGCGCCCCACCGTTGCGGCCCTGCTCTGGCCATGGTGTCTTCGGTTCTCTCTGACGCGGCGTGACAACGAATCTTCCTTGTTCTATTTCACGGCGCGGCGCGATGACAACAAACATTCTTTGCCGCACGATTCTGGGTGGTGCGTCGGCACCACGCCATTCCATTCCAATCCACAATAGAACCAACAAGGATAAAGGAGGTGGGTCGGCCGTTCTTGTGCGGTTCGGCCCCCTCTCATTAATCTATTGCATTTGGTCATATTACACGAAGAACGTCAAAGTAATATTCACAAAAAAAATAAAATAATCAAACCCCTACCTCGTGCGAGCTTGAACGGAGGTTCGTCGAACGAGGATTCGTCGCGGGAAGAGACGTCGCGGAAGGAGACATCGCGGAAGAAGATGTCACGGAAGAACCGTCGCGGTCTACAGCGTCGCGTAGTTGGTCTCCGAGGACTCGATGTTGTTCGACGGAGTCCGATGTGTTCTTCGCGTTCTTCGTCGAAGATGAAGAAGTTCCTCAATCCTTAGCCTTTTCCTCCCCAAGACTCCACCACAAGAAACTAACCCCAAAATAAATTAAGCCCTCACAAAATTGATTAACTAGACATGAGTTTTAAATTGAAACCTACACACACATTAACCTCAAAACATTAATAACAAAAGTTATTAATACTTAAGTTATCAAAATTAAAAGGTGAGTTGAGGGGGGTTAAATAATATGAAGGGTTGAGGTTCGTGTGGGCCCCACCACCCTCATAACCTCCCTTGGGAAGTTGGGTAGTTACCCAACTTCCTCCCAAAGCCTTAAACCATTAAAAGAAAATAAAAATTGTAGTTTAATTATAAAATAAAATTCCACAATTTTTATCATCTTCTCTCGTGAAAACGCAACTCCAGAAATGGCGTTCATATGCAATTATCGGCGCTTCAGTTCCATCGGTGCCCTAGGAATTCGATTCCGAGCACCGGTTCAGAAGTTATAAATTCCTGCTCGTTTGTTCACTGAATGTACCCGAGCTAAACTTCGGATTGAAATTCCAGGCACACCGGGCCACGGAATCAAGAGCTGTTAGAAACTGCGTTCATGTAAAATCCCAAAGAAAATTAAGAAAAAATTTTCCTTGAATTTTACGGGTCTTTACATTACTCCCACCTCAGGTCTTTACATCCCCGTAAAGATACATCATAAGCTAGGGAAACAAATGTGGGTACTGAGCATGCATCTGAGCATCCCGCTCCCAAGTGCTCTCCTAGAGATTCTTGTGCTTCCATCTGATGTGCACTATAGGAATCGACCGTCCATGTAGGACCCTCTCCTGTCGATCCTCGATCTCCACTGAAACCTCTGTAAAAGTCGTCCCATCATCAATGTCTATCTCCCCATGGTCGATTATGTGTGTCGGGTCGTTCACGTATCTCATCAGTTGAGATACGTGGAAGACGTCGTGTACCCAGTGCAACTATGGTGGTAGAGCCAGGCGATAATCCACCTTGCCAATCCTGCTGAGGACCTGGAATGGTCCGATGAAGCATGGAGACAACTTTCCGCCTCGGCCAAATCTCCGTAAACCACGTCGAGGTGAGACACGCAAGAAGATGTGGTCTCCATCCTCAAACTCTAGTGTCCTCTGCCTCCTGTTAGCATATGACTTCTGCCGGCTCTGAGCTACCCTCATCCGCTCATGGATGATCTGGACCTTCTCTGTCATGGCTTGGACCATCTATGGTCCCACAAGTGCTGACTCCCCGGGGTCTGTCCAGTAAAAAGGAGTTCTTAAAGGTCGGTCGTACATCGCCTCGTATGGTGCCATCCCGATGGTGGAGTGATAGCTGTTGTTGTACGCGAACTCCACCAAGGGTAGGTGGTCCTCCCAGCTGTGACCAAAGTCGAGGACACATGTGCGGAGCATGTCTTTGAGAGTCTGAATGGTCCTCTCTGTCTGACCATCCGTCTGAGGGTGAAATGAGGTGCTCAGACGTAGCTGTGTCCCGAACGCCTCCTCCAGCCCCTTCCAAAGCAGGGAAGTAAAGCGAGAATCTCGATCGGAGACGATAGATGATGGAACACCGTGAAGCTGTACAATCTCCTGAACGTAGAGACGTCCCAAGCTCTCCACATAGCCCTGGTCTCTGATGGGTAAAAAGTGAGCCGTCTTGGTGAGTCCCAAATGGAGTCGTGACCTCTAGAAGTGTGTGGAAGTCCAGTCACGAAGTCCATAGATATGCCATCCCACTTCCACTCCGGGACCTCTAAGGACTGTACCAATCCTGCTAGTACCTGGTGCTCTGCCTTCACCTGCTGGTAGGTGAGGCATCGAGAAACGAACTCCGCCACAACTTTCTTCATGCCCGTCCACCAGTGCTGTCGTCTGAGATCCTGGTATATCTTTTCCACTCCAGGATGTACCGCCAAAGGGAAAGTGTGAAACTCTCTCAGCACCTCCTCTTATAAATCAACTGGTACCAAGGTACGTCCTCTTAAAAGGACATTGTGCTCTGCTCCAAAGGAGAACCCATCAGGTGCCTGACCTAAGGATATCTGTGCACGCCGCGTCTCATAGTCAGAATCCCCACTCTGTGCCCCTCTTACCCTCTACAGTAGTGGAGGGGTGACTATGAGAGACTGAAGGAAGGATGCTCCATCTCTATCCACAAAGGATATCTGCAAAGAGGCTAGCTGCTCTGTCGCCTCCTCAAGTAGCTGAATGCCCGTCCTCCTGCTGAGAGAATTGGCAACCACGTTCCCCTTTCCAGGAGTATAGACTATCTCAAAGTCATATTATTGGAGGAACTTGAGCCATCACCGCTGTCTCAGATTTAGGTACTTCTGAGAGAAGATGTATCTGAGACTCTGATGGTCAGAAAAGACTAAAAAGCGTTCGCCCATCAAATAGTTTTTCCATGTCTTCAGAGCGAAGACCACTGCTGATAACTCCAGGTATTGGGTAGCGTAGTTCTGCTCATGTAGCCTCAACTGACGTGATCCATAGGCGATCACTGCCCGCTCCTGCATCATGACACATCCGAGTCCAGGACCTGATGCATCGCAGTAGACTACGTACCCTACTGCCTCCTCTGGAAACCTAAAGATAGGGGCACTGGTCAATCTCTGTCTCAGCTCCTGGAAGCTCTGTTGACATCTGTATGACCACACGAAGGGTTTTCCCTTCCTTCTTAACGTTCTGAAAAGCTGCAAAGATTTCTCCTTTGCCGAAAAGCGAAATCCGGTCTCATCCCCTGGATGAACCATGTTCCTTGCCTAATACAGTCAATCCCGTCATGATTAGTTAATTCATGGCATGGATGACGTCGTAATGCCTCGACGATGATACCAAGAGATCCAACTGTTACTCTCGCCTCCAAGGGTTGAGTCACACTGTCGGCATCAGTGTATGGTCACTGGGTCTCCTCTAGTAAGATCTCACAAGTGAGGGTCAAGTCAATAGTTTCTTTTAACCGGCACCTCTTAGTAATAACAAACAAAGGATAAGAAAGAAAATGTCACCAATGCAAGTATCTTTTATTACATCAACTCAAAGTACAAGGACACAAGTCAACACAAACTACGAAGCTAGAGGAATTAATGGAAAAGGCCTCTATTCCTGGAGCTAGTCCCGCACTAGTCCACCCGCTTCCGGAGCTCCATGATCGTAAGCTTCAGCTGCCTGAAGCTGTGATCTCCCCTGAGGTTGGGGTGGACCTCCTGGTGGTTGTGGTGGTAAAGCCTCAAAATGTCGTCCACCACCTGCCGCTCGACCAGCTCCTCAGCCTCATCCACCTGCTCCCTGCGGACCGCCACAGTCGAACCTCCACCTCTGCCTACGTGGTTCCTCAACCGTCTGCTGCTCCTTTGCATGGTGGGTCGGGCAGTCACGAGCCATATGGCCCTGTCCGCCGCATGAGTAGCACTGATTGCCTCTGGAAAGACTGGATCCGTGCTGCGTGCCCCGCACTACTGAGCCAGTGTCCTGAGTTCGTCTGCCTGAGGGTCTGGTCTACCTGGACCCATGAGTCATCCGTCGACTACCTGTTGTAGAAGACTATGCTGCCTGCCGCCCTAGGGTAGGTCTCGCTGCTGAAGAAGGATCATCAAGGAAGATCTCGATGAGTAGAGCTCGGTCCAGAACTCCTTCCTGAGTTGGAATACTGAGGGAGACCAGTGATGACCTGATCTCATGCCTCAATCCTTGCTCAAAGGTGCGGGCTTGGAAGAATGGGTCCCATACCATGTTGGTCGAGTAGCGCGAGAGATCGATAAATCTTGCCGAGTACTGGGCGACTGTTAAGTTTCCCTGCCACAGCTGAAGAAGCTCCTGGATGCGCACCGCACAGAGGGTGGCTGGGACGAACTCCGAGCAGAAGAGGATCTCAAAGTCTGTCCAGAGAAGAGATACCTCAATGTGCACCTAGAGCATCAAGCTCCACCATCGGCCCGCTACTGCATGTAGTAGGCTCACTGAGAGAATCACCATGATGTCTGATGGTGTCCTCACTAACCGAAAAACTCGTACCACTGCCTCCAGCTAGTCCTCGGCTGTCTAGGGGTCTGTCTCCCCACGGAACCAGGGTGGTCTCTGGCACTGGAACTCATATAGTGATCTAAGGCGATGTACATCATCAGCGGATGGGGCTGGAAGAATCGGTGGCTTGGTGGGTAGAGCTACCGCCGGTGCCACTGCTGACAAAGGGCCCTGCACCGAGGCCTCGTCGCTCGGTGGGCTGTCGTCACGCTCAACTATCGGAACCCTAGATGGCTAACGTCGTGGGGCCATCCTAAAAAGAAACAGCTGCACCATAGTCAAACAGTATACCTGGTGAGCTTACAAAATTAGTCACAAAGAAAACATGAAACACACATGCAATCAATGTTTTGGTGTATTAAGTCGGAAATCAGAAGTCAGGGTCCTGGTGTACGGATACGTCGGCTGCCGCACCAACAATGGACTCCCTGGACTGATAACCACACCCAATATGCTTAACACTATTGCTTCACATAGAAAAAGATGCGAGTCCCATGTTCTGTGGTAGAACCTAACTCATCTGATACCAATTTTTCACGACCCATCCTCGGGGCCCGTGAGGTGACTACCCCAAGCCCGCCTTCCATAGGCCAGGGGATAGCGAATAACACCATCGCATAATTCCAAGTAAAAAGGGAAGGCATTTCCTTTGTAAAGTAAACAAACACCACAGAGCAAGCAAGCAGTAGAAGTAAAATACTAATTAAAAACTGAGTACAATAGTAAGTGCGGAAAATTAAGTGGGCAGAATACAAACTCAAACTGAAAATAATGTACAACTCGAAAGGGAAAACAAAAAATGAAAAGTAAGCCGCAACATCGATCCATCCACTAGGACTCCCACCTAAAGGGTGAGAACAGATAGGCTCCTCAGCTCCTTGGGTCCAACCATCCACTCCGAGTACGTCCCGCCAGTGGTCCACCTCCAGGTACCGTCCTGCTCCGCAAGCCTCAACCACGATCAGCGCTGTCTGTCGTCTGCAACCAACACAACGTAGTGCGGTCATAGCCTATAAGGCCCCAGCCTTAAACCTTACTTAATCTTGAGTTATTACAAGATTACACATTGAGGATCTTTTCGGGTTTAGAGTTTTAGAGAATTAGATCATAGAACTTGCATTACATTCCACATGTAAACAAAGTGGTTACATAAAGATAGTATTTTTCATTCCCATCAATGGAAACATATTTAAAATAAAACATGGATTCTTTCTTGACACTTCCTTGACACTATCATCATATCATGTACCTTTTCCTTGACCTGTGAAAAACATTTCAAAAAAACTTGGGATGAGCATAAAAAGCTCAGTAAGGGTTAT
This sequence comes from Viscum album, assembly GCA_963277665.1. NCBI lineage: Eukaryota > Viridiplantae > Streptophyta > Magnoliopsida > Santalales > Viscaceae > Viscum > Viscum album. The sequence goes on along the minus strand of OY728136.1, from coordinate 1,718,304,672 downwards.
AAAAATATGGAAAGGAAACATGGGTACATATATATATAAGAATGAAATCATACTTTACCCATAAAACATAAGCACTTTAACATACCTCATCAAATCATGAATAAATAATTGAAATCATAAGACATAATGGTAACTTCAGGCATTCATAACATTCTTACGTAGGGAGTAACCCTCTTGGTTAAGTTTGGAATACCCAACACAGTATATTCCCTAAATCTCTTCGGAGAAACCTTAACGTTACACTCCTTAGTGTTACCCAATACATTGGAGAGAAATATCGGGCTCACCCGCCCTTAGTTTATCACAGAACCACCCGTCTTCATAATAATTCCCAAGAACCTCAACATAATCGTATCACATAAAACATGCATAAAGGAAGCATAACATTTCCACCTTTCAATTACAAGATATCAATACAACACATTGATATAAAAACATTATGAAAACAATTTTCAGTACCAAAATAAAAGAAAAACATGGTATTTATTTTCTTTTAAAAAAAGGTATGGCTTGTAGAGGAAGCTGAAACTCAAAAAATGGTCATGGCGGCAGAGAAGTCGTTGTCGCCGCATACGTACGACAAAAAAATTCCCTTTTGTCATTTAGTAAACGCTTCGTATAAAAAATATTCCTTTTGAATAAACGTAAAAGTAAAAGGGGTTTATACACCGTATAAAAGAAGGTTGTGTATAAAACAAAATATGCCTCAATGAAAGGAGATTGAGACGAAGTCCCATACCTCGGGTCCGACTTGACTCGGTCATTCTTTAATCTCCTGAATAATAAACGTGAGTTAATTTCAACTTGTTTAAGAACCTTTTTCAAGTTCATTATTCCTTTTATATCACTTATTGCCATGTCATTAACACTATGTAATTATTTAAGTTAATAACGGTCGTTTTAACGATCATTGGTACTTGAGTCGAAAATAAGCCCTTTATAATTACAAGTTGTTCATGTACCCATTATATCCAGAATGGTATTCATGATGTAGATATCATATATGTCATATATATCTAGTACATGCATGCATTTATAATATTACATAATCATTTAGAGGTAAGAAATGAAATGCACCGTTCATGAAGACGGTAAGCCGTACGTATGCATGAACGCTACTTTCATTTCTATTTCATATTTTATAGATTGGAATCATAATTATATAAAGGTATATTATAATTCTAGTATAATATCATATATAATATCATAGTTCCATCCTTTATACGTCCCACATATGGTATTTAACGAATCAAATCACTTTGAGGGGGCGGTAGTCCGCACTTCCTTAAATGAAGATATCGCGTTTACCCATAATGGAAACCATAAAGGTATGAACAAAAAGGAAAATACAGAAGCTTAAGGAAAACATAAACATATTATATATCATATATAAATATAGTTACATCTTAATGGCCACCTTTGAAGGTGTTAAAAGAATTTTGAACAATTATCGTTTCGGGAGGCATAAATTCATCATCCACGGAAATAGTATGTTCGTTAACCATCAGATGTAGGTGTGTGTAAGTGTATCTCAAATCCATATTATAACAACATCCTAGTATATTGTGGATAATGGAGTTTTTACTAAAGAAATGAATAAAAAGAGTTTATGCGGTTGGAGAAGTAAAATAAAACAAAAGGATTCACAAGAAGACATTACCTTAAAATCGGGTAACTCCCTTTGGTTTGAGCTCAAAGGCTTCCTTGGGAAGACTTCTGCCCAATGTGAGGCTTCAATGAGTAAGATAGGGATGTGGAGAGCCAAAATGGGTAGGTTTTGGCCGAGACAAAGTATTTGGGAGTGTGGGTAAGGAGGTAGAGGTGGGGGCCTTTTATAAGAGGAGAGGAGGGGCACTCTTGGAAAGTAATCAAATGTTACTTTATTTGAAAATGAGTTTCGGATTTAAAAGGTCCCACATTGAAAGAATTCGAGGATTAGGTGATAAGGGTTCTAAATCCACTCATCTAATTGGTTTTGTCCATGTGTAGGTTTTATATTTTACATTATCTTTCCATTTTATTTAAATCGTTAAATAATGAGGTCATCACTGCATCATCATGATGTCATAAATAATTTAATTTATGTAATGTCTAAAAATTATAAAAAAAATACTATGATGTAGGAAATATTTTTATATTTCTAATGAATATTAATAGTCAAAAATCTGACTTGTATAACCCCATGTAAAAATTGTTTTAGTAAAATAACTCATGTTTGTGTCATTTTTACTTTAATATTATATAAAAAGTTATTTATGTCATTTCCCATCAAAAGTGGCTCCATGGGGTCCCCAAGTTGACCCATGGATTCTATTGAACGGCCATTACACAACCAATGAGGGTAGGACATGTGTCAAGCTCATCTATTTTTATGAAATCATTATTTTTACCTTAAACTACACTAATTACCTTAAATCGCGATTAAAAACTTAATAAGTTACTATTCACCAAAAAATTATTTTAATCCCATTGAACCACATATTACTTCTTAATGACAACCATGTATGTTGGATTTTTGAAAATCAAATCACAGAAGTGGAAAAGATTCATTTAAACAAAAAATCAGTTTCTTTAACTACCACTTAGTGGTTTCACTATTTATCAAAAATTGAAGTTTTCCAGAAAGATACCAAAAATTCACCCTAATCTATATTTGATATTCTGAATTAAAAAATGAAATCTATTTTACAAAATTCAAAACATATAAGTCACATTAATTAATTTAATAATTAATTTCCGCTGTCATGACAAATAGCGTGTTTTTATGAAATAATAAGTATCAAAATATTGACACCAGTTTAAGTCCAATTTCAAAGTGAAACTGATTCCAATGACCACCATTGGATTAAATGGTAAAAATATATTCTAATTTTACATCAAAACCAATTAAAAATATAATCTAATCATATAAATAAATTAGATTAAAAATCAGTTTTGATGTAAAATGCAGTATTTTTCACTATTCATTAAAAAATGAACATTGTCCGAAAAATACCAAAAATTCACACAAAGTAAATTTTGATATCCCAATCATATATAATAAGTTTATTTTGACAAACATAGATTATAAAATTGTCAAAATTTGGATTTAAAAATGGTTTTCCATCAAAAGGCAGTAAAACAATCTTTTAAAAATATATGTGTATTACATGCTTAAGATTGGATTTATTTTCATTTTAAGCCTCTAATACACTATCTAATTCATTAATAGACATAGATAAAAATATCTATTATTCATTACTTACTTGGGATGTTACATCCTTCCCCCCTTTAGAAAATTGCGTCCCCGTAATTTATTTACTTATCAAATAAATGGGGGTACTTATCCCTCATTGCATTTTCAGATTCCCATGTTGCCTCTTCAATCATGTGGTTTTTCCACAAAACCATTACCTGCTTAATCAGCTTATTCCATAACACTTGCTCCCTGTGGTCAAGAATATGGACCGGTTTTTCCTCATAAGATTGGATCTCTTCCAGCTGAACTACCTCTGGACTCATAATGAGATGGATCTGGCATATACTTTCTCAACATCGAAATGTGAAAAACATTATGTACCTAAGATAAACTCGGACGTAAAGCCACCCGGTATGCAACTAACCCTACTCTCTCCATAATTTCATATGGTCCAATGAACCTTGGACTCAGCTTTCCTTTCTTACCAAATTGCATTACACTTTTCCATGGTGATACTTTGAGAAAAACATGATCACCTTCCTCAAAAGAGAGATCCTTCCTCCTGTTGTCCGCATAACTCTTCTGTCTGCTCTGAGCTGTTCTCATGTGTTTCTGAATCAGCTGAACTTTTTCTGCCATCTCTTCTACCAATTCTGGTCCCATCAACTTCCTTTCACCCACTTCATCCCAGAAAGCTGGAGTTCAACACCACTTCCCCTATAATGCCTGAAATGGTGCCATCTGTATACTGGAATGAAAACTGTTATTATATGAAAATTCATCCAATGAAAGATTTTGGTCCCAACATCCGTGATAATCCATAGAGCAAGAACGTAGCATATCCTCCATTGTCTAAACTGTCCGTTCTGACTTCCCATCTGATTGAGGATGAAAAGATATACTAAAATTTAATTCAGTACCCAACGACTTCTGAAGGCCTTTCCAAAAGTTACAAGTGAACCTGGGATCCTGATCAGATACAATGGAGAGAGGAACTCCATGTAACATGACTATCTCTTTAAGATTCAAACAGGAAAGTTGATCTAGGGAAAAAGTTTCTCATATAGAACGGAAATGAGCAGATTTGGTCACGCGATCAACAATAATCCAGATTGCATTATTACCTCGAGATGTCTTCGGTAATCCCACAACAAAGTCCATGGATATATTCTCCCATTTCCACTTTGGCACTGGTAAAGGCTGAAGCATCCCTTTCGGTAACTGCCGCTCTGCTTTAACCTGCTGACAAGTCAAACACTTCACAGTAAAATAAGCAATATCTCTTTTCATTCCATCCCACCAGTAATACTCCCGCAGATCTCTATACATCTTAGTACTTCCAAGATGAACTGAAAACGGAGAACTATGAGATTCACATAACAACTCTCTCTTCAACTGTGAATCACAAGGCACACACAATCTCTTCCCAAATCTCAAAATGCAATCATTATCAATGTTGAATTCAGGAAACTTACCTTTCTGAACCAGCTCTACCATTTTCTGTAACTCACTGTCTTGCTTCTGTGCTTGCTTGATTCTATCTGATAGAGATGATCTCACTGATACCTGAAACAAAACAGAAGAACTTCCTGCACCAACAACTTCTATGCCAAAGTTCATCAAATCCTTAACCAAAGGATCACGTTCCAAATGCAACATTTCTAATGAAGCATTACTTTTTCAACTGAAAGCATCAGCCACTTTATTTTCTTTTCCCGGATGGTAATGAATTGTACAATCATAATCCTTGATTAATTCTAGCCATCTCCTTTGTCTCATGTTCAACTCTTTCTGAGTGAATATATACTTTAAACTTTTGTGATCAGTATATATTTCACACTTTACACCATACATATGATGCCTCCAATTTTTTAAAGATAGAACAACAGCAGATAATTCCAAATCATGTGTAGGGTAATTTACCTCATGAGTTTTCAACTGTCGTGAAGCATAAGCAATTACCTGATCATTCTGCATTAGGACACAACCAAGTCCTTTCAATGAAGCATCACTATATATAACAAACTCACCATTCCTGGAAGGTAGTGCCAAAACTGGAGCATTCACCAATCTTCTTTTCAGTTCCTGAAAACAATCATCACATTATTTTGTCCAGATAAGCTTAACACCCTTCCGAGTTAGCTTAGTCATTGGACTAGATAACCGTGAAAAATTTCTAACAAACCTTCGGTAATAGCCTGCCAAACCAAAGAAGCTACGAATCTCAGTTACATTTGTGGGACTTGGCCATTCTTCAACAAATTTTGTTTTTGCAGGATCAACGGTTATGCCATCTTTTGAAACAATGTGACCAAGGAAAGAAATTTGTTTCAACCAAAACTCACACTTGCTGAATTTTCCATACAGTTTATTTTCTTTTAAGGTTTTCAAGATAACCATTAAATTTCTTTCATGCTCCTCTTTAATTTTAGAAAACACCAAAATATCATCAATGAAAACCACTACAAACTTATCCAAGAACTCATGGAAAATTCTATTCATTAATTCCATGAATACAGCAGGTGCATTGGTTAGCCCAAAAGGCATTACTACAAAATCATAATGGCCATATCTCATACGGAACACGGTCTTCAGAACATCTTCTTCCTTTACCTTCAGCTGATGGTACCCCGATCTCAAGTCAATCTTTGAAAAAAACTGAGCTCCCTAGAGCTGATCAAACAAATCATCGATATGAGGAAAAGGATATTTGTTCTTAACAGTGATATTATTCAAGGCCCTATAATCAATGCAAAGTCTCATAGAACCATCATTCTTTTTAACAAATAAAACAAGAGCACCCCAAGGTGATGTGCTAGGTCAAATGAAACCTTTCTCTAATAAATCGTGCAATTTCTCCTTCAACTCTAATAGTTCAATTTGAGCCATTCGATAAGGGGGTTTTGAAATTGGATTAGCATCAGGAACTAAGTCAGCAGTAAATTCAACTTCCCGATCTGGTATTATTCCAGGCAACTCATCAGGAAAAACATCATGATACTCATTTACCACTGGCACATCATTAATCAGAACAGTTCCTTTATTTTCAACGATGTGTTCAAGGAAACATTCATTTCCATCTTTTACAAGTTTCGTGGCCTCTTGATAAGTTATCAACAGTAATGGTTCATTATTGTACACAAACTGAAAGTCTTTCTGAAATGAAACTTCTTTAGCTCTACTGTCAATCATAGAATGGTAAATAGAGAGCCAATCTATACCCAGGATAACATCAAACTCTACTATAGGTAGGACAATAAAGTTTTCATGTAGGTTCTTTCCACAGATAAGGATAGGAAGATTTTTATAAATTCTTTTTGCCTCAACATTCCCCCCAGGTGTTTTTACCAAAAGTTCAGGAGTCATTTCTTGAGATGGTATGCCCATTTTACTAGAAAAGGTTTCAGAGATGAAAGAATGTGTAGACCCCGAATCAAACAACACACTGGCATAATCTGAAAAAACAAACAAATTACCTGATACAACTTCATTTGACGGTCCGACATCTGTTGAAGTAGTTGCAAAGGATTTCACCACCCCTTTCTGCTTGTAGTTTAACTACATCCCATCACTCAAGCTCTTTGTCGGACACTCGTTTTCATAGTGACCCATCTCATTGCACTTATAACATTTCACTAACTGTAAATCAAATTTGGTCTTACCTTCACCTTGATCCTTTTCAGTGCAATCACGAGCCTTATGTCCCATCTTACCACATCAGTAGCACTTTCTAGAATTCAGAAGTCATTCCCCAGCATGCCTTTTGCCACATTTATCACAAACTGGAAACTTTGTTTTCTTACCATCAGACTTTTTTGAAGAATTCTTACCTTTCTCCTACCACCTCGGTCTCTTCTTCTGTTGGTTGTTATAGAACAATTGATCATCGGCAAACTCCATTTCCACCTTCTCAGCACATCGAACACGCTTTTCATAACTTTTAAACTCACAAGAAGCTAATGCCCTTCGATATTTTGGATTTAATCCTGAGTAAAAATGATTGATTTTACTATCAAGGTCTCGGATTAAATTTGGAGCATACCTTGCCAATCGAGTGAACCTTTCTTCATAGGTAGCCACTGAGTCTTCCTCTTGCCTCAATTCCAAGAATTGATTTTCCATCCTAAGTCGAACAACCTTAGGAAAATACTTCTCAAGAAACATAACTTTGAATTCATCCCAGTCGAGAGCTTCAATCTCATCAGCGTCCCTGATATTTTTAACCATCGACCACCACTGATCTGCTTCACCCTCATAACGGTAAATAGCAAGACTAACCTTTTGATTTTCTGAACACCCTATGACATCGAAAATCTTCTCTAATGCTTTAATCCACCCTTCAGCTTGCACAAGGTCAGATGATCCTCTGAATGATGGGGGGTGTTGCCTCATGAAATGTTCCACCACTGACATGTTCCTCAGCGGTTGATCTGGCTGATCTCGTGTATGGATACCACCGCCATTTATCGCTTGAGTCAACTGCACCATTACTGCAACAAACTGTTCAGTTCCAATTTTGACCATCTGAAGATGCTGATTAGGAAGGTTATTTCCTTCGGTATGCCTTCCTAGCACTGCTTCCCTGTTTCCTCTGTGGAAAACCATTCTGAACAAACATGTCTTAGATGAAGCAACATGGTAATCTTCAAATGCTATATCACTTCAATTTGACCATAAGAAAATATTTTTGGATAATAATTTAATATAATTCTAACTCCTAAAGTTATCTAAACCTCCCTTTGATATCAAATATAAGGCCCTAACCATAAACCTTACTTAATCTTGAGTTATTACAAGATTACACATTGATGATCTTTTCGGGTTTAGAGTTTTAGAGAATTAGATCATAAAACTTGCATTACATTCCACATGTAAACAAAGTGGTTACATAAAGATAGTATTCTTCTTTCCCATCAATGGAAACATATTTAAAATAAAACATGGATTCTTTATTGACATATCCTTGACACTATCATCATATCATGTACCTTTCCCTTGACCTGTGAAAAAACATTTCAAAAAAACTTGGGATGTGTATAAAAAGCTCAGTAAGGGATATCAAAATATGGAAAGGAAACATGGGTACATATATATATAAGAATGAAAACATACTTTACCCATAAAACATAAGCACTTTAACATACCTCATCAAATCATGAATAAATCATAGAAATCATAATACATAAAGGTAACTTGAGTAATTCATAACATTCTTACGTAGGGAGTAACCCTCTTGGTTACGTTTGAAATACCCATCACAGTATATTCCCTAAATCTCTTCGGAGAAACCTTAACGTTACACTCCTTCACGTTACCCAATGCATTGGAGAGCTATATCGGGCTCACCCACCCTTAGTTTATCACGAAACCACCCGTCTTCATAATAATGACCAAGAACCTCAACATAATCGTATCACATAAAACTTGCATAAAGGAAACATAAAATTTCCACCTTTCAATTAAAAGTTATCAATACAACACATTGATATAAAAACATTATGAAAACAATTTTTAGTACCAAAATAAAAGAAAAACATGGTATTTATTTTTCTTTTAAAAAAAGGTATGGCTTGTAGAGGAAGCCGAAACTCAAATAATGGTCACAGCGGCGGAGAAGTCGTTGTCACCGCATACGTATGACAAAAACATTCCCTTTTGTCATTTAGTAAATGATTCGTATAAAAAATATTCCTTTTGAATAAACATAAAAGTCAAAGAGGTTTATACACCGTATAAAAGAAGGTTGTGTATAAAACAAAATATGCCTCAATGAAAGGAGATTGAGACGAAGTCCCATACCTCGGGTCCGACTTGACTCGGTCGTTCCTTAATCTCCTGAATAATAAACTTGAGTTAATTTATACTTGTTTAAGAACCTTTTTCATGTTCATTATTCCTTTTATATCACTTATTTCCATGTCATTAACACTATGTAATTATTTAAGTTAATAACGGTCGTTTTAACGATCATTGGTACTTGAGTCGAAAATAAGCCCTTTATAATTACAAGTTGTTCATGTACCCATTATATCAAGAATGGTATTCATGATGTAGATATCATACATGTCAAATATATCTAGTACATTCATGCATTTATAATATCACATAATTATTTAGAGGTAAGAAATGAAATGCACCGTTCATGAAGACGGTAAGTCGTACGTACGCATTAACGCTACTTTAATTTCTATTTCATATTTTATAGAATGGAATCATAATTATATAAAGGTATATTATAATTCCAGTATACTATCATATATAATATCATAGTTCCATCCTTTATACGTCCCACACATGGTATTTAACGAATCAAATCACTTTGAGGTGGCGGTAGTCCGCACAGCCTTAAATGAAGATATCGCGTTTACCCATAATGGAAACCATAAAGGTATGACCAAAAAGTAAAATACAGAATCTTAAGGAAAACATAAACATATCATATATAATATATAAATATAGTGACCTCTTAATGGCTACCTTTGAAGGTGTTAAAATAATTTTGAACAATCATCGTTTCGGGAGGCATAAATTCACCATCCACGGAAACAGTATGTTCGTTAACCATTAGATGTAGGTGTGTGTAAGTGTAGCTCGAATCCATATTATAAAAACATCCTAGTATATTGATGATACTGGAGTTGTTACTAAAGAAATTAATAAAAAGAGTTCAGGGGGTTGGAGAAGCAAAATAAAACAAAAGGACTCAAAAGAAGACATTACCTTAAAATCGGGTAACTCCCTTTGGTTTGAGCTAAAAGGCTTCCTTGGGAGGACTTCTGACCAAAGTGAGGCTTCAAGGAGTAATAGAGGGATGTGGAGATCCAAAATGGGCAGAGGTTGGCCGAGACAAAGGCTTTGGGAGTGTGGAAAAGGAGGTAGAGGTGGGGGCCTTTTATAAGAGGAGAGGAGGGGCACTCTTGGAAAGTAAGAAAATGTTACTTTATTTGAAAATGAGTTTCGGATTTAAAAGGTCCCACATTGATATAATTATAGTATAAGGTGATAAGGGTTAGAAATCCACTCATCCAATTGGTTTTTTCCATGTGTAGCTTTTAGATTTTACATTATCTTTCCATTGTATTTAAATCGTTAAATAATGAGGTCATCGCTCCATCATCATGATGTAATAAATAATTTAATTTATTTAATGTCTAAAAATTATAAAAAACTTCTATGATGTAGGAAATAGTTTTATCTTTCTAATGAATATTTATAGTCAAATATCTGACTTGTATAACGCCATGTAAAAATTATTTTTGTAAAATAACTCATGTTTGTGAAATTTTTTACTTTAATATTAAATAAAAAGTTATTTATGTCATTTCCCTACCAAAGTGGCTCCATGGGGTCCCCAAGTTGACCCATGGCTTCTATTGGTCGGCCATGACACAACCAATGAGGGTAGGACATGTGTCAAGATCATCTCATTTTATTAAAGCATTATTTTTACCTTAAACTACACTAATTACCTCTAATCGCGATTAAGAACTTAATAAGTTACTATTCACCAAAAAATTATATTAATCCCATTGAACCAAATTTTACTTCTTAATGACAACCATGTATGTTGGCTTTTTGAAAATAAAATAACAGAAGTGGCAAAGTTTCATTTAAATGAAAAATCAGTTTCTTTAAATACCACTTAGTGGTTTCAGTATTCATCAAAAATTGAAGTTTTTCAGAAAGATACCAAAAATTCACCCTAATAAATATTTGATATTCCAAATTCAAAAATGAAGTCTATTTTACAAAATTCAAAACATATTAGTCACATTAATTAATGTAATAATTAATTCCCGCTGTCATGTCAAATAGCGTGTTTTTATGAAATAATAAGTATCAAAAGATTGACACCAGTTTAAGTCCAATTTCAAAGTGAAACTGATTCCAATGACCACCATTGGATTTAATGGTAAAAATATATTCTAATTTTACTTCAAACCCAATTCAAAATATAATCTAATCATATAAATAAATTAGATTAAAAATCAGTTTTGATGTAAAATGCAGTATTTTTCACTATTCATTAAAAAAGGAACATTTTCTGAAAAATATCAAAAATTCACAAAAAGTAAATTTTGATATCCCAATCATAAAGAATAAGTTTATTTTGACAAAAATAACTTATAAAATTGTTAAAATATGGATTTAAAGATGGTTTTCCATGAAAAGGCAGTAAAACAATCTTTTAAAAATATTAGTGTATTCCATGCTTAAGATTGGATTTATTTTCATTTTAAGCCTCTAAAACACTATCTAATTCATTAATAGACATAGATAAAAATATCTATTATTCATTAATTACATGGGATGTTACATAGCCCATGCAGGGGTGAGTATAAGCTACTTAGTAGGGACCCCGAGACCCCCGAAGGTCTCCCAAAATCCACAAAGGGTAATCCACAAAGGAAAGATGAAATCACGAAATAACATACGACACTGCTTAGGTGTATGCACATACATATACCTAAGTCATAAATTCTCGTTCGGCTCAAAAATTCGAGCTAAAGTACAACCCAGTCCACACAGGAAAGGAAAACGTAAATCCACACAGGATATCACAACACAATCCACTTAGGAAAGAAAAATAGGATTCATCTCACACATGTATACTTCTTCGTATGATGATAGAGATGATCAGATATTGCCACTGATTCATCTAAGCCGTTGGACCCACAATGGATCGATAGGTTCTAACCCCCGAAATGACCCACAAAGGATCTGACCCACACATGATCGATAGGTAAGTAACCCCCACAAAGACCCACACAGGATCAGACCCACACATGATCTGTAGGCACTGGCTCACACAGAACCGCTGAGCGCTGACACACACAGGATCAGACCCACACAATATCGGTAGCACTGATCCACGTAGGATCGCTGAGTGCCATAGTCGTCGCCGTCGAATCCACTGAGGATCTCTGTACAGTCGTCGTCGTCATCACAGTCGCAAACGCAGCCAGCTCTAGGGTTCCCGCACACAACAAGCTCATTCTGGAGGGTCCGCTCCACGAACCGAGAGGCTGATACATCAACTGACACATAGTCCAGAGTAGATGTATCCAAAATTTCCGTATCATCAACAGGAACTCAACATCACAGACGTCGCATCAATCAGACGCTCAGTCTGAGAGTTATTGGCTTTTTCGTCCGAGGGGTCCAGTTGGTTTTTAAGGAAAAACCAACCCGACCGTACTCCACCTGCGTCCAAACCTCAGGCGGAGTAAAAAAAAAGATCCGTCTCACTAAGAAGAATCCAACAAAGTCGACGGCACATCAATCGGACGTCTGGAGCTTAAGATATGAGCGTTTCCGCTCCGGTGGTCCGGTTGGTTTCGTGTACGAACCAACCCGGCCGAACCCAATGTATTCCGAAACCATAAGCGCGATATACCGAAACGACCGTCTCGATCCAAGGATTGCATCGCCGCTGATGGCGCATCGATCAGAGGTCTGTAGTCCAAGATATGGGCAAAAGACCAAAAAGGTTCTGAAAATGGGGGTTTTGGGATCGGACCGACCCGGCCTGAGACACCCTGGGTCGGCCCATTCCGGGCCGACCCGACCGGGTCGGCCCAACGGTCCGGCGCGCTGGCGCGCGACTCCAGCTAGCTCGGCCGAACGGCCGCGCCGTTCGGCTTTTGCGGCCGGGGGGGGGGGGGGGTGCGCTGCCCCCCGTGATTAGAAACCGCGGCCCCCTTAATGGGGGCCGCTAGCTTGGCTGGCCGGGGGTTTGAACCCCCGGATTCTCTACTGTACGGCCGGCCCGCCCCGGCCGGCCGGTTTCTTCTGCCACAGACCGGCGTCAGCCGGTCCCCTCCCTGCTCCGACACCAGTGACCCGGAACCGGCCGCCAGTCACCCTGCTCTGCCGCCGCCCGGAACCGGTCGTGGCTTGGTTCGTCCGGCGTGACGCGACGACGCCGCGTCCCACTGCCGCGACCCCGCTCTGGCTGCGGTGTCTTTGGTTCTCTCCGACACGGCGCGACGGCATCGCGTCCTTGTTCGATTTCATGGCGTGGCACGAAGACACCGCACATTCTTTGCCGCACGATTCCGCGTGGTTCGTCAGCACCACGCCATTCCATTCCAATCCACAATAGAACCAACAAGGATAAAGGAGGTGGGTCAGCCGTGTCTGTGTGGTCCAGCCCCCCTCTCGTTAATCAATAGCATTTGGTCATATTACATGAAGAACGTCAAAGTAATATTCACGAACAAAATAAAATAAAGAAACCCCTACCTCGTGCGAGCTTGAACGGAGGTTCGTCGAACAAGGATTCGTCGTAGGAAGAGACTTCGCGGAAGGAGAAGTCGCATAAGAAGACGTCGCGGAAGAACCGTCGCGGTCTACGGCGTCGCGTAGTCGATCTCCGAGGACTCGGTGTTCTTCGACGGAGTCCGATGTGTTCTTCACGTTCTTCGTCGAAGATGAAGAAGTTCCTCAATCCTTAGCCTTTTCCTCACCAAGACTCCACCACAAGAAACTATCCCCAAAATAAATTAAGCCCTCACTTAATTTATTAACTAGACATGAGTTTGAAATTCAAACCTACACACACATTAAACTCACACCATTAATTAGATAAGTAATTAATACTTATGTTATCAAAATTAAAAGGTGAGTTGAGGGGGGTTGAAGAATTTGAAGGGTTGGGGTTCGTGTGGGCCCCACCACCCTCATAACCTCCTTTGGGAAGTTGGGTAGTTACCCAACTTTCACCCAAAGCCTTAAACCATTAAAATAAAATAAAAATTGTAGTTTAATTATAAAATAAACTTCCACAATTTTTATCATCTTCTCTCGTGAAAACGCAACTCCGGAAATGGCGTTCATAAGCAATTACAGGTGCTATGGTTCCATCGGTGCCCTCGGAATTCGATTCCGAGCACCGGTTAAAAAGTTTGAAATTCCGGCTCATTCGTTCACTGAACGTACCCGAGCTAAACTTCCGATAGAAATTCTAAGCACACCGGGCCTTAGAATCAAGTGCCGTCAGAAACTGCGTTCTTGTAAAATCCCCAAAAAAATTAAGAAAAAATTTTCCTTGAATTTTACGGGCCTTTACACACCAGGGAATCAACTAATTACAAATGACAATAATTTCTCCTAAAGAAGACAAACTAAGAAGTATAAATAAATAGACCAATGCAAAATAAATAAATGAAAAGAAAAAGAAAGGATGATCAACAACACGACTAACTTTTCCATGAATAAGACTCCACATAACCCTACAATTTACTCTCTGATGATGAAACTAAACATCTCATAAGGTGATCCAAACTATGTCGAATCCTACATTAGAAACTAAAAAACACAGTAGTCTTGAGTATTACAACTCATTAGGTAGGAATAACTAATATATTACCAAATTAACATACATTAAATGATGAAAACATTGATTTTAGGTTTGAAATAAAATTTATAAAAATATGGGTTTCCTCAATTTACATTTCAAAATAAACAAATCACAACCCATTTCCCACACATTTTGAAAACTAGGATCTCTCAAGGAGGTCAATTGGGGTTCTCAAAGGAGTGAGAAAAAGAATGAAGGTCCAAATAAGAAGCTTCCATGTTTTAAAAGAAAAGTGAAAATATTTATTTTCTCCCAAAGTTGTTCTTGAATATTTTTAAACAAAATTGTACTTTCTTAATTTCCTTGAAGGACACACAAAGACAAGAATAATGGAGTACAATTGCATAATAAGGGTAGTGAATGACGATACAAGTGTCGGAGAAACTTGAGAACAACTAAGAACTCCTAGAAATACCATAACATACTATACATGTAAATAATCTTAAAGGCTTGTCCTACTCAATGACATCATAACACCCTAACGCCTGACCATCATTCTACTTGTTCTAGTCGAGGGGCCCAATCCCATAGTAATAATAACAAAAAAACTTCTACTATGGGCCACTAGAGAGAACATAATCTAATGTAGTGTAGTAAATGTTCTTATAAATCATTATTGCCATGCTTGGTTACCACATATATTTCACAAAAGGGTGTATCAAACCATTCAAACAGTAGGACAAATATATATATAACCACACACACCACACAATACAACACTACCCAGACCACCTCAAGGTTATACCCCTTCCTTAAAATAATTACTAGTTGAGGGAAGTACCATACCCAGGACACTCCATACTCATGATCAACCAACTAGGAATGAGACACAACTCAAGAGGGGTATCCAAAAGTCAATTCAAAGTTCCAAATGAGCCATAAAACATTTTTAGAAAACCATTCATTACATAAATACCAAAAAAACCCCCACATCAAAATTCAAACCATCCTTCAAAACCTATATACATTTACAAAGGCTGAAGGGGAAAATCAAAAAGAATATAATGTGTAAAAATAAATTTAAAACCCCCATCAACAATTTTAATTTAACACATACATTTATATGTAAAATTAAAACAAAACCATATCTTGAAAAATCCTTAATCACTTAAATGGGCCAAATGAGAAATTTTCACAACCCTTAATTTATACGGCATAAAAAAAAAATACACCAGACGTTAAGAATCCACTTTTAAAATCAATCTCACCACAAAACATTTTCGAAAAATGATTCTCACCATTCTTAGTATTTAAAAAACTGTTCAAAATTTAATTTTTTTTAAAAAGTAACCCATGAATTTACACACACAAAACCCACTCAAAACCCTATTTTAAATCCAATGCAGAACAAAACAAGTTAGAAACACCTTTAACAACATTCACACATTTTATAAAATCACATACACAATTTATAAATTGTATTAAAGGATCATAATAAAGGGGAATAATTAAAATCTAACCTAATTCATTTTAGAAAACCTACTCCTTAAGCTACAGACATGACAAATCCATTTCAAATCATTCTCTACACCACATAAATATTTTATCAAACAACATGCACCCTTTATAAAACACAATTAATTTACCTGTCATAGGTTCAAACATGATATACAACCCATATCCTTTGAGAAACCATTTTTCAACACAAGCACACATTAAATCCAATAAAAAAAAACATTTGACACATCATATATAATCCATAGAATGTAAATTGAAAAAAAAGAATATTTAAATTATTGAACAATGTCATAGATAACTATTTAATATTAAAGGAACATGAAAAAAAGAAATAAATCGATGTATTTATAAATTTAATAGGGCCCTTCACAAGGTCATACCTCAATAACAAGGTGGAAATAAAAACACATGCCCGAAACTGGTGCGAGATCTCGTTCACACCTTAACCACATGCTCTGGAAGCTGAATATAACTCTATGAAATCAAAATTGAACACAAATTTTAGGAATCAACCTAAAAAAATCCTAACCATGGAAGAGAAACAATGAAGGGGGAAGAGATTACCAAAGAGAGAAGGGGAAAGGATATCAACAAAGAGGGAGGTGGCAGTAGGTTTCTGTCGGAGGAGGCCACACCAGCAATGGAATCATGTCGAAGGGGTGTGAAACTTGTTGGAGCACGATTGAGGGTGTGCGAAGAGATAAGGCAGTAGGAAGGGAGAGGCTTAGGTTGCTCTTTGAGGGAGGAGGATTCTAGTTAGAAAGTCATTGCTGGAGTGGAGCGACCAAGATTAGTGGTGCATAAAAGAGGGCAAGGCTGACGAAGCTACTCAGACAGGGGGGTGGGTGGATATATAGGGGAGTACAGGTCACATAAGAGGTGGGAAGGAAGAATGGGCTGCTTGGAACCCTACCCAAACAAAATAAAATAAGAAAAAAACCTAATAAAAATATTATTAATAGTAATAGCTTAATAATAATCATAAAAATAATTATAATAATATTAAATCATAATAATAATATCAAAAAATGGTAAATAATAAAAATTTTCAAATCATTTATTAATGACATTGAAATCAATAATAATTTTAATAATGATTATATAATCATAATTTTAATAATATAAATAAAAAGAACAACTCTAATAAAAATATTATTATTATTCTTAATAATAATAACATTATCATTATAGTTAAAGCATTTTTTTCATTTCATTTTAATTGTCGGGTAACCACATAGTTATCCCTCACATCTCATAAAAGTTTTGATAATGAAGACAGTGATAACTATTTCATTCTTATTAATAATAATAATCACAATTTTTAATATTGATAAAATTAATAAGAAATTCATGGTGAAAGAGTCAGTAATAATTTTAATAATAATACAGGTGAAAATTATAAAAAAAATCATTTCATAATTAAAAAAATATCAATAATTTCTATAATATTTTTCTTAGTATTCAATAATGGTAATAATGAAAATATTAGCATTAATAAAATTATAACTACTATTAATTATTTTTAAATACAAGGTCGGGCATCCAGTCTCCAAACTGTGCCCTGCCATTGTGGCCGGTGGTTATATGGCCAAATCAGTCATCATTAAATAAAAATTAATTTTTTTTATAGACTCTCCCCTGAACCCCAACCTGAGCTGGAACCTAGGAAAAAATCAAACCCAGATGTGACAAATAAAAACACATTTATAAGGTTTGAAGACTTGTTTGATCAATTAGGGCGAACCTGATGGTTCTACATGATTAATCTAATATAATGATACCAAATGAATTAGGTTATAGTGGGGGGTAATCCAAAAAAATGTTCCAGAGTAGATACAGACTATATGAATAAATGTTAATTCCATATGGGTTTAAAAATACAACTATAATGTTTGTGGATTTCATCAAAAAGACCATCCATTCATATCATTACTCCTTTATTATAGTGTTCATTGATGATATCATCATATACTCACAGACCATATATATACATGCTATACACATAGATTTTGTGTTGAGTACACTTTAATCATATAGAATCTATTTCCAAAATCTCAAAGTGTCACTTTTGTATCCATAAATTATGTTTTCTTGGGCATGTAATATCTGAGATTGGAATATGTGTGGACCTTGAGATGGTAGAGGTTGTGATTTATTGGGAACACCCAATAAATTTGTTCCAGATTAGGATTTTACATGGGTTGGTAGGATACTACAAATAGTTCATTATGTACTTATCATGTTTAGATGTGCCTATGAATGGGATATAAATAAAGGGAGTGATGTTCGAATAGACTAATTAGTGTGAAGATACCTCCATGGGGATAAATAAAAGACTGGAAAAAGATTTGATCTTGATATTTATAGAGCTATGTATTTGAAATACAATTTTCTATGATGCCTCATGTGTTTTCATGGGAGCTGTGATGATGTTGAGGGATCAAGTAGTAGATTATGGGTCTTTATAGTTATGAAACCTTGAGTTGAACTACATAATGCATGATTTGCATTTGGTACTTTTTGTATATTATTTGATATGATGGAACCATTATGTCTTTAGTGAGATATTTTCCATATAAAAGGACCACAAAATATTGTGTTACATATTTTATTAGTGGTAATTGAATCTTTAGTGGATGAATTCAGTGGAGTTTCTGCAGACATTTGATTTTGAGATGGATTCAGCTATGGGAAAAGGATTTTTATAGATTATCCGAGTAATAAAATATATGGGAATAGAGAGATAACTTCAGAAGAGGAATGATTATTGATAAGAATATTTTCCAAATGGTTGGTGGATGCATATTAGGACCATGGTGTGATGACTTGTGAATCTATTGTTATCGTGTCGGTACTGAAGGACTAGGTAAAGTATGAATATGATTTGGATCCCAAATGATCTGTGATGAGGGAATTTTTATATGGAAGTGACCCAATTATATGATGGAATATTGATAGTGACAAAGTGATCTATATTCATAGGAGAGTACTGGTTACTACAACCAGGAAAGAAGTGGTGATGAGGTAATCTCATGTCTCATAGTGGAGGGTCCACTCAGGTTTAATAAAGATGTATCAGGATATCCGGTGATGATTTTGGTGGATAGGAATAAAGAAACACATCGTCAGTTTCATATCTTATTTTCTGACCTATTAGTGGGACAAGGTAAAAAATCTTTAACCAGGAGGATTGCTTTAGCCAATCCCTATTATTGTCTGGAAGTAGTATGAGGTGATGGTGAACTTCTTCCTGGGGTTTCCCTAGACCCTGAAAAGTAAAGATACTATATGGGTGATATTTGGCCAAAAGAATAATATGAAACATATCATTCTGATATGAGAGGTTCACTCTATATATGAGTTTGGAAGAAATTTTTTTGAGATATTTTATGACTACATGGATTAATTTTTAGTATCATATCTTATAAAGACACCCATTTTACATCATGATTTTGGAAAGTCTATTATATGGATTTTGGGAATTAGATAAATTTTAGTATAACATATAGATTGATGTGCAGTTAAGGAGATGATCCATATTTTTGAAAATATGATTTAGGCACATCTTTTGGATTTCAATTGATAAAGGAATGATTTTTTGGCCTTGGTGGATTTTTAATACAATAAACATTTACAGTCTTCAATTTATATGGCACATTTTGAGGTTATTTATAATTTTCCTTGTTTCTCCCTACTATTTTTGCACAATGTGGGCGAGGAAACTAATATTGGTAGTATGTTGGTGCATGATACCTCCAAGAGGGTGTAATTGATAAGGAATTAGTTGGTTACGATTTAGATTATATAACAATCATATGACTTCTAGAGGAGATAACTATTTGAGTCCAATATGGGAGAATTATTTTTATTACATGTTTCACCTTGGTTAGGGTATCATTATTTGTGGAGGAAAGGAAATATAAAATCAAATTTTGTGGGAATATTTTAGATTATTTAATGTATCATAGTAGTGTCTTAAAAATTGGATCTTCCTCTATGATATAATTATATGAATAATGTGTTCCACATGTCCCAGATTCAAAGGTATGATCAAGATCCAGTGCATGTTTTAAATATTGAGGATTTTGAGTTTGAACTAGATGAATCATTTATAAAGACACTATAATACATTGTGGTCTAGAGAGATAAAGTGTTAAGGGGGAAGACAATATTTTTTTTGAGTTATTTGGAAGCATGGATGATTCCAAAAAGATACTTGGAAGTAAGAGTCTTACATGCTATCAAAGTGGATAGAGTTTTTCAGGAAAGAAATTAGAGATATATCTCAAATAATTTAATTCCTTAGAGGGATATATTTGTAATTCCCTTAGATTTTATGTTTCATTATGGTTTTATATTTATGATTGTTACGAGTTCTTGTAGATATTTTTTTTCATTCATGATGATCTAGAGTTTCTATGGGCCATGTTTTTTGGAATGAAGCCAGTCATGTAGAAAATTTCTAATGTACATGGTATTCAAATAATAAAAAATTTTCAAAGATTGTGAACCATGTGTTATGCCATGTATTTTTGTGTCATGTTGTGAAATCATTGAGATAGACAATCCTATAAATTTCTTGAAGAGTCATCACGTGGAAGGGTGAGTCATGCCATGAACATGTTTTGGTCTTTTTAGTCAAAAGCTACATGAATTTTGGAAGATATGACTAAATAATATATTTATAATGTAAAATAATTTTCCACACTATGAAATATTTAAATTTCAACTAATTTATTAATTGAACTTCCCTTTATTTTCTCTTTTTTATGGGATCATTTATCTTGAACCTAAGGCTATATCTATGTGATTTTATGGTTATCCTCACCGTTGGGAGTGTGTTTTGGTGATTATTTGGGCGTTGGATCTTGGAAATTAAAGCAGAAAGTAAGAAAGAGATAGAATATGTGAGTTGTGGGAGGATTCTTTGAGTCAATTGCATCAATAGTTGGTGGGTTTTTTTGACTAAAGATCCAGTTTTCATGGTGGTTTTTTGGGGTATCATTGGGGTTTATGCATGATTTAGTGATAGATCTTGGAATATTTAAATAAAATCACTTATGGTAAAAGATATTACTATATAGGGTTGTTATATATTTTTGTTGACATTATTTGATTGTGCATGCTTTCATATCCACTGAAAACTATTGTGTGACATTACATGCTTGGATTGTGTGTGTAGCTATTGAATCAAATGCATGATTAATGTGCATATGGGTAATGAGTTTTCATGGGAACCTTTACATGATGCATTTTACATTTTGTTTTCCATTTTTTTTCTTATTTCAGTTGTTTCATATATTATAGGAACATTGATTCTTGTATCATGATAGATGGTTACTCAAGGGAGACTGGTTGAATCCTCATAGGGGGAGCATGGGTACATGGCTACATACTGATGGCTCCGAGATGTCATGGTGGTGAGTATTAGGACTTAACATAAATTCTTTAGGGAAATTAAACATGTATAGAGGTACAAATACATTATTAGGAATTTGGTTCATACCGAACAAATTATATTGCTTTGTGAGTGATTATATTGAGTTGATTGTATGAGTTAGGGCGAGATGTATGTTGTGAAAATGGGTGGAGTCTGAGATAGACACTTTATAGTGATGTGGTATTGATCTTGAATAATGAGAAAATTATTAAGAGGAAAAAATTTATAAGTGTACATACGATAATGTGGGGATGAAAACCCTGCAAACATGGATGGTAAGATGAACCGAGTGAGTACTCTATAAAGGTGGAGCATGGATAGCCCTTGAAGGTGGGCGGGGATTGTTCCTTTAATATAACATGAATAAAAAAAACTAATAAGTTAGTGAGATGATCCATATGTGAAATATTTGAATGAAATGAATCATGGAACCATTAGTTGTGTCTAATCTCCCGATATGAAGCTAAAGTAGGTATATTTGGTGTTTATGGAATCTTGGTTAGTACCCGATGACCCGATGCTTGACTATTTTTTGTATGCAAATTGACTTTATTAATATAGAATACATCTTTATATACATGTTCACTTATGTTTAAGGATATGTTGGTGGTGTACTATTAGTAATATACACACACCATGCACGAGTATCTCAACACATGATTATACATCATGATCAAGGATCCAAGGGATAGAACAGTGTACCACTCTAGGTTTTTAAAAAGCATATTCTTTATATAATAAATATGTTTATAATTATAATTTTTTTCCTGTATGTTTAAGGGATTCTAATAGATTAATAAATAATTCATACAAGTTAGGAATTGATCCAAAACATTTTCTTCATTCATAATGAGAAATTATAACAAAATAACATGAAACTGAGTATTAAACATAATCGATTATTCATCACCATGGACTACTAAATTCATTAAAAGTGCATAAATTAATCGGGGAAAACAAATAGAAAAGAATAAAATATCAAAATATAAGAGATCACTTAGATTATCTTCACCTTTTAGGACCACCAATATCCAAGGAAACATACAATAAGGAAGAACATCTCGAATGGAGATAACATAATCTCACATCTAAAGTGAAAACCATGGAAATAAGAAGTGTGAATAGAATAAGATTGGTTGAACTATATATATAAAAAAATATGCCCATTAAACATATGGTCATTATGAATTTGGACATTACAAATTTGGTCATTATTGATATGTTTGTCGTATATAAATCCCACAGGTTTTCTGAAGACAAGTATTGTTAAAACATACAACTCACAATAAAATTAAAAAAGGTAATAAAATATTATATATATATATATATATAAAATTACATGTTATGTATAAATATTATTATTATCATTATTAAAATATGACATTATGTATATATAAAATTTTGATTAATATTTCAATATAAATGTATTATTATAAATTATATTTTAGAATATAAATAATTAATGAATGGTATTTTTTAAAGCCAATCTAATAAGAAAGTAACATTTTTAAAGAATTTTTTTTATTAATTATTATATATTTTTCCAAATAAATTAAATTGAACCTCTTAAAAAATTATTATATATTAACTAATATATTATCATCACTTAAATTAGATATTGATATGACAAAATATTAAGAACACATAAAGTTTAAAAATTACATTTTTCAATAGAAGTAGCATTATTAAGAATTTATATTCTTTATGTAAAAGATAATTATATATATTGTAGAGTTTAAATATTAGAAAATTAACTTAATTTTTAAATTCATTATATCAAAATTAATTTAGTAATAATTTTTTATATTTTTCCGAAATAATATATATTTAGGTGAATAGTAAAAATACTGATTTTGCTCAAAACTATTACTTTTATAATGAAATAATGAAATAAAAGTTTAAGAAACAAATTTTCCATAAAAAATATTTATTTAATAAATAATATTAATAATTTAAAAACACTATACTGAATTTATATATCACATTTTTAACATCTTTGAAATTCATGCAATATTCCACACTAAAAACACTTTACATGCTTATATCAAACATTAGACATTATCACCTTTTAAAACTAAATATAAAAATTTATTTATTATTTGAGTTCAAAATGACACTATTTTATTAAAAATTTAATTTTAGTTTTTAGTCATAAATATAATATTAGTATGATTAAAAATAATTACAGTGATAATGGTAAAATAATTTTTTTTTAAATGAATTGTTTTATTAACATTGTTTAATTTTTATATAATCAATAAAATTTATCTATTTTAAATGTTGAATATAATATTAATTGTAAACATATATATACATATATCAACATTCATTTAACTTGTAATCAATATGAAATAAAATTATGAACACATAACGGTTAAAAGTCATTTTTCCACAAATGAGTTTTTTATATTATAAATTACAATTTTAATGTTGATTTTCTTATATTAATAAATTTAATTATACTAAATAGAGAGTAAAATTAGTTCCCAACAATTAAAATATTATAATAGGGGTAACCTTATATTTTTTATTTATATATAAATAACTGAGGAAAAGACAAGCTACCAAGGTAAAAATCAAAATGCTAAAATATAAAAACCAATGGTAAAACATCAAAGTCATATTTAAAAAATGAGTTTAAAGTCTTGTTTGGGGTATTATAGACCCCATATTACACCAAAATCCATTATTAAAAAAATTTGGTTTTATTTACCATGTAATTGTGTAATGATATCATTGATGTGTAAACGATATTCCCAAATATACTTAAAAAAATATAATATAAATAATTTTTAATCCTTAATCCTTTGTTCTCTATAAGTATGATTAAGGCCTTTACATTCAAGGAAATATCTAAGAGATGATCAAGTCACCAACGTAAGTATTTCCTTCATCATAATATTTTATCCTTAATCATTTTATTTCAAATCTAGTATATTCATAAAAATATATTGAAAAAACATAATTATTTTAATGATATGTTATTATATTAATGAAATAACCATTTTTATTCCACTCCACCCAATATTAAATTTAAAAGAGTCGTTATTATGTTGCAGGTACTATCACCTCTATAAAGTGACTTCTCCCATTTTTCATCATCAACATTCATGTATTATTAAAATGGAATAATGGATGATGAAATATTATATATACAATATAAATATGATATTTAAATTTCAAAATTATAATTCACCTTTATTCCCTCTCATTTATTGATAAATGAAAATGTTATCTGTGGATTTTATAGACTACCACCTCCACGAAATAATATTTTTTATTTGTCATCATGATTTCCAATATTTTTCCAAACCAATAAAAAGATCTATAAAAGAAATTAAAATATATAAATAACTTAATTATTCTTATATTATAATGATATTATATAATTCCTTGACCATACTCAACCATCAAGATATAACTTGTTCATGTTTGGGTTGGTTTTAACACCTAATAAAATAATTCTATAAAAATATATTATGGATAACTATGAGAACATAAATAATATTAATATTATAATTTAGTATAAAAATAAGTATTTTTTTGGGTTTTATAATGTTTATATTATGTATTTTACTTAATATTAAAAAACCATCTTCAGTCGCTAAAACTACCGAAATAAGTTGACACCGACTCAATTTTTACACAAACACAAGAAAAAACAATATAACAAAAAAAATATGATACAAAATGTTCTATATTAAGATAAATATATAATAATAAGTTTTATAAGAAATTAAATAATAAAATTACTTGTATTATTCAGGAAGTTATACAAATGTACATAATTAATTTTAAACAAGGTATGATTTTCGTCTCAGAATTTCCTTTTTTTGAGACAAATTTTCTTTTATATCACTAATATATTTAAAATGGAATTTATAATTATAATTGGATATATAATATCATGTATTATCTTAATTAATTATATATTTACTTAAACCTAAATATTTATCTCTTTGAATGGGGTTTTATTAGAATGTTTCTTGTGTTGTAAGGGTTTTGTCTCAAAATTTCCTTCTATGAGACACATTTTATATTATGCACCGAATTTATCATAAATGTTTTATATACTACCAAATGGATAAATATTGTTATGTATTATCATAAAACATGTTATTTTAACTTCATCTTAATTTTATATATCTTTCAATGGATTTTTATCAGAATGTTTCATTAGCCGTATGGGTTTCATATCAAATTTTTGTTCTTTGAGAGACATTATATTTTTTTTTCACCTAATCAAATTTATATATTTTTTATACTGAAAATTATTATTATAATGTCTTGTATTTCCTTTATTTATGGTACTTGATCTTTAACTTCACGATCCTTCTCTTTTAATGGGTTTTTAGAATGTTTCTTAAGTCGTAAGGGTTTCTATCTGAATCACCCTTCGTTAAGGATTGCCTTGATATTATACACTAATATGCATTTTTATTGTGTAAAGAATTCCCCATTTTTTGTTAATAACATAAATAATATTTTAAATTGAAAAACTCATTTCCAACAATACTCTTCCATTATATGGGCTATTATTGATGTCTTCCCTAAAATATAACGGTATTTTATAAATCAATCTTCTTTAATTTTTTTATAATGTTTCTCCTTTAGTTATATATTTATTTTCATATGGTATACCCTATTTATATCATTAGAGAAAAAATTTTATTCCGATATTCCATTTTAATGAGCTCTAATTATTATTGAAAATGTAGCTATGATTAGAATAATTCTTATCCTCTTAAACAATGGTTTTCCATCCTTGACCATTATTTCCATTCCTGTAAATATTTTGTTTTTTAATTGGAAACATAATTATTGGTTATATCATGTGACCTTTATAATTATGTTATTATATTTTCAAATGGAATTTTCCTCATTATTTTTTACAATTTTTGATTTCAATATAATTATTTTTAAATGCATTTCCTTCCATGATAGTTTTTTGGATTTTACGTACCTCATTCATGACTTTTCAATTAAACATTCGTATTCATTTTATATCTTTTATGAAATATTATTAACATTTATTTATTATATATTTTAAAATATTCCTTAAATATATACCTTGTTAAAAATACTTTTACTTTTTGGGGTTATACATGTCTTATTTCCCTTTCAAATTCTCAATTTTAAATAATCTTGATTTAGTGGAATATTAATATTTATTGTCTCTTATGAAGAATCACCTTATGAAATGTTTTGAAACCATAAATATATTTTGTAATCTAAAATTATTTTATGAATAACCCTCTTGGTTCGATTTTGGTTTTATAAAAATAATAATTTATTTTCTTATTTAAAAATACCATTTACTTATAAAGATTCACCCAAGTGGTACATTTATACTATATCTTCTCTTAGATACATATCATGGAATCTAGATACTAGAAATAAATGTTCAAGACCTATATTTGTTTTTAAAATATTAATATCTTAGTTGATATAATTCCTTCTTCTATTGGGAAAAATTAATTTTTAGCCTTCAGCTATGTATTGAATTAGAATTACGAACACCACTTCCTTCTAATGGGTTGGATATTGCTTATTATTTATGTATGTTTGTTTTTTCCTCATGTGGAACACATATGTATGATTTTATTTTATGTGATGTGTGTTACCAAAATTATATATCCTCAAAATCCATTGGCTAATGCTTTATATCTCATTTGATTTTATGTAATGGATTATGGAGTGAACCTAATCCAACATGGTACTTTTTTTCACTTTATGATAATGGCCTTGGGAGCAACCCTTAACTTACGTTTCAAGTTTTATATTATTTATACATGTTTATGATACCATGATATTATGAAGTCATTTTATTATTCCTTGTTTCCATGATTGTTATCATCCACTTTATCATATAATATTATGCCTCTTAACCCTCATGTTATGATATATTTCCATGTTTATTCCCTTAATGAGATTTCTATCTAACCCTTTTCCTTAAATATTTTCCCATGGTATCCTATGAAGTTTTATAATATATAAGAGAGTAAGGAGAACTATGTACAACATAAAATAAATATGTTTTTTTTTGTTTAAGATGATATATTTTTATGCCTAATATTCCAAAGAAACTAGACCACTGGATACTTTGTTTGTATTTATTTGGAATGTATGTTAAAAATAATGAAATAATATGTGTTTAAGGATTGGGTCAGTATAGTTTGTATTTGATCAAGGCCTAGTTTTTTGTTTATTAGTATGATATTACATTAATAAAACCCCTAGGGATAATACTAAGTATATTCTAAAATAATTTAATTTTATTAAATTTTAGAGTATGTGGTTTTCCTAGAAATTAAATCCATGTCTAGATACTGGAAAGTGGATGTGACTTTGTAATAAATAAACCTAGGGGAAATATCCTAAAAAGGGTTAGTTGAGCAGAAAATTGATCATAAATCTCATGCATGATGAATATACCTATGTTTTTCCACCTATCTAGAAACTTACAAAGGATATGTTGCGGTTGATCATATGATCCTTTTGAACAGCTGTGAAGGATCAATTTTTTAGTTACATTAATTGACTAGGTTGATAAGTATAAGGGAAAAAAACTTAAAGTAAGATAAGATGAATCATGAATGATATAGGTTTAACCAAGGATGATATAATATGAGATAATAAATATATAGGTTAAATAATGACTGACATAGGTTAAACATAGAGTGACATAGCATTAATTAAAATAATTATAGGCTAACATGATGGAATTATAATGTGATATGTTTTAACGTTATATTTCACTTTGGTTATCTATGATACTTATCTTATGATGAAAATTTTTCATTTCTATCTTTGACTTCTTTTTGATTTTAGTAATGGTTGAAACCAAAATAAATTGAGTTAAAAATAGGCGTGAGGGACAATTTAGTGGCTATATAATGATCAACTCATTAAAGTGGGAGAATTAATAAGAGATAAGGGTATTATGACAAGCCAAAACTCAAAAAAAAAAGATTAACAATGTAACCATAGTTGAAATATTGAGTTCACCAATGATGATAAGGATAAAGACTCATGAGAATGAAGGTAGTGAAGATGTTGATAGATGGAATATGCAACCACTTATATGTCAATAATATGGAAATAAGCACTAAGGGAATTACCGTAAGGGGAATAGAATATGATTTACCTATGGAAGGGTGTCATCAACTATAAAACGTTAATAAGGAAACTAAAAGTCCAATTAGTATGATATGAGTGGAAAATTAGAATACAAAAGAAAAACTAACAGTCCAGTTCATTATGTTTTGAAAATATTGGAATTATTTGAGTCAATTACCTAATATAAAGACTAATAAGGATGATAATAATCAATAATATACAAGGAAAACAGAAGAACATGAATACTATATAATCACAACTACTGAAGTGGGTTTTGAAAATTATGTGGAGTGAGGAATACTGATCATCCACTCAAGAACTATGAATAATATATTTCTATATTTTTAACTAACACCTTTGTACCTATATTGATTTATGAGAAAATAAAATCATCATATAGATGAATTAATGATTAATTATTAGTAAAAAAAATATTTATATGATAATTGATACAAATTTTATGATTATGGGATTGATTCTTATGAAAATATTACCATCCTTCCTTTATAAATTTAAAGTGATTTTTGGATATGTATTGGTTATCTTCACTTAGAGTATAATTAATTTGAAATCATGAGATAAAATTTAATAACAACCTATGGTAGTCTATTAAAGGATGATTATAGACATCATTTATAATGAAATTAAACAGTGTGAGTCTCGATATTGAATAATGATAGACTGTTGGCTCAAATTATTGCTGGAAAACCCAATATTTGTTATAGTCCTATTCTATGAAAACATATATGGTTCCTATGTTTTTAAAGTTTATATATATAAAATACTCAAACAATAAATCTTAGAACTGGTGATAAAAACAAAAAATGTACATTTCTATCTTTGGTACTAATAAATGTGACCCAATTTTTACCATCCAAAACATAAAACATCAATAAAATATTGAAACACTTATATACCCAATGACATTTTTTGTTTAGAGTTTCAAATAATTAGTAAAGAATCATAACAAATTAGATTCATATATAAGTGGTACATAATGATCAACCTCACCTCCCATTATATTCAGCTTTTTATATTCCATATTATTTTTTCAACATCTCCCATAAACATTTTTATATATGAAACCTCAATAGACTCAAATATTTTCTCACCACTATTTATAAATTAGGATAAAGGAACTATAAAATGGTTGAAATCAAATAGTCAGTGAGGGAAAACATAATAATTAAAAATTGAATGTCATTAGTGAGAATAAGATGAGTATAAGGATATAATGACATAATCAAAGTGTATGAAAATAGAATAATGAAATTCATACCCATAAACACATGTAAAATCACTTTTAAAACATGTAAAGAAGATTAAAAACATAAAATAGTCATTATATTCAATAATCATGATCCATGTGATGTCAATATTGGCCAAATGAGTCATTAATAGCCCATTCAAATCATATATAAAACATTTCGGTAACTTTGGCAATCATTTTCATATCACCCTTATTTATTGAATAACAATCAGTGTTATACAAGGAGTTACCATCACAATTACACTTGAAATAACAATCAAAACCATACTTAGAGTAAATATCATAGTTATACTTGAAATAACCATCGTGGTCATACTTAGAATAACCATAGTAGTATATTTCCATAATCTCTTAACAGAAACCTAATTGGTTAACTCCATCCCTTTACCCAATGCAATGGAGAGATGGAATGGGATAACCAACCCTTATTTTATAACAGAACCACCCATCATCATAAAAAATTACTAAGAACCATAAATAACCATTACACATAAAGGTATGTTTTTTTAATGTAATCCTTGCAACCATAACAAAAAATGTTATGATATTGAAATATCCTTTTTATTTGAAAACAAATTTTTTAAAAAAAAATCACCCAGAACAAGAGATGAAATATTTTTATTTAAATAAAAGATGAAAAAATATATGGGAATGAAAACATCAAATTATGGATACAACAATGGGAATAGGCATTGCCTCTATATATGTTAAAATTGATCATTTATTTCATAACTTTATTAAACCATGGAAAAGAAATGTGTTCCATCAAAATATATTTTAAACAATAATAATCCATTCAGATAAATAATGGGAATGGTATCATTAAAAAATAACCCTAGTGGATAATTTTTAACATCATGAGTTGTGAGCATTGATTAATGTAAATATGATTAAAATATAATGATAAACATTTTTTAGAAGAATACTATTTTCACTTTAAAATCACTTTTAAAAACTAATAATTCCAAAAGTATTATGAAATTAAATTTCTAGGAAAATAACCATGGCAAATTTTTAAGGAATATTCAAATAATATAAATTTCATGATAGTGGTAAAATCCGTTTATGTTATAAATATTAAAAATATTCATTCTTTTCAAATATTTTTGTCATGGGAATAAAAAGCGACCCATTTAAAAAAACATTATGTATTTTACTTTTAATTTTTTTAATAGAAAGTAAAATACAATGTAAAATATTTTTGTAAAATAATTTATGTTACAAAAATAACATTCCTGAAACCATTTTAAGAAACATGGATATGGAAGGGAATAATTCCTAATCTAAAAGTAGATATAACATCAGTATAAATTAAAAACAAAATTCATGACGTTTCACCAACAGATAAGAGAGGAAGTAGATACTAAACATGTAAACCACATTCATAACCATGGGAGAATAAAATATATTTGTTTCAAGATAATAATAGAATATGATTTCCCCTAAAGAAAACTTGAACATAAGAAATGTTGAAAAGAAAAGAGATTGTAAAATAAAGCATTTTTCATTTTGATAACTTCCCAATCCTAATCCCCATAAAATTATAACATTTTTTCCAAATATCATGAACATAAGGATATTCAAGAAATAAATGTAAAATAGTAATTATATTCACCTCATAAAAAAATGTAGGTTCATCTCATAATCATTTGTCCCAAAGAACGATAATTTGAGATGAATAACCCTTACAAAGATCATTCCATTAAATTAAGAATTAATAAATTGAGAGATTATGTGTAAGAAATAAATATACAAAAAAAGTATCAATACTGAATAAAAAAATTTATATATTACATCAAACATAATAATGTCATAACAAATTCAATGGAAATGAGTTTTAACCCAATAAAAATAAATTTAGTTAAGAAAACCTTTACCACTTGGAAACTTTCATGTAAAATACACTTGGATGAAATATTAAGAATTTTAAAATAAAATAACATTAATTATTAATTATTAAAGATATAATATTTAAATTTTCTCTTATATAATCAATATAAATTAAATTAGGTGCAAAAAAATAAAATATAACTCAATGAAAATAAATAGAGATGAAATCTCTTACATCGAGTCTAGAAATGCTATATATGTCCTTTAAAAAATGTATAATAAACTAATATAAATTATTTTTTTATTAATAACATTTTAATGGTATAATAAATTATCTTCTATCAATTATTTTCATATATTTTAATGAAATATTTAATTAGTTATTCAGTTAAGTCTACATCAGATATTTTGAGGAAATTTTGTCAATAATTTCAGAACAACTTTGGTTGGTTGACCATGGTCAAAGGGGTCACTATTCCTTAATCTCCAAAATAATAATAATTAAATAATTATAATTTTTATAATTCAACTAAAATTTTGATTCCTACCATTAAATATGGTTATGAAAAATAAAATATATAATAATTATGGAGAGTGTAGGTCGTACATACACTTGATTAACATTTCCATTTTTCAACAATCAGTATAGAAAGAAGATAGATATTTTTTTTATCATTAAATAGTGATAATAATAAAATAAATATCATATTAATTATTTAAATATACTTATATATATATCATACATATAATGTGGGGTTTAAAAATGAATCACATCTCTTTTTAGAGGTGGTAGTACACACGTACGCACTAACAACATTATCATTTTTTAGTGAATTGAAATGTTAGAAGGTAAATGATGTATTATATTTTAATAATGACAAATATTTCATGAATATAATATAAAAACAATAATTCTATCATTATAACCCATTTGTGATTGATGGTTATGGAAAAGGAATTACAGCGGTTCACGAGCTGGTAGTCCATCGTACACACGAAAGATGGTTTCCCCTCCCATTTGATGGAATAATAGATTGATATATGTTATTACATTAATATAATAAAATATACGCATATTTAAGATAATTTTGTTGTTAATTTATCATGATATAATAATATTTTAATTTGGGGGAATAAGAAATAAAACTAAAATATGTGGTTAAAACCATACCTCTTCTTTAGTATACCTCCTTTGTTTTCCATCATAAGACCTATAATATTGGTATTATGCCCCAAATAAGTCCAACATAATGTCTTTAGAGATTATTGGAATTTACGTTTTCGGGTATTTTACAAACCAAATGGTTCATGAGGTGTTATGAAATGAGAAGAAGTGATGCCCATTTATAAGAGAGGGGAGGAATAAAGTTTGAATTTCTTAATATATTGATTTAATATAAATTAATTTTGATGTAAAAATTCTTTAAAATTAATAATTTTTAAATATGATATTATTATGCGTATAAATACACTCATATAATAGTTTTTGGACAATTTAATATCACATTTATACCCTTATCATTTTGTTTTAACCCCCATTAACCCTTTTCACACTTACAATGACAACAAGATATTTTAATATTTGAAATTCAAGATATTTCCAATAAATAAAAAATATATATTATAAATGGAATATGGTTTATATTTTAATCCTTATAATCATAACGTGGATGAATATAGTATTTTTTAAAATTAAAAATCATTTAATAAAATCTTATTTTCACAAAATATTAATAATGTAAATTTTAGAACAATTTACTTACTTTGAATTTTAGAACACATAAAAATTAAAATTGAATAAAATATTTTAATAAATAAAAAACATGTTATTTAAATCATTAAAATTATTATATCACATTAATTATTTCAAATTATAAAATGTTTAATATTTTTTAAATCGTTTATTATATTTTACCATTAATTGAAGAATTACTCCATTAGTGTTGTGTAAAAAAATAAAGTATAAATTCCTTCAATAAAAATTAAAAATAAATTTAAATGATGAATATAAAACATGTATATTTAAAAATTATATTTATAACCAAATAAAGCCCTTGATTATCCCCAGGTTAAAAATATTATGTTATTAAAAACAACAGTGTGACATTACAGAATAAATTTAATTATATAATAAAATTAATTAATAAGTTAAGGTCATTTTAAAGTCCTTATCAATTTGTAATCATTAATTACACAATGTACCCTTTATCATGGTAACAAAATTACTAAGGGTCACGAAAAATAAATGGGGGATATTTACCAAATTTTTAACACATGATTAGAAATATTGAACCCATCTTAAAATATTAAAAACATATAATTTTTATAAATAATGTTTAAATTAAACCATCAAAATATGATGAAAATCTATTTTTCAGATTTTTTAGAAAATAGAAAAATAATAGTTTACCAAATTTAAGTATAAATGATGAGTATTGAAGATGAATTTTTATTCCTTAATCACTAAAATAAGTTTATAATAGAATACAAAATCTATAAGAGAATACTAACATATTAATTCTATATTTAGACATATATAAAAACAAAAATGGTTAGAAAAATATAAGACAATATCCAAAAATGAATAAATCGTCATATTAAGAAATAATACCTCAATATCAAATATTCAATATTAATACCCAAAGTTAATACTAAATAATTATGGAAATAACTAACCTTAATGTTCTTTAAAGGGGGATTATCTCAAATAAATAGAAAACGATGGCCTTCTGGCCATTCAGGTAGTCTCTTAATGCCCCTTGTAAAAAATTTATATTCCATAATCCTATAATATTTAAAGTATGACACTCATTTCCATAAAAAAATTGAATCACCTTAAACAAATAACAAAATCATATATTCTTACAAAATATAATTCAAACATTATTCAAAAAATAAAATAATATCACATAATGTCCCCCAAAAGTGTAATGTTATTTTTTCGAAATGACATTATTCACATATTAATTAAATAACTCTTCAAACCCGTGGTTATATTTATGATAAAACATAAGTTCCTAAATTTTAATAACCTATAATTACCTCAATAACAAAGATAATATAAAACCTAAAGGATATAAATAAAATTAAAAATTTTGTCTACAAAATATTAGCACATTTTCCTTAAATAATACTTCATGGTAAACCTATGTTTTATATAAAACTAAAACAAATAAAATAAATCTCAAAATATAATTATTAACCAAAAACGTTCATAATTTAAAACCTAAAAATTGTTTCTATGACTTTAAAATTATGATTAACCTCAAATTTATAAGATTGTGATGGTATCTATATATCTTAAAATATCCTCTAATTAAATTTACTAATCTCTAAAGTTGTTTAAAACCTGCTTCAATATGAACTATAATAGCCTCAAACTCGCACTCCCTGATCCAGTTTAAAAACATAAAGTTTATATTTTTTTCATTGATATCGATAAACGTGCCCCAAATTTTTCTAATAAATACCATAAAATATAAAAATTAAATATTGGATCGCTTATATAACTAAATAAATGTTTGGTATAATGTTTTAGAGAATTAGAAACATGTCTTAAAACATGGATTCATAAAAAACTGATTTATAATTATCAAAATTATCTCCTACTACAACCATATTTTTATATTCTATATTAAGTCTTAAATATATACCATAAAAATCATCACATT
The DNA here is from genome assembly GCA_963277665.1 of Viscum album. Taxonomy (NCBI): domain Eukaryota; kingdom Viridiplantae; phylum Streptophyta; class Magnoliopsida; order Santalales; family Viscaceae; genus Viscum; species Viscum album. Next base: position 1,718,269,344 of record OY728136.1, on the reverse strand, counting down.
TAAATCCTTACAAGAATTAAATCATTTCTCACCATTCTTTATAACCTAGGAAAAATAAAACATAAAAAAGTGTGAGCTCAAATGCTTAATAATGGTAAACATACAAATTAATAAATGAGTATCATTAGTGTGTATAAGATGAGAAAAATGGTATGATGACATAATAAAAGTGTATGAATAGAAAATAACGAAAATTATAACCATAAATAAATGGAGCTTGACTTTTGAAACATAGAATAAAACATTAAAAAACAAGAATAATTTGAATCAATAATTATAAGCCTTGTGATGTCAATATTGATTAAAGGAATCATTAAAAACCCCAAAAAGTATAGATAAAACAATTAGGTAACATGGAAATCATTTTAATATCACTCTTACATATAGAAGAAACCTGAAGGTTATGTCTTGATTAACCATCATAGATACACTTGAAATAACCATCATAGTTATACCTATATTAACCATAATAGTTACATCCAAAATAGCCTATACGATTATACATGGAATAACAATCATAGTATATTCCCATAATATCTTAATAGAAACATAATTGGTTAACTCCATTCCAATGCTCAATTCATTAGAGATCCATAATAGTACCAATCACTCATTTTATAATAGAACCAACCATCATCATAAAAAATTTCCATGAACCATACCATAATCAAAACACATTAAAGCTTGTAGTTTTCAAAATAATATTTACACCATAAGAAAATATTTCTAGAAATTGGAATATAATTCCTCTTAAAAATCAACATTCAAAACATAAATCACAAAGAACAACGAAATTATGGTTTTTTCCTTAATGAATATATTAAAACAAATAAGGGAAGCTAAACATTAAATAAAGGTTACAGAGGTAGGAAAAGCCATTGTCACTGTATATGTTAAAATAAAGAATTAGTTTCATAACCTTTTAAAACCATGTAAAAGAAAAAGGTTCCATGACAATATATTTTAAATAATAATAATCCTACTGGATAAATAATGAGGATAGTAGCATTACAAAATACCACTAGTGGATCATAATTAATAAAATGGGTAGTGGGTATTGAGGAATGGAAAAACTATTAAAAGATCATGAAAAAAATTCTCCAGTAAAATAAACATTTCACATTTAAAAACTTAACACACTAATATTTTAGAAAATATTTCTTTTTTGAAAATATTATTTCTTTAACAGCTTTCATTACATGAAACATTGAGTTTAAATAGACCGTGATGAACTATTAAAATATTATTATGTAATAGCTATAATTTAGTCGTTTATTTTGTGGGAATGAATAAAATTAACTAATTATTGGTAAATATATAAATTTCTACTCAATATAAATTTATTTTAAAATTATTAGTACATAATAACTCATTTTTTAGTAAATTTTCTTTATGCTTCATAAATATGTATTCCACAAAAATGATTTTATTTCTTTTTGTGTGAAAATAATATAAATAATTTATAGTTATTTTATAAATTTAATTTCATAAAAATAATATCATATTATAAATTATAATATCATAATTATCATATTCTAAATTTTTTGGGATTTTTGTGAAAGGATTGATTTTTTAGTGAATAGTGAAAAATACTGAATTTTATTTAAAATTTTATTTTTTGATTCCTAAATTTACAAAGTAACCCCTTTTTAAAATTTAATTTAATATTAAATTTATTTATATTATATTATAATAAAATTTATCTCATTATAATCTATTTTATTGTTTAATTTGGTATACAAACATTTGCATAATTAAAAAGATATCTTCCTCTAAGATATGATTTTAGTTTCATTTTACAAATTTAAATTAAAATTAATTTAGATCACTTATAGAAACATAATTTTAAGAAATGAAATTTATTTTTGGGTTCATTATGTAAAATTTATCCTCGATTGAGTATTTTACATTTTTATGAAGAAATAATTTATTTTTGTTGAATAGTAAAAATATTTAGTTTTACGAAATGCTATATCTTTTATGATAACATCATGACATAAACATAATATAAAAATTAATGACACTTATGTAATGAAAAAATAGTGATAAAATACTATAAATATCATACAAAATTAATATAAAAAGTATAAATTTGATTTTATTCAATGATAAGTATGAAAATAATTTTCAATGTCAATACAGAGCTTACACAATGGTGGAAAAGTCAAATTTGGTACTATAAAGATAATATTTGAGATATAATAATTTTTTAATATATTTTTTATATATTAATAATTAATAATTATTTTTATTGTTATAAATTATTATTGAGTTATATAAAAATTGGATTATCCAAATGCTTGTTGAATACTTATGCAAGGCGAGAAGAGTCAAAAAGCATATTAATTATGTTATCATGACATATATATGATTTGAAATAAATATTTAAAGAATAAAATTATATATTTTTATATTAATAAACTTATTTCAATTATGGTAATTTATTGAAAATTTATAGGTATTAAATAAATACGTTATATTCTTTAACAATACCAAAACAACGTTTATTTAATAAACATAATAATAAAATAAATGATTTAAAAAAAATAATTCTCATAAATTTGAAATAATTAAAGCATTTCAAAAATTATATACATTAATATGATATTTTAATGATGTTTAAACTTATTAAATACAAATTAAAACCTTTTCTTTATGTATTTTAAGTCAAATTAAATTAATAGTTTCAAATTTTATATTAATGATATTTTATCAAATTATTATTTTATTAAATGAGTTAAAAACTATAAAAATAATGAAATAATAATATTATAAAATTATATGATAAATATTTTATGAAAATTTTCATTTATGTGTTAATTTTCTCCATATGTGTAATATTATAATCCTTTAAGAGTGAAAAAGACGTTAATGTAGTTAATGTTAAAATAGGTTAACTATGGGGTTAAACCAAAAGATATGTTTAAAAAAAAACATAGGCCCCTAAAAATTATATTGGATGATGTGATGAAAGCCCTATATTATCTTAACATTGTTTCCATGTCCCTTTTAATAATTTTTCTCTATAATAGTCATATTTTATTTTTATATTTTATGGAATTCTAAAAGAGCCCCTCACCTCAATTATGAAAAGCACATCCTCCCTCACTTATTTACACCACAATGATCCTTATTGACAAAAAAACCATGAAAAATACCTTATAAAATTTTAATGACACCTTATATAGGTGATTAAATTCTCTAAATTCCAACCCTATAGCCATTTAGAGGAGATCTAAAGGAGTCATTTCAAAGAAGAGGTAACCACCTTAACCAATCAAATTCTTTCTACTCTTATTTATCTCAAATAAATATTTGGTATTTATTATAAAATAATAAATTCAGTATACTAAATATGGTTAATTTATTTTGATTATTAAAACACCATTATACACCAACTTTACAATCAAACAAGAAGTGAAAATATAGCTCATGTGTACGTACAGATTACCATCTCCACATAGCGGTAAAATTCATTTCTCACCACCATTTTTTATGGATAGATATTATGATGGGTAAAATGTGTATATATATATTTATTATGTTTTTGAAATAATTTTACTTTTTAAATTATAATATCACATATTTTTAGTTACCATCCAATCCTCTCAGAAATGATAATGTTGTTTTTTCATTTGTGTGGATTAACACCTCCATAAAGCGATGTGATTCATTTTTCTATTTATATTTTAATTATAAGGTAATATAGATAGTTTTAATGAATATATATCATATATATAATATTATAATAATTATATAAAGGTGAATTACAATTTAACATTCTTTGGTTCAATCCATCAAAAAAATGAATATAGTGTTCATGCGTACATGCAACCTACCGTCTCAATGAACGGTGTAATTAATATTTATATATATAATTTAATGGATGAATCTAAATATTTTTATAATTAAAAACATTATATTTATATAATCATTAATATTCTAGAGGTTATGGAACCAATATAAATGTACAAGTACTGGAACTGTTATATTGAAGTAGTCATGTATAATAGAAACAGTTAACACCCAAAAATAATGATTTATTGATGAAAGGGTGTTGGAATTTTATAAAGGGATCATATATGATATTATAAATATGAAAATGGATCTTATATAAAATTATAATAATTTAAAATTTGTAATAACGTTGTTTAGATAACTTTTAAATCAATGTGGAATTGAGATAAGGGATTTTCATATCACTTCTATTTTTATGGGACACATTCCATATTCAACACTTGTTTACTTTGTGTGGTGAATATAATAACCATGTTTGAATTTTATAATACATATTTTAAATGTTAAGAGGACATAAATATCCATATATGTTTTTTTCTGTCATGGTAATTATAACTAAAAATCTACCAAAGCTGTAAGGGTTTTACTTCACAATGTCATCAATGTTCAAGATTATTTATATTTAGGTATCCATTGGGGAAATTATTTATTACAAATCCAAATTTTATATTTTTTTAATAAGGTTTTTATAATTCTCCTGTTATTCTTTAAAGTCATTTTTAACCATTTTTTACTTTTTAATAAATATTTTGGAAGGAATCTTTTTGACATTTTCCAAATGAGGTACTTTGTGTATTTTCAAATAAAAATACACGAGGAATGTTTTTTAACATATAAGACATTTATGGATTTTCCTACCATCATGAATAATATTTTATTTGACGCTTCCATTATAATTTTAAAACTATCTTTTAAATGATTTTTTTTCTATAAAATTTCATAGTTTCCTTTAAAAGTGTTTTCGAAATAGAAAGGTTGTATTCCTCAAGAATTATTACAAGTGATATTTCAAAAATAATTTTACATATAAGATGAAATAATTTTTTGTTAATTAATGTTTAAAAGGATTACGATCCATGCATACCATCATTTTTCTTTCTCTAGATGGCGTGTGTTTAGGATGACATGATGTTGATGAAACCGGTTCCCTTTTCCATGGGTTATACCTTGGTGAAATGTTTATGAAATTTGTTTCTTTTCATTAGATCCAAAATGATTAAATATTATATGATCTTGTGAAACACATCTATATGAATTTGTTTATATGATTGGTGGGGTATAAATATCCCTCCAATTAAATGGGGAAATATGGAAATCTCTTGAGGTAAATGTGTTATAAAAAAACCCAATTTCATGTACACAATTTCATTCATAGAACTGTTTTTCTTGTCCATAAGTTTATTCATGGACCTGGTTTCATATATATATGTTTATGAATTAACCAAGATTTCATATCTATAAGATCTTACATGGAAGTAGTTTCATTTATATCAGTTTATGTGAGGGGATGATTTCATATCCTTATCTTAATGAGTGAAACGATTTCTATTTATACATGTTCACAAAGATATTACTTTATGTGTATTCCACAATTCCATGTCATATTCCTATGTTATGATATTATTGATAGTATTATTTTATTCTTTTTTGATTCATTTATTATGAACTGAAAATATTTATTTGATGACACACATTTAAGATCTATTATATGCAGAGTGATTATTTCAAATGTTAATATCATGTTATCTCACCCTTATACAAATTTATTGCTTATATTATCATTGATATCTACTATGTTTACCCTTACTGAGAATTTGAGCTCACACTTTCTTATGTTTCCATTTCACTATGTTATAAAGAAAGGTATTTAGTATGATGTGTCTAATAAGGGTTATAGTTATGAAGAACTAAGTGAGAGATAATGGGATTCATTTATGAACGAGTTGATTCAAAAAACAATAGACCTATATGATTCTAGCATGGATCATAATGTTATGTAATGAATATTCATATATTTAGAAGTAATATCTATGTATGGAAGGTCTGGGTTAATATAGTCTGTATTATAGAATGGATTAGTTAAACCTTTGTAAATTGGATGAGAATGATATATTACGAAACATATGTATATGTATAAGTATAGGATAAAATCATAAAGTTTTGATCATGGATGACCTAGGATTAACCTAATGTTTCATATATTGAAAAGAATGTGTCATTATTTAAATATAAAAAGAATGATGTTTCATTATTATGTGGTTTACCACTACGATAATTGTTTCTCACACTATGTCTATTAATTTTATTAAATGGTTAGACCCCGAAGGAATCATGTGAACAATGAATGTGACGAACAATGAAATGACAATCCTCATGAGTTACTGAATGAATTAAAAGCTGGGATGTAATATCTTGTGACTATAATCACTCAAATCGCTCAAGATATTGGTGGAGATACAGATCATTCTGAACATTCAAATTAACCAAGGAGGAAGAAAATTTTTTATTTAATATTTTATAGTATAATTAACTCTACCCTTTTAAGGGTCTTAAAACACATTGGTTATTGAGAAATAGTCCAATGTAATGGAAAATTAATTTTTGTTAATTAGTTATCCAACCATAAAAAAGTTATCCTAGATTTTTATCAAGTAGAAGGTGAAAATGATCAATGGTAGAATATAATTAAGAATATGTGGAAAGAGGATAAAATTTGATCCATGTAATGAGATGATTTTAAGGGAATATTATTTGGTAAGAACTTACCTCATATTCTATTTACAAAAATGGGGAAGGAATTACTTCATCTTAAGAGGAAGGATGATCAATCCATTTATACCAATGAGGAAAATTTTACAAGACTCATACAGTATGATTCAAGTTTAATCATTAGCCCTAAAAGAAAACTTGATGAATTATTTTATGGTTTTAAACCATGTATTCAAATGGAATTATCCATAAGGGACTTTGGAATCTATGATGAAACTGTTTGATGTGAACTAAAAGTGGAAATGAAGGATGTAATCTCTCAAGGATATGGTGATAATAAAATGTATATTGAGCTTTATGGAATATACAGTGGCTTTTCACATGGATGGAATAAAAATATTAAACCTCTTACTATTAAAAAATTTGGGAATGAGAACTCGGGGGAATACCTAAAAGGAATAATAAAATGATTAAAGTGTGGGAATGGTATCCATCGAGAAAAAGAGGCTAGTTGATGAAACAAATTGAGAAAATATTAAAGTGATTTAAAGAGGCTAGTTGATGAGACAAATTGAGAGAGAACATAAAAGAATAAACTGATCACACTTTAGTACTATAAATTCAAAGAGTTTGGGAATTATGAGAATAAATTCCATAGTCAATTGGATAATGTTGATAGTAAGCCATAACAACCTCTAAAGGCAAACGATAAAGGAAATGATTATTAAATTGAAATAGTTGATGTGACTCATGATATTTATGGAACACATATCCACCACTATATAATTGGGGATTCCATGTTGGAATTTTATAAATAATTCCTATGAAAATATTATCCTTTTTGAAAATTGGATGTGATTATAAGAATAGATTATCTCTCCCTACATAGTATTTGTTTATATTTTTGAAATAAAGAAATCATATTTTATATTCTAAACTATGATCATATATTAGTTTTAGGAGGAAACCAAACCTCCAATGAAAATATTTTTGGCTAAGATTAGAGTTTATTTAAATAATTAGGGGTGAATTATCTTTTGGAAGCATATATGATTTTATTACGTCCTTTTGTGATATTTTTAGTATACATTAGAGAATATATGATCATGATATATACATTTTATTATGATAATTTAGAGTGAAAAAAATTATTTTTATGCTTATCATGTATGGATTTGAGATCAAATCAATTTTTTTGAATTTTAAATATGGGGGGTAATATTTTTAAGGAGTCTTATGGTTAACCACTTATGGAATGGATCATGTTTAAATTCAGATATTATAGTTTGAGGTTAAAGTATGATTTGTTATAAATTTTACCAACCATTTTAGTTTTTGTAAATATTTCGAGTACAAAGAAATAACATAGGGTTATAATAATTTGTTAAACTTTTCTTGGTCAGGAAAAATATTCATCTAGAATATCCATCTCCTCTAATAAATAGTGAAGTGTAAGTTTATCAAAACACAACCAAAGAATTAGAATGTGTACATGGCATGTAATAAAATCAAGTTAGTTTATTTCCTTGAGATATTTTCCTAGATAGTAAAAGAGTCCCTAAAATTTAGGAAAAATAATTTGAAATAAAAATTTTATCCATCTACTTTTATTATTGAGAAATCTATGGTATTTTAATTCATCAAATATTTACATATTTGTAATTGTTAACTTTCTCCTAAACATGTTATATATCACTCATTATCATCCTCTAGGAGATAGGTCATTCTTTCATATCCATGTTTTCACATACCACATAAGTTCTCAGATTTGAAAACCTATTTATGTGTTATTTCATATTACCTTCATACTTTTATTTCAAATTTTAAGAGTTTGTTTTGTTTGTAACATCCCAAGTAAGTAATGAATAATATATATTTTTATCTATGTCTATTAATGATTAAGATAGTGTTATAGCGGCTTAAAATGAAAATAAATACAATCTTATGCATGGAATACACTAATATTCTTAAAAGATTGTTTTACTGTCTTTTGATGGCAAACCATTTTTGAATCTATATTTTGATAATTTTATAAACTATGTTTGTCAAAATAAACTTATCCTTTATGATTGGGACATCAAAATTTACCTTGTGTGAATTTTTGGTATTTTTCTGACAATGTTCATTTTTTAATTAATAGTGAAAAATAATGCATTTTACATCAAAACTGCTTTTTAATATAATTTATTTATATGATTAGATTATGTTTTGAATTGGTTTTGAAGTGAAATTAGAATATATTTTTACCATTTTATCCAATGGTGGTCATTGGAATCAATTTCACTTTGAAATTAGACTTAAGCTGGTGTCAATCTTTTGATACTTATTTTTTTGTAAAAACACGCTATTTGCTCTGGCAGCAGGAATTAATTATTAAATTAATTAATGTGACCTATATGTTTTGAATTTTGTAAAATAGACTTCATTTTTGAATTCGGAATATCAAATATAGCTTAGTGTGAATTTTTGGTAATTTTTTGAAAAACTTCAATTTTTGATGAATAGTGAAACCACTAAGTGATAGTCAAGCAAACTGATTTTTCAGTTAAATGAAAGTTTACCACTAATGTGTATTGAATTTTTAAAATCCGACATACATGGTTGTCATTAAGAAGTAAAATGTGGTTCAATGAGATTATAATAATTTTTTGGTGAATAGTAACTTATTAAGTTCTTAATCACGATTAGTGGTAATTAGGGTAGTTTAAGGTATAAATAATACTTTAATAAAATGAAATGACCTAGAAACATGTCCCAACCTCATTGTTTGTGTCATGGCCGACCATGACATGCCATGGGTCAACTTGGGGACCCCATGGATCCACTTTTGTTGGGAAATGACATAAATTACTTTTTATTTAATGTTAAAGTGAAAATGACACAAACATAATATGTTTTACGAAAACAATTTTTAAGTGGGGTTATACAAGTCCAAAATTTGATAATAAATAGTCATTGTAAAGATAAAAAGATTTCATATATCATAGTATTTTTTTTATAATTTTTAGACATTAAATAAATTTAATTATTTATGAATAATAATGATGCAGCGATGACATCATTATTTGACGATTTAAATAAAATAAAAAGATAATGTAAAATCTATGAACTAAACATGTCCAAAACCAATTGAATGAGTGGATTTCGAACCCTTATCACCTTATCCACTAATTATATCAATTTGGGACCTTTTAAAACCGAAAAACATTTTTAAATAAGGTAATGTTTCTTTACTTTCCAAAAGTGCCCCTCCTCTCCTCTTATAAAAGGACCCCACCTCTACCTCATTTCACACACTTATCAAGCCTTTGGCTCGGCCAAACCCTGACCATTTACTCTCTCCACATCCCTCTACTCATCCTAGAGGATTCCCTTTGGGAAGAATCCTTTCAAAGGAAGCCTTTAGGCTCAAATCAAAAGGAGTTACACTTTTTAAGGTAATTCATTCTCTCATGTTCATTTGTTTTATTTTGCTTCTCCAATCCCCTAAACTCTTTTTATTTACTAATTTGTAACAACACCAGTATCTTAAATATACTAGGATGTTGTTATAAGATATATTTGAGCTACACACTCACACAACTACATCAAATGGTTAAAGAACATACGGTTTCTGTGGATGGCGAAATTCTGCCTCCCGAAACGATGATTGTTCAATACTCATTTAACACCTTCAAAGGTGGCCATTATGATGTCGCTATTTTTATATATGATATATAATATGTTTATGTTTTCCTTAAGCTTCTGTTTTTTTCATTTTGGGCATACCTTTATGGTTTCCATTATGGGTAAACACGATATCTTCATTTTAGGAAGTGCGGACTACCGCCCCCTAAAAGTGATTTGATTCGTTAATACCATATGCGGGATGTGTAAAGGATAAAGTTAATGATATTATATATGTTATTATAATGGAATTATAATATACTCTTATATCATTATGATTCCATTCCAGAAAATATGAAATAGAAATGAAAGTAGCGTTCATGCGTACGTACGGCTTACCGTCTCCATGAACGGTGCATTTCATTTCTTACCTCTAAATGATTATGTAATATTATAAATGAAAGTATGTACTGGATATATATGAAATATATGATATCTACATCATGAATACCATTCTGGATATAATGAACCTTTTACCAAATTAACAACATGTAAGTGTAAGAAGTCTATTTTTGACTTAAGAACCAAATACCGACAAAATGAACATTATTAACTTAACTGATTACATGATGTTCATAACATGGTATAAAAGGAATAATGAAATTGAAAAAGATTCATAAGCAAGTAGAGATTAACTCAAGTTTATTATTCAGGAGATTAAAGAATGGTCGGGTCAAGTCGGATACGAGGTATGGGACTTCGTCTCAATCTCCTTTCGTTGAGGCATATTTTATTTTATACACAACTTTCTTTTATACGATGTATAAACCACTTTGACTTTTGCGTTTATTCAAAAGGAATCTTTTTTATACGAAGCGTTTACTAAACGACAAAAGAGAATGTTTTTGTCGTACGTATGCGGCGACAATGACTTTTCCGCCGTCGTGACCGTTACTTGAGTTTCGGATTCCTCTACAAGCCATACCTTCTTTTTAAAAGAAAAATAAATACCATATTTTATTTTTCTTTTATTTTGGTATTGAAAATGGTTTTCATAATGTTTTTATATCAATGTGTTGTATTGATATCTCGTGATTGAAATGTGGAAATTTTATGTTTCCTTTATACATGTTTTATGTGATATGATTATGTTATGGTTCTTGGGCATTATTATGAAGACGGGTGGTTCCGTGATAAACTAAGGGCGGGTGAGCCCGTTATAGCTCTCCAATGCATTGGGTAACGCGAAGGAGTGAAACGTTAAGGTTTCTCCGAATAGATTTAGGGAATATACTGTGATGGGTATTCCAAACGTAACCAAGAGGGTTACTCCCTACATAAGAATGTTATGAATGCCTCAAGTTACCTTTATGTCTTATGATTTCTATGATTTATTCGTGATTTTAGGAGGTATGTTAAAGTGCCTATGTTTTATGGGTTAATTATGATTTCATTCTTATGTATATATGAACTCATGTTTCCTTTCCATGTTTTTATAACCCATACTGATATTTTTATGCTCATCCCACGTTTTTTTGAAATGTTTTTCATAGGTCAAGGGAAAGGTACATGATAAGATGATAGAGTCAAGGATGTGTCAAGAAATAATCCATGTTTTATTTTAAATTTGTTTCCATTGATGGGAATGAAGAATACCATCTTTATGTAACCACTTTGTTTATATGTGGAATGTAATGCAAGTTTTATGATCTAATTCTCTAAAACTCTAAACCTGAAAAGATCCTCAACGTGTAATCTTGTAATAACTCAAGATTAAGTATGGTTTAAGGTTGGGGCCTTATAGTTGGTATCAGAGGATGGTTTAGACAACTTTAGGAGTTAGAATAGTGTTAAATTATAATATGATTGAAATGATATAGCATTTAAGGATTACCATGTTGCTTCGCCTAAGATATTTCTGTGTTCATAATGGTTTTCCGCAGAGGAAACAAAGCAGCTATGTTGGGACGACATCAGGAGGAAGATAACCTTCCAAATCAGCAACCTGAGATGGTCGGAATCGGAACTGAACAGTTTGTTGCAGTGATGGCGCAGTTGACTCAAGCGATAAATGGTGGTGGTATCCATGCACGAGATCAGCCAGACCAACCGCAGAGGAACATGTCCGTGGTGGAACATTTCATGAGGCAACATCCACCATCATTCAGAGGATCATCTGACCCTGTGCTAGCTGAAGGGTGGATTAAAGCACTGGAGAAGATTTTTGATGTCATGGGATGTTCAGACAATCAAAAGGTTAGTCTTGCTATTTACCGTTTGGAGGGTGAAGCAGATCAGTGGTGGTCTATGGTTAAAAATATCAGGGACGCCAATGAGACTGATGCTCTTGACTGGGATGAATTCAAAGGTATGTTTCTTGAGAAGTATTTTCCTAAGGCTGTTCGACTTAGGATGGAAAAGCAATTCTTGGAATTGAGGCAAGAGGAAGACTCAGTGGCTGCCTATGAAGAAAGGTTCACTCGATTGGTAAGGTATGCTCCAAATTTTATCCGGGACCTTGATAGTAAAATAAATCGTTTTTACTCAGGATTAAAGCCAAAATATCGAAGGGCATTAGCTTCTCGTGAGTTTAAAAGTTATGAAAAGCTTGTTGGATGTGCTGAGAAGATGGAAATGGAGTTTGCTGATGACCAAGTTTTCTATAACAACTAGCAGAAGAAGAGACCGAGGTGGCAGGAGAAAGGTAAGAATTATTCAAAAAAGTCTGATGGTAAGAGAACTAAGTTTCCAGTTTGTGATAAATGTGGAAAAAGGCATGCTGGGGAATGTCTTCTGAATTCTGGGAAGTGCTACCGATGTGGAAAGATGGGATATAAGGCTCGTGATTGCACTGAAAAGGATCAAGGTGAAGGTAAGAACAAATTTGATTTACAGTTAGTGAAATGTTATAAGTGCAATGAGATGGGTCACTATGCAAACGAGTGTCCGAAAAAGAGCTTGAGTGATGGGAAGCAGTTAGACTACAAGCAGAAAGGGGTGGTGAAATCCTTTGGAACTACTTCAGCAGATGTCGGTCCATCAAATGAAGTTGTATCAGGTACTTTGTTTGTTTTTTCAGATTATGCCAGTGTGTTGTTTGATTCGGGGTCTACAAATTCTTTCATCTCTGAAACCTTTTCTAGTAAAATGGGAATACCATCTCAAGAAATGACTCCCGAACTTTTGGTAAAAACACCTGGGGGAAATGTCGAGGAAAAAAGAATTTATAATAATCTTCCTATCCTTATCTGTGGAAAGAACCTACTTGCAAACCTTATTGTTCTACCTCTAGTAGAGTTTGATGTTATCCTGTGTATGGATTGGCTCTCTATTTACCATGCTAAGATTGACTGTAGAGCTAAAGAAGTTTCTTTTCAGAAAGACTTTCAGTTTGTTTACAAGAATGAACCCTTACTTTTGATAACATATCAAGAGGCCGAGAAACATGTAAAAGATGGAAATGAATGTTACCTTGCACACGTCGTTGAAAATAAAGGAACTGTTCAGATTAATGATGTGCCAGTGGTAAATGAGTATCCTGATGTTTTTCCTGATGAGTTGCCTGGAATAATACCAAATCGGGAAGTTGAGTTTACTGTTGACTTAGTTCCTGATTCTAAGCCAATTTCAAAACCCCCTTATCGAATGGCACAAATTGAACTTTTAGAGTTGAAGGAGCAATTTCAAGATTTATTAGAGAAAGGTTTCATTAGACCTAGCACATCACCATGGGGTGCTCCTGTTTTATTTGTTAAAAAGAAAGATGGTTCTATGAGACTTTGCATTGATTATAGAGCCTTGAATAATATCACTGTTAAGAACAAATATCCTTTGCCTCATATCGATGATTTGTTTGATCAGCTCCAGGGAGCTCAGTTTTTTTCAAAGATTGACTTGAGATCTGGGTACCATCAGCTGAAGGTAAAGGAGGCAGATATTCCGAAGACCGCGTTCCGTACGAGATATGGCCATTATGAATTTGTAGTAATTCCTTTTGGGCTAACCAATGCACCTGCTGTATTCATGGAATTAATGAATAGAATTTTCCATGAGTTCTTGGATAAGTTTGTGGTGGTTTTCATTGATGATATTTTGGTGTTTTCTAAAAGTAAATAGGAGCATGAAAAACATTTAAGGGTTATCTTGAAAACCTTAAAAGAAAAGAAACTGTATGGGAAATTCAGCAAGTGTGAGTTTTGGTTGCAACAAATTTCTTTCCTTGGTCACATTGTTTCTAAAGATGGAATAACTGTTGATCCTGCAAAAACAAAAGTTGTGGAAGAATGGCCAAGACCCACAAATGTAACCGAGATTCGTAGCTTCCTTGGTTTGGCGGGCAATTACCGAAGGTTTGTTAGAAATTTTTCACGGTTATCTAGTCCAATGACTAAGCTAACTCGGAAGGATGTTAAGTTTATCTGGACAAAAGAATATGATGATTGTTTTCAGGAATTGAAAAGAAGATTGGTGAATGCTCCAGTTTTGGCACTACCTTCCAGGAATGGTGAGTTTGTTATATACAGTGATGCTTCATTGAAAGGACTTGGTTGCGTTCTAATGCAGAATGATCATGTAATTGCTTATGCTTCACGACAGTTGAAAACTCATGAGGTAAATTACCCTACACATGATTTGGAATTAGCTGCTGTTGTTTTTGCCTTAAAAATTTGGAGGCATCATTTGTATGGAGTAAAGTGTGAAATATATACCGATCACAAAAGTTTAAAGTATATATTCAATCAGAAAGAGTTAAACATGAGACAAAGGAGATGGCTAGAATTAATCAAGGATTATGATTGTACAATTCATTACCATCCAGGAAAAGCAAATAAAGTGGATGATGCTTTGAGTCGAAAAAGTAATGCTTCATTAACAATGTTGCGTTTGGAACGTGATCCTTTGGTTAACGATTTGATGAACTTTGGCATAGAAGTTGTTGGTGCAGGAAGTCCTTCTGTTTTGTTTCAGGTATCAGCGATATCTTCTCTATCAGATAGAATCAAGCAAGCACAGAAGCAAGACAGTGAGTTGCAGAAAAAGGTAGAGCTGGCTCAGAAAGGTAAGTTGCATGAATTCAACATTGATAATGATTGCGTTTTGAGATTTGGGAAGAGATTGTGTGTGCCTTGTGATTCACAGTTGAAGAGAGATTTGTTATGTGAAGCTCATAGTTCTCCGTTTTTAGTTCATCCGGGCAGTACTAAGATGTATAGAGATCTGCGGGAGTATTATTGGTGGGATGGAATGAAAAGAGATATTGCTGATTTTACTGTGAAGTATTTGACTTGTCAGCAGGTTAAAGCAGAGCGGCAGTTACCGAAAGGGATGCTTCAGCCTTTACCAGTGCCAGAGTGGAAATGGGAGAATATATCCATGGACTTTGTTGTTGGATTACCGAAGACATCTCGAGGTAATAATGCAATCTGGGTTATTGTTGATCACTTGACCAAATCTGCTCATTTCCTTGCTATACGAGATACTTTCTCTCTTGATCAACTTTCCCGTTTGTATCTTAAAGAGATAGTCAGGTTACATGGAGTTCCTCTCTCCATTGTATCGGATCGTGATCCCAGGTTTACTTCTAACTTTTGGAAAGGCCTTCAGAAGTTGTTGGGTACTGAATTAAATTTTAGTACAGCTTTTCATCCTCAATCAGATGGGCAGTCAGAACGAACAATTCAGACATTGGAGGATATGCTACGATCTTGTTCTATGGATTATCAGGGAAGTCGGGACCAACATCTTTCTTTGGTTGAATTTTCATATAATAACAGTTTCCATTCCAGTATACAGATGTCACCATTTCAGGCATTATATGGGAAGCGGTGTCGAACTCCAGCTTTCTGGGATGAAGTGGGTGAATGAAAGTTGATGGGACTAGAATTGGTAGAAAAGATGGCATAAAAAGTTCAGCTGATTCAGAAACACATGAGAACAGCTCAGAGCAGGCAGAAGAGTTATGCGGATAACCGGAGGAAGGATCTATCTTTCGAGGTAGGTGATCATGTTTTTCTCAAGGTTTCTCCTTGGAAAAGTGTGATGAGATTTGGTAAGAAAGGAAAGTTGAGTCCAAGGTTCATTGGACCATACGAAATTCTGGGGAGAGTTGGATCAGTTGCTTACCGAGTGGATTTACCTCCGAGTTTATCTCAGGTACACAATGTTTTTCACGTTTCGATGTTGAGAAAGTATATGCCAGATCCATCTCATGTTTTGAGCACAGAGGTAGTTCAGCTGGAAGAGAACCTATCTTATGAGGAACAACCAGTCCAGATTCTTGACCACATGGAGCAAGTGTTACAGAATAAGGTGATTAATCAGGTAAAGGTTTTGTGGAAAAACCACATGATTGTAGAGGCAACATGGGAATCTGAAAATGTAATGAGGGATAAGTACCCCCATTTATTCGATAAGTAAATAAATTGCGGGGAAACAATTTTCTAAAGGGGGGAAGGATGTAACATCCCAAGTAAGTAATGAATAATAGATATTTTTATTTATATCTATTAATGATTAAGATAGTGTTAGAGCGGCTTAAAATGAAAATAAATACAATCTTATGCATGGAATACACTAATATTCTTAAAAGATTGTTTTACTGCCTTTTGATGGCAAACCATTTTTGAATCTATATTTTGATAATTTTATAAACTATGTTTGTCAAAATAAACTTATCCTTTATGATTGGGACATCAAAATTTACCTTGTGTGATTTTTTGGTATTTTTCTGACAATGTTCATTTTTTAATGAATAGTGAAAAATACTGCATTTTACATCAAAACTGCTTTTTAATATAATTTATTTATATGATTAGATTATGTTTTGAATTGTTTTTGAAGTGAAACTAGAATATATTTTTACCATTTTATCCAATGGTGGTCATTGGAATCAATTTCACTTTGAAATTAGACTTAAACTGGTGTCAATCTTTTGATACTTATTGTTTTGTAAAAACACGCTATTTGCTCTGGCAGCGGGAATTAATTATTAAATTAATTAATGTGACCTATATGTTTTTAATTTTGTAAAATAGACTTCATTTTTGAATTGGGAATATCAAATATAGCTTAGGGTGAATTTTTGGTAATTTTCTGAAAAACTTCAATTTTTGATGAATAGTGAAACCACTAAGTGATAATCAAGCAAACTGATTTTTCAGTTAAATGAAAGTTTACCACTAATGTGTATTGAATTTTGAAAATCCGACATACATGGTTGTCATTAAGAAGTAAAATGTGGTTCAATGAGATTATAATAATTTTTTGGTGAATAGTAACTTATTAAGTTCTTAATCACGATTAGTGGTAATTAGGGTAGTTTAAGGTATAAATAATACTTTAATAAAATGAAATGACCTAGACACATGTCCGAACCTCATTAGTTGTGTCATGGCCGACCATGAAATGCCATGGGTCAACTTGGAGACCCCATGGATCCACTTTTGTTGGGAAATGAC
Source organism: Viscum album (assembly GCA_963277665.1). Classification (NCBI taxonomy): domain Eukaryota; kingdom Viridiplantae; phylum Streptophyta; class Magnoliopsida; order Santalales; family Viscaceae; genus Viscum; species Viscum album. The sequence goes on along the minus strand of OY728136.1, from coordinate 1,718,251,774 downwards.
ATAAATTACTTTTTATTTAATGTTAAAGTGAAAATGACACAAACATAATATGTTTTACGAAAACAATTTTTAAGTGGGGTTATACAAGTCCAAAATTTGATACTAAATAGTCATTGGAAAGATAAAAAGATTTCCTATATCATAGTATTTTTTTTATAATTTTTAGACATTAAATAAATTTAATTATTTATGACATAATAATGATGCAGCGATGACATCATTATTTGACGATTTAAATAAAATAGAAAGATAATGTAAAATCTATGAACTACACATGTCCAAAACCAATTGGATGAGTGGATTTAGAACCCTTATCACCTTATCCATGAATTATATCAATGTGGGACCTTTTAAAACCGAAACACATTTTCAAATAAAGTAATGCTTCTTTACTTTCCAAAAGTGCCCCTCCTCTCCTCTTACAAAAGGCCCCCACCTCTACCTCATTTCACACACTTCTCAAGCCTTTGGCTCGGCCAACCCCTGACCATTTTCTCTCTCCACATCCCTCTCCTCATCCTAGAGGATTCCCTTTGGGCAGAATCCTTTCAAAGGAAGCCTTTAGGCTCAAATCAAAAGGAGTTACACTTTTTAAGGTTATTCATTCTCTCATGTTCATTTGTTTTATTTTGCTTCTCCAACCCCCTAAACTCTTTTTATTTACTTCTTTTGTAACAACACCAGTATCTTCAATATACTAGGATGTTGTTATAAGATATATTTGAGCTACAAACTCACACAACTACATCAAATGGTTAAAGAACATACAGTTTCCGTGGATGGCGAAATTCTGCCTCCCGAAACGATGATTGTTCAATACACATTTAACACCTTCAAAGGTGGCCATTATGATGTCACTATTTTTATATATGATATATAATATGTTTATGTGTTCCTTAAGCTTCTGTTTTTTTCATTTTGGGCATACCTTTATGGTTTCCATTATGGGTAAACATGATATCTTCATTTTAGGAAGTGCGGACTACCGCCCCCTAAAAGTGATTTGATTCGTTAATACCATATATGGGATGTGTAAAGGATAAAGTTAATGATATTATATATGTTATTATACCGGAATTATAATATACTCTTATATAATTATGATTCCATTCCATAAAATATGAAATAGAAATGAAAGTAGCGTTCATGCGTACGTACGACTTACCGTCTCCATGAACGGTGCATTTCATTTCTTACCTCTAAATGATTATGTAATATTATAAATGCAAGTATGTACTGGATATATATGACATATATGATATCTACATCATGAATACCATTCTGGATATAATGAAACATTGACCAAATTAACAACATGTAAGTGTAAGAAGTCTATTTTTGACTTAAGAACCAAATACCGACAAAATGAACATTATTAACTTAACTGATTACATGATGTTCATAACATGGTATAAAAGGAATAATGAACTTGAAAAATATTCATAAGCAAGTAGAGATTAACTCAAGTTTATTATTCAGGAAATTAAAGAACGGTCGGGTCAAGTCGGATACGAGGTATGGGACTTCGTCTCAATCTCCTTTCGTTGAGGCATATTTTATTTTATACACAACTTTCTTTTATACGATGTATAATCCACTTTGACATTTGCATTTATTCAAAAGGAATCTTTTTTATACGAAGCGTTTACTAAATGACAAAAGGGAATGTTTTTGTCGTACGTATGCGGCGACAATGACTTTTCCGCCTTCATGACCGTTACTTGAGTTTCGGCTTCCTCTACAAGCCATACCTTCTTTTTAAAAGAAAAATAAATACCATATTTTACTTTTCTTTTATTTTGGTATTGAAAATGGTTTTCATAATGTTTTTATATCAATGTGTTGTGTTGATATCTCGTGATTGAAATGTGGAAATTTTATGTTTCCTTTATACATGTTTTATGTGATATGATTATGTTATGGTTCTTGGGAATTATTATGAAGATGGGTGGTTCCGTGATAAACTAAGGGCGGGTGAGCCCGTTATAGCTCTCCAATGCATTGGGTAACGCGAAGGAGTGAAACGTTAAGGTTTCTCCGAAGAGATTTAGGGAATATACTGTGATGGGTATTCCAAACGTAACCAAGAGGGTTACTCCCTACATAAGAATGTTATGAATGCCTCAAGTTACCTTTATGTCTTATGATTTCTATGATTTATTCATGATTTTATGAGGAATGTTAAAGTGCCTATGTTTTATGGGTTAAGTATGATTTCATTCTTATGTATATATGAACTCATGTTTCCTTTCCATGTTTTTATAACCCATACTGAGCTTTTTATGCTCATCCCAAGTTTTTTTGAAATGTTTTTCACAGGTCAAGGGAAAGGTACATGATAAGATGTTAGAGTCAAGGATGTGTCAAGAAATAATCCATGTTTTATTTTAAATGTGTTTCCATTGATGGGAGTGAAGAATACCATCTTTATGTAACCACTTTGTTTATATATGGAATGTAATGCAAGTTTTATGATCTAATTCTCTAAAACTCTAAACCTGAAAAGATCCTCAACGTGTAATCTTGTAATAACTCAAGATTAAGTATGGTTTAAGGCTGGGGCCTTATATTGTTAACCCTTTTAATAGTGTGGATTTTCAATAAAGGATTTTTAAAATATAAAACCTTTGATTATTTTTCGCATGTTCAAATTACATGGAGAAACTTTATAAATGGTTGGGGTATGTAACACCCTTAGATTTTAGAAAATAATTATCTTTAAATATTTTATTTATTTGATAGCTTGCATTACACACAAACTCGAGTTTCAATGAACTATGATATACAATTAAAATATTTTTATGTGACATTTATAACTTACTTGTTAATTTGGTAGGTATGAATAGGATAAAAAATTTGGGAAATATTAATTAATATATTACTCAATATTAATTTATTTATAAATTATTTGTAATTAATAACTCAAATTTTAATAATATTATTTTATGATTTTGAAATGTGTCTTCATAAAAAAACGATTTTATTGATTTTTATTATAAAGTATTATATTTAATTTATGGAAATTTTATTAATTTTATTTAATAAAGATAATATAATTTTTTAAATCATTATATCAAAATTATCTTAGGGTTAATTTTTGGGGTTTTCTGAAAAAATTTATTTTTCAATGAATATTGAAAAATACTAAATTTAATTAAAAAAATGTATTATTATTTCAAACATTTATAAAGTACCAATTTTTTTTTATAAAAAATACTTAAAATTATATATATTATATTATTGTAAAAATAATTTCTTTATAATCTATTTTATAGTTGAATTTAGTATAAAAAAATTTCCATACTTAAAAAGACATTTTTCTTTAAAATATGATTTTCATTGAATTTTACACATTTATATTAATATTAATATATATAATTTTATAAATTTAATTTGCTGGAGAGGATTTTTTTAGGTTTCCTAAGTAAAATTTATCCTAGGATGATTTTTTATCATTTTGATGAAGAAAATAAATTTTTGATAGATAGTAAAAAATAGTGTTTTTATGATATCTGATACCTTTTATGATATCACCATAACATTAACATGATATAAAAATTTTCTAAAATTTATAGAAATATTAAAGTATGATTAAATAAAAAAAATATTATATAAATCTAAGTAATAAAAATAAATTATAAATTATTCCATGATAAATATGAAAATCATTTTCCATGCCAACTGAGAGGTTTCACAATGCCGAAAAAGTAAAATTTGGTACCTTAAAGATAATATTTGAGATGGAATTATTCCTTGATGGAATTTTTATTAAAAATTATTCATTTTATATTATATTTAAACATAGAAAAATGTTTCTGAGTTATATAACAATTGGCTTATCAAAATGATTCTATAATGCTTGGGCAAGGCTAGAAAGGTCAAAATAACATATTAATTATGTTTTCATGATATATATATATATAAGTTAAAATAAATATTTAATGAATATAAATGGATATTTATATTTGATTAAACTTATTTAAATGAATTTAATTTATTTATAATTTTATGTATTAAATTAATACATTAAATTCTACCATAATGTCGACACAACATTTATTTAATTAATTGAAAAATAAAATAAATGATTTCGAAATTTTAAAACTAATAAAATTTGAATTAAATAATATGTTAAACTAATTATATAGATTAATATGATATATTATGTATTTTTTAATGGATCAAATTCGAATTACATATTTTTATTTATGACTTTTAGGTCAAATTAAATGAATAGTGTCCAATTTGACATTAATGATATTTTGTCAAATTATTATTTTATTAAATAATTTAGAAATTATTTAAATGTATATGGTGAAAAATTAGGAATTTATATGTTCTAAAATTTCATAAATTTTCCATTTACAAGTAAATTATCACCTTACATGTAAAATTATAACCCTTTGAGAATGAAAAATATGTTATCGGAGTTAATGTTTGTATTGGTTTACTAAGGGGTTAAACCAAAAGATAAGACATAAAATAGAAATTAAACCTGTAATTTTTTTTACTTTTTTTTGGGATTACAACCACATATTATCTTATCTATTAATACATTTCAATATAGAACCGTTTTTCTCTATAATAGTCATATTATATTTTAATATTTTATGAAATTCCAAAAGTGCACGTCACCTCAGTTATAAAAGGGAACCTCCTAACTAATTATTTTATACCAAAAAGATCCTTTTATATAAAAAACACTAAATTATTCCATTTTAAAAATACCTAGAAACATTATATAGGTTCTTTTCTTCCCAAAATACCATCCCTTGTGCCCATTTGAGGAGGTCTATAAGAGCCGTTTCAATTGAGAGTTAATCAACATAACCGATCAATTTCATTTATACGACTATTAACCTCATTTATATATATGGTATTTATCATAAAATAATTAATTATATATCCTAAATATTATCAAATTCTACTATTATTATGAAAACTCCATTATACACCATCTTTCCCTTCAAATGATATGTGCAAATATTCCTTGTTCGTACCTACGACTTACCTTCTCCACATAGCGATACAATTCATTTTTCATCACCTTATTTTATAGATAAGTATTATGATGGTATTAATGTTTATATATTATATTTAAGAAATAGTTATACTGTTTTAATTATAATATCACATCTACCTACTTACAATCCAATCCTTCAGGAAATAATATCATCGTTCGTGCGTACTTATGGACTACCACATCCACAAACCGATGTGAATTGTTTTCCATTTAAATTTTACATGGATGAAAAAAAGATATATTTCATGAATAGATATTTTATATATAAAAATATAATCAAAATATTAAGGTTAATTATTTTTTATGTTTCTTTCATTCCATCCATTAAAAAATATACATAGCGTTCATCCATACATGCGTCTTACCGTCTCCATGAATTATATAATTCATTTTTCTATCTATAATTAAATGGATGATACTAAGTATTTATCTAATGAATATATATTATATTTATTTCATGATTAATATTCTAGAGGTTGTGTAACCAAGAAAAATTTACAAGGAGTAGAACTATTGAACTGAAGTACTCATGAATAAACAAAACAGTTAACGCCCAAAAATAATGATTTTTTGATAAATGGGGTGTTAATGTGTTATAAATAGGCCATATATGATATTATATTTATGAAAATGAATTATATATATAATTATTTTAAATTTAATTTTATTGTACCAGAGTTTATAGTACTTTCAAATCAAGGCAAACTCAAGGTAATGGATTTTCGTCTCACTTTTATTTCTATGGGACACTTGCCATATTCACCACTTGTTTGTATTGTGTGGTGTATATACTATCAATGAATTACCTTTATTATACATAGTATGAAATTTATTGTGATTTATATATCCATATATGTTTATATATTTCATGGATATTACAATTCAATAGTTACCAAAGATGTAAGGGTTTTACATCACAATCTCAACAATATTCAACATTGTTTATATTTAAGTATCTAGTGAGGAATATTTTTCTTCTATGTAAATATTTTCTAAAACAATTTAAATAATGATTTTATAATTATACTATTATTTTTGAAAATTCATTTTTACCCCTGATTTACATTATAAAAAATGTTTTTAAAGGATTATTTTTATCATTTTCCAAATGAGGTACTTTGTGAATTTCCTAACTAAAACGTTGAAGGATTTTTTTTAATTATATAGAATAAATGGATTTACCCTATATAATGACTAATATTTTATTTTAATATTCCGTTAAATTTTTACAAAGTTGTTTTAAATAAATTTATTTCATTTATAATTTAAGAGTTTATTTTAACAAAGTGATTTCAAAATAGAAAGGTTATTTTCCCCAAGAATTATTTCAAGTGATATTTCAAAAAAAAAATCTATCTAAGATAACATTATTTTATGTTACATAATATTTACAAGTAATATGACCCAATTATAGCATTCTTATTCTTTCTAAAGAGGTTTTATGTTTATGATGAATAGACGGGGACAAAAACGATTCGCTTTTCCATGAATTATCCTTTAATGAAATGTCCATGAAATTTAATTTTTTTCTTGAGTTATGAGACTATAAATGTTTTATGATCTTGTGTCACACATAGGTATGATTTAATTTATGTTATGGGTGGGTCCTATATCTCCCTCCAGTTCATTGGGTAAAGATGGATAACTCATGAGGTAAATATGTTACATGTGAACCTAATTCTACATTCACAATTTTATGCATAGATATGGGTTTAAAGTCCATATGATTATGTATGAAAATGTTTTTAATTTCCATAATTTTATCCATGGACATATATTTCATGTCCAAAAGATCATTCTTGGACCTATTTTTCTATCCATATGTTTATGTAAGTTGTTGATTTCATGTCCTTAACTTTGAGTGAACCTGTTTCTATTTATACATGTTCACAAAGTTATACGTTTATGTGAATTCCACAATTACATATATTAAGCCAATTATATGCTATAATGGATCATGTTAACTGATTATTTACTGATTTATGTACTATAAAATTCCATGATTTATGGCATGACTCATGATTACGATTTATGCTATGTAGGTTGTTGATTTTAAATGTTAAAATCATGTTATCACACCATTATAATCATTTTATTCTTATATGATCATAGATATATCCTAATTTTTCCATTACAGAACATTTGGTCTCACACATTCTAATTTTTACATCTACCTATGTTTTGAAGAATGGTATTAAGTACGTTGTGTCTCTGAAGTGTTCTAGTTTTTGAATAACTAAGAGGGAGATGATGCAATTCATTTATGAATGAGTTGTTTCCAAATAAACGATTCCTTTATGATTCTGGCATGGATAATAATGTTTTTTAAATAATATTCATTTATTTAGATTTAAAATATATATATGGAAGGTATGAGTCTCTATAAAAATCACATATAAAAATTAAAAATTCCTAAAATATTATAAAAACCATTTTCCTTGAAAATAACCATATAAAATTATAAAGTAAGATTCAAAGAGAATAATTTTCGTGGAAATGGTAAAATCCCTTTATGTTATAAACATTACAAATAAACATTATTTTCAAACATTTTTTAAAGGTATTGAAAATTGACTAATTTGAAAAAAACATTAAGGAATGTACTTCTAAAAACATTTAAAATAAAGTAAAACACCAAGTGAAATATATTTATCAAATAACGTTACTGAAAATATATTAGAAAACATGGATATAGAAGAAAAGATCCTTTATATAAAATAAGACAAAAGATCAATATCACTTTCAAAAATTATTCGTAATGATTCATTAATCTATAATAGAGGAAATGGAAATTAAGCATCTGAACCAAATTTATAAATAGCTGAGAATAAAAGACAATTAGTTCAAGAAAATAATATCATATGATTTCCCCCAAAAGAAACCTGAACATCAACAATCCCCAAAAGAAATGAGATTGTAACATAAAGCCTTTTCCACTTTTGTAGATTTTCATTCATAAGTCCCATCAAATAATAACACAAAATAGATATATTAATATCATGAAAATAATGTGTGTAATGATATAAATATTGAAGGGGTTGTATATACTCCTCTTAAACTAAGTGAGCTGCATGTCATAAACATATTTCCCAAAGAAAGAGAATTTTAGACGAATAATCCTTATAAATATCATATCATTAAATTGAGAATTAGTAAATTGAGTGATTATGTGTAAAAATTGATATAATAATGTTTAAATATAGTGTAAAATAATTTATAGATTAATCCATTAATTATCAAGGCATAAAAAATCTAAATAAATATTTATAACCCAATGAATAGACATTGAGATAAGAAACCCTTTACCACTTAGTAACTTTAAAGTCAAATACAATTGGTTGAAATAATTAAAATTGAAACTTAAAACTACATAAAGTGTGAAGGATTTATAATATAAAATTAAAAATGGGATGTATATAAACTATATAAATGAAATTAGGTGTGTGATAATAAAATATGCCTCAATGAAATGAAATTCAGATAGAATCTCTTACATCAAGTGTTGACTTACTATATATATATATATTCTTTAAGGAATATATAATAAAATCATATAAAATATTTTATTTATTAATAAAACATTCAATGTTTAATATGGTAATTTTTATTAATTTATTTCATTTATTTTAACAATATTTTTAATTACTTAATCTGATAATTCCATATCGAGTATTGTGGGGATGTTCTGTCCAATTATTCAAAACAGCTTCGGTGTATTTCTTGAAATCCAAGGGGTCATTATTCCACTATCTCAAAAATAATACTAATGGAATAATTATCATTTTTATGCATTAATTACACACTTATATATAAATATTAAACATGTCTATGAAAAATTATCTATGTTACAATCATGGATATGATAAGCCATCCAAACAGACGAGTAACATTTACTTTTTTCAACGATCAGTATAAAAAGATGTAAAGTATTATTTTATATTATATTAATTATAATAATATCATAGTTATAATATTAAATCTTTAAATAAAATTTTATATATCATCAATGTAACGGGGTGATGAAAAATTAATCACATCACTTCATGGTGCTCGTAGTCCACACGTACTCGTGAACGACATTATCACTTTTTGGTGAATTGATAAGTAAGAAGGTAAATGATATACCCTATTTTGAGAATAATAATTATTTCATGAATATAATATATAAGAATTTTTTATATCATCATAAAATAATCTTCTGATACAATTATTTTAAATGGATTACATTACTTCATGAGGCAGTAGTCCTCCGTACACAAAAATAATGGTTTCCTTTAATTATTGAAGGAAGAGGAGATGAATATAGGTTATTAATTTAACATAATAACATCTTGGTATATTTATGATATTATAATTTTTATTTAATATTGTTTTAAGAATATTTTAAGGAGGTTTAATAAGAAATAAAACTGAAATATGCGTTTAAAACTATACCTCTTCTTTGGAAAACCTCATTTGATTTAAACATTTAGACCAATAATATTATTATAATGTAAAAAATAATTCCTCTAGGAAATTTTTAGAAATTAAATTTTGTAATATTTTCAGGTATTTTTCAAATAAATGGTTATTCCGGTGTGATGAAATATGAATAAGTGGTGTCCTTTTATAATATAGGGGAGGGGTACTCTTTAAATTTATTAAAAAATTAATTTAATATAAATTAGTTTATATATAAAAATTGATAAAAAATTCTAATTTTATAATATAATATCAGTAATAATCTAAATAATCTCAAATAATAATTTATTGACATGTTCAAATCACATTTTTAGCATTATTATTTGTTTCAACCGCCTTAACCATTTTCACACTTACCGCGAAAACAAGATTTTTTACTCTTTGAGGGTCATGATAGTTTCTATAAATGGAAAATGGACAATAAATATTCCATGAATTATATTTTAGTCGATTTCCTTATAACTTTTCTGAATATAGGAATCTTATGGATTTTTATAATTTACTAAAATATAATTTTCATAAAATATCAATAATTTCAATTTTAGAACTATTAATTTACATGCCTTTTATAAGACCAAGAAATTATATTTATTTGAAATAAAATATTTTAATAAATACAAAAAACATTTATTTTTCTCTATAAAATTCACAGGTCAAATTATTTATTTCAAATTATTGTAATTTTAATATCAGTTATTTTATTTTTCCATTAACTGCATTATTATTTTGTCAGCACTGTGTAAAAATTTAGATAATTATTTTATCACTAAAAATTTAAGATAAATTACAATGATGAAGATAAATAGTTCATATTTAAAAATAATATTTATAATTTAATATAAACTATGATTATACCCATGTTAAAAATATTATATTTATTAAAAACAAGAGTGTGACGATTTTGACATTTCGTTAAATAATTTTTTTTGAAGGTCATAATCACATCAAAAATGAAAATATTCCATAAAAATAATATTGGATGATTATGGATAAAATATGGTCATAAAATTAAATTATTTCAATTGTTTGGGTAATTCTATAATCCTTATCATTTTTTAACATTAATTATCCGATTTACCCATTACCATGGTAACAAAATTACTAAGGATACTATTTATATTGTCAAAAAATAAAAGCAACCTATTTAATAAATTTTCAACCGACGAATATAAATATTTAATACATTTTAAATATTCAAAAAAATTAATTGAAAAAATTTAACTTAAAATCTAAATAACAAAACGTGATGAAAAACAATTTTTCGAAAAATTTACTTTAGAAAAATGTTTTTATTCTAAATTCTAGTATAAAAGTTAATTAAAATACCATAATTATATTATTTATAATAAAAATTAAATAAAGATAATATATAATATAATTTGAGTTTATATATGTTTATAAATAAAAAAGATGTTTTCATATTATTGTTTTTTCAATATTTATTGTAAAATCAAACATTTTTCAGAAAAATTTTAAACTTTCACCTGAGGATAATTTCAATATGATTATTTCAAATATTATATTTACTCTATAAAATATTTTTCATTAAATTTAATGAAATTAATTATATCATTTTCTCACAAAAATAAATCAAATACAAATTTAGAAGAAAACATATTTTTGAAGAATAAAATGGTTTTAATAAAATACGGGCTGCTTATTTCATAAGAATTAATATGTAATTTTTTATTGATTAGAAAATTTATATTTATGTTTCTACAATTATTTAATCATATTTATATCCAAAAAATTTAAAGCTAGGTTATAACAATTATATTTAAATAATAATATCTCATGGTTTGATTAAGCATGGTGTTGTGTGTCATACATGTTATCGAACATAATGTATTTATTTAAAAAAATAACAGGATAATAAAATATCACTCTATAAATTATATTTAAATCCATTTATATATAAAATGCACACTTATATATTTTCATTTGTATTTAATAGTTATAATTTCAAGGAAACAATTTATTTGGGGGGGGGGTGGAGAATATAACACCCCATGTTTTTAGAATGTATATTCTCTACATAATCTATATGATTATAATTATAATACAATTTTTATATTCTCATTGAATTGAAATAGGTTTGGAAATAATTTATACAACATATGAATTGTTCCATCAACATTTTAATCATTCATAATGATAAATTACACTAAAAGAACATGAAACTAATTTTTACATACCATGGATTTTTAATCATAATGGACTAATACATCCATTAAAAGTGCACAAATTAAAAGGGAAAATAAATAGAAAATAATAAATTATTTAACACCAGGTGATCTCTTGGATCATTTTCAACATTTATGATCACCACTAGCCATAGAAAAACTATAATGAAGAATAACATCATGAATATAGAAATAATATTGTCATATCTAAAATGAAAATAATGGAAATGAGTAGTGTAAATGGAATATGTTTAGTAAGAATATTTTTTCAAATGAAATACGAGCATTAAAAATATGGTAATTGTGAATATGATTTTTTCAAATATGGTCATTACAAATATTTTTATTGGATATACATTTAAGAGATATATGAAAGTCTCATATTCCTAAAAAAGTCAGATCAAAATAAACTAAAAATATGATATTAAATTATTATATATATATATAATTTCATTCATTTAATAAAAATAATAATAATTTTATCATTATTATATAATATAATATATATATAAATGTCAAATAACTATTTCAATATATATAGTTAACCTATTTTGTCCATGTAAGACTTTGAAATATATTAGAGAACATTTTCAGAGATAGTTGTTGAGATGACTTGAGATTCTGAGGCCTGGTTCCCCCATATAAAAATATTAGATAATTTAATTTCATAAATGTGCATTTTTTTAGGTTTAATGAAATAACTCCAAATCAGAGACTAATATATGAAATCTAATAGCATAGTTGAGTTTGAAAAGTGGGGTTTACCCAAGTTGTGATCTATAGTTGGTTGACATTAGATGTCTGGTTAAGACTGCCATTGGTGGTGCGTTTAAGTGAAATAAATAAATAAATGAAATAAATCATTTTATTATTAAATGACCAACATTAATAATTTAATATATCTATGTTTAGTTATATAATTTCCATAAGGCAAGTTTCAAAACCCTTGAATAATTAAGAGAATATTTAGTGTGTTATTCATTGGTGAATCATAATCAAATTATAATTGATGATTGAATTTGGGTGGATCAATAGGCATAAAATGCAATGAGATCCCGAAATCATTGGAGAACAATTTCATCACAAAATATTGTTCAATAACATTAGGTAGGGATCATCAATTGCATATTTCACCCCTTTTGATTAAAATATTGAGCATTAATTTGTATCTTCTTTTGATTCTACCACGTTGCATTATTGACATGATCCAATTTATCAAATGAAAATTTTTATTTGATTATTTCTTGAATTATGCCATACTATCACCCTTGATTCAACGATACATGATTATTGGACAACAAAACATGGATTATTATATTTTTACCTTTTTTTCGGTGCCTTTTCCGCACCTATTCTTTTCATTATTAATCATTGGTCTACGGGGGAACAGTTGAACATTTTATGGTGGGTTCAAGCGTGATCTGACCCACAAATTTATGATGGTTTGGTGAATGATGACTAGAATGATGATTTTTTGACATACCTATATGGATTTTTTTAATTCATTTTGGATCTTGGATTTGGAGTAGTTACAGGTAACACAACAAGGAGCTACATGTGACAAAGGCAATGTGGACTTCGAGTGAATCACTAAATTCAATTTTTTTGCCATCATAGGATGGAAAATAATGACCGAAGGATTCCACCACTTATTCCAAGTGGTATTTATTGTGATTAGAGGTATAAAATAAGATCTTGAATACACATGAAACCGTGTGTTGTTTCTATAAAAAACCATACTACACGTCATGAAATGTGAATAACACACGACATTTAGACCCTAGCTATGGTGTTAGGGTTTTAGGTGGAGATAAATATCATACACTGTGTATGTGGGCCTACCTGATGTGTTAAACTCCACTTTAGACCAATCCATGTGCCAATTAGCACACTCCCAGGGCCCCATGTGACCAAACACTTCATATACTAGAGTACATAAAAAGTCATAAATACATGGGCATGAGTTGGGATACATGACTAGTAACTTGTGGGCCATACATACCACGTATTCTAGAGGGAATTATGTATACAAAGACATTAATTATAATGACACATCCGTGGAGAACATAATTAGGAATAGGATTGCGACTACATGCTATGGAGACCCCAAACATGCCATTTACTTATGTATGGATTTTCTGCCTCTCATATCTCCTTATATTATACTAAGAATTTTTCTCTTGAGTAGAATATCCTATGTATTTTTCTATGTGGAACATGATGGAGGCCTTAATAGGTTCTTTTTAGATATTATGGGAGATTTTATGATCATGATGTTCATTTAAGTGATGCTTGATGTTGGATGTGATCAAGTGGGATCATTAGATAGATGTTGGGTTTAGTACTACCCTATGACACTAGGGTGTGAGTTCCCTATTATATCAATGAGATGTTAGGATCTGTACTCCCTTGTCACACTAGCACATGAGTTTCCCATGATAACATAAAAATACCAGGTTCAGTACACCCATATCACATCATTTCTTGAGTTCCTTAGGCTATCAAAGATATATTGGGGTTAGTATTACCCTTTGACACTAGGGTGCGAGTTCCCCATTTATTTATAGAGGCAGGGTATGTAATCCCTTTATTATAGGGCATAAGTTCTCTACCTATAGAATGATACACCCTCTTCTTTGAGATATGGTGGGGTATGGGTCCTCTAAACGAGATGTGTGATCCCTTAGCCTAGAGCATAGTATTGAGGCATGGGCCCCTGCACTCATATTCCGATGAGGTTTCATTTGATGTTGGGAATTAGTGGTAAACTTCTAGAGATGTAGAATTACTCGTCTAATTTTTCTGCATCATGATATAGAGATAACCTTTTTCTCTCATTTGGATTTCTTTATAAGTATATATATATATGTTCATATAATGGGTTTAATTCCTTCTTACTTTGGATTAAGCTAACTACTGATGTATATCTCTATTACTACCTTTAAATTTTCTAGGCATCCTAAAGGGTATTTATATACTCACCACTACATGTGTTTTCCCATACGTATCTTATCTCGTGATGATTACGAATAGATCAGTAGTGATTTTTGGTGGAGCATAGTGATACCTGGGTGCATTGACCGTGTATAGTGGCTAGGATTAGAGATCAAGTTTCAGGATCTCTTATCCTTACTTTATTCTAGCTGTTGTTAGGTTAGTACATCATTTCTTGTGGTATGTGTATTTTTTCCCATTTTATTTTAGAATGCACTATTGTACTCTTTTTCATTCCGTGGATGTTATTACATGTATGGTTTTGTACTCTGGATGTCACTATCATTACTTTATATTCTTCAGCATTATTTCATGTATATTGTTTGGTGTGTGTGTACACCTATATTAGGAAAATGCCTCCCATTTTAGTTATACATTCTCAGAACATTTCACTATCCACTGGTCTATGGATGAAGGCATGGGGTTGTGATGGATTGGCCTTTTGTATGTCTGTTGGTCCCTGGTGGGTTAGGTTATAGAGTGGTGTTAGAGTAGTTCATACCATTTTATAGTGTTTAGAGTTTTACCCTTATAAGTATTGGTTGGGACTTAGGGAAATAGTGTTAAACTATCATGAGTGTATCTTTCAGGATAATGAACCCTGTGTCGGTGCGACAAATGATATATCCATACACCAAGACTCTGACTATTATCTTTTGACATATAATACCAAGACATTAGTCATATAGAACTTTGGTAAATGTATCATATAGGATGATTTCGTTTTAAATTTATTATTGAGTATGCTCCCCATATATATATTCTCATATGACCAAGGTATGTCTTGATTACATTTAGGATTCCACCACAAAGACAACCCTCTAGGTTACTAATTTAGGATCAGGATAATGACCTGATGAGTGATGAGGCCTTAGTTCAGGGGAAATTCCTTGATGTGTTCCCTCTAGGTGGGAAGGTTGCAGTACACCCTCATATTGAGAAGTAATTAGTACTGGAATCTCAAGGAAAGTATGTGAATAGGCTCATTGAACTCTATAATTTATAGTGCTATTGTATGATGAGGTTCAATGGTGTTCCATTACCCTAGGTAGTAGATGATTGACTTCTGTCACAGGTAAATATTTTCAAACTAGTTTATTCCCCACCAAATTAGATGGTTTCCCTAGAATCCAGTATTTTCCATGGATTACTTAGACTATGGTGTAGTTTGGTTACAGAGTCCCATGAATAGATGATAACATCATGGTTCGGCTTCCAATAGTTAATCTATGAGGATTATTACCTATAATACACTAAGTTTATATCTGAGATCTTTTTGAGCTACAATATGGTAGTATGATAGTGGCTGAGTATTCAATGTGGTTTACTAACCTTAAATGGTACTAACTTGACAAGGTTCAGGATGACTTATTCTTGGTGAGGAAGTTCTAGAAACATCTTTGTAGATATATTTGAGCTATTGTGTTCTACTTATATATTACCACTTATGTTGGAGTTCTAGAGTTGAATCTAGTTACTAATAACTTTTTAGAAGTGTGGTGAAAGGAATTTGACAGTAACAGTGGAATAATATGGATGAGTTGTCTATTAAAGGAAACATGAATTTGACATCAAGGTCCCAACAGTGGAGGAATTATTGGGCTATGATGCAAGGGTCTATGTCATAAGGACCACACAAAGGATCCAATAAGTTGCTGAGAAGAAATATTATGCTTATGATGGGCATGGTCACATGACACATGATTTCCAGACATGTCATGAAAAGTAGGTTAGGCATATAGTGGATATACCTCCACAATAGAGGAAACACCATGATTAGGGATCTTTATAATGTGACCAAGTATTCCCTTAATGAGGAAATGATGGAAGAGGAGAAGGAGAAGCTATCGAGGGAGGATAATTTTTAATAGTACTATGATATTAGATCCTAACACTACAAACACCACCACCTAGTGTCCCACATCAGGCTTGCGATGGTTAAGGTTAGGGCTGTGGGAAGTTACGGGGCAATGAGGTCTATGACTAGGCTATACATGAGATTATTCAAGGTATGATTTTATTTATTATACTCCTACCTCAGTACTAGTATATTTAGTTATGATTCATTCCTTCATCTCATTATTCTTGGTGTGAGAGCTAGAGCTTCCATTTGAGACCTTAGCACAACATCCACGACTAGAGGTTCCTATAGAGAGATATTATTCAACATCACTATTTCGGTTAGTATGAGTTATCACTTGGTGGAGATGTTTTCACATAGGAATCATTTTTCATCATGATGAATACTTATGAAATAATATTGAGTATGGAATGGTTATCCATTTTTTGAGTGAATATTGGCTATCATTACAAATCTATTAGATTTTCTAAGTCTGATGGGATGATATTCTCCTTTGTAGGTGAGATAGATCTCATGACAAGACGAGTAGGACATACATGCTGGAGGATATAGCCCATCAACCATATTTTTAAGAGTTTTTTCCTTATCATAGCGGACTACTCTAGCATTTTAATTCCATTACTAGTAGAGTAATTTTTTGATATCATCCTTGAGGATATTCCATGACTACCTGTAAGGTGGGATACTTCTTCATCTACATGCACCATAGGACCATAATAATATCTTTTGAGGCATATCGTATAGCCCCTAACCAGATTTGGGAGAAAATGGTGGTGTTGGTGGACCTTTGAGAGATGGGTTATATTATAACCAGTGTGCCACCCTGGGTAGCCTCATCATTTCTCTTGAATAATGCAGACGATAGATTGTGGAGTTGTGTTGATTATCATCACCTAAATTGGTCATGGATAATGAAAATTACCTATGTTTGAGTACTTATGACATCTTTGACTATTTTTTAGGTATTATTTGGTTCTTGTTGATTGATCACAAGTTTTATTACCACTATTTGAGGGTTTATGATGTTGATATTATGAAGTTGGAATTCCAATGAATCTATAGACACTATGAGTTCCTGGTGATTCATTTTAGTGTGCTGAATTCCCCCATAGTTCTTACAGATGTGATGTAATTGATAATACATCCACACTTGTACTGATTTGTGGTTGTCTTCATTGATGACATACTCATCCACATTGCATTAAAGGAGGAGCATGCAAAGCACTTGAGGATGGTTATATACTTTCTTTGGTAGCGTTAACTTTATTATAAGCTCTCAAAGTGATAGTTCTATATCTATGAAGTTCACTTCACCGGGAATATCATTTATAAATTTTTTTTAGCTATATACAAAGTGAATATTGATGTGTTTATGTCTTGGGAACCACCCAATAACATGTCACAGGTGTGATGTTTTCTAAGCTTGGCAGGGTACTACTAGAGATTCAAGGGGGACTTCTCTAGGATTATAGCTCCTCCGAACACCCAATAATAGAAATGTATGCTATTTACCAGGTATGAATAATGTTATATATCTTTTTAAATGTTAAGGTTGAGGTCGACTAGTGATCTAGTATTGAGACTACCAGAGGAGGGTGTGGGTAGATAGTGTTTTGTGATGTTTCTTAAGCTAGGATTGACTGTGTGTCAATGCAGAGGCATGTAGTGATCAGATATGGGTCAAGGTTGCTAGGACCACATGAGAAGAACTACATGACTCACTACATGGAGTTGGAAGATTTAGTCTTTACATTGAGGATGTGGAGACACCATTATATGGGAGTGTGTTTTACTATTTTCTTTTAGCATCATAGTTTGGTATATTTTCACATAGAGAGATCTAAACATAAGACAAAGGAAATGGTTTGAGTTCTTTCAAGACTATGAATTCAAGAAAATCTATACCCATATTTAGGTAAATGTGTTTTAATATTCCCTTAGTATGAATTATAGTTGTTTTTTGTTAGAGGAGGTGTCTCAGTAGTTGTATTCTACGTAGATAACCCTGGGGAAGGATATATGTGCAACTAATCTTTAGCCAAAAGTTTTGACTCTTCTGTTTCTCCATCATGTAAGGGATGATTGGTTGGTAGACATTGACTATGAGGTTCTTCACAATAATAAATCTTTAGTAAATTCATCATATGGATTTTATGAACGATGGTAACACATCATCCTATTCTAGGGTTAGATGGTGGTTCTAGTCATGATGTACTGGGATGTGATGAGGGAGTTTCACAATTATAATTTAAATATACATACGGGTGTATAAAAGATGTAAAGAGACCATTACCAAAATTTTTAGTGGGATTAATTGAGGATGATTATTGTTGAGTTTATATCTTAGTGTCTTACATGTTAGAAGTTGGAGGATGAGAAATAGGTTCCAGTACTTTTTACATATCCCCTTGATATCATGGAGTGGAAATACGATGACATATCCCTGAACCTTGTGGTAGGGATCCACAGACAATTAGAGGTTGTGATTCTATCTAGGTTATAGTTTATTGATTTATGAAGTTAGAACACTTATTTTCTATTAGGGATTAGTGTTCAGTGGAGAGTCTAAGAATGTTGTACATGTAGAATATCGTCAAGCTCCATGGTACTCCCTTGACTATTATGCCTAACCAAGATGTGCAGATTACATCATGGCTGTGGGGGGGTGGGGAATAAGAGGTATTTAGGACTCAATTAGGGATGATTATGGTGTATCAATCCATGATAGATGGAAAAATAGAGTACAATATCCAGGTGTGGAAGGATATTCTAGGATCTCGTGTTTTAGACATTGGTAAAATATAGGAAGACCACTTTACATTGGTAGAGTTTTCTTATAATAACAGTTATTAGTCTATGATCATTATGGAATATTTATAGTAATTATAAGAGAGAACCTATAGGTAACCCTAATTATTTATTGATATTTTAGAGAAAAATCTATTTGAGGGAGAGATATTGGAGAAGATGATAGATAAAGTTCGATTGATCTATGATGGTATGAGGACAACCCACATTCACAAATCACTATCGTAGGCCATTAGAGTTCAATTAGGGGGACCAAATTTTCCTAAGAGTATCACCATGATGAAGGCAATAGATATTTGGATAGGGAGGAAATAAATACTCATGGTTAATTGGGTTTTTTGAGAATATATAGAGGGTTAGTGAGGTTACTTACTGCCTAACCTAACCCACATAGTTGGAGTGGGTGGATTATGTCATCCACCTATCGCAGCTAAGAAGGTTTCTGAATGATCCTACACATGACATTGTTTGGGGAAATACGGAAATGGGGGATAGATCCACCTTCATAGAGTAGCTTGTGGAAATCAAGGATTGATAGGATAATATCCTATGAGGATGGAACATACCCTTGTTTCATGTGCTATGGTAGTACGAGAGCATGAAGGAGAGCCCATACGAGTAGGATAGCTTGATGTGGACTCAATATCCCCAACCTTTTATTTAGATTTTTCTTTTATGGGGATGAAAATATTCAAATAGGGGAATAATTTAAATACCTAGTTTCATCCTTGCAAGACTTTGAAATATAATAATGAATAATTTTTGGAGCCAGGTGGTGAGATGAATCAAGATTCTAGGGCCCCGTGTGCCCAAAATTGATATTATAAAAATATAAAATATATTAATATCATGAGCCTAAATTTTTTTAGGATTAATAAAATAAATTCCAACTAGACTCTTGGATCATACATTTGATACCATGTTTGATTCTAGAATGAGGGTTTTACCCTAGTATCAATGTGAGTAATTTAGAGTCTTATTTGTGGGTGAATTAGAATATGATAATGAATGACGATTGGATTGACGTGGATCGATTTATCATGAATATAGTGGGACCCCAATATTACATTAAAACATATTATTCACCAATTATCATTACAAATCTTGAGTCATATCACATCAATTGTGAATTTCCTCACCTTTTAATAAATTATTAATAATTGGATTGCACCTAACTTTGATTATATGATCTCTTATTCATTGCATGATACCATTAATTGAATAAAGTTATTTATTCAATTGTTTTTATAATTATTACATAATATTAACCTGTTATCCATGATATATTACCATAGGACATAATATCATTTCAAAAGTTGTGTTTGACCTTTGTTTTTGTACCTTTCCCCCACCTATTCATCGTGTTTTTCACCGTTTTCCTACGAGGCCACGCTTTGACATTATCGGGATGGTCTGAGTGTGATCAGAACCTCAGATTCATGATATTATAGAAAACAGTGATTGGGAAGGTAATTTTAGGATACATCGAGATGGATTTTGGTTGGTTATTTAAGGATATCTGATCCAGAGTGGCAATGAGTGGCGACATGAGGCGCTATAGGTGATGAAAGTGTTGCAATATTTGAATAGATCACCAAATTCCATTTTTTTCCATATAAGGATGGAAAAAATAGAAAAAGGCTTTACCCACCTATTTATGGTGTAATATTTGTATAATTTGAGGCAGTGACATCCGATATGAAATATTCAATAAACCTTCTATGGTTTTTGTGAAAAAAATGGACAACATGCTATGTAGTTTGAAGAACTCATGTAATGTATCCCCCATGACAGAAACATAGGTGTTTTTAGTGGAGATAAATATCACCCACCATATAGGTGGTACTACATGATATGTAACCCACTATAGGGGGCTAATTAGTGTGCCAGTTGGCACAAGCCTAGGGCCCCATGTGACTAAACACATTGTGTACCAGAGTACACATGAACATGCAATAATACACAAGCATGGGATGTGATGCATAACCAGGACCTTAGGATATCATATAATCTAGATATTATGGATGAAACAACTTTTTTAGAGTAATGGATTCTTGATATTTGTCTAGGGAGATCACAGCCCAACAGAGGAGGTGTTCCATACCTCATGTGGACCCCAAACACGTCATGTTTTTCATTATAAATTATCTACCTCTCGTATCTCATTTGTCTTGACATGGATTTTTTAAGTGAGTTTCCCATTGATAGAGTGGAAGTTTTAAATATTTCATAATTGAATTTAAATTATTTAATACCCAAATTTTTTTCATATTATGTTAAATTTTATCATTTTTGGAATTTTCATGTGTTTTGATCTAATTTTGAGAATTCCCTAATTCTGGAATTTTAATAGTTTTCATCATTTTCTGGTTTTTGGAATAAAAATTTCTATACTTATCCAATTTTAATAATTATTTTTTTGGAACCCTTTTCTCATGGGAATCAATTTTTACTACTGGACAAAGTTCTTAATCGATCATATAGAGGCCGAAAAAACAATCAATTGTGAAATTCAATTTTTTGATTGACTTGACACCCCATCAATAAATAAGAAATTAATCAACCCACAAGTGTCCACATGAGGTTTCTCTACCTAAAAAATAGATAGTAAAATAAATTATCATCTCCAAGATAAATTCTATGAATTAATATGGTAATTAAGATTGTATTTAGGAGCATGGAAGTGGATAAATTTGAAGAGTCACTTCAGCCATAAAATATTTTCTTAGTAAATCTTCTATAACATTGTTACCACATGTTCAAATAAGCTCAGAATTTTTAGGGGGAAAATATTAGTGTGAAAAAAATTTATGAATATTCTCTGAATTATTGATTTTGTGGGAGGTACAAATTGGATCAGACTTTCGAGATACAGATTCGGGACCAAATATTTTCACCCCTCTACTTTGCTTTTATATTTTTATCTCCACTTTCATTTTAGGGGTGGTAGGATTGAGGGATTTGGATATGATAGAGAAGAAATATAAATTATAGGGTATTACATTAAGTGATCAATAAATTTTGGTATAAAATCCAATCAATTGGGGGAATAAAATATCTGAGGACATTTCCCCTTTTGAGTTTGTGATTTTTATTTTAAACACGTTACTTTTGAATTTTACTGGAGACTGTTTTCTTTATTGACGGATGTCTCTTCCATTATTATTTTCAATTTATTCTATTTTTTATGTAATTTTTATCATCTTATGACTATAAAATTATTGTCTTGTTGTTTATACTTTTTTGGGAAAGGTCTCCCCATTTAAACCAAAAAAGTTCAATTAGTTTCGGTTTCTTAGTGGTCTTTGGGGAATTGAATCACATTAATAAAAGGATAAACACCCATAATTGATGTATGGTTATAGTTTTTGGTAAATATAGGTGTATAATTATAATTAATATGTTATAAATTGGATAATTCTATTGTAAATAAATTATCGACTATGATAAAGGGGGTGTCCAAGGATCAAAGCTTGACCACTGATCCCTTATTTAGTTTATTTTTTCTACTCCAGTTTTCTTATGATTTCTAATAACTAACATATATTTCTATTGGAAATATAATTTTATTTAAATTAACATAGTTTAACTCATTTTAATTCCCCAATTTTATTTATGAAATTTAACAAAGAAACTTAACAATTACATTTTGATAAATTAGTTTACAACCTCGTCAAGAGACAACACCATTGTCACCACTGTGCTAAATTTTAAGGGGAAAAATATTTTCTAGGTTAACATGGCTCAAAAAACCTAAAATCCAACATCTTGAGTGTTTTTTCACATTGAAAGTGATGATGACCTTCATAGGGGATTTTGAGATGCAATGCATGATGTTCCATTTGTGATTCTTATTTAGGAGACACTTGATGATGGTAGTGATTAGGTAGGATTATCAGATAAATGTTGGTGCTAGTTCTCCATTGTGACACTAGGGTGAATGTTATCCATTATATCTACGTGATAATGGGTTCAGTACTCCCATTTCATACTAGGGTATGGGTTCCCCATGCTACAAGAGAAAAGATGTGGTTAGTACACTATCACATCAGGGTGAAGGTTCCTCAAGCTATCAAAGAGATATTAGGGTCATTACTTCCCTATGGCACCAGGGTATGGGTTCCTAAATTATTCATATAGGTAGGATCAATACTCCCCTTACTATATGGTGTAGGTTCTATAACAAAATAACGATAATCCATTATCTGTGAGATCTAGTGGGGTGTGGGTCCTTTACAAGAAATATATGCTCTTTCAGATGTAGAGAATAGTTGCATGTTGTGGGGCCCTCCAATCATATTTTGATAAGGTTGCATTTGAGGCTGAACATCTGTGCTGGACTTCAAGATCTGTAGGGAAACTCAAAGACTTCATCTAGCTTGTGAGATAGATATCTCCTTTCTCTCTCATTTGGGATTTTACGATTATATATATATGTGTGTGTGTATGTGTGTGTGTGTGTGATGGGTTTCTTTTACCTCTTCATTTGGTTTGAGCTGACTATTGTTGTATCTCTCTATATCTCCCTTTTGGTTTTTGGGGAATCCTACTAGGTATGCATAAACTCACCCCTACATGGGCTTTTTCTGCATGTGTTGTGTCTTATTCATATGATGGGAAGATCAAAAGTGATTATAGTGGAGTATAGTGATACCTGAGTTCAATAATTGTGTACAGTGGTAGGCTTAGAGATCGGGTGTCACAATCTCTCAACCTTAGTTTATTACAGTCGTTATCAGGTTGGGACATCTTTTCTAGATGGGAGTGTATTTTTACCCTTTTCATTTCAGATAGAACTATCTTACTCTTTTATATTCCTTAGAGTTTTTTTCAAGTATGATTTTACTATATGAGTTTTTATATTTTCTTTATATTCCTCTTCAATATTGTATGGATATGGTTTGGTGTGTGAGTATAGGTATATTAGAAAAATTACTCCCAATTTTGTTATTCCTTCTCAAGACATGTTGTCAGCCCCTGGCCTCTGGAGGTGGGATTAGGGTTGTGAAACCTTGGACTTCTATATGTTAGGTGAGCCTTTATGGTTCAGGTTGTTACAATATCAATGAAGTAAAACAAATTAAATTTTATAATATAAATAATTAATGAATTGTATTTGTCAAAGTGTATTTATTAGAAAAGTAATACATATTTGAAAAGAACTATTTTATTATGAATTATATATTTTCCCCTAAAATATTAAATTTATAGTTTTAAAATAATATTATATATGAACTAATATATTAACATAACATAAATTAAAAATTTATATTGAAGAATATTAAAAACACATCATGTTTAAAATGACATTTTTCAATAAAATCAGTATTATTTTCAACTTATATTCATCATTTAAAAGATAAATATAAATATTTAATTATTTGAATTTTATAAAATAATTTTTATTGAATTCATTATATCAAAATTATCTAAGTAATTTTTTTGATATTTTTATGAAATAATAATGGATTTTTTGGTGGATAGTCAAAATGATGATTTTGCAAAAATAATATCACATTTAAAATATTTGAATGAATTAAAATTCGAAGATAACCCTTTAATATAAAAAATAAATATTTAATAAGTAATATAAATCAATTAAATATACTATATTGAACTTATAAGTCACATGTTTATCAATTTTGAAACTTAAGTAATATTTCCCACTAAAAACTCTTTTTATGCGCTTATATTAAAAATATGTATTTACCACTTTTAAAAATTAATTAAAAAAATTTATTTAATAATTAAGTTAAAGATGAAAATATTATATAAAAATCATAATTTCATTTTGAGACATAAATATAATATTATATATATTAATTTTAATTACCATGAAAAATATAAATTAGTTTTTCTAAATGGATCATTTTATTATAAATATGTAATTTTTATATAATTAGTAAAATTAAAATAATTCAAATGTTTAATATAATCCTATATTTTATCCTATATATAAATATATTAACACACATTAAATTTTTTATCAATAATAAATAATATTGAGAACACATAATGGTTTAAAGTCATTTTTCTAAAAAAATGATTTTTAATATATCAAAAATATTTTAATTTAAAAGTTTATTTATTCCTATTTATAATTTGAATTAGAATAAATGAATTTTAAATTTATATTAAAAAAATTATTATTTTAATAGGTGTTTCCTGATATTTTCGAATAATATATATATAAGTTTTTTAAAATCAATTTTGCAAGGTAATAATAGAATTTTTAAATGTAAATAATTGTGTTACAATAATTAAAACATGTTCAAAACAAGAGTGGAAATTATTTATTGATTATTTTAAAAAAATACCTACCACACTCTATTATTATAAATGTTTTTTTTCATTTACTATGGAATAGTGTAATGATATCATGGAAGTGTAAAGGGTACTCCAAAAAGTTCCCTTCTCTTCACATATTAAAGGGTATCAATTACTTCCTGAATTTCTAAAATTAAAATTCTAATTTACCTATAAAATATACGGAAGCTACCTATTATTTAATTACATTGTTCATATATAATCCCTCGACCTCTTAATGTAATATTAAGGCCTTCACAGAAAAATATAATAACATGAGTGTAATTATTATATTGATATGTTATTATACTAATTTGATAACCATTATTTATTCATATTCATATTCTGAAAAAAAAGTGTTGTTAGTGCATTGTTCAGACTACCGCCTCCACAAAGCAATGTCTTCCATTTTTCATCACCTTAATTTATGGATAAAAAAAAGGATAAAAATAGTGAATTAATATGATATATATTATATAACTATGTTTTTCAAATTTTTATATTATCACTTACCTCCATTCCCTCTCATTTTCACAAAATGTAAATGATGACCATGTGTTGTGTGGACTACCGTGTCCATGAAGTAACATTTTTCATTCATCATCATGATTCTAATCAATTGAAAAAAACATCAAATATGATTCAAAAAAATAAAAAAATCTAAATAATATAATTATACTTATATTATAATGATATTATGTAATTCCTTATCCATCCTCACCCATCGAGATATAACTTGTTCATGTTTTGATTTGTTTAACCACCTACTTGAATAATGCTATAAAAATATATCATTTATGAATTTGGGAATATAAATACTAATATTATTATAAATAAATAAGAAATTAATAATTGGTTTTCTTATTTAATTGTTATGTTATGTATTTATATTATTATTAAAATATCATCCTCAATCACTTAATCTATAAAAAAGAAGTTGACACCTATTCAATTTTTATGATAACACTAGGAAAAACTATATAATAAATAAATTGAATATTATAAAATGGTCAACTTTAAATTAAATATAAAAGATTAATCTTACGTAGAATTTATCTAATAAACAAAATTTTTTTATTCAGGAAGTTAGGCACATGTGCAGAATGAATTTGGAACAAAGTAAGGGATTCATCTCCGAATTCCCATCACTGAGACACTTTTTATTTTATGAATATGATTTTTTAAATGATGTGTATAATTCTAATCGGATATATAATATCATGTAATATATTAATATGTATTATTTTTAATTCAAATTCATGATATCTATCTTTCAAGGGTTTTTATTAGAATATTCATTAAGCTATTATGGTTCCATCACAAAATTTTGTTCTTTGAGAAACATTTTATTTTATGAACATAATATTTTAAATGGTGTATATACTTTCAATTGGATATTTAAAATATAAGGTTTTCTTGGGATTATAAAATTATTAGAAATTTTATTTTTTGACTTTATAAGCTCTTGGGAAAAATGGCAATTTTCCCGTAACAGATAAACTGAATTTTTTATTCTAACCACTATTTTGGTCCCAGAATATGGTGATTTCCCTATATTAAGATTTTAATATAATTACGATCCATTTTAATTTTGAGATGATATTTAATATTCAATAAATTAAATATTTAATTATTCTGGCATGTTAATTTAGAGATATCTATTTAATAGAGAACCAAATTGAAATTTGGAGTCCATGGTTGAGTATGGAATGAGATGTTTTATATAGATCCTATATTCTAATACATATATATTAAAAATTTCATAAGAATATTCATTATAGAATGAAAAATATTACTAAGTATTGTAACAGTTTAGTGCCTTTGGAGAGTTGATACACCATCTTCATAATTCATTTATGATATTCAAAATCACCAACAACTATCATCCCATTAATTAATATTCAAAGACATATCCTACTTAAAACCTATTTTCATATACTAGGGGAAAGTAAACACAACAAATAATGTTCTCAGATGCTTGGTAAGAGTAAACAGGGGAGATACATTATCATAACATGAATATAAGGGTACAAGGACCTGATTATAACATTTTAAGAACATATCATGCATATCAGAGATCATCATCTTATGTCATGGAATAAATATTGTTTGTTCATATTTAATACCCCTAGTTTTGAGTACATAACCATTTATTCATGTTTTTTAAATAAAAAGGGTGTTTTGTTGAAATGGAATGGCTTTGAATGGGTTTGATGAGTAAAGGATGGTGTTTCCATAAAATATAGTGTTTCCATAAAAGCGGGTGATTCCATAAAAGAGGTTGTTTCCATAAAGGAAGGTGTTTCCATAAAAGTTGGTTTTTTCATAAAGGAGGGTGTTTCCATAAAAGTGGGTGTTTCCATAAAAGAGGGTGTACCCATAAAAAATGAGTGTTTTCATTAAAATAGGGTGTTTCCATAAAAAAAGGGAGGTTTCCATAAAAAATTTCTTTCCATAAAAAGGGTAAAGGTGAAGGATTTGAGAGTTTGGGGGGTATGGAAGGAGTTTTGGGTCCAAAAGGAAGGTCAAATAGACTGTGTATAGTTGGTCCAAACTGTGTGGTCAAACTGTGTGTAGAGGTCAAAACTAGATCCTATTTTAAAGGAACGTGCTATTTTTACACTAATTGTTTCATTTTGGATTAAAAACACCCCTAATTATCTATTTATCTACCTACACGGTTATTGAAACTTTCCCACAGTATTTTGAGCCAACCCAGAGCCCTCCCTTGGTGATTTAAATCGGGATTCTAATGGTAAGTGTCTGATCTTCCTCGTTTGGTATCATTTTCATAGATCTCCTTCTTATCTCTGCTTGTTTTCTAAAATATACACTTGATGTGGGTATTTATAATATTATTAACATAAAATAAACCTATAAATTAATTTTTCTCTTATCATCAGAGTATATCTAAGTTGTTTCTTGGAATCTTGATCTGATTCCTAAGGTATGTCACTGTTCTTTCCCGTTTTGTCACGTTTTCATAGATCTACTTAAATATTATTCTCTGATACCCTTGGTTTCACAACTATACACCAACCATGTGTAGATATACATTTTTTATTCCAAATAATTTATGATTGAGTTAAGATATTTCTTGGAGACGATGTCTAAGGCCATTCTGGGAGAATATACGTGACTTCTTGTGCATTCTTCGGCCGTTGTTGAGTTTCCTCAAAAAATCAGGGTAGGTGACTTCACTATCATCTCCTATTACTAAAATATATTGGATTAATTTCATGTTGAGTAAATGGGATTTGATTTTTTATGATGTTGTGATTTGATACATGGAATAAATCGCATTAGTGTTTATTTTTCATTTTTGGTAGATTTGTGAAATCTTGATAATTTATTGTGAAAATTATTTTAGCTTAT
Source organism: Viscum album (assembly GCA_963277665.1). Taxonomy (NCBI): domain Eukaryota; kingdom Viridiplantae; phylum Streptophyta; class Magnoliopsida; order Santalales; family Viscaceae; genus Viscum; species Viscum album. The sequence continues at coordinate 1,718,222,763 of OY728136.1, read as the reverse complement.
TGAATTTAATATGGTAATTTTAAATGTCGGATTATCTGAAACATATAAATGGTTTATTTGGAAAATGGTTTTTGTTAAAAAGTTATTTTATTGAAATGAGTAGTCACTGTATAGATTTTAATGAAATACAATTTTCAATAAAAATGTGATTTTATTGAAAGGATTGTTTTGGAATGATATTTGGGAATATGTGGTGTGTTTTCATGTTTTATATATGGTGAGTCATTGAAATATAAACATATTCATAGTTTAAATGGGTTAATGGCACATGGGATACAATTTCCTTGTGAAGACTTGTTAGATCGATGAGAATTCGCTCATGATTATGGATCTGTCATAACATAGCATACATTATTGGTTGCATTGGTCCCTGCAATGGATAAAGTATGAAAAAAAGATATTGTGAAATGGTTTTGAATCTTTGGTAGTATTTTTATGAAATTTTTTCTTTCTGGAAAATTCTTTTTAATTTCACTTGTACACTTTTGTTGCAAACAATCTTTGAACTTGTTTATATTTTGCTATATACTATTTTGGACAATTGATTATCTGAAGAATTTTATAATAATGTTGCTTACTCTTCTATCCTAGTGAAATGATTAGGGAAGTCATTGGGGATATCCAACTGAGTTTTATAATCACCTACGATTTGACACTTCAGTGCTTTTACAGATGCTATCTTCGGGGATATGTAAAAAGGTAATGTTTCACAAGTTTTTAGCACCACTTCATGAAGCTTGGATTGTTTGGTGATCTTGGAGCATATGACACATGAATCATGGAGTCTTGTGTTATTCATGGAGTCTTTAGTTGGGTTCCTCTATTTACTTTGATATTTTTTGATTTTTCCACTTTTTCTTGCTTTAGAGTGGTTTTGATATGGATAAAGTAGTTGAGATGTATTTCTTTTATTCATGCATCATATAGTGAGTTGTTTGGAAACAGTTTCCAGGGTTAATATTTTTATTATTGAATGGTAAATAATCCCCCACATTCATTTTAACTCTTCAGAATTTATTATTATCCTTTTGTTTCTTAGGGATGTCACCTAAGGCCATGTAATGACTTGTTGTGCTATCAAGCCAATTAGAATTAGCGTGTCATTACAAATGGTATCATCTTGTTTGGTCCTTTCCTTACAAGTAGTCATTGGTGTTCTTGGTCTTGGAGTTGAAATTATTTATGGTCTATTCCTTATGTTGGATTCTCTAAAAGTTATATGATTGTTAAAACATGAAATTTATAGCATAAAACTATATAGATAACCATTTTATGTTAAACATCAAGTTACTAGGTTGTTGGGTACGTAAGTGTTTTGGAGACACTTAATGGATTTGGAAACATCATTTCCACATGTTTAGCCAATGAAAAAAATGACATGCATTGTAGAGGAAATACTTCCCACTAGGATTTCATATTTCATTTGGAGTAATGATTTATGATTTGTTTCAAACAATTTTTTTTTTGAAAAATAATGATTTTTTAAAAATGAATAAGTATGAAAAAATGAGTGATTATTGTATTTTGGAAATGGGTTGATTTACAAAAAAAATAGAATGGTTTTTCAAAAATGGTTGAACATGTAATTTTTTTGGGAAAACAATGTTGTCATAGTGGATGTGAAAGAATTTGAAAGGCTAATCCATCAATTTAGAGACTGTGAGACATAAAAAGATTGTTGTTCGTTTAGAAAATGGCTCCTGATAGGCATTATCAGAATCAATCCAAGGAAGCTATGGATAACATGGTTGCACTTGAGCCACATGTGATCCAATAACTGGTTCAATTTATCATCCAATAATTTCAATCCATGGACATGGGGAACCTAATGGATGATCCAAGGCACATAAATCATTTCATCCAGTTCAGGAAGCAGAATCCACCTATCTTATAGGGTGATTCTGAATAAGAAAAGGTGGAGGTGCTGTTGAATAGGATGAATTCTATCTTAGAATTCATCAGTACACTGACAGATTACAACATTAAGATAACCATGTATATTCTCAAGGGTCTTGCACGTCTGTGGTCGGAACTAGCACTGCATGCTAAAGTAGATCAAGACCTTTCTTGGGAGAATTTTGAGTAATTGTTTAACAAAAAAATTCTATCCTCATATTTTTAAGATCAAGAGGATGAAAAAAAATTAGCATGAAGTATGAGAACCTCTGTATCCCCGAATATGCGACAAGTGCATCCCTGAAGGAAGGAATCTTCAAATCAATGATATGATTGAGGATTTTATTGAAGATTACAATGCTCTATATTACTGATTATATAGATATGATGAACAGAGAAGTGGTGGATGAGTGGGAAATCTTATGAACTATGGGAGGAGAAAGTTTGTAACACCCTATAATTATAAAGGGTTATATGATTAAATTATATGACTCTTGTAAAAAAGGAAAACCTTATTTCTTTTGATCCTACCTGATTAAAACTCTACAGTTAAGTGTTATTAGATTAAATTATTGATTAGGATGTGTGAAATTCCTGTGAAGTTTCATAGGGTGTCTGTGAGTGTGGAAAAACCACAATAGAAAGTACATGTTTTGAAATGTGGGAAAGTTTTTAATCTGTTGACTCATTCAAGCACGTGGGATGGGCCCCAAGACCATGTTTATATAGGGAAACTGGTGGTACCTGGCCTTCCATGTACCACAATGTCCTCATTGTGGGCCCTGCCTATCAACCTAGGTAGTGCACCACACTTAAGGATGTGTTCCTCATTTGATACCGAATGTGATAACTGGACCCCTATAAAATCACAAACACCGTGCCTTAACATGGATGTTGGGTTTTGGCCCACTAGGTACCGCCAGTTGCCCCGCAGACAAGTGGTCCCCATCCAGGGTCCCACCCACGTGCCTAAACGGGTCATCTGACTATCAAATTTCTCTATAGGACAACACATGTCGTTTACAATGTGCTTTGTCCTCAGTCAAATAAAACCATGGAAATTTCCCAGAAGGTCACCCATTCGGATCACTACTCCAGACCAGGCACTCTTAACTATGGAGTTCTAATCAAGTAGGATCATGAAAAGGAAGGATCTCCTTTTGACATGAGTTATACTATTTATTCATTTAAAACATTATCATTCTGGGGTGTTACAATGTTTGATGATCCCTACTAGAAATGGTGGAAACTCTAATGCTGGGAGTAAGCAAAAGAGAGACAACTATTTCTAAAGCGGGGTGAGAATTAGACTTAGACAGCTAGATCAGAAAATCTTCTTCCATGACCAATGATCTAAGAAGGGTGCTACCAATGTGGTTCCTTTGACCACATTAGTAAATATTGTATGAAACAACCATGATAATTCCATAATTTCAACAATATGGGACATCTCAAGCACTTTTATCGGAGTGATTCAATGTTAGGTACTCAAGACACTTCTCAGGAATCATAAACATCGTATGCTTCGATGAGACGAGGCCAACAAAATTAGTCTTATTAGTAGAGAAATGTTATCCATGTTGATTCATAGAACTCCATGACTCCTCAACATGGAAAATCTTAAAAAATAAATAAGAATCAAAGTGTAGTGATGATACAATTGTATGGTGTTGAGCAGATGGTTGTGGTTGATCAGGTTGGACCATCTATTGTGAGAGGTATGATTTTTTTGAATTCTACCCTTATGTAAGTTCTTTTTGATATCAGTGAATCACATTTATTCATTTCTTCTCATTTTGTTGACCTTCTATGCATAAAAATTGAAACGATGCATTCAGGGACAAAATTACAAACTCTTCTAGGTGAAAGAGAATGTCAAGCCTTCATGTGTAGAGTTTGTTCTATAACAGTTGATAGAGATAAACTGAAGTGGGACTTCTCAGTGTTGGATATGGATGTCTATGATGTAATCATGTCTATGTATTGCATAAAAACTTTCAAGTCTCACATTAGATATTATAGTAGAACAATCAGTTTGAAAACTGAGTACAACATCAACCATCTCTTTAGATGATAGAGGGTCTTAAACAAAGGTGCATCAAGCCTGTTGGAATCAATGGTTGGAATGATCACTTATGAATTAGGGGTGTTGAATTAGGTATCCATATAATTTATTGAGGATGTATGTTTTCCTACAGGTGTGGTTCGATTTCCATATGTATTTCCGAAGAACTTTTTAGGGTTACCACCTATATGGGAAGTGATGATTACAATTGATATCCTCCTGGGGACCACTCATATTTCCATTCTATCTTATATGATGTCACCAATAGAGTTAAAGGAACTAAAAGTGCAGTTAGAGGAGCTAGACAAAAAGGTTTCATTTGGCTTTGTATGTCTCTATGGGAAGCACTAGTATTGTTCATGAAGAAAGCAGATGGAACTCTTTGGTTGTACATTAATTATCATTAGATTAACCATGTTAAAATAAAGAATCAACATCCACTACCATGAATTGACAATCTGTTTGATCAATTGAAGGTAGATCAGTGGTTCTTTAAGATTTAATTGAAATCAGGGTATCATCAATTAAGTGTTTGGAAGGAATATATTATGAAGATAGCTTTCAGAATAAGATATGGACACTAATAATATGTAGTCACACCTTTTGGTCTAAAAAATTCACTATCGGTCTGTATGGAATTGATGAATTATATATTTCAGTGATATCTGGACATTTTTGGTTGTGTTTGTCGATGACATATTGGTTTATTCAAATACAAGAGATTAACATGAGAAACTATTGGAAATAGTGTTGCGAATCTTGAGAGATAACCATTTGTATTCCAAACTATCAATGTGTTATTTTGGAAACCATATGTATGCTTTCTTGCCATTTTATTTATGAAAAAGGTGTTTTAGTGGACCGTGAAAAGATAGAATCTTTTATCTCATGGAAACCACCGAAAAATGTCTTTAAGATATGATGTTTTCTTGGTCTAGTTGGCTACTAATAACGCTTTGTGCGTGACTTATAATGACTAGACTTTCCAATGACAACTATGAAAAAGTATAATCCTCTATTACAATGGAGAGATGAATTCCATAAATATTTCTAAGAGTTGAAAGTTCTACTTACATCAATATCTATCGTGATTTTTCCAGAACCAGGATAGGGGAATGTGCTATACTATGATGATTTAGGAAGGGGTCAGGTTTTTTTCTCATTCAAGGAGACCATGTTGTGGCTTATGGTTCAAGGTAGTTGGGAGTGCATGAGAAGAATTACCCAACACATGATTTGAAGCCAGTTGTAGTTGTCCATACCCTGAAGAACTAAGACTATTATCTCTTTGGTGAGAAATTAACTGTGTTAATAGATCATAAGTGTTTGAATCACATTTTCTAATAGGGATATTTATATCTATGGAAAAGGGGATGGATAAAGTATCTCTAGAAGTTTTAATTTGACTTGATGTACACACTGGGGAAAGGGAATTCAGTTGTTATTGAATTGAGCATAAATTCATATACTCATTTGGAAAAGGAGGCTTTAGATGAATTGTTGTTGATGTCGGTCCTAGACAACATTCATGTGGATCATTAAGACCAAGGTGATGTTGTTGTTTTATTTTTATCTAAGCTAGTTCCTGATTTTCTAAAGATGGTTAAAGTGGTACAATGGTCCGATGTAGAATACGTGGTTAGGAGTTCGAAACTCCATGGCAGGGAGACTATTGAGGGATGGAATTTTAATGGGAATGTCGTGATATGGTTTAATGATCATATGGTTGTACTAATATCTTTTCATGAACAAATTCTTCATGATTATCACCATTCAAGATGTAATTTTAATCCAGGTACACTATATATGATTGAGGTTTTGAGGACACAGTTTTTGTGGAGTGTCATGAGAAGGAATGTGGATGATTCTTTTCAAAGTTCTTAACTTGACATCATGTTAAGGCATATAATCATAGAATATTGGGTATATTTCAGTCTTTTCCTATCCTTGTGTGGAAATGGAAGAATATATCTATGGATTTTTTATATGTCTCTTAAGAATGGTTCAGAAACATGATTCTATAGGGTCGATAGTGGATCATCTTACCAAGTTGGCCCATTTCATCCCTATTCGTGAAACTCCTACAGTGTAGGATCTGTCCAAAATATGTATCCATGAATTGGTAAAGAGACATGGAGTACCTGTTTCAATTTTTTCTTATAAGGGTGAAATTTTCACATCCTGCTTTGGAAAATCCTTACAGAATGCCCATATAACTCAGTTGACTGTGAGTACAATATAGCATCCTCCGACAGACGATTAGTCTAAAATGGCGATTAAAACATTATAAAACATGTTGTAATCCTGTGTAATGGATTTATATGGCTCATGGGTGGATTATATACCATTCTTGGAGTTCTCATATTATAATAGCTATCAAGCCTCGATATATATGGCTAGATTTGAATCATTATATGGGCATCCTGGTCGTTCTCCACTGTGCTGAGTGGAAATAGGTGAAAAATCCTTAGTGGGGCCTAGTATTGTCCAAGAAACAATGGAAATGATTAAGTTTATTATAAAAAAATGGATACGGCTTAGAGTTGTAAAAAATCTTATGATAATCATTGTCAATGGTCGTTGTCCTTTATAGTGGTTGATCACATGTTCTTAAAATATTCTCCCAGGCTCAAACAATGTGATTTTGGGAAGTAGGGAAAGACATATAATCGATACATAGGACCATTTGAGATAATTGAATGGGTTGGAGAGGTGGAATACCAGTTGGAACTACCACCACAGTTCAGTTCGGTGCACTTTGTGTTCCATGTATCTCAATTGAATTAGTATCAATATGATCATGACCATGTGATCAGATGGGATCGTGTAGAACTAGAGCCAGATGTTTTGTTGGTAGATATCCTGATGAAGATTGTTGATGGGAAATTGAAAGTATGGAATGGGAAAATCATCGGCCTATTTCCAGTTTCCTGAAAAAATGGTCAGTTTTAGGAAGAGACTTAAGGACGCAGGAATTGAATGAAAGTGTAGTGTCTAAAACTCTTTGTAGGTTGCGTTGATTTTATACATTATGAGGACGAAAAGTCCAATTGTGGGTAGAATTTAATACCCTCATTTTTGGATATGTAACCCTTTCTTAATGATTCTATGTAAAAGGGAATTTTTATTGAAATGTTGTGGCATTTAATGGGTTTGATGAATAAAGGAGGGTGCTTCAATAAAAGTGACTGTTTCCATAAAAGAGGGTGTTTCCATAGAAGTGGGTGTTTATGTAAAGAAGGGTGTTTCTATAAAGAAGAATGTTTACGTAAAGTATGGTTTTTCTATAAAATTGGGTGATTCTATAAAGTATGCTATTTCTATAATAGTGGATGTTTCCATAAAAGAGGGTGTTTCTATAAACGAAGTGTTTCCATAAAAAGGGATGTTTGCATAAAAAGGGGTGTTTCTATAAAAAAATGTGTTTCCATAAAAAGTGAAAGGGTGATGTATATGAGATTTAGAGGGACTTGGTTTGGGGTTTGAGTCCAAATAGACCGTTTCACAATGTGTTCACAGTTGGCCCAAACCGTGCGGTCAAACCTTGCGCAGAGGTCAAAACTAGATCCTATTTTCTAGAAACTTCATCATTTTTACAATAATTATTTCTTTTTGGATTAAAAACGCCCCTAATTATATATTTCTCTCCCAATAATTTATGAGAACCTTTCCCAAAATATTTAGATCCATCCCAGATCCCTCCCTTGGTGATTTCCATCTCGAATCTCACTATAAGTGTCGAATCATCAATGTTTTGTCTCGTTTTCTTAGATCCCCTTATTATATCTTTTTATTTTTCATATATATACACATTATGTGAGTATATATAATTTTTTTAACATCAAATAAATATATATTTGGTTTTTTTCTTGGTATTATAGGAGATCTATGCCGTTTCTCGGAATCTTGATCCGATTCTTGAGGTCTGTCATAGTTCTTTCCTGTTTCATCATGTTTTCATAGATTATATTAAATATAATTTTATAATCTCCTTTATTTATAATATATACAACTCCAATGGGTATATCTACATTATTATATTCCAAATAAGTCAATATTTAGTTGTTATCATGCTATAAGAAGAGATCTAATGTTGTTCTTGGAGAATCATCCCAGCTTGTTGTGTGTTCTTCGTCTGTTGTTGAGTTTCATCAAAACCATCAAGGTAGGTGGATTAAATCTCATATACTATTGATATAATTTATTGGATAAGTTTAAATTATTTTTAATTGCTTAATATTTATTTTAAAATACAGGTTTCATACATGTAATAATTTTCTTTAGTGATGATTTATCATTTTGGGTAGATTTTTGAAATCAATATAAATTATTGTGAAAACACTTTATGTTTTTTTAATTTAAAATATAAAATTTAAATGGAAGATTTTATGTAACATATAAATGGTTTTAATGGGATGTGGGTTTCATTAAAAATCAATTTTATTGAAATTATTTGGCATTTTAATGGTTTTAATGAAAAATTATTTTCAATAAAATAGTGATTTTATTGAAAGGGTTGTTTTGGCATGATAATTGGGAAAATGTGGCGTGTGTGTTCATGCTGAATATACATGTCTTGGTGGAAATATGACCTTTTGATCAGTGGAAACAGGATAATCACACATGGGATACAATTACGGTGTGACCACTTGACAAATAAATGAGAAACCGCTCATGGGTATGGAATTGTCAAAACATAGCATCCATGGTTGGTTGAATGGGCGTGTGGAATGGTTTAGGTATAATAAAATGATTTTTTGAAATTGGTTTTAATATTTGGTTGTATTTTTATGAAATTTAATATTTATAGAAAATTGGATTTAATTACACTTGTACACATTTGTTTCAAACAATTTTAGAACTTGTTTATATTTAGTTATAAACAGTTTTGGAGAATTGTTTGTATGAGCTGTTTAATAATAATTTTGATAAATATTCAATCATTATGTATTGAGTAGGGAGGTCATTGGTGAAGTCCTAATGAGTTTTATAATAACCATTTCTTGGGAACTTTCATGATTTTTCAGATAATATCCTCTAGGACATGGGAAAAGGTAAAGATTGACATCTTTTTAGCACCACTTCGTTATGCTCGGGATATTTGGTGACCTTGGAGAATGAGACACATGGAGCTTGGATTCTTGTGGTATTCTTGGATTATTTATTTGGGATCCTCTATTTACAATGAAATTTGTTTAGTTTTCCTTTATTTCATACTTGGGAGTGGGTTTTTCATGGATAAAGTAGTTGATATGCCTTTCTTTTATTAATGCATCATATAGTGATTTGTTCGATTATGGTTTTCATTGTTAATTGTATTTTTATTAAGGAATAAATCATCCTACACTTTCATTTAAACCCTTCTACATTTATTTCCATCCATTTGCATCTTGGGGATATCGCCTATGTCCAATTAATGTCTTGTTGTGCTCTCAATCCAATGAGAATTAGTGATTCATTATATCATAATACATGAATCATAAGGAATTAAAAGTACATGGTCCATGAGATAATAGAATTTTCATTAGAAATAGTTTTTTGGAATACTAAGAAGCACATAAAATCTTATTTTTAGGGTACCCACTAAGACATTCATAATATGTTAGGCTTGGAATAACCACCCATGTACCCTATTTTGGGATTGGGATAACCTCTTATGTACCATTTGATCTCATATAACATTAATAATTATCCAATTCATCAAAGGGAGATATAGGTCCCACTCGCCACATGATGAAAATCATAATAACATGTTTTGGAAGATCATAAATCATTCATTATATTAGAACCCATGAAAATAAATAGGTTTCATAATCATTTTAGTATTTTTATCAATGCATAACCTGTGGATAAATAAGTGGGTTTCATAATAATTTCCTCATGGTATAACCCTTTTAAGAGAATATGGTTTAATGAAAATTATTCCATCATAATCATAAACCATTCCGAGAAATAAAAAGAATGGTATCTTTATATTATATCCTTGGTAATGAATATATAACATCAATGAATGTCGTCATAGATTGAATTTTATTTTGAATGATAACTCGGAACATATTTAATGGAAGATATCATTTCCACACTAAACTAAAAATTTTAAAGAGTATGAAATTTTCAAAAATTTTTCTTCAAAAATAAACTTATAAAATTATAAAATTAGATTTAAAATTCATTTAAAACATTTCTTGAGGAAAATATACTTTCCTCTTTGAGTAACACCTTTTAAAACATAATTTTTTTTTTCAAAATACTTTTCCTTGAAAATAACCTTGAATAATTATCAAGGAAAGTTTAAAAACAATTGAAAACATTTCTTGAGGAATATATCCTTTATATTATTAAAAAAACATTTTATAAAATAAAACATTGATAAAATTCTTTTCATTGAAATTAACATTGATAACGTATAAATTAATATTTAAAAAATAATTAAAACTTTTATTTATGAAAATATACTTTCTATTTTGAGAGACACTTTTTGAAACATAAAACATTTTTCAATCATTTTATTTAAAAGATACATTGAAAAATTATAAAATAATCCTAATATATCATCTAAAATATTTTTCGACGAAAATAATGTTTCTAATTTGAAAACCAAATTTAAAAACATATATTTTTTAAATTATTTTTTTAAAAATAACCTTGAAAAAATATAATTGAATTATGGAAAATTATTCAAAAAATATCTAGAGGAAAATATCCATTCTATTTTGATTTTTTTTTGAAAAAACATTAATCTTTTTAAAAATAATTTTTTCTTTTAAAAAACATTTGAATCATATAAAGTATTATTCATGTAAAATAATTGTCATGATGGTGGTAAATTTAGTTCATGTTATACACGTTAAAAATTGATTCCTTTCACATTTTTAGTAAAATCCAAATATTCATTTTTTGAAAAATGACATAAAGTTTCATTTCAATTTTTTTGGTAAAAAGTAAAACATTTTTAAAATAGAATTTAATTAATAATATTAATAATGTTAAAAATACTTTTGAAAACAATTTTTGATGACATCGTTTTGGAAGAAAAACAGTTTTCGACCGATCCTATAAATAATGATGATTTTTCTTAAAAACATTCTCTTATAATCATAAGTATGTAAAGTGGGTAAAACTAAGGGAATGCATGTATTCCCATAACATAAATAGATTAGACTAAAATTAATTAGTTTTTTTGAGAAATAGATCTTAATATTCCACCATTGTAAGCATACATGTAACATCCTGTGTTAATAAATAATATATCATTTTCATATTTTTGAATTAAATATTAATTTTACATTTAGGGGGATGTTATGTTATTGGACGTAACTAATACACACCAATAGGTTTCATTGAAATCTTACATTTCACACATCATTGTGTTATACCAAAAAATAATATAATATTATTATTATTTTAAATGTTAGTTAATGAATAGAAATTTTATTGGATAGAATGATCAGAATTGACTAAAATATGATTTAACTTGTTATTTAAATGTTTTTAAACTTATAATATAAATTTTAGTGTCTTAAAATGTGAATGAATTCAATTTTAAGCATAAATACTTTAATATTCATTAAGAGGTTGATTTACCACCTTTTAATGGTGAAACATTTTTAGATGTAGTTTTTTTCACCTTTATATGGCTTATTTTGAAAAATAAAATTATTCTTTATAATAGTGAGATAAAAATTTACATTGGTTAAACTTTTGATATTTTTATGATATATTTCATTTTTAATGAATTGTGAAAAATACTGTTTTTTAATTCAAAACTACATTTTAATATAATTTATTTATATGGTTATATTATCTTTATATATGGTTTTAATGTTTGATTAGATTATATTTTTTCCATTTAATCCAATTATGGTCATTTTATGTAATTTCACTTTGAAATTGGGCAGAAACAAATGTCTATCTTTTGATAGTTGTTATTTCTTAATATCGCATCTTTTCTTTTGAAAACAAGAATAAATTTTTAATTAATTTATACAAATTCTTTATTTTGAATTTGGAAAAATGGATTCCATATTTTCAATCTGGAGGTCCAAATTGTGTAAATATGAAGCTTTTATTTTTATACATTATGGATATTTACTTCAGTAAATATGTTATTAACAATGGTTAAATGGTCAATCTGGTAAATATGGGTAAAAATTTAATATTATAAAAATATTAAATTACACTAAAATATCTTTAATTTTATTGGTTGATATATTTACATATATGGTCATCCTTGGCTCAATTTTGGGACCCCATGGAGCCACATGGGAGTGATAATGACACTTTATATTAACTAATTTAAGTAAAGACAAAAGTAAGATAAAAATATATCTTTTAGGAAAACAACTATTATACGGGGTTATATAATTTATCTCTTCGATTATAAATATTAATTTTAAATCTAATAATATTTACCACATCATGGTATTTTATTTATATTTTTTAGACATCATATAAATAAAAATATTTATGACACAATGATGATGCAGTGATTACCTTTTTAATGAATGATTTAAATAAATGAGATTATAAAATTTTAAAAACTATAAAAAACTGGTAAAAATATTATTTTATGATTTTATATAGAATAATAGTCATCTTATCATTGAATTTAAAGAGTTTTGGATCTTTTTTAAACCGAAAATAATTTTACAATAAAATAATTATTTTAAACTCTCTTAAAGACCCCATCCTCCCTCTTATAAAAGGAGACCACCTTGGACCCATTTCTCACACATCTAAAGAAATTTGGCACGTCCAAAATATCTCCAAATAATCTCCTAATATCCCTCTCTTCAACCTAAAAGCCTTACCTTATGCATAAGGCTCCTTAATAATGGATTTTGGTTCAAACCAAAGAGAGTTACCCGAATTAAAGGCAATGTCTTCTCTCAAGTTATCTTATTTTATTTTACTTCTCCACTCCCTATGCTCATTTTATTATTATTTTACATAAAAAAAACATGTATTCTCAATATAATTGGTTGTTTTTATGAGATTTATTTGAAATACACTAATAAACACCTCCAACTAAAGGGTAAAGAATATACTGTTTCCATTGACGACAAACTACTGCCTCCCGAAACGATGATTGTTCAATCTTCTTATACCATGTCTCATGGTGGCCCTTCTGATGGCAATGTGTTTATATATAATACATATTATGTTTATATATTCTTATGTAATTATAATTTACAAATATACCTTTATGCTTTCCAATATGTGTAAACACGATAATATCATTTGAGGAATTGAGGACTAATGCCCCTCAAGGTGATATGATTCGTTCATGACATACAAGGAACATATAAAGGATGGAGTTAATGAAATGATGTAAAAGATATATGATATGAAATTATACTTAAATTACTATATACTTATGTATCATTCAATTTATATTCCATTTAAAAATGAAAAAAATGAATGTAGCGTTCTTCCGTACGTACGACTTACCGTCTCCATGAACGGTTAATTTCATTCCTTATCTCCAAATGTTATGTACTATTATAAATAGATAAATATATATATGATATATAGGATATATATGATATTTAAATCACTAATATTATTCTCTAGATAATATAATTTTGACCACATGGACAATTTTTAATAATAACATGTTCATTTTTTACTCATGTTATGAACATCGACAAAATGTCCGATATGAACAAAAATATTTAACTAATTTTTATATAAAGGTAATAAGTAATATAATAGGTATGATAAAATTGAAAAAGGTTCATAAGAAAATAATAATTAACTTAGTATTATTATTATATAATAACAAGGAACATACAAGACAAGTCAGACTTGAGGTAAGGGGTTCTCGTGTCATTATTTACTCCTGTGAGATTCATGCTATAATTACAACAATTTAATTTTGTGTGCTGTATATACTAATGATGATTGTATTATTTATCTAATATAATATAATTTATTTGTATTTAAATCTTCATTTTATGATCATTCTTTCATGGGTTGTATGTTTTGTAAGTTACCAAATCTGCAAGGGAACCATTCCGCACACTCTTTAATTCAAAGGATTATTTTATGACATGTCTTTAAATTTACATTTTCATATGTTGGGATAAGTTATTATATATTCTTATTGATTTAAAATTTATGTTCATGTGATCAGAGACCCTTTTATCTCTGATAAACTCATTTTATGAATTTTATAGTGACATTGTTAGGTTGTCCAATTTCTGTAAGGGAACCTCTTAACCGAATTTCAATACTTTGGGTTAAAGTTATGCCTCTAGATTATGTCATGCCATAAATATGTGTGAATGAACTATTATTGTTTTAAACATAATATACATAAATATTGTCTGTATTTATATTTTTCACACATAATTTTGTCATTGATTTATCTTTAATATAATTGTACGATGATTGTAATTGATTTTGTGTCAATTTACATTCCATTGAGACTTATTTATTGTTACGCACAAATTTATTTTTAAATATTGTATATAATCCCCTTTGAAATATTATATCATGAATATCCTTATTCTCATGATATTATAAGTTTTTAATTATTTTCTTCTGTAATTATGTTTAGTCAGTGTTTCTCGAGGGTTACGAGACACTTTAACTAAAACATAGTTTTAAAAGCTTTAAATATTTATTCTTCTAAATATTTCTCATTAATGTCCATGTTTTAAAATAAGGTTTTATGGAATTATTTATATGGACAATTCTGTTTTAAAATTTTAATTCCATTAAAAGATTCAATGTGGTATGGGACAATTTGATTCAAAAATATATTTATTAAATGTTATAAATGGTTTTGAAAATGGTTTGATAAATATTCGATTATGTCAATATCATGAAATGATATATTGTGATTGAAATGGGGAAATGTTGTCTTTACATTATGAATATCTTATGTGTTGTGAATATATAATTTTTCATGGGAATTGTTTACATATATGGCTCGTTCCATGATAAACCTTGTACAGGTGATCCCGAGATAGCTCTCCATTGCATCAAGTAACATGATAGAGTTAAACATTAATGTTTTTCCTAAGAGATTTATGGAATATACTATTATAGATATTCTAAACATAACTACCTTCATAGATGTGAAATATACAATGTATGTATGTTATGTATTACACAAGTTACCTTTATGATTTATGATTTCGATGTGTTATTCATAAATCTTGTGATTTCATAAGTTAGGTTATGATTGAAAGGTATGTTTTCATTGATTTGTATTTATTTATTATATAATGATTTCCTTCCTTATTTTATAATCGTTACTGAGATTTTTATTCTCATCCCATGTTTTTGAAATGTTTTCCACAGGACTTATAGATGAATAGGGTCAAGGATGGGATCAATGAAAAAGTATGATGTCTAAAACATAGAAGTAGACATATTTCCTTTTTAGAGTTTTTATTTTAGGAAAAAAGGTTACTGATTAGTAGTGTCTACTTGTAATATTCAAGTTGTTATGTAATCGTAATTTCATAATTTTAGAAAACTCTAAACATGAAAACATAAAAAATGTGAATAATTGAGATAATTCAAGATTATGTAATGTATAAGTCCGAGTCCTTATAGTTGGTATTATATGTCGGTTTAGTCACCTTTAGTGATTTAGAGTTTTCATTAAACACATGGTTAATCCCTGTCTATTATTTCAGTAAAATCCTTATTTTATAACTTTTTCAGATCATGGAAAGTAAGTTACAAATTGAAGGAGTAGGATATAAAATGGTATCGTTATGTCTTCCAGATGACATTCTTGAAATAATTATTTCAATGTCATGATCAGATGATTGTGAAACTTTTTATAGCATAAAACTAACTTGCAAGAAGTTGTTTGAGATATCATCCACCTACACTATACCTCGATATCATCATGGATCATGGGTTGTATTTAATCAAATCCTATTTTGTTAATAATATCTTATTTTAAAGAAGGGTAAAAATTATCATGGTATTTTCAAATATTTTACCTTATCACATGATTTTGAAGAATATTATGATTTTGAAAAAGGTTCTAAAGGAGGAGGACCTTGCGCAACCTTTTTATATTTTGTTTTACAATATAGTCTTTCCGCACATACTTATGGTATTTTAAAAGGACCATTGATTGAATGTCTCAAATCAAACTCAGGTCTGACGATTTTATAAAAATCATGTTTTATCAGATGTTTTGAAATTATATGTCATTCATGATTATTTTCCAAAACTGTTTTTCTACAAACACACATATAACCCATGTTGTACAAGGTGTATTTGGATGGTGGATGGAAATAATTTTCAAGGATCTGTAAACCATTTTTGCAATGAATAGACATTTTATCTTAGTGAACAAGATGATGATGAAACCATATGGACACCGTTATCAAGGTATAATGATCTTTCTTTAGAGAATAGTTTTATTTTATCATATAGAGGTGAAAAAAACGAAAATATATAATATGTTGAGGTCTTAATGTATTGGGATTAAAATGAAAGGTATAAGAAAAAAATTTAGTTTAAAACATGTTAGGGTTTTTTTGAGTTTTATAAAAAGAAAATATTGTAAGATCGGTTAAAACCCATCATGTCCAACAAGGCCACAGGAATTGAACCCACAACCAAAGAATGACAAGGGTGCATTGCCTACCACTAGTAAACATGAAGTCCCAGGTTAATATGACTTATTATTTTTAGTTAAATTATTTGATGGATCAAGAATAAAATGATTTAGGGAACTTATGTTTTATCCAATGGATATCATTAATATAGGAAACTATTTTGGTGATTAACTGATAATGGTTATTTTAAATGATGTTCTCTCTTTCGTGGAATATTATATTCTTAAGGGAAATATAATACTATGGGTTATAATTTGTGGAATAATGGTTGAATTTTTTTAGAAGAATATTTGTTTTTATTATGGACATATGGTGATTTGGGTTATTTATGGAAATGATTCACATATCATAGAGAATATGTGATTATGTAAACTACTATTCAGTATCAAGATTTACGAGTAGTCGATGTTATTTGGAGATAAATGATAAGATTTTTCATGGGAGACCATGTGAAAAAATTATTCTGAGTTATGGGTTTCAATCTTAGTTTGGGTTACTTTGAAGAATTATATGAAAAATTGTGTATTTAATAGTATTTGTTGATC
Source organism: Viscum album (assembly GCA_963277665.1). Taxonomy (NCBI): domain Eukaryota; kingdom Viridiplantae; phylum Streptophyta; class Magnoliopsida; order Santalales; family Viscaceae; genus Viscum; species Viscum album. The sequence continues at coordinate 1,718,205,664 of OY728136.1, read as the reverse complement.
TTTGGTTACTATTTTTTAAATTTTTGAGATTAAGAGTAGTATTTATTTTTTATAATGGAATATCCTTTTTGGGGATTATTAGATCTCGTACTAACCATTTTGGTTTTGGATGATGTCTTAAGATAGGGGAAATATATAGTTCATCTTTTCTGGATCATGTTATACTCTAGAAGCTTATTCTAGTGATTTTGATGTGACCAAGTCAGTTTTAATACTCATCATTTGGAGAAAAGATGATTTTGGGGTAGGAATTTAATTGGAGATGACATTCTTCATGACATGTAAGTAAGTTTCCTTATGTTTTTCATTAATCTCATAAATAAATTTCCCAATAGTTTGAAAATTAACTTAAAAGAAAATGTTGATTGTTATATTTTCCAAATATTTAATCAAATAATGTTTAACCCATCACATGTTTGTGATTTTTTGGTGGTTAACGTTCTCCTAATCATGTTTTCTATCACTCTCCACCAGAAATTGACACTTAGTTTCTCTTCCATATCTATGTTTTTATGGAATCTTAGTATGTGTTATCTCGAATGACCTTTTTTACTTCTCTTTAATTCCCTTAAATTTATAGTTCTATTGACTCTTTTTATAGATGTGTGACATTAAATGAAGTTTCCAATCCTTTCTTGAATTGTAAGGATGCAATTTCCAAAAGGGGGAATGATATGACATCCCGTGTAAATAAATAATATTACATTTTCCCATTTTTGAATTAAATATTAATTTTACATTAAAAGGGATGATATGTTAGATGGAATACCTGATATGCAATAACAAGTTTCTTTGAACACTTACGTTGTAGACAACGTCGAGTTATACCGAAAAATAATATAATAATATTATTATTTTAAATGGTAGTTAACACATAGTTTTTGTATTGGAGGAGATGAATATAACTAACTAAAATATGATTAAATTTGTTTATTAAATGTTTTTATACTTATCCAATAATTTTTAGAGGCTTAAAATGTGAATGATTTTAATTTTAAGCATAAATAATCTAATATTATTTAAAAGGTTGGCTTACTTTCTTTTAATGGATAACCCTTTTTAAATATAATTTTTTTAACTTTTATGTGTTACATTTAACAAAATAAAATTCTTCTTTAGAATTGGGACATCAAAATTAACTTTGGGTATGTTTTTGGTATTTTTCTGATAAAGTTCATTTTTTAATGAATATTGAAAAATATTGTATTTTAATTCAAAGCTGCCTTTTAATCTAATTTATTTATATGGATATATTATCTTTCTAAATGGTTTTAAAGTGTAATTAGATTATATTAATACCATTTAATCCAAAATTGGTCATTGTAGGTAATTTCAAATTGAAATTGGACATAAAAAATGTCAATCTTTTGATAGTTATTATATCTAAAAAACACGCTTTTTGTTTTGAAAGTTGGAAATAAATTTAAATTTATTTATACAACTATGTTGTTTTTAATTTTGAAAAATTTATTCCATATTTCTAATTAGGTGGGAAAAAATTCTGTAAATATTTAACTTTTATTTTTACACATTAAGAATATTTACATCAGTAAATATTTTATTTACCATGGTTTAAGGGTAAATCTATTATACAAAGGTAAAAATTAATTTTATAATAATATTATATTAACCTAATATGTGTCATAATCAAATTGGTTGATAAATATCTAACCATGGTCATCCTTATGTCGATTTTGGGACCCCATTAATCCACAGGGGAGTTATAATGACACTTTATATTAATTAATTTAATGTAAAGACAAAAGTAACAAAAACTTATAACTTTTAGTAAATAAAATTTTACATGGGGTTATATAATTTATCTATTATACTAAAAATATTCATTTGAAATATTAAAATATTTCATACATCATGGTATTGTATTTATAATTTTTAGAAATTAAATAAATAAAATTATTTATGACATAATGAGGATGCATTTATTACCTTATTAATGAATGATTTTATTAAATGAGATTATATAATTTAGAAAACTATACAAAACCATTCCAACTCTTATTGGATGATTTTATTTCAAACAATATTCATCTTATCATATAATTTATGGTGTTTTTTACCTTTTTAAAAAATATTTTTATAATAAAATCTTATTTCAAACATTCCTAAAGAGCCCATCCTCTCTCTTATAAAAGGACAACCCTCTAACCAATTACTCACACCTCCAAAGCACCATATGTCATTAAAAATCTTCCCAAATAAGCTTAAAAATTCCTATCTTCCACCTAGAAGTCTGACCTTAGGTAGAAGGCCCTTCAAGAATTTCTTTTGGTTCAAACCAAAGGGAGTTACATGATTTAAAGGTAACGTCATTTCTCAAGTTCTTGCATTTTATTTTACTTCCACACTCCATATTCTATTTTATTATTTGTTTACATAAATAAATAGTAACCTAAATATACTAGGTTGTTTTTATGGGAATTATTTTAACTACACTAACACACACCTCCGTCAAATGGGTAAATAACATACTGTTTGTGTGTACAATAATCTACTATCTCCCGAAACGATTATTGTTCAATATTCTCATACAACCTCTCATGGTAGAAATTATGATAGATCTATATTTATATATGATATATATTATATTTATTTTTTATATATGCTTCTTTAATTTTTATTTACAAACACAACATTATTCATTCCAATATGTGTAAAACTGATAATTTCATTTGAGGAAATGCAAACTACCGCCCCCTCAATGTGATATGATTTGTTCATGACATACATGGAATGTATAAATGATAAAGTTAATGAAATTATGTAACATATTAATCATATGAAATTATAATTGAATTAAAATATACATATTTATCATTCATCTTCCATTTCTTTTGAAAATGGAAGAAAATTAAAGTAGCATTTATGCATACGTACGACTTACCGTCTCCATGAACTGTGAATTTAATTCATTATCTCCAAATGTTATGTACTATTATAAATACATATATATATATAGTATATATATCATATATATTATATAAAAATAATTCATATGATTTTGGAGATAATATACATTTTACGACATTGACAATTTGTAATTATAACAAGTTTATTTTTTTACTCAAGTTCTGAACATCGACAAAATGTCCGATATGAAATCATATATTTAAATAACTGTTATATTTAGGTAATAAGTTGTATAAAAGTAATAAGAAAATTTAAAAATGTTCTTAATAAATTATAAATTTAATTATTTTTATTATTCAGTAAGAATAAGGAACATACATGACAAGTCAGACTTGTTTTAAGTGGTTATCATCTCACTTTTTATTCATGTGAGATTCATTCTATAATTGCCACTATTTCCTTTTGTGTTTTGTATTTACTAACAATGATTTTATTATTTTTGAAATATAAATTAATTTATTTTTATTTATATCTCCATTGTATGATCATATTTTCATGGGTTTTATGCTTCATAAGTTACCAAATCGGTAAGGGAACCTTTCACCACACTCTTTTAGTCAAAGAAATCTTTTATGACATGAATTTTAATTTACATTTTCATATGATTGGATATGTTCTTATATATCTTTATTGATATAAAATTTATTTCCATGGGATGAGAGACAACTTTCTCTCTCATCAAATGATTTTATAAATTTTAATGTGACACCGTTTGGTTGTCGAATTTTTTGTAGGGGAAATTCTTAACCAAATTTCAATTATTTTGGTTAAACTTCTACTTCTTTATTTTTTCTTTCCATAAATATGTGTGAATGACCTATTATTGTTTTAAACATAATATCCACATATATTGGGTGTATTTTTATTTGTCACACAAAATTATTTCATTGATTTATCCTTAATCTAATGGTATGATCATTTTAAGGGATTTCATCTCAATTTACATTCCATTGAGACTTATTTTTTGTTATCAAACAATTCAATTTTATATGGCGTATATACCACCCTTTTAAATATTATATTATGAATATCCTTATTAACATGATTTTCTATATTTTTTTTATGTTATTATGTAATTATGTTCAGTCAAGTGTTTCCCAAGTGTTACAAGGCTCTTTAACTAAAAGATCATTTTAAAAGCATTAAATATTTATTCTTATAAATATTTATCATTAATTTCAATGTTTTCAAAATGGTTTTAATAATTTATATATATGGACATTACTTTTTAAAAATTATAATTCCATTAAAAGCTTCAAAATGGTATGGGACACTTTGATTCAAAAATGCATTTATTAAATGTTTTAAGTTGTTTTGAAAATGGTTTGATAATTAATTGTTTATGTCAACATATTGAAATGATATATTGTGATTTCAATGTGGAAATTTTATCATTCATTTATGCTTGTTTTATGTGTTATGAATAATTTATGGTTCTTGGGAATTGTTTACATATACGGGTGGTTTCGTGATAAACCTAGGGTGGGTGAGCCCGATATATCTCTCTAATTCATCAGGTAATGTGATAGAGGTAAATGTTAATGTTTCCCCTAAGAGATTTATGGAATATACTGTGATGAGTATTCCAAACGTAACTCCTTACGTAGCTATGAAAGATAAAATGTACGTATGTTCTATATCCCACAAGTTTCCTTTATGATTTATGATTTTTGTGTGTTATTCCTAAATCTTATGATTTCATATGTTATGTTATGAATGAAACATATGATTTCATTGATTTATATTTATTGATGAGCTAATGTTTTCCTTCCTTATTTCATAACCATTAATGAGATTTTTATTCTCATCCCATGTTTTTGAATTTTTTTCCACATGACTTAAATATGAATAGGGTCAAGGATGGGATCAAGGAAAAGTCATCATGTCTAAAACATGGAACTAGACATGTTTCTTTTTATGAGTTTTTAATTTATAAAAAAATGGTTACTGAGTAGTAGTGTTTACTTATAATATTCAAGTTTTTATGTAATATTTATGGCCTAATTCTCTAAAACATTAATCCTCAAAAGATCCGTAATGTGAATTCTTGACATAATTCATGATTATTTAATGAATATGGTTGGGTCTTTATAGTTGGTATCAAAAGTCAGTTTATACAACTATAGGGATTATGAGTTTTCATTAAACACATGGTTAGTCCATGTGTCTATTATTTTTGTTAAATACTTTTTTTATATCTTTTTCAGATCAATGAAAGTCAGTTACAAAGGGATGGAGGATGATCTTAAACGAAATTCCTATCTTTTCCTAATGACATGCTTGGAATAATTATTGTAATGTCATGTTCATATGATTGTTAAACTTTTTCTGGCATAAAAATCACTTTCATGAAATTTTTGAGAAATCTAACACCTCCACTAGACCTAAATATCTTCGTGGATCATAGGTTGTATTTAATAAAATCCTATTTTCTCAATATTCTCACATTTTAATGAAATATAAATATTATCAAGGAATTTTAAAATATTTTACCTTATCACATGATTTTGAATCACATTATTATTTTGGAAAAGGATCTAAAAAGTATACCCCTATGAAAAATATTTATATTTTCTTTTACAATATATTCTCTCAGCACATACTTATGGTATTTTAAATGAACCATTGTTTGAAAGTTTCAACTCAAACTTGGTTCGACGGTTTTATAAAAATATGGTTTTATCAAATGTTTTGAAATATAATTTCATACAATATTATTTTCCGAAACAATATTTCTATGAACACCCATATGACCCATGTTGTACAAGGAGTATTCGGATGAAGGAAGAAAATTATTTTGAAGGATCTCTGAATCATTGTTGAAATGCATAGACATTTTACCTCGATAAAAAAGAAAACAATAAAACCATATGGACACCAAGATCATGGTATGATGTTATTTCTTTTGGGAATAGTATTTATTTTAATATAGAGGTGAAAAAAATTAAAAATATATAATTTATTGACGACGTAATGTTTTTGGATGAAAATAAAATTTATAAGAAAACCATTTAGGCTAAAACATGTTAGGGTTATTTTTGAGTTTTATAAAAAGAACAAAACATAAGATTTTTGACAACCCATCACATCTGGAAAGGCCGTAGAAATCAAACCCAAATTAGAAGGGAGACAAGGGCACATAACCTACAACTGGAGAACATGAAGTCCCTGGTAAGTATAACTTATTATTTTTAGTTAAATGTTTTTATGGATCAATAATATGTTGATTTAGGGAACTTAGGTTTTGTCCAATGGTTATACTTAATATTGGAAAATGATTTGGTGATTACGCGACAAAGGTTATTTTGGAATATTTTCTCTCTTTTGGGGAACATTATATTGTTATGGGAATTACAATACTATGGGATATCATTTGTGGAGTAATCATTTTATTTTTTTTGAAGAATCTATGTTTTTATTGTGGACATATGGTGATTTGGGTTATTTTTGGAAATGATTAACCTATCACATAGATTATGTTATTAGGTTAATTACACTTTAGTATGATACTTTAAGAGTTTTCAATGTTATGTTGAGATAAATGTTATGATTTCTCATGCAATACTATATTATCAAATTCTATTGAGTATTGGGTTCCAATCTTAGTTTGGGTTAATTTGATGAATTTAAAGATAGTTGTGTATTGAATGGTCTTTGTAAATATTTTTGTACTATTTGTTGAATTTTGGAGATTAAGAGTATTATTTCATTTTATAAAGGATTATCCTTTTTGGGGAGGATTTGATATCGTACAGACCATTTTGGTTTTGGTTGATGTCTAAAGATAGGGTAAATATATAGTTCATATTTTTTGGATCATGTGATACTCTAGAAATTGATTCTAGTGCCTTTGATGGGTCTATCTCAGTTTGAATACTCATCGTTTGGAGAAAAATGATTTTGTGGTATGAATTTTGTAAGGGATGAGAGTCTACGTGACAAGTATGTATGTTTCCTTATGTTTTTAGTATAGCTAATAAATAAATTCCTCAAATTTATAAAAATTAACTTAAAACAAAAAAATTTCCTTTTATCTTTTCTTAATGGATAATAAATTACTGTTTAATTGATCACATGGTTGTGATTTTTGGGTGGTTAAATTTCTACTATTCACATTTTCTATCACTCTCCATCAGAACTTCACACATAGATTCTCCCTAATATCCATATTTTCATTGAATCCAAGTATGTGTTATCAAGGGTGACCTTTGTACATGTTTTTTTTAAATTTATAGTTTAATTGACTCTTTTTCCAATGTGGGTCTTATAATGAATTTTCAAAGATTTTTTTTTAAATTACAAGGACCCAATTTCCAAAGGGGGGGATGGATGTAACATCCCATGTAAATAAATAATATGAAATTTTCTTATTTGTGAATTAAATATTAATTTTAATTCAAAAGGGATTCTATGTTAGATGGAATACCCGATACACAACAACAAGTTTCTTTGAAAACTTACATTGCACACAACGTTGATTTATACCGAAAAATAATATAATATAATTATTATTTTAAATGGTAGTTAACACATAGCCTTTGTATTGGAGGGAATGAATAGAAAAACCTAAAATTTTATTACACATTTTTATTAGAATTTTTTATACTTATTCAATAAATTTTAGTGGCTTAAAATGTTAATGACTCTAATTTTAATCACAAATAATATAATATTCTTTAAATGGTTGATTTACGGACTTTTAGTGGAGATCCATTTTTAAATCTAGTTTTTGTAACTTTAATATGTCATATGTGACAAAATAGAAGTCTTCTTTAGAATTGGGACATTAAAAATTTCTTTGGGTAAATTTTGGTAGTTTTTTGATAAATTTCATTTTTCAACGAATAGTGAAAAATATTGTATTTTAATTCAAAACTTCCTTTTAATATAATTTATTTATATGGTTATATTATCATTATAAACGGTTTTAAAGTGTAATTAGATTATTTTTTTACCATTTAATTCAATTTTGGTCATTTTATGTAATTTCACGTTGAAAGTATACATAAATAAATGTCCAACTTTTAATAGTTATTATTTCTTAAGAACATGCTTTTTGGTTTAACGACGAGAATTAATTTTAAATTAATTTCTAAAACTTATGTGTTTTGATTTTGAAAACATTTATTCCATATTTATAATTAGGAGGTCCAAATTTTGTAAATATGTATCATTTATTTTTAGACTTTATAAATATTTATTTCAATAAATATTTTATTTACTATGGTTAAAGGGTAGATATGGTAAATAAGGGTAAAAAATAATATTACAATAATATTAAATTACACTAACAAATGTCCTTATTATATTAGTTGACACGTTTCTGAACATTGGCATCCTTGGGTTGATTTTGGGACCCCATGGAGCCACTTGGGAGTCATAATGACACTTTTTATTAATTAATTTAAAGTAAAGACTAAAGTAACATAAACATATATTTATTAGTAAAAAAAATTTATGTGGGGTTATATAAGTTAAATCTTTGACTATAAATATTCATTTGAAATATAAATAGATATAATACATCATGTTATTTTATTTTTAATTTTTAGACATCGAATAAATAAAATTATTTATAACAAAATGATGATGCAATGATTAACTTATTAATGAATGATTTAAATAAATGAGATTATAAATTTTGAAAAAAATTCCAAAAACTGTCCAATTATTATTATATGATTTTATTTAGAACAAGAGTAATATTATATTATAATATAATGAGTTTTTGACATTTTGAAATCGAAAATAAGTTTACAATAAAATAATTATTTTAAACATTCCAAAAGAGCCCATCCTCCATCTTATAAAAGGACCCCACCTCTAAACCATTACTCACACCTATAATGCCCCTAGATTATAAAACCTGTACCCGAATAATCTCATAACATCTTTAAATTCCACCTAGATGCCTTACCATAGGAAGAAGACACTTCAAGAAAGCCTTTTGGTTTAAATGAAATGGAGTTAGCTGATTTAAAGGTAATGTCTTCTCTCAAGTTCTCTTCTTTTATATTACTTCTCCACTCCCTATGATCTTCTTATTCATTGTTTACATAACAAAAACAGTTTCCTTAATATAATAGGTTTTTTCATGATATGTATTTGAACTACACTAACACACACCTCCGTCTAATGTATTAAGAACATACTGTTTCTGTGTACGGCGAACTACTGCCTCCCGAAATGATGATTGTTCAATATTCTCTTACCACCTATAATAGTGGCCATAATTATGGAACAATGATTATATATGATATATAATATTTTTATTTTTTCTATATTCTTATGTTATTTTTATTTACAAATATACCTTTATGCCTTCCAATATGTGTAAAAACGATACTTTAATTTTTGGAAGTGCGGACTACCGCCCACTCAAGGTGATATGAATTGTTCATGACATACATGGAACATATAAATGGTAGAATTAATGAAATTATGTAATATAGATATCATATTAAATTATAAATTAATTACAATATACATATGTATAATTAAATTTCCATTCCTTTTAAAAATGGAAAAAAATGAAAGCAACATTCATGCATATGTACGACTTAATGTCTCCATGAACGGTGCATTTCACTCCTTATATCCAAATGTTATGTACTATTATAAATACATATATATAATTGATATATTTGATATATATGATATTTAAATCATGAATATTATTATGGAGATAATAATCTTTCGACCACATGGATAATTTGTAATTATAACAAGTTCATTTTTGACTCAAGTTATGAACATCGACAAAATGTTTGATATTAACTCAAATATTTAACTAATTTTTATAGAAAAGTAATAAGTGATATAAAAAGAATAATGAAATTGAAAAAGGTTCATAATTACGTATAAATTAACTTAAGTTTATTATTTAGGATGAAAAAGGAACAAATAAGGCAAGTCAGACATGAGGTATGGGGGTTTCATCTCACTTTTTATTCCCGTGAGATTCATTCTATAATTTCCACTATTTATTATTGTGTGGTATATGTACTACACATTATTGTATTATTTGTGTAATATAATCTAATTTATGGTTATTTAAATCTTCATTGTATGAACCTTCTTTCAATGGTATTATGTTTCACAAGTTACCAAATCGGTATGGGAACTTTTCACCACACTTATTTAGTTAAAGACTTCATCTATGACATGTCTTTTAATTTCTATTTTCATATATAGGGATATGTTCTTATATATACTTATTGATTTACAATTTATGTCCATGTTGTGAGATACTATTTTCTCTCTCATCAACTCATTTTCAGAATGTTAATGTGATCCTGTAAGGTTGACGAATTTTTGTAAGGGAACATCTTAACCTAATTTCCATTATTTGAGTTAATCTTATACTTCCTGATTATGTATTTCTATAAATATATGTGAATGACCGATGATTGTTTTATAATTAATATACACATATATTGGGTGTATTTATAATTTTCACACATAATTATGTCATTGATTTATCCTTAATCTTATGAGATGATCATTGTAAGGTATTTCGTCTCAATTTACATTCCATTGAAACTTATTTGTTGTTATGAACCAATTTAATTTTATATGGTGTATATACTACAATTTGAAAAAATATATCATGAATATCCTTATTCTCATTATATTATATTTTTTTATATTATTCTGTAACTATGTTTAGTCAAGTGTGTTTAAAACTGTATGAGAATCTTTAAATAAAACATTATTTTATCAGAATTAAAGATTCATTCTTCTAAGGATTTCTCATTAATGTCCATGTTTTCACAATTAGATTAAGTATTTATTTATATTGACATTATTATTTTAAAATTTTAATTTCCTTAAAAGAATCAATGAGATATGGGACACTTTGATTCAAAAATATATTTATTAAATGTTTTAAATGATTTTTAAAATGGGTTGATAAAGAATTAATTATGTCAATATCTTGAAATGATAAATTTTTACTACAATGTGGAAATGTTATCTTTCCTTTATTAATGATTTGTGTGTTAGGAATATGTTATGGTTCTTGGGAATTGTTTACATATACTGGTGGTTCTGTGACAATCTTTGGGTGGATGAGCCCGAGATAGCTCTTTAATGCATTGGGTAACGTGATGGAGTTAAACATTAATTTTTTTCCTAACAAATTTATGTAATATACTATTTTGGTTATTCTAATCGTAAGTCCCTACATAGCTATGAAATATAAAATGTTTGTATGTTATGTATTCTACAATTTACCTTCATGATTTATGATGACTATGTGTTATTCATAAATCTTAAGATTTCATAAGTTATGTTACGATTGAAATGTATGGTTTCATTGATTTGTATTTATTAATGAGATAATATTTTCCATCCTTATTTTGTAACCATTACTGATCATTTTATGCTCATCCCATGTTTTTGAAATGTTTTCCATAGGACTTAAAGATGAATAAGTTCAAGGATGGGATCAACTAAAAGTCAAGATATCTAAAACATGGAATGAGACATGTTTTTTTAAAGAGTTTTTATTTACTAAAAAAATGGATAATGAGTAGTAGTTTCTACTTGTAATATTCCAGTTGGGATGTAATAGTTATGGAATAATTTTCTAAAACTATAAACCTAAAAAGACCCTCAATGATAATTCTTGACATAATTCAATATTATTTAATGATTAAGGCCAGGTCCTTATAATACCTTTTAACAATCTTAATTAAAGACGATATTTTAATATAAAAACTATACCACCTAGTAATTTTTTTTATCATAATCTCCATGAAAGGGATATCCTAAAATGCATATATAAATAAAAATAATTATCAGGATAATAATAAAAAAAATTAAATTCATGGGAATTATATACACCACATAAAATAAATAAGTGGGGAATATGGCATGTGTCTCATAAAAGTAAAAAGTGATATGAAAGTCCATTACCTTAATTCTCAACTTTCGTTATATAAATTCAAACATCATGTACAATACATATAACTTTTTTATGAATATATCAATTAATAATAAATATATATATATCATACCATATATTATTTAATTTTGAACTTTTATTACCCATTTATCAACAATTCCCTACGTTTTGGGTAATAATTACCTTGTTTTTTATGTACATTTTGATTTTTTGGGCCCTATTACTATGATAATGGCTATATCATATCAAAAATTAAAAATACGACACATGTATAATTTTTATTAATTATATATGTATTTATTGTACTCTATATATGTTAGAGGTGGAAAATTAAAAATATGATTCATGGAGATCCTAGGTCATGCATACGCATGAATGCTATTTCCATTTTATCGACAGGTTTAAAGAATGATATTTAAATAATATATTACCATTAAATAATAAATTTTATATAATATATATCACATATTTTCTTTAAACCTATCTTTATTACCATCCATGTAATGTGAAAACAAATCATGTAGCTTCGCGAGGTGGTAGTCCGCCGTACACACGAACGACGTTATCGTATTCCCACAGAATTGAAAGTAAGAAGGAATATGTGATATCATGATTATATAAGTATAATAATATATTTCAAATAATCTATAAATAATAAATTCATAATTATATCCTACATTGAGAGGTGGTTATCGAAAACAAATAATATCGGTTCATGAGGTAGTAGTCCGCTGTACACATGAATGATGATTTATTGACCATTTAATGGAAGAGTAGTAGGATTTAGGTTATTCCATTAACATAATAAAATTTTATTATATGGAATATACTGATAATATCAAATCATCATGGTATAACAATAATATGGGGAGGTGGATGAAGAAATAAACTAATACGCTCGATTAGGGACGTTACTTCTTTTTTTGGAAACTTATTTTAGTTTGTACCAAAAGGTTTTCATTGTGGTTTTATAAGAAAAATATGGATTATAGGATTAAATTAAGAATTATTAGGGTTATTTGTGTAGGAATTTTCTATTTCAATGGGCTTTAAAAGTGTGAATAATAGAGGAGAGGGGGTAGCCTTTTTATATGTTTGGTGACAAGCATGCTTGGTTTTTTTGAAAAGGAAACGGTATGATTTTAAAAGGTTTAAAAATAGGAAATTATTGATCTTATAAGATATAAGGTCTACATATTTATATAATATGGATGTTGGAAAATTTTTGGGTCATTTTTAACCCTTATCTTTTTAGTTTTACACCTTGTAAACCAATTTTTACATTAAATACTATAAATAATTTTTTCTATTCATTATTGTATAAAATTATGATAAACATATTATATAATAATAATTATTCTGATTAAAAATATGGAATATATTTTTTCAAAATCTATTCATGTAATTGTAATAATTTAATTTAAATGTAATCTCATAGATGTGACAAGAGAGCAGGTTTTCAAAGAGAAAATGTTCCAAAGTTTAAAAAGATTTTATATAAAAATTCAATATAAGAATCATTTAAATTACCTAAATTAGATTAATGGATATATAATAGATCTATTACTTCCTTTAAAATCACTTACAAACAATTTTATCTCTTTAAAAATATTTAATAGATATTAAAATTTTCAATAAAAAAAAGTTTTTCACTATCAATCGAAAAATTTATCTTCTCAAAAAATTATGAAAAATTTACATTAAGGTAATTTTGATATGAAGATTTAAAAAATTAAATTTATTTCATAAAAAATATTTTTTATAAATTCCAAAAATTATATTTTATATAAGTGCAAAAAAGGTGATAAAATAAATTTTAGAAAAATATAGTTTTTAAGTATAAAATTGGATTTATTGTTTTACCTTGTCTAGAAAACACATAAGAAGAATGATAAATATTTGAATGAATGTATAATATATAGATTTTTTTATGTCATTCACCAAAACAATATTCTTCAATTTATTGATTCAAAAGATATTTGTTTTCATAAAAATATTTTTTTCAGAAAAATATTTCCGTTATTTTATAATAGTTTTTATTTTCATTTAAAATTACTTTTTCACAAAATAATTATTTGTATTTAATTTTGTAAACAATATATTTTTATACTTTAGTTAATACTATTCATGAACATCATTCCAATGACTAGGTGATAACTATTATAATGATATCTTAACAATATGTCATGTCTCATTTAAACATAGTGTTGTATGCAACAAAAGATAAACTAAATGTTACATGTAATGAAAGATAAAATCTGTGTTGGGTGCAACTAAAAAAATAAAAAATATTAAATTTATTTGAAAAAATATATTTCACAAAATCTCAGGGTGGTACATTCTACCCCCTTAAATATATTATGTTCTCAAAATCTGAACCTGTAATCGATAAGAAAGGGTTTTACATTTTAAAAAACCATTGTGGGAAAACCACATTGTAAAATGGGTTAATGAGACTTTCTCTTTAAAATAGATAAAGGGATGTGTTATGATCATTTATAAATACAAGTACTATGTTTTTTAATAGGATAAGATATGTGGTAAGTGAAAACACAAACATTGAATATATAACTTACAATAAAATATTGAGAAAGAGTGATAAAGAGAATGGTTAGGAAATCGTCAACAACCACAAATTCATAATCCAAATAGGTGTGAAATAAAGTTTATAATGGATCATGTAGGCACATTGATAGTGGGTGAATCAAGTGTGACTTGTTTAACTAAATCATATTTTACTATTTAATTCAAAACACTATCACATATTAAGATGAGTTGATCCTGTATGAAATATATAAAGTAAATAAAACACAAATATTTTAATATGTTTTGGTACTAAGACACACTTTTTCCATGTTGGTTAGACCCCCAGACATAGATTTTCTATTATAATATATTTTAATTACTATGGTTTACTTAAAATTTGGTTATACACCTCCGTATTCAATCCTGAAGTTGATCCTAGTTATACCCCCCCAGTGATGAAACTATTATTCATCAGTTTCTTAGACACCCAAACATTAAACTAGTTAACCCCTCCAGTCTCTCGAGCCACTTCGGCAATTGGATAGACCCCATAGTCGCAAGATCTTTTTTCCTATTCAAAAGATCTAATCCACTATTGGATGATTTCTTGATCATTCTCCCTGATATTTATAGATCACACTCTCTTATGTACAACATCATATTATGCATCGTAGATGTTGGTCTTTTTCACATATGTCTGATCACTTATAGATGGGCAGTTTCCATAGCAACAGATTGCATAGGATATTCGTTATTCTCTCTGAAGTCCCAACCACAATTTCTATTCACTAACATTAAATTATCTAAAATTATCTCAATATAGTAATAACTCAAATATAAATTTCATATTAAATAATTATCGTCTTAGTCTCAAAATTATGAATATAATTCACATAAAATATATTTCATGTTCATCAATCTTCAAACCTCAGGCATGTGTGTAATACACAACATGGTATTCTCACTGTAATATTTGAAACAATACATATGAAAAAATGAATCACTTTCTTAAAGGAATTATTTCATGTTCTAGCATGTTTTGAATAGTGAAATCCCTTTAAAATACCACATTATTTACTTCATTGTTTCAAGAGAATAATATATCTCAAACAAACAACTTCTTTATATGTATCATCTCATGTTCAAACAATACTCTACTTAATCTTATGCATGTTTATTATCACTTGGGTGTATCACATAATAGTATATAGGTTCTCAACTCTATACTCCTCATAATGCAACGAAGAAAGAACATATATTTCTCTTTGTTTATTTATAGTCATGCTCAATTCCTTTTATGTGCATACACACTATACGATTTCCTTATTCTTTTCAATCTCTTGAATCTATCTTTGTAAAAATAGATCATTTAAGATCTTCTACTAATTTTTCTTCACTCATGCATATGAAACATGGTACATATTTCATAAAAAAACTAATATTATTCAAAAAACAACTACAAATGTGGATACCAAAAATATTGGTTTTCAAAACTGAAATCAACATCATGTGATAGAAAAGGGAAATGATCATCAAAAAAGCATTGAATCTTCTCATGAAAATAAAATTCTTTTGGGACTCCATTATTTTTTGGATATCTTAACATTCAGGTTATGTTTATAACTGAAAATGAACTCTTCAAGGGTATTTATAGACAAACCCTCACTATTTTAACTCATGAACACTAAGTTACTTCAATCATGCATTGAATCTTCAACATCCATCACGACTTTTAAAAACATACCATAACATTAAAATTAATTTTCTCTACACAGTATCTCCATTGATTAATCATATATCATTCATAAAAATAAAGTTTTATATTAATTTGAACATATTTGAATCATAAAAATGATAAAATTGTAAAAAACTGCATGACTGCATCATTCTAATGATGTTTCATGAATAACTCCTTGTGGAAAACAACCCTCAACTCGCTCAAGGTAGACGATGACACTGCTAGTATGATAGAATAGCTCAAATAAAAAACATCAAATGTTGCCACTTATTTACAGTTGTTAAAATAAAAGATCGTGAATAAAATTATATATCCCATCCCATATTGATTGTCAATTTGTATGCACACTCTTTATTAATACAAGGGATTCCACAATCAGCCATTTCTGAGTATGGGGTCTAATCTCATTACCAAATGGCACCGCCCCATGATGGCTCCCTATTCTACTGTCATTCCTCCCCAAATCATGGTTCTAGTATTCTCTCATGCACCTCTATGTGGGGACACTCTTTGCACATGCACACCCATTTCTTCCCACGCTGGTTGGTTAGGGGTAGACTAGCCATTTTATTAGTGTCTACAATCCTCCACGACGGTCTAGTGTGAGAGGCCAATTTATTTGTATACTCTCAAATTAAATATTTCAAAAATTCAATTCCTTAATCCTCACTACCAAGCTACTCTAATCTATTAAAATTACAATTTTAAATGGTGTAAACAATGTACATTATATTATTAACACATGTCTTCGAACATAAGGCAAGTTCATCAATCATAAAAATTAAAACTCATTAAATTTTTATCATCAAAACACATTGAAAAATATTACCATTTCAACAAAATATTAATAAAAAATTTTAGTTATTCATTCTCTCCATTTGGATTTGTTTTAAATACCCATTTAATTTCTAAAATCAATGAAATATTCCCCTTATGGGAAATAATATCAAAGATAAATATTTGAGAATGAATTATCATCTCCATTAGTAAAATTTATAGAACATATTATTCTTTATTGAAACTTAAAGTATGATTTTATTTAAAGAAGGATGGAATCAAATATAATATAGAAATGATATTAAATTAACCAACACTATCTATACATGAATTATGATCTATATAAAAAAAAGTGTAACAAAATTTAATATCAATGATGTTAATAAATGGTTATCATTTTTACCAACATTTTAGCCTTCTATTAGGGGTTATTAAAATATTTTCAACCAATCCCCTACATTCATCCCAACAAATAGATTTAAAAAATTCAAGTGAAAGAATAACATATCCCATTTTGAAATTACTTTTTCTTGTTTAGGTAATCAATCTCCCCCTTTTAGAATTTATTTTTAAAATGTGAAAAAGAAAATGTAACTAACAACCCATAATAATGACAAGCTTCAATTTCTATAATTTTATCAATTATAATTATCATATGAATACCTCAACAAAACTTATTATGTTCATAATATATCAATTGAGATAGTGATATCTGGTGATTGTGATTTTGTGCCCCCGTCCCTTCAAGAGATGTACTCAATACTCCTCCATCATGATTAACTTTTTTCAAGAATAAAATCCTAGAATCTTTATAGATTATATTAAATGTTTCAAAATTGAAATATGATTCCAATTATATTCCATGATGGAAAACATTATAGTTGTAAGATGTTCACAAATTTTATCAAATTCTGGTCTCTCCATAAGTACATGCTTCACCTTAAACTAACTAAGTGATTAAAAACACAATGTATACGTGGGAGTAATATTTTACATCAATTATTTTCTATTAGAGATATAGGTATATCAGTTTCTTCTCAACCTATCCATGTTCTTTGATATCAAAAGGTTTCTTCATATTATATAGAAAATAAGATTGAGGTTTAGGAACTTCCTCTATTTTTCATACATCTTCAAACTATTTTGGACATATTATTAACCATTGTTTAGGAACATACTCATTCTTCCCTTTATGTGTTGACTCCTATTTCCCAATTTTTTTTTTGTAAAACCTATCATTGGTTCGTTTCCACTTTTTATAAAGAATTATTATCATCCAAGAAACCATGTCAAACAATTTTTACTAGAATTCCTAGAAATATTATACCATTTCACAAAAATTTATCATTCATAAAGATACCCTTTTTGGAAAACATAGCAGATTCTTCATCAGAGATGCATTTCACAAAATTAATCCAATTTTTTCTCTACTAAATTGATTATTTATTCAATTCAAGTTTACTTCTATTAGTATTTATATTCACGGTAAATTCTTAATATCTCATGATGTGACATTTCCTACAATAATATAAGTATATTTTAATTTTTGTGACACTCTTTACATCATTCATCACAAACTTCTTGGGAGTTTTTTGTAAAAAAACCTTCTTTTTTCACATCCCAATGCTGAACTATCATATTATTTTCTTACCTAGTTCAAATTTTGTTGTTGTGTTCTATTAATATCAACTATTAAGGATTTGGACAAACTAGAACTCATTATAACAACGTCCATTATAATCTAATAATCATATAATATTTCAATGAAAAAATATATTTTCATAATACATTGATTCTATTTCACTGACTTATTCTTCTATTTCATAGGTTTCCACTTCTCTTAATTTTTTCACCCCTATATATAATATGTATTTAATTGTTATTAAATTAAATATTGCTCCAATAATTTATTCACTGATGCCAAATATAGTGACCTAGGCTTCTCATAAATGGACATTAAATCAATTTTTGATGAATATTCAATACATTACACAATCATTCACATGATGAACACATTAGTTTAGTTTCTTTAAAAACATTGGAACATAATCTTCTAAATCGATTAATTATGTTCAACATATCCCTTAAAGATATCCCCATTTGGTAATCTTTACAAATATACCCTTTTAAAAATAATTCTTCATATCTAGGAGAATGATAATAAAACAATGGGTATGCTCAAATTCTCAATAAGAGTAAAAAGAGAGATATATAGTAAAACCATGAACATAAGGGTATGAGGACAAGATAATAACATTTGAAAACCAAACCATTCATAACAATTATCTTAATTCTAAGTAGTCACATAAATATTGGCAGTTCATATGTCATGAATCATAAAGTAATCAAGAACATGATTTAAGAGTTAATAAAATTATCATAAAACATAGATTTTTTATATAAACATAATCATATAATATATTATGTCAAGGCTAGACACCAAGTCATTCCTAACATGTTAGGCTTGGGATGACCACCCATGTACTTGCTTTTGGCTTGGGCTGACTACCCATGTACCCTGTTTCCATGCTTGGGCTAACAATCCATGTACCCTATAATCTCATATATTATTTATCATTACCCAATTCATTAGAGGTAGAAATGGGACCCACCTATCACATAATGAAATCCTATATTTGTGTGTCATAAGATTATAAAAATCAATCATATCCTAAAACAAGAAATGAAATGGGTTTCATAAACATTTCATCATATCATAATATTTGTAAAGAGATAGGTTTTATAATCATTTAAACATATGATAACCTATGCAAAGAAACATATTTCAAAATCAATTTATTATGGTGTACCATGTTGAAGAGAAAAAGGCTTCAAAAACATCATGCCATAAAAATACAAACCATTTAATGAAAAGATGTGAATGATATTCTTGGATAATATCTGAATTAAGTGATGGGTATAATCAATAGATGTAATATTATATTAAAAATAAAATTTTTCAATTAAAACATTTCTTGAAGAAAATATCAATTCAACTTTGAATAAAATTTTTTATAATATAAAAAAATTTGAAAGCATTATTATTTGAAAATTTAAAAAGTAGATTTGATAATAATTTTAAATTTTTATTGGGGAAAATATGATTTTATATTTGAAATAACTATTTTTTTAAAAAAAATTAAAAATGTATTTAGAAAGCATGGTTTTGGAAGAAATCAGATTTCTGACCGAAAAATGAAATAATTTTTTATTTTTTAAAAAACGAATAATTAGTTATCTTAAGTAACAAAGAGTGTAAAAATTGAACCATTACCTACAAATATCATTAAAAACTAGAGGATAATTATATTCATGAGTATTATTTAGATTTTGATCATAATAATTCAACATTGGAGCTTGATAAAATATAATCCAAATAAATGAAGAGATTGAAACATAAAATCCTTTTAACTTTGGTAACATTGAATCATAAAAACTATTAAGAAATTAAAAATGAAACTTAAAATACAATTAGAATTAATAAATTCAGAATATAATGTTTTAAATTAGATTTATATATACCTCATGAAAGAATATTGGTGCATACCAAAACATACACTTGAATGAAGATGAAGTGAGATAATGATTCCTTACTGATCTGGTAAGTTTTGGACCATAAAACCCATGAAATTTATATCCTAAAATGTATATTTAAATACCCATATATTTATAGATCATAATCATAATATAAATTCATGGGTAGTATATACACCACATCAATGAAATATGTGGTAAACATGGAACGTGTCCCACAGAAAATTAAAAGTGAGATGGAAATGCTCTTAACATAAATCCTGATATGAATCCTACTCATTCAATATCCTATATAAAAAATAAAAGTTTACTATAGATCTATTATATAATAATATTCATAAATATAATATTATATTTGATTTTATTATGATTTTTATTAACTGTTTTTAAATAATTTCATGGTAAAGTTATGTTTTGGGTAATAACTACTTTTTTCATTTATGTTTTGACTTGTAATTTTGGTCCTCTTACTTAAATATTTTTTAAAAAATATACACAATTTATAAAATGATATATATATATATATATAATTTATCTTTTGAATATATGTATTTATATTAATCCATAATATTTGGTGATTGGAAAATGAATTCACCATTCATGGAGAAGGTAGGTCGTACGTACGTATGCACGTTGTTTTAATTTTATTATCATATTGAAGGAAATAATGTTAATTGATATATATGTATTATAATACAATTTGTGTTATTATTTCACATGCATCACATATTTATTTTAAACCCATTGTTAATTCATTCCATATAAAGCATGAATGAATCACATATCTTTTATAGTTATTTCCCTTTTATAGTTGGGGAGAAGTGACATTCTTGTAAACACTCAAAAATTATTCTCTATTACAAGGTAAAAAGTACCTAATGTGGATCAAAAACTGATAATTAGAGGTTTTAGGGATTATATGTCCTAGAAACTCCTCCAAAAACAATTATACACATGTTTTAAACATTTTATTCCCTAAATTCTATGTTTTAGAATTTTTACCATATTGGATTTTCAGTATGGTAACATGTTTTCTATCATTGGTAATTTATCCATTAAGACTAAATTAATGTGAAAATCATTAAATAATTTTGAATAAATAATTATAAATATTATATATATTTTATAATGTAAAAATCATATGTGTGTTGAAAATTCATTTTAACACAAACACATGTAACACACAAAAACACCTCTTCAACCTTAATCATGCTAACTAAGATTTTACAATTAAAAATTATATATAGTAATTATAAAAAACAATTCGTCCAAATATGAACCATATTTTATATTTATTAAAATTTAAAAAAAAAAGATGAAATATGATAGGATTTTTTGTCATTTTAAATCTAATAAAATATAGAATTTATTATAATGACACCAATTCCATTTTTTACATTATCTAGCTAAATTAAATTTAAAAAATATAAAGAAAATAATTGAATTAAAATATATTATTATAAGACATATAGAACATGATATATTCATCTATAAAAACAATGGAACATAATAATTCATTAAATTTACGTCACTTTTATTATTTCTAATATCCATTATTTTGTATTTTATTGACTAAATAATTATTTCGTTGGAATTTTATAAGCATTTAATGTAATTAATTAATCTCTTAAAAATTTATTGTAAATTATTATGGAAAAAACAACTCATGTATATTTAACAATAATATGTATAACTGAACGTATGTTTTTTTCTACTATCCTATATATTTATAGATATTAAAATTATGAAAAGTATATTTTTTTTCTTTATCACTACTTAACATATTATATAGGTCACTTTCATGGGAGAGTGTCCCTAAATGCTATAAAATTAGAGAATAAGGTCATAAGGGTCTAAATAGGTCTAGAAAATGGGCGTTGGATAAGGTTTTAGGTTATTTCAAACCCTAATTTATTTAGGTTAACCCTCTGGTAAATTATTTTTTACCTTAACCACGATCATTAATTTTTACAAAAATCAATATTCCATTTAGTTAAAAATTAAGTTGAATATATTATAAATTTTAAATAATTTTAAATGATAATATTCAATCTAGTTTTTTAAATTGAATTCATATAATTGAAAAATTTTAATTTAAAATTATTCCTGTAAACACAATGAGAAAGTATATTTTTAAAAAGAAAATGTTTAAATGTTTGAAATATATTTTTATCAAAATTTAATAATAAATTGATTCTGAGGGACTGTATTGGATTAATGATTTCTTAATCTATATAATTTTACTTCAGAACCATTTAAAAATATAATTTAACATTATAAAATTTTTAGATGAAAATATAGTTGTCAATTAAAATTTTATATTTTTTACTATTCATCAAAAAATTAAATTTTCTAAAAATCAAAAAATATAACCCTAGTATAATTTTGATATTAAAAGTTAAAAAATGAATTTTATTTTACCAAAATTAATTTTATAAAATTTTAAAAAATATAATTTTTCATTCTTCACAGGACAGTAATAAAAAACATTTTTTTTGAGAAAATAGTATTTTCAAAACATATAAAGGATTTAACGGAATTTAAATAATTTTTTTACCAAAATGTTTTCTTTAAATAAAAAAATTAAATTAATATAAATATTAGTTATTTCTATTCATATCTATTTTATTAAAGTCTAGGTAATAATGGTCATGTTTAATTCATTATCTTAAAATTATATATTGGTTTTGTTATAACATAGCATCAAGTGTAATGTATGCTAACCTTGTGTTACAAATAGAGAAATCAGAAATTGGTGTTTCATGTAATTCAATTGTAACTCAATATTGTTTTTAATAAAAATATATAAAATATTAAATTTATTTTAATTCATTTTTCCGAAAATATCATGGAGTTTCAATCTACCTCCATCAAAATGAAATTTTCAATCAAAATTCCTTACTTTGGAACCAAAAAACATGGAATAATTTTGAACAATTACATCCTCAAGTTCCTACATAAATTCTTTAAGATATTTTTTTCCATAAAACATTGTCTGGGTGAGTGGTCTTATTCTTTATAACATTCAATTTTCCATCTAAAATTTCAACTTGGTGTTCATTATAAGAAATTTCATATTCCAGTGGTATGACCCCCTGTGTTCAGTACATGTGGTGGATCACATATATAAATATCAAGAGTTATACATGGAACACATCATGAAACTGGGAGATGTTTTTTAGAATCTCCAAATTGTAATATACTATCCCAATATGATCATGTATTTTAATGGGACCGATATACCTAAGGATTATTTATAGAGTATTTCTTCTATGGAGAAAATTCATTCAGTGTATTTATCACTATCTTAAAATAATATATTTCATCTATGATTATCTGCATAATATTTCATTCAAATTTTTTATTCCTAAAAAATTTTCTAAACGGATCTAACATAATCTACCATCTCATCAGATTTCTCAGGTTTCAATAGCTTTCTTTATACAACTTCATTCTAGTATGTTAGAGTTATACACTTCTTTATAAAAATGGTTTCATAGGGTTACATCAAAATTATCAATTAGAACCTATTATTTTAGGAAAACTCATCTAGATAATGGTGTGATCCCAACCACCTTTTAAATCTGTTGAACAAGAACATAACATATCCTCTAGGGTATGAATTGTTCTCTTAGACTGACCATTGGTATGCTAATGATACATAGAACTGGAAATAAACTAAGATTCAAGATTTTGCTAATGAATTTTACAAAAAATTGAGGTAAAATTTATATACCAATAAAATACAATTAAATTTGGTATTCCAATAAATCTTAACACATCGTTAATATATATTCTGCAAAGAACGTCCAAAGAGAAATCTTCTTTTGTGGTGAAGAAGTGTGCTAACTTTCTATGGTGATATAGTAAAACCCATAATTTCCTCAACACAAAAGATATTTTAAACACTAATTCATACATATATATTTAATATTATGTCCATAAATTGTAATGTAACTCTTTCATAAATAAAATTTTCATTAAAACATAGAAAAAACAAAGGGTTTGTATTCAAATATTCATAATCTGGATAAACTCCCTTCACATAAAACCTCACTTGGGGTGTCTAAGACTTTTAACATATGATCATACAAAATCTTATAAACCCATAATTTAATCCCTAAATCAAATATTAATAATAAATGGAGACATACATGCTTCCAAAAATAACAAAATCCTTATATGTGTCATCATAATATAAATACAAATACCATTGGGAAGAAACATCTTAAACATAACCATTGAATGCCAATACATCAAAAACTCAATAATTCAACTTCAATGATTGACATGGAATAAGTTATTCCTTATTATATAATTTAATTCATGGGTTCAAGCATTGATTTGGATAATTCCCATATTCTAAAGACATAAGTTTTAAACTCTATAAAAATTTTCACTCTATAAAATTCTTTTCCACAAAGATAGATATTCCTTTCCATTTAAGATGTTCCTATTAGTTCTTTTTACCATACTTATTATATGTAGGAATATGAATATTCATTCCTCAATGTTCATTCCCACATGAACTTTCATAAAATCCAATCTTCCTACTATATTTAAGTGTTAGGAATCTCACCAAATTTCATGTTTTTAATCATATATTTTGATAGATTATTAATCAAAATCAAAACTTATTTCTCCCTAATAATCATCTAAAATGGTTTCTGATAGTCTCAAAATTTCACATTATATTCCATGTTAACATGATTACTTCTACTTATAAACATTCACTAATACAAAATTCATAGTGTGAGAAACACTAAATATATATGGGAACCATATAACCATGAAAAATTACTTATAGGATTTCTAAATCATGAAACATTCTTTAATCTCAGACAGCATAGTTTAATCCCAAACCATTCATTGTAATAATCAATTTAAATATTTCATGGTGGTTTGTAAAGTGTTTTTGAATTTCCGAAGCTTGTTCCCTAAGAGTGTCAAATGTTGTGTGCAACAAGCCTTATTATCGTGCAGCAATTCCTGGTCAAGTATAGCTCAATATAGTGTTGTCAGGGTTGTTACCCCTATGTATATCTAGGTTAAAAGAACATACGCTTGTAGTATCTAGGTAGAGATAGAATTTATTGGAAACCACTCATAAATTCTTTTACAATATTCCAGGACATTTACATATACTTTGGCTCATCCTTAGAATTATATTTATAGACATCCATATATATATCTTTTGAAATATCCCTAGGGATTTCACTAAATTTTTCTAATCATAGTTTCTGAGGCTTGACTAAACCTTTCCACTAATACTAAATATAGTGACCCAATATTATCAAAAATGGATATTTAATAAATTTTTAAGAATATTAATTACATTACACAAAAAATCACTCTATTAACATTATAGTTTTGTGCCTTTTAAAGCATAGAAACATAATATTATAACTTGGTGAAAGATATTCAATATCTCACTTAATGTTATCCCTCTTTGGTATTCTTCAAAAATATACCCGAATAAAAATATTCATTCATAATAATGGAAAAGGAAACATAATAATGGGTGATATTCTATGATCAGTAAGGGTAAAAATGGGAAATATGTAAGTATAACATGAACATAATGGTATGAGGACATGCATATAACATTTAAAAACCATAACTTGCATATCAAATATCATAATTTTAAGTCATTTCATAAATATTTGAAATTTAGAATACATGAATCATAAGGTAATAAAGAAAATATACATGATATAATAAAATTTAAATAAAACATATATTTTTGGAATAAACATAATCATAGAAAATATTATGTCAAGGCTATCCACCAAGACATTCATAACATGTTAGTATTGGAATGACCTCTCATGTATGTACTTCTTTCTTGATATGACCACCAATGTACCTTCCTTTTTGGGCTTGGGAAGACCACCCATTTACCCACTGTTCACATTTAACATTTATAATTACCAAATGTATTATAGGGAGATATATGCCCCACCCACCACAAAATGAAATCATACACATGTGTGTGTTAAGATTTGAAAAATTAATCATATCATATCCCATGAAATGAAATGGGTTTCATAAAAATTTAATCATATCATAACCAATTGAAAATAGATAGGTTTCATAATTATTTCACCATATAATAACCAATGAAAATAAATGGATTTCATAAGATTTTTAATATGGAATAACCTGTGGAAGAGAAATAGGTTTCATAATGTTCATTCCATCGAACCATAAATCATTCAATAAAAGAAAATTAACGGTATACATGGATAATATTTCTAGAAAGGAATAGTTAGAACTGATGGATTTCTTCGTAGATGTAAAATTAGTTTAATCATTTAATACATCTTTTATGAAAATTTCATTTCTGATTTGATTTTTTTTAAAACATAAATCATTTTGAACACATTTTTTATTAAAATAACATGGAAAATATATCAAAATAAAATCTAAAAATCATTTAAATTTTTTTAAGGAAAATAACCTTTCCTATCATAAAAAAGAATAATTTTTTAATTATTTTTTCAATTTTTTTTTTGTAAACATAGTTTTGGAAGAAAACAGATTTCTGACCGAATAAATAAATAAAGTCAGATTTTATAAAAAAATATTTCTCAATTATATTATGTAATGAATAGTGGAAAAATGGTACAACTACCTGAAAATATCTTCAATAACCATAGGATAATAGAATTCACAAGGATTACTTCGAGGTAGATCAAGATATTTCCACATTGGGTACTTGAGCATATACAATCCTGATAAATGGGGAGACTATAACATAAAATATTTACCACTCTGGTAACATTGAATCATAATACACGTGAAATAATAAAGAAAGAAACATTAAATATCATTTGTATGAATAAATTCATGAAATTACATATCAAAGGGGCTGTATATACACACCATGAAAGGATACCAGTGCATAACAAAACATATATCTCAAAGAATGAAAAATGAAACAAAAATCCCATACCCATTTGGTAGCTTTTGAACCATAAAACCCAAGAAATATATATCATAAATTTTATATATAAATCACAATAAATTTATGGATAAAAATTATAAAATAAATTCTTAGGTAGAAAAAACACCACATCAGATAAATACATGTTGAACATGACATGTGTCTCATAGAAAAAAAAGTGTGACAAAAATCCCCTTAACATATGTATTTCCTTCTATCTTACTCGTTAAATCTACTGTATAGTAAATATAATTTTATTATATTTTTTTAAAGACCCATATTTATATATATAATAACATATTTTATTTTCTTATGACTTTTCATAAATGTTAAAGTTATATTTCGGGTAATAACTACTTAGTTTTTCTTATATGTTTTGACATACCATTTTTGGTACTCTTACTTTGATCATTATTTAATAATATAAATAATTTAAAAAATTATATTAATATCATATATATTAACTATATATATATTTATAACAATCAATAAATTTTTTTGACAGAATATGGAATACACCGTTCATGGAGACGGTATGTCATACGTACTCATGAACAATGTTTTCATTTTCATTTCCTATTAAACGAATGAAAAGTAAATGAGAGAAAATATATTATCATTATAATTGAATTAATATTCCATATATATAAACAATTTTTATTAAACCCATCCTTAATAAATTCCATGTAATGCATGAACGAATCACATTGCTTCACAAGGCAGTAGTCCACCGTACACACGAACAACGTTATCGTATTCCACAAAATTGAGACCATGAAGTAATGTGTGATATAATTATTATGGAATAAGAATGAAATAATAAATATAATAAATCCAAATATTATTTTAATCATTATTAATAATTTTTATAAGTGGTAACGGAAAAAACGAACGACACTGGTTCACGAAGAGATAGTTCGCCTTCCACACAAACGATGATTTCATAACCCATTTGATGGAAGTGTGTGTGTTTTTTGGCTTTACCATTAAATTAAAAAAATAATTTTATTTCATATAATGATGTTATTATATAATTATTCTATTATGATAATTTAAGGAGGTGGGGAAAGATATAAAATAAAATTGATTTTTGAAGAACATTACCTCTTCTTCTGGTATCCCCTTTAGGTTTGCACTAAAACCTATCTTGGTAGAATTATTTGTGAAAATAAAAATCCTAGGATTAGGTTATATAATTTTGGAAGTGATTTGAGATGATATTGTTCAGGAAAAATGGATTTGATGGTTTGGATAAGTGGGATGAGTGAGTTCCCTTTTATATTTGAGGAGTGACATTCATGTAAAAACTCAAAATTACTCACTATTAAGAAGTCAAAATTATCAAAATCTTCTAAAAAACTAATAGTTAATGGTTTTAAGGCATTATATGGTATTTAAAACCCTCCAACACATACTTATAAAAAAATTTAAACATTTCTTTCCATAACTTCTATGTTCCCCTATTTTTATCGTTTGGTTTCTCACTACGATAGCATGTTTTTTAACCTTGGTAATTTATCTTCTAATTATATATTATTGTGAGACTTATTAGTTGATTTGAAATCATTGGTTATAAATATTTTGTATAATTTATAAACTAAATATCTTATGTGTGTTTGAAATTAATTTAAACAAAAGCGCATGTAACGTGCATAAACAATGGATTAACATTAATCATGCCAACTGAGTTTTTAATATTTAATACTCAATATAGTAATTATTATAAAAAAATTATTAAATATATGGAACATAGTAGATATTTATTAAAATTAAAAAATAACTTCACTTAAGATATGTTTTTTAGTAAATTTAAATTAATTAATAAAATATCATTTATTATAAAATGACATTAGTGTTAATTTCTAAATTATTATTTTAATTTAAATTAAAAAATATGATGAAAATAATGGAATTAAAATATATTACTCCTAGACCTATTTAAAATGATATATTAATATAAAAAAATATTCTAATATAATAATTCTTTCAATTTACTTCACTTTTATTATTTTTAGTATATGTTTCTTTATCTTTTATTAACTATATATTTATCACGTTGACATTTATTAGGCATTTTAAATAAATAAATCATCTCTAAATAATTTAAAGATAAATTATTATGATAATAATAAATCATTTTCATTTAGGAATAATATTTATAACCAATAAAATGTTTTTTTTACGATCCCAAAAATTTATAGATATTAAATGTAATAAAAGTTACTTTTTTATCAATTTTTCTTTACTTAACTTATTATATATGTCACTTTATAGGAAAATTGTCCTAGAAACTTATAAAATTTAATTTTAAGTTCATAAGGATATAAATATGCTATAAAATTTGTTTTGGATAGTATTTTGAGTTATTTTGACACTAATCTTCTTAGTTATCCCAATGTAAATCAGTTTTCACCTTAACTATGGTAAATAATTTTTATTACATTCACCAATACATTAGATAAAAAATTAAATTTTACATTATTATATACAAAAAATTATTATTACAACATATATTTAATACATTTTTAAAATTATATTTATAGAATTGGAAAATTTTAATTTAAAATTATTCCCACCGACACGATGAGAAAATGAGTTTTTTAAGAGAAAATGTCCAAATGTTTGGAATAGTTTTACATATAAATTCAATATGAAATTGATTCCAATGACCTATATTAGATTAATGGATGTATGATTTATCTAATTATAATTAAATATAATTTGAAAATATAATTTATATAACAAATTATTTAAAGAAAATACATTTTTAAATTAAAATTCAGTATTTTTTTGTCCATCAAAAAATAAATCTTTTCAGAATAGTCCTAAAATTTTACCCAAAGATAATTTTACATTACAAGGTATAAAATTAATTTTATTTTATAAAATTTATTTTCTGAAATTATCAAAAATTAACATTATTATTGTTAAAAAAGAAAAAAAAAATATTTTTTTAGAAAATAGTATTTTCTAAACATATAAAGGTTATATAGAAAATTTTATAATTTTTCATCTATATGTTTAATTTATGGTAAAATATTAAAATTAATATAAGAAATAGTAATTACTAATGATTTCAGTAAGTTTAACAACTAGTTTTGAATGGTTGAGAATAATTTAATACCTTAATAACATATCAAGGTTTTATTTAAACATAGCAGCTGGTGTAACGCATGCTAACACAATGTTTCACGTAATTAAAGACTAACTTGCTGTTGTAAGTAAAACAATTTTAAATAAATAATTTTTTTAATAATATTATAGAAAATATTAAATTTAATTCAAAAAAATCACAAAATATTAGGGTGTTATACCCGAAATTACAACAAAACCAACTGTAGCTAACAAATAATAATTTATTATTTTGTGACAAATTTTTACTATGTTAGACATATTAATGATTTTAGAAAACACTATACTTAATTTTTGATTTATTTGGGGAATAATAATTTCTACACTTATTCACATCAACCATTAAAGATGTAATGGATTTATAAGAAACATTTGTCACGTATGATTTTCTATATTTTAGAGATAATTATATACTAGTCAACAATATAGAAGTATTACAAAAAAATATCATGGAAAATGATTACCTTTTTAAATGATCTTGTTGTTGAATAATCCTTGTATAATCTCAAGCTCCTTTTTACAATAGAATAATTCTTTTCAAAAATTTAACCCTTATTAGAATAATTATTAACAATACTTATTTTCTCAATAGCATGAGAAGTATGAGCTTGTTTCTCTTCCATATTTCTCATTTTCACACCTAGTTGAAGAAATTTTATGTTGAGATAAATATTCTCATATTCAACTAATTAGAAGATTTATTCCCACTGAATATTTTTCTTATGACTATCATCTTGATGCCCTTGGTTGGAATTCAATAATTTTTTTGAAGACAAACACTTTTTGATTTAACCTATAGTTGAGAATATTTTACATTCATATATGTATTATACAAATTTTCTAGATCTTGTATAAATTCTATAAAGACGATTTCATATAAAATATTGTTTACAAACATTGAACTGCAATTCATCCATAGATCAAAGATATCTTCAATTGCAAAGAGATACTATTCTATCCTTTTCTCTGATAAGTTTTGTGAGAGTGTTACATATGAAAAAAAATTAGGCAATGCCTCTTCTATATTATTAGCCTCTTATTCTAGTAGTAATTTTTCATCCTGATGCACCTTCAAAACATCGACCATATATGTAGCCACTCCTCTGGGAACATTCTTTATATTATATCTAATTTGAGAGTTGAACATATTTTCATAAAAACTTGAGAATTATTCATTATAATTATAATCAACTAATTTCATTAAAAAATTACCATTATGAGTGCATTATACCTACATTTGATCATTATTCATCTTTCCGTTCTTATTCAAGTTCATTTTCACTCTATTCTTCTTATTTTTATGATTATTTACAGAAACATCAACATTTTTAACATTAGGATTAGAGGTAGGATTTTACATTTGAAGTTATTTTGAATTTTATTCTAACTCAAATATGACCTTCCTATACGTCCAATATAAACAACAATACTGATGAAGTATATCCAACCAGAGGTGGACATCCCTCTGAAACCAATTGAAGTGCCCAATGAATCATGGAGTCACACTGGGGGGGGGGTGAATCATATTTTTATTGTTTTACTGGATTATTTTTTCCCTTTTAATTTAAACCTATATCACCTATTATGTTGAGTGTATCCTATATTGAATGAAGAAGGTAAATGAAACACAACACAAATCATTTTGAAAACATTCAGTACTAAGACCTACTGCTTTCCATGTTGGTTATTACCCCCCATCATGGACTCTCTACTATAATATTGTTACCAATTACAATGGTTTAGGATACAGCTAATTGTAAACACTAGTAGTTTATCCTACAGTAGATCCTAGTTATACCCCGTAGTGATCAAAAGATTTTTCCTTAGTTGGTTAAACCCCCCAAACATTTTACTGGTTAGCCCCCCAGTCTCTCATGTCTCTTTATCAACTAGTTAGACTATCAAATCATAAGATCCTTATTCATCTTCAGAATATATGATCTACTATGGTATTATCACATGATATTTCTCAATGACATTTCTAGAACACACTTTCTCTTGTATAAATTTTAGCACCTTTTCATAAATTCTAGTCTCTATAAAATATGTATAATCACCAAATCAATTGTCAGTTTCCTTAGTGTAACACTTACTAGGCTATGATTCCTTCTATGTGATGTCCCAATCTCACTAACTATTCACTGATCATTAATGATCTGAACTAATCTAAATATGATGATAAATAAGATATAAATTTCTTTTGAAATTATTCCTTGCTCAGTCTCAATCTAATTAATGCAATTCATGCCAAATATATTTCATGTGAATCACTCTACAAACCTCATTCATGTATGTATTAAAATATATAGTCTTCTCCAAATAATATTAAAAAAAAGTATAATTGCAGAAACACGAATGATTCATGCATGAATTATTTCATGATAACAAATGAGTTGAATTTTCAAGCACAATACACTACCATATTCTTTCCTACATTGTTTTAGGTGAAGAATGTATCTCATACACACCTCTCCTTTTCATGTCTTAGATCATGTTCAAACTGTACTACACTTAATAACATGCATGTATATTAGGCATGTACAATGAATTTCAAGCATACACAATGAATTTCAAGCATGCACACACTGTACTAATTCCTTCATATTCACAAAGGATTTAAACTATCATTGTAAAAATAACCACACTGAATTGGTTCACGTAATTTTTCTTCACTCATTCATATCAATCACGGTTCAAAATTATTGAAAAATCTCATATTCCTCATGATACAAATTTGAGTGTGGATATGAAAAGAAAATACTCATGGATCTCAAACCGTCATCATCTGATCATGAATGTAAATTCTCAACATGAATGCATGAAATATTCTCAGGGAAAGAAAATGATTTAAAGTATTAATTTTTCTATGGACTCTCTAAAAATTCACATTATTCTTATAAAATGAAAATGATATTCTTTCGGGAATTTATAGACAAAAACTCATAGACATAACTCATGTAGAGTAACTAGGATCAATCATAAACTAAATCTTGAACATTCTTCACGACATTGAAAAAACACATACATTATAAAACTGATTTTATTCACATTGTATATCCTATGTTTAATCATATCGTTTTCATAATTTTTTTTCATATTGACTTGATCATAGTTGAATTCCCTATAAGATAAAATGGTGAATTAATTCCTTATTTCATCATTAAGATGATATATATTGAAGATGTATTGATGTATATAAACCCATGACATGATTGAGGTAGAATACAATTATATTGGTATTATTGAACACCTCATATCAAAATCATCAAATAATTCCACTTATTTATAAATTTTTAGATGATAGGGAAACAATAATTCCCTTTCTCACATCCCACATCAATAGTCACTTTGTATTCAAGCTCCTTAATAGTACAAGCACTTCCACAGCCATACAATTGTGAGTCTATGTTTTGCTCCTATTACCCACTGGTGATGCCCTATGCCGGATCCCTCTTTAAATTCCATGACACCCGACACAACAGTTCTGGTATTCTCTCATGTACTATTTTATGGGAATATTATATGAAATTTTACACCCATTTCTGCTCATGTTGGATGGCTAGGGGTTGACTGCCCACTTAAGAAGTGGCTGCAATAATCCATGGATTCTTAATGTGGGAGGCCAATTTTTTTGTGTGATCTAAAATTAAATAACTACCCAATTCTAATCCACAATAATAACCACCAACTCTCTCAAATATCTGCATCTTATAAAATCAAATGGATTAGAAAATTTGACATAAAATAATAAACAAAAATCTTTAAAAAATAGACCTGTTCAACAATCATCACAATTAATACTCATTGATTTTTTATCTTCACAAAAAATTGAAAAAAATTACAACTTCAACACTATCTTAAAAAAAATTATTTATCAAAAATGGTCAATGATATCCTAAAAATTAATAATAATAGGTCAAAATTGTATTTCAAGATCATTTTCCAATTTTTGAGGAATTTTCCTAAGGATATATACTTTCTTGATTAAATTCCAATTAATAAGAACAATATCATCCCTTGGTTAAGCCTTGATCTATTAAAGCTTCTTAAATTACTATAAGAGGCGATTTTTTCAAGTCTGAAGCACTAAATAAGATCCACAAAATAATTATAAGTCATTCCTTCTATCTATTTTTTTTATGAAAAACAATATTCTTATCACAAGTTTTGTATAAATCATTATATAGTGAAATAATAAATAAATCTCTAAAACATTTTCAAAAATTCAACTTAATCAATTCAGTAAATGGTTAACCATATAACCATCAAAAAATCAAAATTTATGAATAAGGTCTCTATATTTCCCCAAATAAACATAACATTAATCCCCCACATATGATAAAGTAGTTCTTGATTTTCACATAATAAATATGTAATACATTATTCATATATTTTCTCGAATCATTGAAATAACTAGAATTAACCTACAACATTAATGAAATAAATACATACTTATTAATTCCCTTAATAAAACCACTTATTACTGAATATATTTCATTTATTAAATAATGCTGAAAACTCCATCAATGATAACATAAATAACTTTTTCCATAAATCATCAATCATTTCCGAGGTCATCAGTACTGTCAAATTTAATCTATTCATATCAATAACATTTTTATCCAGACTAAACACAATTTTATCATAATTATGGAGATATTTAGGGTTTTATTCCCTTAAAAAAATATAACCTTTTAATTAAATCACTTTTCTAGGTCATCAGCACCAATGAACATATTTTTCTTAAAATCCTAAATGAAAAACATATACGGAAATATCATGAAATATTTCATGATTTTAATAACATAATAATTAAGTTAAAATAAAAAAACACTTCAATCATCCCAGTTCATCCTTAAAATATTA
This sequence comes from Viscum album, assembly GCA_963277665.1. Classification (NCBI taxonomy): domain Eukaryota; kingdom Viridiplantae; phylum Streptophyta; class Magnoliopsida; order Santalales; family Viscaceae; genus Viscum; species Viscum album. The sequence goes on along the minus strand of OY728136.1, from coordinate 1,718,170,309 downwards.
ACTCGGATTCCTCAAATAATTCTTTAATACCTATTTCCTTTCATATGTCATTCACAGTCTCTTCAACATCAGCAGTAAAATCATTACTCATACAACCTTGTAATTCTCTTTAGGAACGTTCCCTTTAGGACATTAATTTTCATAATTCCCATACTACCAAAATTAAAAAAATTGAACAGTTGATGATACCACAGAGATACCATTATTCATATCCATTATATGAACCAGACATTTCATTTTTTCCTTTATAATTATTTGATTTGTGTCATTAATTTCTACACCCAAAACTTCTTCTCATCCCTCTAGGAGTTCATGTTAGGGATTCCTCCCACATTCTTGATATGAGGGAAACTTAATCTTCTTTCCTCCAGGGTCTCCACTTCCTAGCCTCTCAGAAACCATGATCCTTACTTTATTTGGTGAGTTTTAGAGTTAGTTAAATTACATGTTTTTAATAATGCTCTATGATAACTGATTTTGAACAATCCAAATATCCTCCACTCTAGTCATCATCCTAGTATTTTCATCAATATAATTTTTATCACATTCACTTTCAATATAGTTCCTCTTAGCTCCCTCCATTGGCTAAAACCAAAAAGCAAAGTGTGAGTAATAATATTCATAGTGGAAAACCACATGATCCTAAAAAATTTCAAATAATATTTCTAAAAAATGAAACCTTATTTTCAATATATGACAACGTAGTATTATCATATTATTTTCATAGTTATCATATATTTAAATCCTTCATGGTGGTTTGTGAAGATTTTTTGAATTTCTAAAGCATATCCCATGGGCGAATCAAATAAGGTGTGCAATAACACTCATTATTGTGCACTAAGTAATGATTGAGTCCATATTAATGCACCCTTTTCGAATTTATTACCAACTAGGATCCACTAAAACCGAGCCCCATCCACTTTTAGAATCTATAAATGGATGTAATTTTTTGGAAACATGTTTCATTATCCTTGAACAAAATTATAGTACATGTTCCTATGATTTGACTCATCCGTAAGCTTATGCTTAGATATATCCATAGACACATCCTTACACATATCCCTAAGGATATCACCAAATTTTTATCATCCTTATTTAAAAATCCTAGAAAATCATTTTCATTGATATCAACTATAGAGATCCTGAATTCTCATACATAGATATTACATATTTTATATGACTATTCATTACATTAAATAAGAACATACCCGATGATTGTAATGGTTTAGTTCCATTGGAGTCTAGTTACACAATATTACCAATTCTTGAAAGATATCTAATACATCCCAAAAATATCTTCCCATTAATAAATTTTCATAGAAATTCCCTACTGAATTTTTTTTGTATGTTAGAGAACTGTAAAGAAAAGAAAGGGTGATCTTATATGAACAATAAGAGTAAAAAAGGGATATAGATAAGCATAACATGAACATATGGGTATATGGATTATAACATTTAATGACCACACAATACAAATAAATGTTCACAATATTAAGTCATGAAATAATTATTTGATATTCATAAGACATCAATAATTTGGGAATCAAGGAAAATGGGTCGAAATATCTCATGTCTAAATGGATCATAAATTTCTAAAAGAATTGGAATTTTCATTACTCGGTGGGTATAATCTTGAAGAAAGACATATAATGCTATTATGAGAGTTGGAAAGTATCAAAATGGTGTTTTGAGATGAGGAATAATGTTTTGGAGGTATCTTTGGTGTTCAATTGAGCTTTGGATGCTTCAGGTTAATTTTAAATAGTTTTGGAGTCTTCTGGAATGGTTACATAGTTTCCAATGCATGATTTAGGAGAAATCATGAGACAACATGATGATAAAAAGTTTATAAGTTCAATTTGAACTAGGAATGATTGGATTTCTTGGTTATAAGATGGGTTGGGGTAAACCATGTGAGGAAAAGGATAAACCATACAAGGATAAAGAGATTCTGAGATATAGTGCATGGGTTGTTCATGATTTCAGACTAACCATGTGCTTTTTTGTATAGAGGATGATGTTATTAAGGAATAGCTGGCACATGGTTTGTCAAACAATGTGTCACAACCATGTGAGGAAGTGGTGTTATAAAACATGGGTGATCATGGTCGGTGCATAGTTTGGCCAACCGTGTGGCCAAACTGCACGAGTGTTGGTCTTGGACATGACCAACCACACGGTTGGCACACAGTTTGAAAAACCAGGCAGACAAACAATGTAGGTTCAAATATTTAATTAGAACTAAGAAATTTTTCCAAAATTACTTCTAGCGGTTTTCAACTATTCCACACCTTTCTCCCCTATTCCATGAACATGAACAATGGGTTGTCTAACCCCTTCCTCATTCACCCAATCATGACTTTGAGTGTTTTTTCTTAGAGTTTGAAGTGAGTTATCTTCCTCCGATGGTTTCCCCTCATCCAACACATAATTCAATCAGATTTTGGAGTTCTTTAATTTTGGTATTTTTGATGATTCCACCATATCATAGTGGTATTATTCAATAATTATGGTGCTTTTGGTTGATAAGGTAAATGGACACACTGAGATGGATTCCACACCTAATTATATGGAATTTTGTTAAAGTATGTTCTTGAGGTGGTTTTTCTTAGGTTTTTCAAAATGGTTTAGTTTAATTAGATTTAAATTTAGTATCGGGTCTTATGTGTTTTACCAGGAATGGTTTAGAGAGTCATTTGTCGACCATTTTTGGTGGGTTAATGGAGTTATTCCATGATGTGGGCATTTTAATAGTTTTCAAGAATTATTCAATGTTGATTTTTGGGTAATTAATTAATTATAATAATTATAATTAATTAATTTTTGTTTCATGGTGTGAGGATAAGGATTGGGTGACGGTGAAGTGATTATTTGTGTACTGAGAGGTTTAGAATATGCATGGATAGACCGTGAAAATGCAATATTTATTTTAAATTATAGTTAATGGAATATCTAAAAAGTTAGGTGGTCTTAGAGCCTTCCAATAGTTTTAATAAAATTTTAAATGTGCATTGTCGTATATTCCTTTGATCCATGTGTGTTAGGACTTCTTCTTAATTTTATGAAATTGGTTTTGAATTTTGAACAACACCTTGGACCTTCCACATATTCCCTCGGGTGTATAGTGATGTGATACCATACCTATGGCAACCCATGGGGTGTGCCAACATTTGGAAGTGGAATGATTTGTGTTTTAAAATTAATGAAAATTTCTCTGATGATTTATGAAATAGTTTAACTGTGTGATTGGGGTTTTGGCATTGTTTTGTGGTTCAAAAAAGAATAATTTTTTTAACATGACTCTTTATTTGAAATTAGATGTTAGAATCAATATAGTTTTTAATGTGGGTTGTAATAGATTTTTAATATTTATTTGTAATGGGTGTGTGGTGACTATTTAAATGGTTTTCATGGAATATGGAGGCCTTAGAACCCACATGATTTTCAAACTATAAATACCCACATTTAAATGGTGGTTCAAAATGTGTAACGATGCTATGTGGTTTTGGTATTTTTGTTACTTGCAAAAAGGATTAGATTTTTAAGGCATGTTTTTGTATAAATAGTGTTTTAGGACCATGAAAAATGTTGTGAATCGGAAGGTAAATAGAAATGGTTAAAAGGGTGTGATTGTTTGTTAAATGTATTGAATACCATTTATTGAATATTTATTTTAGTAAAATTATGAAATGGTTTAAATATTGAATTTGGTTTAATGTGATGAAAGTAATAGATCATGGGAATGATGAATGAAATGGTAATGATTAATAATGGAATATTTTGGGGGATGGATAGACATTGAATTTTGGATCGTGATTGGATTCATTGAATGACGATCCATGTTTATCAGCCTATTAAAAAAGATTTTGGGATATTGTATGGACCCTCTAATCCCCATTTTTGGGTGGGCTAGAATGATTCTCCAGAAACCCGAGTGCACAATAGTTTTTCTGGAAAAGGACTGATGTGCTAGAACTGAAGGGGTGTGGACATGGAATTCAATATCTAGGTTAGGATAGTCATACATGGAATTATGAGTCCCAACTAGATTCATTAATTGATGATTAATGTTTTCCAATATATGAACTAAGGTTTGGGACGATCAAACATGATGTTTCAAGTCCCGATTAGATTTATAGACTGATTCTCTATGTTTTATGATCTGTGACCTCATGGTTTGGATGGCCATGCATGGTGTTCTAGACCCCAGTTGGTTTCCTTGATTGAAGATCCTTGATTTATAACTAGTAACCTCTATGATACATGTATCATATGAAAATAATTGTCCAATTTGGTTTGATGGATATGGATAAATTCTGGATTAATTCATAAAAGTGAATAACTAAACGTTATTTAATAATGCAACCTATGTTATGTACCCGCTTTTCTACTATTTCCGCTTTTTTCATACACTGTTACACTGACTAGTATTTTCTTTAAAAACCATTTTTGGAGTCCTACTGAGTTTTACTGGCACCCTTCATGGGCTTCCATTGTAGTTGGGTTCCCAAGTAGTTCTCACATGTTGATTATAGGCACTAGGTTGGGCTAAGGCCCATTTTGATTATTAGTTGACTCATTTATATTTATTTAGTGGTTTAAGTTGACTCGATGGGTTTTTCTCGGTGATATAGTGGACCCTTCATGTAGTTTATTTTGTTTTTGGGTATGTTATATAATTTTCCTTGTGGGCGGTTAGATATATATATGATGTGGACATTCAATACATTATTTAATTCCATTTTATTACATTATATTTTATTTCCAAATTATATATTCTTTCTATGGAATCGAATGTGTATGATATTTGGTTCTATTATATTGGTTATGCACACTAATATGGTGGTATAGTCTCCTCACAGTTCCATTTTAGGGTCCCACTACTAGTCACAAGCCTCTAGAATATGAGGATGTGTGCTTGAGTTATTTTGGTGAACTGACATGGGGAATCATTTTAGTGTATTATGGGATGGGAAATTAGAAATTTGTTTTAGAGTAGTTTCTTTTTTTATTTTAATATTTGGTGTTTGGATGATAGAATACATAATAATGTGTTGGACCATTTGATGGATACTAGTTTGGTTCATAGAAAACACCTATTCTAGTATGAATTCCAGGTTACCATGGGTTGATATTTCTATCATAGTATGTGATGGTATAGAAATATATGATTTTAACTTTAAGAAATGCACATGATATTAGTACTTGATGGTTTATGATAGATTTCATGATCATATACCATTGGAAAGAGGTCTATGACATGGTTTTGTACTTCATCATGCAAAGGAATGATGCATCTCACACATCATTATAGAAACATATGATCCACATCTTATAGGAAAACTAGTGTGTATTTTATAAAATTTATTTTGATGGAAGGTAACGTGGATATACGATGAGGCGTTCTGAGGTGAGATTATTGGTGTAGTCCTTGTGTGTAATGGGTGTAGTGACCTATGTGGGTCATTGTGATATGACTGTTAGACTGTTGGGCCTATGTGGATGGTTTCTTTTGAGGTCGGTAGTACATTTGGGTCCTTTAGGGAGTGGTATGATGTGAAGATGCTTGAAGAGGGATAATGAAGTAGTTGTGGGTAGATGGTTGGAATGTGATGTCTTTATGTTGTGATATTGTAGAGGAGTGTGGTTTGACTTTTGGATGTTATGCGATGATGAGGTGGGTGTATGTTGATACCTATGATTTGTTTCCTTTAGTGAGTTGGCGTAGACCTTGATTGGTTCGACCTAGTGACCTTCTCACGTGACTCTGGTGTTAGGAGTGGTGTTGTGTGGATATATAGGTCGAACCGTGAGGAGGGATTACCAAGTTATGGGATCTTTTTGGGTTCTTGTGGTATATATGAATGCTTTGGACTCTTAAAAATGGTACCAAAAGGGTGAAACCTAGTACAGGGTTTGGGATCATGGGATGCCCCTGGTTTTGGGAAAGACCACATAAGTGACATTAGTTTAACCATATGGTTAGTTTCAATAGGGGTGTATTTTTAGAATTTCTAGCCAAAATAATGGATGTGTAGCTGAGTGTGCCTAATGGTTATGAGAGAGTTCGAGAGTATAAAAAGTTTCCAAGGAAATGTGTTTTTATGTGCTTGTGATCTTATTGGGTGGTGAATGTGTGTGATAGTTTTTTTGGTAAGAGGCACTTTGAAGGGTTTGGTTTTCCTGAAATGGGAAGTTCCTAGTGTTTTGATGTTTTGATCATTTGTGTGGGTATGACTGGGTAGGTGCCTAACTTGGATATATTTGGATGCATTATAATGAATACAATGATATATAAAGATATCTTAGTGGAACTTCTTAGTGACGATCCAATCGTAAGTGGTTTTGTTACTAATTTTTGGATCATGAGTTTCTATTGGTTTTTGGATGTACCAGTTGTTCTCTTCAATGGGTGAGGTAGGAATGAATGGTAGGTATGGCCAGAGGATAGGGATTATGAGACATGGTCCTTTAGGGGAGTAGGAATCCCAAAGTATACTGAGTACCAATGTGAATTTTATGAGATTCTTGTGTAAGTGGAGGCCAAAGACATTTGGATAGGATTTCTATGTTCCTACAGATATAGGATACATTGGAAAAAGATGGGTGTTGGTGGTATTAGTTGATGAAATATTATAGTAATCTTAGTATTGAAGATCACTAAAAATATCTTGACATTTTGGTCTGTATGATAAGACATATATATCTATACACTTAGCTTCCCAAATCACATTTTTCTGGTTACAGGTCTCCTGAAGGTTTTAGACATGTAGTGGTGAATGTGAAGTAATATGGTTGGAAGTGAACCATCAGCTGTTTATGGGTGAGGTCCTCATGATGGACCAGAAATCTATAAATACAATAGGATATATTCTTAGATACCATGACTTGGTGATAATTGATGTTCATTTGGCTGTTCATTCGACATAGACCTTGCCACGCCCAATCGCTAGGTTAGAAGTGGTTGGAGTGTGGGATGAAATGATTGATGCTTCTTAGGAGAGTTAATGATGATGACACTCATATGGTGGGGAGTTATGTATTGGCTATAGAGGTATAACCCTTAAACTGAATGGGCCACTAGGGTGTGGAAAAAACTGTGGATCGATTGTGGTGGAATTATGATTCTAGTAAAGAACCAATAAGTGCATTCTTAAATTCTATAAGGAATCCTATGACGGGAAATCATTATTGAATGATAATTGAGTTGAGTGTTGACTTCAGTATCGAGGTGGTTTTGGAACGTCAATTGGCTATGGAATCTTGTAGGCATGCTTGGGTGGTAGTGGAATGCCTCTAAGTGTGAGGTAATAGTGATCGGATTAGATCAAAATAGAATGAAAATTAGAACTGACCATTTTGGGATGAGTCAGTTGGGGTTAGTCTAACTTGGGTTATTACATGGTGTGGGTGTATATGGTTTCAAGATAAGTCGGGTGTGTCATTCTGGGAATGAAGAGGGAATTTTATGTTTCATTGTGGGGTTTTCATAATGGCTGGGGTATTAAATATAGAGATTCGGTGGTTATAAGATGAAGCGTATGGGGGGGATAAAATTAGCATGATGACTATTTAGGTGATTTTATAGTTAATTCTTCAATTTTATGGGCTTGGGTAAGCCCCATCTGGAATCTTTGGTTTCTGCAATGGGTCTTAGCTTTGGATTTTCTCTAATTGAGGACTGTGAGTCAAAGGTGGTTCCTAGGTGCTGTTTTCAGATATTAGAAGATATATGATAATGTATATTGACAATTTATGACCAAAATATGTCAGGAGGTTCTTATGTATAACCATTTATACTTCTTGAGGATGAGAAGTGTTATGGGGGGAGGCTATAAATCCCGCATTTGGACTAATCAAAAATTGACAAATGAATTTGCATTTTTATTATCAAATAGTTTGAATCTTGAAGAAAGATTTGGAAAAATATTTGATGAGTTTTAATGTATCAAATAGTGTTTTTATATTATTATTTATTATCGGGATGTATCTTCCATGTTTGGATGAGCTTTGGAGGCTCCGGGTTATGATTATTTAGTATTTGAGGCTTCTGGCATGGGTGCACGGTATTGTGTGCATGGTTTAGGAGAAATCACTTGACAACATATTTGTCCGGAGGGTTTTAATTCAATTTGAAATGGGCATTGTTGGGTTTCATGGATAGAGACCAGTTTCTGGTAAAATGTGTGAGGGAAAACAAGAAACCGTCTGAGGCTCAAAAAGGTTATGAGACATGGAGAATGGGTCATGCATAGTTTCAGATAAACTATTTTCCTTATTCCCATGGAGAGGAATTTATGATAGCACTGTTGGTACAATGTTTTTCAAATCAAGTGGCACAACCATGCATGGTTAGGTTTTTTGTAAAATAAGTGTAAATAATATTTGTGCATGGTATGTCTAATAGTGCGGACAAACCATTTGAGTGGTGGTATTATATATAAATAATCACACAATTGGCGCACAGTTTAGAAAATTATAAAGTCGAACGATATGGATGCCCAAATTTCATTAAAAAGTGATATTTTAGAAATATCTAACCTTGGGGTTTTATATATTCTACCCCATTTCTCCCACATTCTAGGTGCACAAACCATGGTTTCTCTAATCCCATTCCTCCTCTAACCTCTATTAATTTTGAGGGTTTTTCTACGAATTTTATTAGAATTTGAGGTGCGTTATCTTCCTCTAGTGGTTTTATCTCTTCCTCAACTTTTTGAAATATAATTTTGGAGTTATCAGGTTTAGGTATTGTTTATTATTCAATTATATCATGGTTGAATCATTCGTTTCTTGTGGGTATTTTTGTTATCATGGGTAAAGGAGATCTAGGTGTGGATTCCTCAGATCATTGCATGGAGTTTTGTTATGGTATGTTCTTGAGGTAATATTTATTATGTTTTTCAAAATGGTTTAGTTTAATTATTTTCAATTTGGTATTTCCTCTTATGAATTTTCATGATAATTGTGTCGGGTGTCCATTGTGGACCTTCTAGGGTTGTTTCTTGGAGTTTCTACAAGAGGTTGTCATTCGATGTGTTTTCTTGAAATATTCCTTGTTGAGTGTTGTTTAATCAATTAAATATTTTTTTTATAATTAATTAATTTTTTGTTTCTTAGTGTGAGGATAAGGATCAGGTGATAGTGACAAGCATAATTACATGTTGAGAGGTTTGGATGATTTTTAGAGAGACCTTTACAAAGTTATCATGATTTGAAATTATAATAGAAAGATTCTTAATTGAGATAGGTGGTTTAATAGCCTTACCAATTGACATAATAATTATTTTATATTTGTATTGAGGTATATTAATTATAGACCATGTGTGTAATGATTTATACCATGTTTTAATAAATAGTTTTTGACTTTATATTGACACATTGGACCTCCCAGAGACCCCCTAGGTCTGTGGTGATGTGAGACAAGACCTAGGACCACCCATGGGGTGTGCCAACATTTGGAAGTGGAATGATTTATTTGTTAAGATTTAATGAATATTCATATGAGTCTTTTAAAATGATTTAAATGTGTGTTTTTTGTTTTGACCTAGTTTTGGGTATCAAAAAACGGAAATGATATGTTCATCCTGACTCTTTTTTTAAATGAATTGTTGAAATAAAAGTAGTTTTTAAGATGGGTTTTAAATGGATTTTAAATATTTATTTGAAACGGGTGTTTGATGACTCTTTAAATGGTTTTCATGGATTATAGAGGCCTTTGGCCTCATTTGGTTTTCAAAGGGGAAAGACCCTTGTTTAAAGGGTGGTATGAAATGTGTGACAATGAAGTGTGGTTTTGGTATTTTTATTACATGATAAAAAGAATAGGGTTATTGTGGAATGTTTAGATTTTAAGGATTTTTTGGTACCATGGAAAATGATTTGAATTGTAAGGTAAATGGTAATGGTTTAAAATGGTTCCTTAAATAGTCACATGTCTAGAAGAAACTATAATAAAAATGTATTTTAGTTGAGGATAAAATGCTTTAAAATTTGATTTACGGTTAATGTGATGAAATTAAAAGATCATGGGAATAAGGAATGAAATGAAAAAAATTTATAATAAAATTGTTTTGGATATGGAAGAGCATAGAATTCTTGATCTCGGTTAGATTCGTGGAACAATGATCTTTGTTTTCCCTCCTGTGACTAATGGTTTTTTGAAGTTGGAAAGATGCTCCACTCCATGGTTTTTGGTGGGATAGATAGATGCTCCAAGCTCTATGTTGCACTGTTGTTTTTTGGTGGAAGGACTGATGCTATTTAATCCAAGGGGTATGTACATGTTGCTCCATACCCATTTTTGGAATATTCAAACATGATGTTCCTAGTCCCATTTGGATTCATAGAATAATTCTCAATGTTTCTTGACCTATTAACTAAGGGTTGGGATGGTCAGACATGATGTTTCAAGTCCTGTTTGAATTTATGGACTGATGCTCCATGTTTTCTATCCTATGGCCTAGTTTTTGGGATGGTTAGACATCGCATTCCATATCTCAACTAGATTCTTAAACTAAGGATATTTTATTTCTAACTAGTGACCTCTATGATATATGTCTCAGATGACTGGAATTGGATGTGGTAATTTATAGGAAATGTAAAATTTTGGGATTAAAAGACATCCTTGAATTACTGAACATTGTTAAATAATTAAACGTGGTTTATTTGCTATATTTTATTATATTATTCCCTTTTATTCTTACATTGTTACATATACTTGTATTTTATTTAGACACCATTGGTGATGGACTAATGAGTTTAACTCATACCCTTCTTGGCCAAATATTACACAAGGATACCCAAGAATCTCTCACATGTTTATTACAGACACTATGTTTGGGATGAGGCCCATGTTGAGTATTAGTTGGTAGAGAGGAATTAATTTAATGTTGTTTGGTGACTAGACGGGTTTGGATTGGTTATGCTATGGATCCTTCTTGTAGTTTTTTTTTGGATAGGTTATGCAACCATCCCAGTGGGACATTGGTTTTATGTATGACATGGATATCCAAGACATTGTTTCATTTCCTTTTACTGTAGTATATCCTAGTTCCTGTACATTTAATATATTTAATTACTATGATGTAAATGATTTTAGGTTATTTTCTTTTGGTTATGTACTCTAATACGAGGGTATAGTCTCTTTATAGTTTCATTCTAGACCACCACTATTAGATAGAATCCTCTGGCATATGAGGAGGTGAACTTGAGATCTTGTGGTAAAAAGAATCATGGAATTGATTTAGTGGATTCTAGGTTGGGGAATTTTATAGGCCATGAGTGCATAACATTAGCACATGACATTGTTTTATCTCATATATCTAATCATATTAAATCTTATTTCACGTATTCTCTCTAATAAATTCATAAAATGATATGAATTGGAAAACCATTCATGTATATGCTTTGGGCTTTAGACGACCTCTTGTATACCCTATTTCGTTCATGGGATAACCTACCATTCACCCTTTGAGTTTATATAACATTAATCATTACCCAATTAATTTGACAGATATATAGGTACTACCCATCACATGAAGAAAATCGTATATAATATTCCAAATGTTCATAAATCATTTATCATACTAGAACCCATGAAAATAAATGGGTTTCACAGTCATTCATCATTTCATTAAATAATTATCAATCAAAAAATAAATAGGACTAATAAAAACGTCCTCATTGTATAACCCATGGAATAGAAATTGGTTTCAAGAGCATCATTCCATCATAATCATAAAAAATTAAGAGAAGGAATAAGAATGGTTTTGTTTTCATCATATCCCTATTATGGCATAAGTAACATCAATAAATATCATTTCTGATGGAAAATGATTTTTTAAGATTACTTGGAATATCTTTTGAGGAATATTGTCTTTCCACTTTTAGAAACATTTATAAAAACATAAAATAATAATAAAATACTTTTCATTGTAAAAAAACATGGAAACTTATAAATGAATATTTAAAAATATTTTATAATATTTCAGGATGAAAATATACTTTCTTTATTGAAAAAATCATTGTAAAACATTAATCATTTTAACAATTTATTTCCAAAAAAAATAACCGTGAAAACTAATAAAGTAATATTTAAAAATCATTTAAAACATTTTTTGAGGAAAATATAATTTCCATTATGAATGTTTTTTTGAAAACATATTTTTTTTAAATAATTTCCATTAAAAATATACTTCATAACATATAAGTGAATTTATAAAAATCATTTAGAAAACTTTTAGAGGAAAATATCCTATCCATTTTGGGAAACAATTTTTGAGACATATAACATTTTGAAAATAATTTTCTTTGAAAATATTATGGAATACATATAAAGGATGCTTTAAAAATAATTTTTTTACAAAAAAATTTAAGGAAGATATCCATTCCATTTTGATTTTTTTTGAAAAATATATTTTTTTAAAATAATTTTCATTTATTATAGCCTTAAAAATATATAAAGGAATATTTAAAAGGCATTTAAAAAAATTCTGGGGGAAAACAAATGTTCCATTTTGAAAAATATAATACATAAATAATTTTTATGAAAATAAATTTATTTGAAAAAATGTTTAAAACTTATAAATTAACATTAAAATTAAATAATGGTAATGACAGCAGAAAATTCCATTCATTCGGTACATTCTAAAATAAGGATCCCTTTCACATTTTTGGCAAAAGCCAAATGAGAATTGTTTGGAAAAAGAAATAAATATTCCTTTAATAAAAATTTATACAAACATAAACATGCATAATATTTCCCTTAATTAATTATTTAATAAATTTTAATTTTTTTTGGGAATTTTTTTTAGTAAACATGATTTTTGAAGAAAAAGGGTTTTCGAACGAAGACATAGATAAAGAAGTTTTTTCTTAGAAATATTATTTTGAAATCCTGAGTATATAAAGAGAGAAAAATGAATCGAATGCTTGTATTATCCTAACATAACTATTAGAGATGAAATTCACTATTTTATTGAGAGATATATCATAATATTTCATAATTGTATGAATAATCATGAAGACTCACTATAAATGATGACATTGTGACATAAAACACATACCATTTTGGTAAAATTGAATCGTAAGCCCCATGAATGATAGTAGATAAAAAGGATATTTTATTAAAAATAATTAGTTGGATACGAGTCCTATAATATATTCATGGTTATTATATACACCACATAAAAGAAATAAGTGGTTAATATGGAATGTATTTGAGATAAATAAAAAGTGATTTGAAAATCCACTACCTTATGTCTGAAATTCCATTATACACATTTCATACTACTTTATAATAAATATAGTTTTATTATATATAATTATATTATAGAAATATACTTATATTTCATATCATATGTTATTTACTTATGTTGTTTTATTTTCTTTTTATCACCTTTTAGGAAATAACTACTTTGTTTTTCATGTATGTTTGGATTTTTTATTTTTAGTCCTATTAATTTGATCATGGTTCTATCATGTGAATTATTACAAACATGATATTAGTATAATATATATTTATTATATATGTATGTATAATATTACAGAAAAGGTATTGGTAGAAAATAAAATACACTATTAATGGATATTGTTGGTCGTATGTACACATGAACACTATTTCCATTTTCTCAACGTGATTAAATAAATAAAGTTAAATAATACATTAAAATTATATAATATATTTATGTAAAATATATAACATGTTCTAATTAAAACCATCATCATTTCCTTCCATGTAAAGCGTGAATGAATCACATCTCTTAGTGAGGAAGTAGTCTGTCATACACACAAACAATAATATCATATTCCCACAGAAAGGAAAGTGAGAAGAAATTTGATATCATGATTATATAAGAATATTAATATCATAAATATTATATATAAAAAAATATATAACTATATCCATTAATTAGTGGTGGTGATAAAAAAAATAACATTGGTTCGTGACGAGGTAGTCCATCGTACACACAAATAGTGATTTCACGACCCATTTAATGGAAGAGGATAAGGATTCAAGTTATTATATTAACATAAATATTATTAGTATTTTTTACATATTATTTTATCATATTATCATGTTTTAATTATAATTTTTGGAGGTGTATGAAGAAATGAAATAAAATGCCCGATTGGGGACGTTAAATAATATTCGGTAACTTCTTTTGATTTGTATCAAAACGATTATTAGATTTTTGTTCTGATCCAAATAAGGGTTATATAATGAGTTGAGGTAATTAATAAATATATATATTTATTTATTTTTCAAACCAATGGGTTTTGAAAGTGTGAATAGGAGAGGATATGTGGTATCCTTTTTTAAGTGAGGTGAGTGGCACATTTGTAATTTTTGAATCAAATGATGTGCCCAAATTTTTCTCACGACACAAGGATCAAGAAAGTGACCATTATAGAACCTATAATATATAAGGTATAAATTTTGTTAGATAATGGGAATTTGAAAAGTTTTGTGTCATTTCCATCCCTTATCGTTTTAGTTTATACCCTATTAAACCCAATTTTACCTTAAATGTCATAAATATGTTTAGCATTTTTACTATTAGTTATTTTTAAAAAAATGTTTTCATATTATTAGATAATTTGAAATATTATTATTATAAATATTTATTCCATTTTTCCAAATTAAAGTCATATAAGTGGAAAATTTTAATTGAAAATTAATCATACAGATGTGATGAGAAAGAAGATTTTTATAGAGAAAATGTTCAAATGTTTTAGAAGTTTTTTAAAAAAAATCAATATGAAAGTGATTAAAATGAAATCAATTAGATTAATAGATATATAATTAAACTATTATTTCGTTTTAACCGATATTAAAACTATTTTATAATTATAAATTTTTCTTAAGGAAATGATTTTTTTAATAATAACTAGAATTTTTCAATATTCATCAAAAAAATTAAGTTCCCAAAAAAATCTCAAAATGTCACCCTAAGAAAAAAATTACCTACATATTTCAAAATTTTATTTTATTTTTTAATATAATTTTTATAAATGATTGAAAAAATAGTTTTAAAAGAAATTTCAAAAATGCAACGACACTACTTTTTTGAAAAATACAATTCTTAAGTGTAAATTTGAATTTATACTTATCTATTTGATATCAAAAGCATAATATTATTATTAAATAAATTATTGAATATATTATATCTAAATTTCATTAAAATTATTTATGGAAAGTGGTTATATCTATTTATTGAGTTAAATTTTATTTTGTGAAGATAGTTTTTCAGAAAAAATTTCCTTCATTTTGAATAGTTTTATTTTTTATTTTTTATTAATTAGTCACAAGAGAATTATTTTTATATACATGATTATTCCATATATTTTCATAATTTAGTTAATCATATTCATACCCTCTATTCCAATGGCTATGTTGTAAATATCCTACTTATTTTTATAATATGTCAGGTTTCGTTTGAACTCAGTGTTTCAATTAATGCAAGATAAATACGGTGTTAAATGTAACACAAGATAAAGTCTATTATTATGTAATATTTTAATAAAATTTATTTTTAAAAATAACCAATTTCTTAAAATATCGGGTTATTAAAGGTTTTTCTTAAGTGAGGCGTAAACTTACTCTGTGCGTCGGGGTCGATCCCAAGCCCATTTTCCCCTTTTTATTTTTTATTTTATTTTTTTAATTTTCTTTAGTATTCATTTCTCCTATCCTAATTTGATTATCTTGTACAACACTTGTGGTATCATTCATCATAAAGATGATAGATAGAGAGAGGGGGGAGAGGTAGACAGAGGAGGGATCACCATTGTGGAGCACATCTGGACCTAGATCGGTGTACGGTGGGTGCTTAGTGCAGATCCAATGTAAAACATTGATAGTTTGAAACTGGCGGTTGGATCATTTCATATTTTAAGTAATAAATCCTAACATTTTTTAACGTTTTATATCCTTTTTTTAAGGTTTCTATATACCCCTTGGGGCTCAATCTATGCATATTGATTGGGAAAATGGCGGTTTTAGGTTGAATATCGGGGTTTATGTTTAGGAAATACAGATCACATGACATATGGTTTCAAGGACACATGTCATGTGTTATTACAATTCTAGGAAGATGAAGTTTTGGACTACACAATGTGTACTTGGATTACATACTGTGTAGCGGTATATAGCCATCTGGCCGAGTATATGGGAAAACACCCCATCTTTGGTGGGGGGTATATCCATGCAAGAGTACACGACCACACCCTAGTTGTGTCCTGGAAATTTAGTAGTGCACATATAAAACCCATGTGTTCCTTGGAATTGCAGTAGTACACGACCAGACCCTGAGTGTACCCAAGCAGTGTAGAAGTACATGTCTAGGGTGGATGTTTTAGAGTACACTCCATGTACTCATTGTACATGTTGTGTACTTCACCCCTATTACCCATTTTAGGGTATTGGGTGGTTTTAAATCCTAAATATATAATTGAAAGAAGTATTAGTCTATTTTGAGAATTTCCCACATAGAACATGATGGGGGAACTCATGGGGCATTTTGTGGAATTATATGAGGCAGTTCAGGGAATGTAAGTTTTGATAGAGAGGTTTTCCTCATGTAATTAAATCTAGTTATCTCCAATGAGAGATAAACATTATGGGACTCTATAAAGGGTAAGGATAATGTTTAGGGAATGTGTAATGGGATCACCAAGTCTCATGACTTGTGCAGCTTGGGAAAATCCTTGGCTTAAGGAATTGGGTTGTGACATGAGGAAAGAGATAGGTTGGGTGTTCAGGCCGACCTAGAATACCTTGGAAATGAGATTCCCATGAGGAAACATCCCTTGTGAGGTTTTCCTATATTTTTTTGAGTCCATATCATAAAAGAGAGTATGTTGTTTTATTTGTTAACTCTATGATATATGTAATGCATTTAGAGACTTGTTATGACTGAACATCATAAGAGGGTTGCCTCCAATTTTTATCTTACCAAAATGATCCCAAGTGGTATGCCTCCACCTATATAATAGTCCCGAGAACCCAAATAGGGACACCTATACTTAAGAAATTACATATATTAATGAGTGTTATATCAATTCATAAACCTACCATGGGTGGGTAGGAATGGTTTTGGGTAGAGATAGTTGGGGGTGTCACCTAGAACCTGAACCAATGTATACGCCCAATGGAAGGAGATGAATATGGTTGGAATGGGTCTTTGGCCTTCCCTTGTTATATTTTTATTTTATATTATTTATTCTAGAGAATGTATTATGCTCTCAGGGATGACATTATATGACCAAGATTCCATGATTTGGTTCCAAATATGGTTGTAGATACTACAACATTAGAGCTTGATGATTAAAGCAACCTTGTATTGGGGGATCAGTCACTAGAGATGGTTTGGATTAACAGATTTTGTATAATAAGGGTTGAAATGGAATTAAATACTAGATAATATATATGATGTGGGAATCTTCCGTAGATAACTTTGGATGTAATAGGGGTTTCCATTGATTTGGTGCCAAAATGATTGGGTTTCTGAGGGCCTCGTCCCAGGTGTCATGAGGACATACTAGAAGTCGCCATGTATTTATATCATGAATGATGGGGCTATCAAGAGCCTCATCCACAATTTTATGAGGAAATTATAGGTTCTACCATGGATTAAATCCTATATTAAATTCATCCATGGGCCTCATCACTAGAGTCATGAGGATATGATAGTGGATCCTATGGATTAAGATATCAGATGATAGGGAAGTCTTGGGCCTTGTCTAAATAGTCAAGAGGATATGATAGGGACTTCTATGGATTTGGATCCTAGATGACAGGGATTCCATAAGTTCCATCTTCAGAGTGATGATATCATAATAGATATTTTCGTGGATTTGGTTCATGTATTATATGACTACTGTAGGATGGGTCCATAGAGTTATGTGGATCAGATGCGGCTGCTGTGGATTCGGATTCCCCATGTTATTTGGGTTTAATTGTATTCACGATTTATTCTGACATGCTCGATCACGAGCCAAATTAGGTATGATTCACTGAGGTCAAATACCTAAGGATCTACAATGCTTGGTTAAGTTGTGTCTCTATTAGGATGGGTAAATTATATAAGCATGAACTAGTGACCTTAGGTTATAGGATCGCCATTGGGGGAGGCCTAATGATATTCATTTCTAACCCCCTATACATGAACCTTAGTGTGTGAATAGAACTCATATCTACTATAATGTTGGGTAATGTTTCATGGAAGATAGGGTGGAGGCCACATAATTCATGATCATGCTAATCCACTAATTTGGGGTCTTATGATAAGGATTGAGTAGCACGATAGGGTTTTGATGACAATGTACATTACACTGATCAGAGTTTTTAGTAGAGCATGTTATATTTATTTTTAACTATTTTATTATATACATTACATCATCCTAGTGAGCAGTAATTTTCTTATGTGTTAGATGTGTATTCAGGACATTACTGCATTTCATTCATTACCGCATTATTTATATTTATTTCTTCTTCTTTTAGTTTAAATTTTATCGATGATGTTTTCTTATTTTATAGTACTTTCATTAACTCTGATATAGTTGGTATAGTCTCCCCACAGTTTCACCTTATACCCCAACTATTATTCGATAGACACTGGATACGAGGAGGTGTGTATGAGGTTACAAGATGAATCCATTCGGCTACTATTTCGAGTGATCCAGGATAGGTTATTAGAAACTGGTATCTTGATATTCATTATTTTCATATTAAAATTTTTAAAATTGATAAATTGGATACATATAGATGTGATGAACCTGTAATGTATATTGGGACATTTCATTGAAAACACTTGTTTTGGTAGGAATTCTAGTTTAACGAGGATAGGATTGATATTCTTGGTTTTTAATGTAACAATTGTATTTGATTTTATCTCATGCGACATGAATGCAGTTTTGATTTGATGAATTTATATGTATTTATGGATTCTATTCCATTGGAATATGTCTTGTGATTTTATTTAAATATTACAGTATAGAGGTATGAGGCATATGAAGCATCATATCAGGCATGTAGGATTTATATGATGTGTAGTACTACTAGTGCGAGGTTTGACTGATGATTGACACTCTGTTGTTTTATGTGTCAATAACTACTCATATGACATTTTCACCTATTAGTACTTTCTATAATTCATGTCAAATAGGATTAATTTTTTTATATGTAATTTTAATTAATGTTCATGTGGATCTAAAGTTATGAAGGATATATTCCTTATAACTATAGCTAGTATATGATGCATGGCTATATCAATTGTATCATATACTGAGATTCTAGGATGATATAATATTTAAGGAATTCTACTACCTTTAATAAGATGGGAAACAAAATATTATGTTTTTTTATATTTTAAGGTATTGAACACTATAAAATTCAACATTTGATTGAACTATTATATAAGATATAATGGATTCAGAGTTATACATGTATTGGATTAATGAGTTGGATGAACAAATATATTTTCATGCATTAAAAATTTATGAATAAATTAAGAAGCCCAAGAAATTACCTCTGTTCTATATATATATATTACTACCAAGTGAATGATTTTTGGGTGAATATTCGACCAGAGAATAGTAGAAGCCATTTCTCTCTTTAATCTTCCCGCTTTTCATTTAGAGGTACTAGCATAACATAATGGTTGGTGGATCCCACTCAAACATCAAGTGATTTAGACACAACTTGTGGATACCTAAAGAGGTGGGATACTTATCTTTACCAAATTGTAACCTCTATTAAACTCAAATATATGAGATCATTAATGATTTAGTTGAACTTTGGTGTAATGTACGCCATGTTTTATAGTATTCTTTATTTTGTTATTTTTCACTTGATTCATATTATCTTTCCTAGAGATCTAAATCATGGGTTTTAAATCACCTATTATTATTTTAATAATAGTTATTAGACTTTATTGACACCATTCAGTAGTAAAAAAAGAAACATTAAGGGTTAGTCGATCCATAGGTACTCTCACACCAGAATGGTGAAAAAGTGTGGCTCTCCACAAAGGAGCTCCATTTTGATGCAAAGAGTTGCATGTCCAAATAGTTAGGGAAATGGGGTCCATTAATAAGTTAATATGGATGTCATATTGAACATATTTATATGAGGAATAAAGATTACATAACACTTTAGTCATTTCAAAGTGATTCATGTTTAAGTTTTATGAATGTTGTGATGAAATTAATATGAAAAAATAGATCCCTTTTTATAAATATGTTATTTTGTTGTTTAAGATGGTGTACCCTTACACCACTGGTCTCTATAAAGGTAACGAGGTCCATACCCATATGTATCTAAGATTCATAATGGAAGGAAATGATTTACCCATACACATAGTTCTCTATGTAATGGTCATCACACCCAACCCTTACATAGATCGATCTACATAAGGGTCACCTTGACATACCCTTAGATGTTAAGGTGTAATATATAGTTAACATTGGTTTTTAAAGTCTTGTTTAAAGGGAATTGATTTATTACCCATTGAAATTGATTCTATATCTCTATGTAATGGTAATAAAATATATACCCTTACATAGTGCCTCATATGTAATGGTCATACCCTTACGCGAGCCGACTTTTTGAAGGCAATACACTTACATATTGTTATTTCTTTAAGCTACTTAAAGTTAAGAACTCGATTATCATTACACATGGTTTAAAGAAACATGTTACCCAAACATGGAGTGTCAATGTAAGGGTAGAAGGAGGTTACGCCTATGGATAATTTGGATTCTGTATAAGGGTAATTAAATTTGATTAATTATTGTAACTTATAAAATATTTTTATTTGAATATAAATTGTTTATAAATCATTATAAAATGTATTTTGGGATATTTTGTTATATAAAATGTTTATAATTTAATTATTTATAAATGGATTATAATTATTTAAATGATTTTTAATGAAACTTTTTCCCCATTATTAAATGTTAATATTTAAAATAACTTTTACAGGATGATGTGCTATAACATATAATTTAAAAATTAAAGTATTAATTTAGAAATATTATGTTACAATTTATAAAGGGTTATATATAATGATATAATAGAAAAATATAAAATGCTTATATTTAAATTATTAATTGTTCATATTTAATTATTTCTAATTGTTCAAAATAAAAGGGGGCTTTATTTGGATTTTATTTAAGCGACATTAATTTTTTTTTTCGTGATTTATGTGATCCATATTTAAATAATAAATAAGTATATGATATTTAGATTGTGAAATTTGTTTACAGAATAGAAATTCAATTATAATTTGTTTATAATTCACATAATTTCATATATTTAAAATATAAATTCCAAACAATGATTAATATGAAAGTGTTCACATGGAAAAGAATATAAAATATTTATATTCAAAATTATGAAATGTATATAATGTAAATGTTAAAAATTATACATGGGTGTATAATTATCATTTATTTATTATTTTTTTATAAATATTTATCTAGTGATTAATTATTTGAATTGGTAATTAATTTAATGGTTATACCCTACAATATTAATATTTAATAATTCTTTTATATATTTTAATAAGGTGTATATTTTTTATTAAAATTTTGAATTTATTGTAAGATAGATCCATTAATGACTTGCTAGGATTGAATCCATAATGAATTTAATTTTTCATATACCATTACCTAACTTTTAATTGAATTTAAAAGATTTATTTTATTGAATATATTTTATTAATATTAGGTGTTAGAGTTATTATGAATTTTATTCCCTCTTGAGTAATGGTTCCCCAAGTAGAGGGAATCAGGGATGGACCACATACCTACCTGGAGGATTATTCCTTGTCCTCGCTGGTGAATGAGGCTAGAAATCAATGACTCTGGGCATAATCCTGTGTAGATTTTCAATCACATATAACCATATAACTTTACATAAAGTGTCTATGCACCTTATATATATGATGCATTTGGCTATTTGTGAATATGCTTATCAAATAATTTTTATGTAACCAAAACATATGGGTTGTGTAAAGCGTTACAAATAAATATTGATTAAACCTAATGATTTAGCGAAAGGAATATTATTCCAAACAAAATTAATTGAGGCATGCATATATAAAATGGAATAGAATAAGACAATATTGTGAGAATAAAATAACCTTCAAATACTATGAGTGGGATTCCATCCAAAGAAGCACTTAAGAAAGACCTCAATCATTCAACCGGTTCGATTCTACTAAAGTAGGGTTACCCTGAATGATATTTTGTGAGGTCAATAAGTAATGGGTGAAACTGTATAAGGACCCATCCAAAAACATTACATAATCTTGAATTATGTCAATAATTCACATTGGGGATCATTTTCGGTTTATAGTTTATGATAATTAGACCATAACTATTACATAACAACTTGAATATTACAAGTAGACAATACTAGACAATATCCGTTTTACATGAAATGAAGACTCTTAAAAAACACGTCTAGTTCAATGTTTTAGAAAGCATGATTTTCCTTGAATCTATCCTTGACCCTATTCATCTTTATGTCCTATGGATGACACTTCAAAAACATGGGATGAGCATAGAAATCTCAGTAAGGGTTATAAAATAAAAAGTAAAAAATTATCTCATCAATAAATACAAATCAATGATACCAAACTTTTCAATCATAACATACCTTATGAAATCATAAGATTGACGAATAACACACAGAAAAAATAAATCATTAAGGTAATTTGTGGCATACATAACATACTTGAATTTTAGCTTTCACACCTATATAGGGAGTTATATTTGGAATACCCATCACAATATATTCCATACATCTCTTAGGAGAAATATCGACGCTTAACTCCTTCACGTTACCCTATGCATTAGAGAGATATATCAGGCTCACCCACCATAGGTTTATCACAGAACCACCAGTATATGTATACAATTCACAAGATCCATAACATATTCATAACACATAACACAAGAATAAAGGAGATATTACATTTCAACATTGCAATGATAATATTTAATTTCAAGATATTGAAAAAATAAATGCTTTATCAAACCATTTTCAAAACCATTTAAAAAATTTAATAAAGATATTTTTTAATCATAGTGTCCCATAACAATTTGAAGCTTTTAATGGAATTAAAATTTAAAAATTATAATGTTTATATAAATAAATCCTCAAAACCAGTTTGAAAACATGGCCAATAATGAGAAATATTGAGAATAAAAAATCTTTAAAACATTTAAAATTATGTTTTAGTTAAAGAGCCTTGCCACACTTGATAAACACATGACTAAACATCACTAAAGAATAAATTAAAACAGAACATATAATATCATGAGAATAAGGATATTCCTGATATAATATTTCAAGGGGTATTATATACACCATATAAAAGTGAATTTTTTCATGACAACAAATAAATCTCAATGTAATATAAATTGATACAGAATCCCTAACAATGATCATACCATTAGATTAAGGATATATCAATAAAATAATTATGTGTGAAAAATATAAATACCACAAGTATATGTGTATATTAAATGTAAAAAAACTATAGGTCATTAACACATATTTATAGCAATACATTATCAAGAAGTATAAGTTTAACCCAAATAATTTAAATTGGGTTAAGAACTTCCGTTATAGAAATTCGACAACCTAATGGTGTCACATTAAAATTCCTAAAATGATTTGATGAGAGAGAAAATGGTATCTCATCACATGGACATAAATTTTAAATCAAAAATGATATATAATAATGTATCCCAACATGTGAAAATTGAAATTAAAAGACATTTCCAAAAATATGTCTTTAACTAAAAGAGTGTGGTGAATAGTTCCTTTACCGATTTGGTAACTTACGAAACATACCACCCATGAATGAAGTATCATACTATGAAGATTTAATTTCCTATAAATTAAAATATATTAACCAAAT
Organism: Viscum album; assembly: GCA_963277665.1. NCBI lineage: Eukaryota > Viridiplantae > Streptophyta > Magnoliopsida > Santalales > Viscaceae > Viscum > Viscum album. The sequence goes on along the minus strand of OY728136.1, from coordinate 1,718,146,373 downwards.
AATACAATAATGGGTAGTACAAACACCACATAGATGGAAATAGAGACAATTATAGCTTGAATCTCATGGGAATAAAAAGTGAGATGAAAACCCCTTACCACGTTGTAATCAATCTAGTTATGTGACCAAAAGTTAATAACCACCAAATGAATCACAGAATACCATGAATATAAATAGAATAATTATAATATATTTCCAATGTCAGTAAAGAATTTACCACATTCATTAAATAAGTGGTGAAAAATGGAAATCTCACATATTTAAAAGTGAGATAAGAAACACCTTACCTTAAGTCCGACTTGTCTTATATGTTCCTTGTTCGTCCTGAATAATTAACCGGAGTTAATTTTTTCTTGAATAAGAACATTTATCAAGTTTAGTATTCCTTTTATATCACTTATTTCTTTTCTATAACAATTAGTAAAATATTTGAGTCCATATGAGACATTTGGTCAATGTTTGGAACTTGAGTAGAAAATAAACATTTTATAATTACAAATTGTCTATGTGGTCAAAAGTTTACAATATATAGAATCATATTCATGATTTAAAAATTAGATATATTATATATATACATTATATATTTGTATTTATAATAGTATTTAACATTTGGAGATAAGGAATGAAATGCACTATTCATGGAGATGGTAAGCCATACGTACACATGAACACTACTCTCATTTTATTCTATATTTAAAAGGAATGGAATATGAATAATACATAGGTATATTGTAATTACAATATAATTTCATATGATATATAAGTTACATAATTTCATTTACTCATTCTTTTATACATTCTGTGTATGTCATGAATAAATCATATCGCCTTGAGATGGAGGTAGTCCGCACTTCCTCAATTGAAATTATCATCTTTACACATATTGGAAAGCATAAAGGTATTGTTGTAAATATAATTTACCAAATAATATAGAAATCATAAACATAAAATATATCATATATAAATATAGTTCCATCATAATGTCTAATTTGAGAGGTGGTAAGAGAAGACTGAATAATCATCTTTTCGGGAGGTAGTAATTCACCGTCCATAGAAAAAGTATGATCATTACTAATGAGACGGAGGTGTGTGTTAGTTTAGTTCAAATATTTATCATAACTAAAACCTATTATTTTAAGTATACTATTTTTTATGTAAAAAGAATAATAAGAGCATAGGTAGTGGAGAAGTAAAATAAAATAAGTGAACATGGGAGAAGACATTACCTTCCAATCAGGTAACTCCCTTTGGATAGAACCAAAAGGCTTTCTTGAAGTGCCTTATAACTAAGGTAATGCTTCTAATGGGAATAGAGGGATGTTGGGAGCTTATTTTGGAATATTTTGGATGATACAAGGGGCATGAGAGGTGTGATTATTGGGTTAGTGGTGGTGTCCTTTTACAAGAGGAAGGATGGTCTCTTTAAGAATGTTTGAAATAATTATTTTCTTTTAAAATTATTTTTGATTTCAAAAGGTCCAAAAAAAATTAAATTAGAATATTAGATGACAATATTTGAAAATAAAATCATCCAATAATAATTGGAATCTTTGTGGATTGTTTGTTAAATTTTATAATCTCATTTTTTAAATCATTCATTAATATAGTGATCAGTGCATCATCATTGTGTCATAAATAATTTTTTTATTGATGTATAAAAATAATAAATAAAATAACGTGATGTATAAAATATTTTTAGACATTAAATTAATATTTATTGTTGATGAGATAACTTATATAAACCTATGTAAAAATTGTTTTACTAAAAGATATATGTTTATGTTACTTTTGTCTTTACATTAAATTACTTAATATACAGTATCATAATCACTCCCTTGTGGCTCCATGGGGTCTGAAAATCGACCCAAGGATGTGCATGGTCGGACATGTGTCAAAAATAGTATTCGGACACATATAATGGTAATTTATTATTATTATAACATTATTTGTTTACCCTTATTTACTATATATACCTTTTTACCATGGTAAAAAAATATTTTCTAAAGTAAATATTCATAATGTCTTAGAATAAGAGTTACACATTTAAAGAATTTAAAACTCTTCATTCGAAATATGGAATCTATTTTCCCAAATTCAAAATAAAAAATTTTCAGCAATTAATTTAAAATTAATTCCCGCTTTTAATCAAAAAGCGTGTTTTTATGAAATAACAACAATCAACAAATTGACATTTTTTATGTCCAATTTCAAAATGTAATTACATAAAATGACAAAAATTGGATTAAATTGTAAAAATATAATTTTTTTAACATTAAATACATTATGAAATATAATCAAACCATATAAATAAATTATATTACATGACATTTTGAATTAAATTACAGTATTTTTAACTCTTCATTAATAAATGAACATCATGAGAAAAATACAAAAAATTTACCCAAAGTTATTCTTGATGTCCAAATTATAAAGAATAAATTTATTTTGTCATGTATAACTTATAAAAGTGGAAAAACTAAAATTTAAAAGTGTTCTCCATTAAAAGGTGGTAAATCAACCTTTTAAAAAATATTGTTGTATTTATGCTTAAAATTGGATTCATTCAAATTTATAGCTTCTAACATTTATTTGATAAGTATAAAAAAATTTAAAAAACATTTGTAATCATATTATAGTATGTTCTTTTTATTCCCTCTAATACAACGACTATGTGTTAACTACCATTTAAAATAATAATAATATTATATTTTTTTTCTTATAACTCACAATTGTGTGCAATGTATGTTTTCAGTGAAACCCATTGTTGCGTATCAAGTATGTACTCTAACATAGCTTCCCCTTTAAATAAAAATTAATATTTAATTTACAAATATGAAAATTCCATATTCTTTATTTACTTGGGATGTTACATACCTCCCCCCTTTTGGAAATTGCATCCTCACAATTAAAAAAAAGGCATGGAAACATCATTGAAAGTTCCACATCAGAAAAAGATTCAATAAAAGTATGACATAAAAAGAAATAAAGAGAGGTAAAAAGGTCACTTGAGATATCACATAGTAGGATTCCATGAAAAAATGGATATTGAGGATAAACTATGTGTCATGATTTGATTGAGAGTGATAGAAAACATGATTAGGAGAAAGTTAACCACTAGAAACTCACAAACTAGTGATGGGTTAAACAGTTATTGATTCCCCAGTAGGAAAAATTAATAGACACTGTGTTTGTTTTAAGTTACTTTTTATTAACAGGAGGTATTTTTTATGAGATTGACTAAAAACATAAGGAATCATACTTACAAGTCAAGTAGAATTTCACCCTTTACTAAATTCCTACCACAAAATCATCATTTCTCTAAACTATGAGTTTTCAAACTGACATGGTGATCATCAAATGAACTAGAATCAACTATTAGATTTTCACATGATCCACAAAAGATGAACTATATATTTCCCCTATCATTAGACATCAAACAAAACCAAAATGGTTAGTACAAGGTCAAATAATCCCCAAAAGGACAATCCTTTATAAAATGAAATACTAATCTTAATCTCCCAAATTCAATAAATAGTACCCAAATTTCAAAAAAGACAATTCAATACACAATAGTCTTTAAAATTATTTAATGAATCCCAATCCAATATTGAAACCCAAAATGATGAATAATTTGATCACATAGTCTTCCATGTAAATCATAACATTTATCTCCAAATAACATTGATTAATCTTAAAGTCTCCTACTAAAGTGTAATTAACCCAATAACATATTATCTATGATAAGTTAATTGTTTCCATAAATAACCCAAATCGCCATATGTCCACAATAAAAAATAGATTCTTCCAAAAATAAAATTTCATCCATTACTCCACAAAAGACATCCTATAGTATTCTATATCACTTAAGCATATGATGTTCCCAAAAAGAGAGAACATATTCGAAAATAACATTTATCACATAATCACCAAATCATTTTTCTATATTAAGGATATCCATTTAATAAAACATAAGTTTCCGAAATCAACATATTCTTGATCCGTGAAATTATTTAAATAAAATTAATAAGTCACATATACTTGGGACTTCACGTAGGTCAGTGGTAGGATATGTGCCCTTGTCTCCCTTTAGTTGCGTGTTTGATTCCTACAGCCTTACCAGACACGACAAGTTGTTACCCATCTTATGGGTTGTCCTTTTTATAAAACTCAAAAATAACCCTAACACATTTAATCCTCAATGGTATTATTTTACCTTTCATTTTCATCCCAATACATTAATACCTCAACATATTATATAATGTCATGTTTTTTATCTCCATATTATAAAATAATAGTATTCCCAAAAGATAAAAATATCATACCTTGATCATGGTGTCCATATGGGTTCATCGTCATCTTTTTCACAGAGGTAAAAAGTCCTTGCATAGAAAAAATTAATTTAGATATCCTTAAAAATAATTTTCTTTATTCAACCAAATACACCTTGTACAGCTTGGGACATATGGGGGTTCGCAAAAAATAAATTTTGGAAAATAAGCTTATAAGACATATAATTTCAAAACATCTATTAAAAAATTATTTATATAATACAGTCAGACTGAGTTTGACTTGAAAATTTCAATCAATGTCCCTTTTAAAATACCATAATTATGTTCTATGAGACTATATTGTAAAAGAAAATATATAAAGGTAGAGCAAGGGTCTCCTTCGTCAGCACCTTTTTCAAAATCATAATATGCTTCAAAATATTATTATAAGGTAAAATATTTTGAAAATGGCTTGATAATATTTACCTTTTTTAAAATATGTGAATATTGAGAAAATAGTATTTCATTAAATACAACCCATGATACATGATGATATCGAGGTATAGTGGAGGTGTTTGATATCTTAGACAACTGCTTGCAATTGTATGCTAGAAAAAGTTTCAAAATCATCTGGACATGAATTTTCAATAATTATTACAATCATGTCATTAGGAAGTGATAGAAATTTCATTTGAGATCATCCTCCTTCCATTTGTAACTGAATTTTCTTGATCTGAACAAGTTATAAAACAAGGATTTAACTGAAATAATAGATATAGGGACTAACCATGTGTTTAATGAAAACTCATAATCCATAAAGTTGTCTAAACTGACCTCAAATACCAACTACAAAGACCAACCTTAAACATTACATAATCTTTATTTATGTCCAAAATTCACATTGTGGATCTTTTCAGGTTTATATTTTAGAGAATTGTGACATAAATAATACATAATAACTTGAATATTACATGTAGACACAACTACATAGCAGTAATTGTTTTTATAAAATAAAAACTCTTAAAAAGAATCATGTCTAGTTCTGTGTTTTAGACAACATGAATTTTCCTTGATCACATCCTAGAACCTATTCATGTTTATGTACTATGGAAACAATCTAAAAAACATGGGATGATCATTAAAATATCAGTAAGGGTTATAAAATAATGAAGGAAAACATTACCTCATCAATAAATAAAAATCAATGAATCCATACAATTCAATCATAACATACATTATGAAATCTTTAGATTTATGAATAACAAACATAAATCATAAATCATAAAGGTAACTTTTGTCATATATAACATACATACATTGTAAATTTCACAGCTACGTAGGTAGTTACATTTTGATTACCCATCATTGTATATTTCCTAAATCTCTTAGGAGAAACATTAAGGTTTACCTGCTTCACATTACCCAATGCATCAGAGAGCTATCTCAGGCTCACACACCCTAGGTTTATCATAGAAAAAACAATATATGTAAACAATGCCCAAGAAAAATAACATATTCATAACATATAGAACAAGAATAAAGTAAATATAACATTTCCACATTGCAATAACAATATATCATTCAAGATATTGATATAATCAATGCTTTATCAAACAATTTTTAATACCATTAAAAACATTTAATAAAGAGATTTTTGAATAAATGTGTCCCATAACACTTTGAATATTTTAATGGCACTAAAATTTTAAAAAAGTAATGTCCAGATAAATAAATCATTAAAACCATTTTGAATACATGGACATTAATGAGATATATTTAGAATCAAAAATTTTTAATGCTTTTAAAGCGATTTATTAATTAAAGAGTTTTATAACACTTGAAAAACACATGAGTAAACCTATTTAAAGAATAAAATAAAAAAAACTTAAAATATCATAAGAATAAAGATATTCATTATATAATATTTTAATGGGAAATATATACATCATATAAAATTTAATTGGTGAATAATAACAAATAAGTCTTAATGGAATTTAAATTGAGAGGAAATCCCATACAATCATCTTACCATTAGATTATGGATAAATCAATGAAATAATTATGTGTGAAAATTAAGAATACAACCAATATTTGTGTATATTATGTGTAAAATAATCATATTTAATTCACACATATTTATAGAAAGACTTAATAAATAAGTATAAATTTAACACAACGAATTGATATTGGGTTTGGAAGTTACCTTAAAAAATTCAACAACCTAACAATGTCACCGTAAAATTCAGAAAATGATTTGATGAGAGAGAAAAGGGTTTATCATCACATGGAAATAAATTTTAGATAAATAAGGAAATATAAGAACATATCCCAACCTATGAGAATGGAAATAAAAATACATGTCATAAAATAAGTCCTTTACTAAATGTGTGTGGTTAAATGTTCCCTTAAAAATTTGGTAACATACGAAACATAAAACCCATGAAAGAAGGATCGTAAAATGGAAATTCAAATACCAATAAATTGAATTATATTACACAATTAATAAATTCATCGTTAGTACATAAACCATACTAATGGAAATAGTGGAAATTATTGCACGAATCTCATGGGAATAAAATGTGAGATGAAAACCCCTTATCACGTTTTAATCAATTTAGTCATATGACCAAAAGTTAATAACTACCAAATGAAACACAGAATACCATGAATATAAATATAATATTGATAATATAAATCAAATGGTAGTACACAATACACCACATGTAATAAATAAGTGATGAAAAATTTAAATCTCACATAATTTAAAGTCAGATAAGAAACCCTGTACCTCAAGTCCGACATGTCTTGTATACTCCTTGTTTTTCCCAAATAATAAAAATTAGTTAATTTCAGCTTGATTTGGAACATTTTTCAAGTTTAATTTTTCTTTTATATAACTTATTACCTTGATATTAAAATTATTTATGTATTTGAGTTCATATCAGACATTTTAACGATGTTCCGGACATGAGTCAAAAATGAACTTGTAATAATTAAAAATTAGCCATGAGGTCAAATGTATATTATATCTAGAATCATAATCAGGATTTTAAAATTATATATAAAATATATACCTATTATATATATATTTTTTATAATAGTACATAAAAATTGGAGATAAGTAATGAAATTCTCCATTCATGGAGATGGTAAGTCGTACGTATGCATGAACACTACATTAATTTTTTTTCCATTTTTAAAAAGAATGGAAAATAAAAGATACAGAGTTATATTGTAATTATATTATAATTTAATATGATATATCTATTACATAATTTCATTACATCCATATTTTATATGATCCATATATGTCATGAACGAATCATATCCTTTTGAGGGGGTGGTAGTCCACACTTCCTCAAATGAAATTATTGTGTTTACACATATTGGAATACACAAAGGCATATTAATAAATAAAATTTATAGAAAGAATATAGAGAACAAAAATATAATATATATCAAATATAAATATAGTTCCATCATAAAGGTCGGCATGATAGGTGGTTGGAGAATATTGGACAATCATCATTTTAGGAGGCAGTAGTTCGCCGTCCACAGAAACAGTATGGTCTTTACCCATTATGTGGAGATGTGTTTTAGTGTAGTTAAAATACTTCTCATAAAAACAACCTAGTATGTTGAAGATACTGTTTTTTCATGTAAACAATGAATAAGTTGAGCATAGTGAGTGGAGAAGTAAAATAAAAGAAGAGAACTTGAGAGAAGATGTTACCCTTAAATCGGGTAACTTCCTTGGGTTTGAACTAAAAGGATTTATTGAAGTGCCTTATGTCAAAGGTAAGGATTATATGTGAAATATAGGGATTTAAGGAGATTATGTTGGAAGATTTTGGATGATCCAAGGGTATTGAGAGGTTGAGTAATGGGTTAGAGGTGGTGTCCATTTATAAGAGGGATGATGGGCTCTTTAGGAAAGTTTGAAATAATTATTCTGTTATAAATTTATTTTCGTTTTAAAATGGTAAAACACTCATTAAATTATATGATAATATGACTCTGGTTCGAATTAAAATAATCCAATAAGAACTGGACAGGTTTTAGACAGTTTTTTAAATTTTATAATCTCATTTATTTAAATCATTCATTAATAAGGTAATCACAGCATCTTCATTGTGTCATACATAAATTTATTTATTTGATGCATACAAATTTTAAATAAAATAAAATGATGTAGGAAATCGTTTTATATTTCAAATTAATATTTATAGTTGAACTTATATCATATATAACCCCATTTAAAAATTATCTTACTAAAAGATATATGTTCATGTTACTTTTGTCATTACTTTAAATTAATTAATATAAAGTGTCATTATCACTCCTAAGTGGCTCCATAGGGTCCCAAAATATAACCTAGGATGCCTATGGATAGAAATGTATCATCAAATATGACTAGTACAAATGTTAGGGTAATTTAATATTATTATAATATTATTGTGTTACCCTTATTAACTAGATTTACCCATTAACCATGGTAAATAAAATATTTACTGAAGTAAATATTAATAATTTATAAATATAAAATATACATATTTACTCAATTTGGACCTCCTGATTCCAAATATGGAATAAAATTTTCCAAATTCAATACATAGAAGCTGTATAAATTAATTTAAAATCAATTCTCATTGTTAAAACAAAGAACATGTTTTTAAGAAATAATAACTATCAAAAGATTGACATTTTTTTTGTGTCAAATTTCAAAGTGAAATGACATAAAATTACTAAAATTGTATTAAATGATAAAAATATAATCTAATTAAACTTTAAAACCTTTTATATAAATAATCTATCCATATAAATAAATTACATTAAAAAGAAATTTTGAATTAAAATATAGTATGATTCACTATTCATTAAAAAAAACATTATCAGAAAATACCAAATATTTACCCAAATAAAATATTGATGTACCCATTTTAAAGAAGAATTTTATTTTGTCAAATATAACATATATAAGTGAAAAAAATATATTTAAAAATGGTTCCCCATTAAAAGGTGTTTAATCAACCTATTAAAGAATATTAGTGTATTTATGTTTAAAATTGGAATTATTAACATTTTAAGCCTCCAAAATTTATTGGATAATAATAAAAACATTTAAAAAATATGAGTAATCATATTTTAGTTACTTCTATTCATTATCTCCAATAAAAAACTATGCATTAACTACCATTTAAAATAATAATAATAATATATTATTTTTCGGTATAACTCAACTTTGATTGCAACATTTGTTTTCAAAGAAACCTATTATTGTTTATAGGGTACTCCCTCTATCATATAATCCCCTTTAAATTAACGTTAATATTTAATTTAAAAATATGAAAATGTCATATTTGTTATTTACTTGGGATGTTACATAGTGGATCATCCTTGGGTAGGATTAACGTAAGCAGAGTTCCCTTGAGATATATTTTGTTAATATATTTTTGAAATTTTCTTTAGGTTAAAATTTTTTGGGAAACCCATGAGAAGCATTCCAGAGGAATATTGATGGAGTCATCCATATGATATATTGTTCAATTGATTTCCCACCTAGCCAGCGACGAATGAAATTTGATATTATTTGGATAATGACCTACCTAAATAATTAGGTGGTGTGAGGAATGATAAAGTAGATTCATTTTTTAGTAAAAAATGGATTGTGGCCAACTAATGGTTATGATGAATTTTAAAAATTATTCATCATTTAAGTGGTGGACAATTTAATAAAAATACACATTAAATTTATAAAAATGGATGATAAAAATCTAATAAAAGATTTTGATGTTGAAAATACCACCATCATCATTATAAAGTTAAACATTATGATCAATACGTGAATGGAGATGTTAAATGCCAACTAATACTTATAATAATAACTTAACCAAAAATTTAAATCAAGATTGGTGATCCCATAAATGTTCTTGACGAAAATTAAATCTTTCAAAAACAGTTCCTTCCTCAATAACCATGTATTTAAATTGTTCAAGAAGTGAATCTGGATTCCTATGGAAGCATAGAGTGATGTATTTAATGTTTCAAGGGTATTATATAGAAAATTACCAAAATAATATTAGTATTATATACCCAATATTACTAGATACGTGAAATTATATTAAATATGACTTAACATGTTTAATGACATAGAGGTATTAAAGGTCTTCTTAATTTCTTTTTCTTTTTATGCAATTTATCGTATTTTCATCTATGTAAATTTTTATACAAAATTATTGAATTAAATGAAGGATTACCCAATATTCATAAAGTGTTTAGAATGCATAAACAAGGAAAATGATGTCTGGATTCGGGTACTCTATAGAAAATACAAGTGGGTAACTTTTAAAATGAAATGAATAAAATTTAGTTGAAAATCTCAATAATGTTTCTTGAAGAATCCAATCATGGTCGTTGAAAATTCAGTTTTTAGGAAGGAAGAATTATAATACCATATGATTGGATTATATGGAATACCTATGGATATTTTTGATAGTATGTGAAGTTTATATGTTAGGTATAGTTGTTAAAAAAATTAATTCCATGGTTTTTATAGGTATATGATATCTAATGTATATTTTACAATTGTTGAAGAGGTTCAATGTAAAAAAAAGTACACTAATCGTAGTTTAATAAAAATAATTACACAATATCCTACTAGATTTAGAATATATTAGTAAACAATAATGCAATTAGATACATTATTTCAATGAAAAATTTTGATGGAATAGGGTTCTGAGAATGGTGATGATGCACCTAGGTATATTTTTTTGTGGATAATACAAGTGCACATGGTAACATTTTATATTGTGAAGTCAATAAGTCTGAATATGTTGAAGATGTTTTCTAGTGTGGAATACAAATCCTATGTCTCACCATTATTAAAACTAGTTTAATTCATAATTTTTTATTTCTCTAAAAATTTTATTTTGAAGGTTTCATGTAACACATTGAGTATTTAGAATATATTTGTCTTTAAATAAATTTTTATTTCTTTGATTTCATGTGTTACTCACAACACTGAGATTAAACAATCTTCAATATAATATTAAAATATTATTATTTAAACATGACTTACATAACCTAGCCATTAAATATTTGGGAATAAATATTTCTAACTAATTTATTAAATACATATAATGGTACTACTCAGTATTAATTTATTTATAAATTCTTAATAAATAAACAGTCAACCTTTAAAAAAATTTATTTTACAGTACAATATGTTTCCTTCAAAAACAATTAATATTTAATTTTTTGGAAAATGTTATATTTAATATTTGGATAGATTATATTTCACAAAAAAACCTGGGTAACTTGCTAACCCAATAATAGGGATGGCCATGACTTCCTAAAGGGAATTATCATTACCCATGGGTTTTTGGCTGGCACCTGGAATCATACAACATCCATGTGGAAAATATTTTTCTACAACATAGAAAAAGAAAAATAAATAAAAAAATACGCAAATCAAAAGAAAAATCCACTGGGAGACATGTACCAGAATACAACAAGACATAAAAGCCAAATGTACTTCAACATAAAGAACTAAACTTGGAAAATAACCTCCAAGGTCCTTATGGCCACAACTCACCAAGACCATAGTTTAGTAATTATATCCACCTCCAAGAGATACATTCCCTTTTCTCAAACCTATAAGAAGAAAATCTAAAAAATACCAAAGGAAAAAGTACAGTGTAAGATTAAGACTAGTAGGATACTACCTCCGATGATTCCATAATAGATTCCAATTATATATTATCAAAATAAAAGATATCAAATTTCCATTAAAAATAGGATTGGAAAATCAAAATCATATTTAAATAAAACTTCTTATGCATTTCAAAATAATGGAAACTACATTTATAGAATAGTATTTTCCTTATAAGAGATTGAATATTTCTAAAACAATGGACTAATTAAAAAAATTTATGTAAAATATTTTATATATATTCAGCATGAATGTAATTTAGTTCAATAAACATTAGCATACAATTATATCTCAAATATAAATAAACAAGAAACATACATGTTCATCTTCCAAAAGTTAGGATATTATTAACTAGCTATAGAATTCTGTAATCAATATGTGGACACATAAAAAATGAGTATCCTCACATCTCCCTGACACTTGCTAGAGGTGACTTGTCACCTCCCCATTAGGGATGTGACCTGCAACTGGTGTGTTTTAGAATGTTCTCATAGCGTTTTGTGTATCTAAATAACTCACCAAATTACTATGGCTTGCATGTGATCTTATATTATGCGAAATTTATTTAAAGACTGAAAAAATACAATAAATCCCATTCTATGATATCAAAAATGAAAATTTCATTCCATTAAAAACCAAAATAGTTTTTATTCAAAAACACAACTCTTTCACAAGATAAAACAACTAGGGTTTTATTAAATCATTTGAAGCCATTTTCATGAGTTTGAAATCCATTAAAAATCAATTTTATCCATTGCAAAATTAATTTTCATAATTAAATACAATAATTTAATTGATCACATTTCCACCGAATCCTCAATTTAAATTCCACAATTTAAATTAACCCATATCCACAAGCCCACCCCAATTCAATAGAATTGTGGATATTCCAAAATTTTCATGCCAATACCATTTCAATTCTCCCAATTAAATGTAATTTGTTTTTATCAAATTAGTTGAGTTTAAATTAGTAATTTAATGAATGTTTAATCAATTAAATTTAAATCAGAAATTTAAATAAATCAACCAATATAAAGTTAATAAAATTGGGAAAATCAAGATATAACCACCACATCAAAGCATGGGTCGCACATGCCTCCAACAGAGTTCAAAAACCACAAAAAAACACAATTCCAATGAAGTCCCAAGAATCAAATCCACACATATAATGATTGACCAAAATCTATAGACAAGAGGTTGGATGAAGAGTGGGAACCCACATGCCTTAAGGACGAACGCCCACAGCAGAATGTCCAATGAAGTGAAATGATTTCAGAATGAGATCTCACAATAGATATAGATGAATCCAAGAATAAACATCCAACTTATATCAACAAATATGGAACTGCAAGTCTAGGGTGCTACTGTGATCAACTGCAATAATGAACCGTTAAGAACACTTACTGAGAGTGACATACTGTAGACTCAACGAAGATCCAAAGACCACTAGATCAATCTGAAATGAAGTGATCCCATAAAATATTCATACGAATGTTCTTGGTTTGACATCGAAGAGGTATGAAAATAATAAACTGAAAAAAACATCCAAATGTGTGACTAAAATGTGGGAGTGGGTTAGGTCATGAAGTGTACCCAAGGGTCGCGATGTTTAGTCCATGCTCGATAAGTTATGCCGAAAACCCCATCAACATGCATTAAAAACTGGCATTTTATCTAGTCACATCCTATAATCCATGGTCAAGACATGTACCTTAGGTACATGACATGTACCTTAGCTACATGAAATATACCTTCTCTACAACCTATAGAAAAACCTAAAAACCACACCAAATGATAATGAACCAAAAGGGAACATATAAAAAGGGGAAAATTACATGATCAAGGTAAAATTATATGAAAACCTCCCCACCATAATTACATTATGCCCCCAAAAAACCCATGAGAAGCTTCCAGGACAAAGAGATTAGGCCATTTCTTCCTCTTCAGTGCCTCATGTTCTCACATATTGGGACTATTAGAGCCATGCATCCATAGTAGATGATCCAATGGTAGAATAATCCCATGACGTATCATGGCCTTAGAATCAACTATCTCAATTGGTCACTCAATCAAAGATAAATCATGCTTAATCTCAAGATCACTCTAGCTCTAAATGTGAAATGGATCAGATAGATACTTTCATAGCTTTGATACAAGGAATGCCTTATGTATCAACGCCAGCTATGATGGAAGTTCCAAATGATACATAACCTTCCCCACCTTCGCATGAACCTAGAAAAGTCACACAAAGAGAGGAGCAAGCTTATGTTGACTCCCAATCCCTCAATGACCCAACTGGGGTGAAACATTCCAGAACACCTAATCACTAACCAAAAAAATACAAAGGTCTATGGTGTCGATCAACATAAGAATTATATCAGGTCTATGATATCAAAATACTCTGATGAATCAGCTAAATTGTAGATGTCCTCTATTGAACCATGCATCGTCCAACCAACAAACATTCACCCAACACTCACCAACCAAATAGATATTTAGAGGGTTGAACTTAAATTCACTCCAAAAGTTCAATTATAATCATGGACCTGTAACTTTTGTTTTAGGAATACTCAACCAGTACTAAGTGATCATCTGAAGCCCCACTAAAGTCAAAAAACACAGGACCAAAGCATAACCTCAAGAATCAATATTTCCCTTTATGTCAGTACATCCTCCTACGGATGGTAGGCCATGCTCAAATGGACTTAATATCCTATTGCCCCATGAAGGCCTATCAGAAAGTGGGAGCAAAACCGAGGATCTTTATCAGTGACTATAGAAAATAGAACTCTATGAAACCAAACAATCTATTTCAGGTATAGAGTTCCCCACTCCTCAAACATGGATGTGTCTCGAATGGGTATAAAGTGAGACGACTTGGTCAACCAAGTGATGACATCCCAAATAGCATTATTATTTTTAAGGGTTCTTGTAAATCCAACCACAATGTTAATAAAGATCTAATACCACTTCCAAATAGTAATTGGATGTTGCTGAAGCAAAATCAATGGTTTCTGATGCTCAGGATTATCCTGCTAGCACGTATTGCAATAAGAGATAGAAATCGACAATTTCATGTCTCATTTTTGGACACCAAAAATACTGTATCACATCATAAAACATTTTTTTCATTATTGGGTGAAAATACAATTAGGAATTATGGAAATATCCAATTATATCCTATATTGGTGATAACGGAATGACAAAATTGGTTCTGATAACATAGAACCGCAACTTTGGAAAACAAACATAGGTCAACTGTCTCCCAACCATAATGGGATTATCTAATTCTAGAGAACTCATCATCAAGATTTTGATCATGAAGAATTAAATCAATAAGTTTATATGTAAAATAAACATTGGATAAAGAAACCATATCCCCTTTCTCTTGAAATCCAGTATACAACTATTCAACAGGAGCCATCAAATTCCACCCTTTTGAGGATTCTTTCTCTACCTGGGTTAGAAATTTCGTACTCAATAAATCTGCAATGAAATTCACTTTCCCTAGGTATAGGCAATGTAAAAAATTAATTACTTCAGGTACTCCCCCCAATGCCTCTACAGAAGATTCAAATATTTTTGAGAGACGATATAACTTAGGATTTTGTGGTCTAAATACACCGTAAACATTTTTTCGAAATGGTAGAGCCGCTAACTCTTAAGTATGTACATCACTAATGAATTTTCTAGGTCATTGGTATGATAATTATTATCATTCTTCCTAAGACAATGAGATCTACAGGCTACTATATGATCAAATTGTATAAAATTTATCCAAATCATGAACCTAATGCATCATATAATAAAAACATAGACCTACCCGGATTCTGGAAGAGTTAATACTAGCATAGTAGTAAACAGATGTCTTAAATAGAAAAAATAACATTAACACTTATTATTCCAGACAAACCTCAACCCCTTATGAGTTAGTGTAGTCATAATAAAATCTATCTTCAAGAAGACTTTCACAATCCAATGGTAATATCCAGCTAATCCCAAGCCTCTATGGATCTTAAAGACATTTTGTGGTTGCTCCCAAGTCACGACATCCTTCACCTTCTCAGGATCAACTGATATAGCCTATTCAAACACCATATTTCAGAATAATTTCAATCCCCAAAACTAGTAATCAAACATTTAAATATTGTCATAAGGGTGGTGATTTCTCAGTAGACTCAGAAATATCACTAGATGTTGCCCATGATCCTCCTAGAACATGGAGTAGACAAGAATTTCATCGAAAAATACTACCAAAAAGGAATCTATATAATCATGAACAACCATGTTCATAAAATCCATGAAAACAGGAGGATAATTTGTCAAACCAAAGGTAATAACAATGTACTTATAGTGGTTGTACCTACTTCAAAAGGTGGTTTTCTAAATGATATATTTTTTTATCCATAACTGATGGTAACCAGATCGAAAGGCGCTCTTCAAAAACCACTTCGAGCCTTTCACCAGACCAAAAATATCTTCAATCTAGGTAAACAAATATATTTAATAACATAACTTTATTTATATTTCAATAATCAACACAATGGAGAAGAGAACATTCATCTTTCTAGGTGAATAGAACCAACAATAAATAATGAGACACACTCCGGAGAATAGATCCTTTCTAAAAAAGATCGTCAGACTGGGACATTAGCTCTCTCAATTAATATGGAGCCATTTTGTAAAAGGGAATAGAGGCTAGTTGAGTTCCAGACATTAAGTAAATAGAAAAATCGACATCCATAACTGGTGGAAAACTAGATAAATCTGAAGAAAACATGTCAAAAAACTCGATGATGACTAGAGGGAGATCACCACTCATTGAATCTGGCAGTATATCAAAATCAAATTATTATATCCGTTTACCCAGTTCTAGATTTGATGGTCGGTCTCTTCATGACCTTGGGTCCTAATCTCCTTGGAAAACAAGAGGCACACCACCGTGTGTTGTAATGTAGACCCATTGATGGCAACAATCAATTCGTGCTTTGTTAAAAATAATCTGATCCATATAAAATATGATTGTCAAGAGATTTCAAATCAAGAACCTAAAAAATCAATGCCAGATCAACATCTGATATAGAGAAGACACAAGAAATACTACGAAGACCCTGCTCTCTCTTCATACCAAGGGTGTATTAATATCCAATGAACTAGATAGTTTCTCCATAAATATATTAAGGAGTCTAACAATAAGATATGAAATAAGAGAGTGAGATGAACTAGTATAAAAAATAGTAGCACTAATGATGATGATGCTTTAGTAATGGTACCTCTCAGAGTTTCTCGACCCATGCATGCTTCCTCTAGAGACTCTTCCACTACGTGAAGAAGCGTCATTCCAGATGTTTGTAGTTGGAATCCTTTTGAAAATGAAGCATTTAATTTCCATGTAGTTTTAGGGGGAGATGATGATCCTGTACCATTACACGGAGTATATAAATGATGGAAGAATCTTTTTATGTGTCTTGAACATCCATAGGAATTATAGTCTCTGGGTGCCTCAGTGAAAACCCTCTTAGAATGGTCTGGATTTCCACATTGATATCAATGAAAAGAAATTTCCCCTAGAGTAGTAGGTGGTCTAAAATTATTCTACCATCTAGAAACACCATGAGAATCATCACACGTCTATTTTTCATGAAGGAACAAATGATTCCACTAGGAGGAATGGGAACTCCAATAAACCCTAACATCCCATCCATGTCTATTTCAACCATCATCTACCTATTCATAACATTAGAATAAGTAGAAAAATTAAACAAGAAGACCAAAGAATGGATATCCGATTGATGTACCAATTCAAACTGTCGAGCCTTCATACTCTCATTAGATACAATCTATGGAAAAAACTGTACCAAAACATCAACGAAATTTGAATAATTAGTCATAATTCTATAATATTGCTCAAGATTAAAGAACTCTAAAACAATATACAACACTATTGACACTTTATATATCTTTTTAATGAAAGGTACATTGATGTCTTTATAATCTAAACACCTGTGATTACCTTCCATCACCATAATATCCCACCATCTGCTTCTTGATCCTTACAACACAAGGGTTGCACACTTGACCTTGATCGGGTCCTGTGTCTCCAAGAACACAAACAAAAATTTTATTTTTCTCAACCATTCGTCAGTATATTGAGGGTTTGTGGAGACCATAAAATGGTTGCTACTAGTTAGGTAACTCTTGATAATGTTTTCAAAGAACATCCCTCAGATGATCCACAACTGGATCCTAAGTAGGAACAAAAGGTGGTCCCTATCCCCGGGCCCGAGTAGTGCACAAAATCACCTTAACTAGACTCATATTAACAACATTGATTTTAATTCTGAGGTTCAGTAACATCTATTCCCAATATCTAATTCACCAATTTTCTCGAAAGTTTTATTCTACACAACATCATCAAATAAAGGGAAAACATTAGATTAACACTCAAACTTAGTAACAATAGAGAATAAAAATTCTCTATAGATAGAACAAACTAAATTTGGATGTCTATTTAACCAAAATTAAATGGGGGAAAAGAATAGAAATAATCAACAATATATATTTACCAAACCAACCCTAGTGACTTTAGGTTCATTACAACGATAGATGGCTAGACACTCTATCAGAACTACCTACTTTGTCCGGAAACGATACTCAAATAGGTAATGTCATCAAGGTAAGATGTTGAACCTATCCCCTGATACCAATTTTTCATGAACCATCATGGGTACCCTCGTAACCTAATAAATGAGATGGCCCTGACATTGCCCGAAGGGTGTTCCCAATCCCCACAGGTTCAAAACTAGAACATAAAATAATACAACATGAATGTCAGAATGAATTTTCCATAAAACATAGCTGAAGATAAAGAAACAAGATAATATGCATATCAAATGAATACTCCATTGGGAGTAATGTAGAAAAATACAACAAGGCATATTATCCCAATGTACTACAACCGAAAGCACTAAAATAGGAAAACAACCCCCAATGTCCCTAAGGACAAAACTCACCTAGACCACAGTTCAATAACTATATCCACTTCCAAGAGATCCCTTCCCTTTGCTCGAACCTTGTAGAATAATTTCTATAAACACATGACTGAAAAATTATATTGTGAGCCTCAGCCTTGTAGGGTACCACCAATGATTCCATAACAGATTCCAAATATAGATTATATAAAGAGAATATATCAAATTTTCAAGGTAAATAGGTTTGTAAAATCAATATCAAATTAAAAAAAACATTCTATGCATTTTCAAATGATGGAAAATATGTTTAAGTCACGAGTTGTAATTTACAAGAGATGGAATATTTCTAAAATAACGGCTTATGTAAAACAATTATATAATTTTCTTATATAAATTCATCAGACATGTAATGTAGTTAATTTTTTTTTCCTATATTTATATCTCAATTATAAATAAACTAGAGAGCAACATAGTAATCATCCAAAAGGTACATTAGTATTAACCAGCTATAGGATTTCACACTCTCTAAGTGGACACACCAAAATGTGTATTCTCATGCCCCCTAACACTGGACATAGGCAACTCCTACCCATCCCATCAGGGATGTAACCCACTACAAGTATGTTTTAGAATGTTTTCATAGAATAGTGTATCTAAATAAATACCAGTAACCCAAGGCTGTAATTTTGTCATACATGATGGGAAATTTATTTGTAGACTTCTTAAAATACAAATAATCCCATTATTAAATTTCAAAAATGAAAAGTTATTTCTATTTAAAACCAAAATAAGTTTTGATTCAAAAACATGCCTCACTCACAAGATAAAACCACTAGTTTTAGATTAAATCATTTGAATCCATTTTTATGAGTTTTAAATCCATTAAAAACCAATTCCATCATTTCAATAATTCATTTTTACAATTAAATTGAAAAAATTCCTTTAAAATAGAAAAAATTATATTCAAGAATTCAAATCCAAGAATTTCCACAAGCCCACCCCAATTCAATGAAATTGGGGGTTTTCAAAATTTCTCTTACAAAACCATTTCTATTCTCCCAATTCACTGGAACTAGATTTTAAAAAAGAAATTGAATTTAAATTATCAATTGATGTCAAGTGTATGAAATTTAATATAAATCAGAAATTTAAATAAATAAAGAAATACAATGGTAAAAAAATTGGACAAATCAGGATGAGACCACCTACCTCAATGCTCAGGCCACACACTCTAGAAATAGAGTTCCCCAACAAATAAAACACATAATTCTAATGAAGGACACATAATCAAATCCACAAATTTTAGGATTGAATTGAATCCAAACATAAGGGGACTAATAAGTGATTAAACCCACATACCTTGAGGATGAATGCCTGCCCCAACATGACCAATGAAGTAAAAGGCTTCCATAATGATATCTTAAAATGAATCTACAAGAAAACTAGAAGAAATATATATCATAGATTAACAGATCCAGCACTGTAAGGATAGGGTGATATTGAGATCAACTACACTGAAGAACTGGAAATAACACTTACCTGGATAGAGGCACCGTAGATGCAACAAAGCTCCAAATATGATCAGGTCGATTCGGAAGGTGAGGACCCTCAGAAAAATACCTAGAAAGGGTTCTAGTTTGAGATCCAACATGTTTGAAAAGAAAATTCCAAGAAAAAATACTGAACTCATGACTTAAAGCTGGGCACAGGCTAGGTCACAACGTGTACCCAATGGTCAAAACGTGTAGTCCACCCAAGATATGTTAAACCAAAAAACCCATCAGCTTAGGTTAAAAACAAAATTTTAATTCCAATCATGTTGTATAGGCCGCATTAATGATGTGTACTTGAGGTACATGATGTGTACCTCAGGTACACATAATGTACCAGCTCTAAAGCTAGTATAAAAACCATAAAACTACTTCGATGGACTTTGAACCAAAATGAAAATTAGAAAAATGGAAAACATACCCGATCAAGGTTACAAATGTTATATTAGATTTTTTATTTTTTAAAATGAGCATAATTCTTTAAATTATCATATTGATGTTAAATATGGAAGAAATTTTGGGATTTTTTAGAAAATATTCATTTTTCTATGATTAGTGAAAAATATAATTTTTGTAAAACTATCTCTTATTGTAATAAATTAAGTAGTTTTAAAGTCCGATTATTATTTTAAAATCATTTTAAATTAAAATAAAAATTGTTTATTTATATTTCATCCAATGTATATTTAAATCATCTTTATGCTCAATTTTAATACAAATTTATTCTGATGTTTAAAAAATATGTTTTTCTAAAAACTATTTTAAAGTACATAACGTTTCACCATTTTAACCTATTAAAATAACCCATATTGGAATAATTTAATTGAAATTTATAGATTATATATCTATTAATATTAATTTAAATTCATTTAATTATTATTAATTTTCATATTGTTATTATAAGATCATCGTATGCTTGAAAATTCCTTTATTGAAAACCCATTTTTCTCAACATGCTTGTGAGTTTAATTTTAAATTAAACTATTTTGCTTTATAAATTGAATTTTATAAAATTTATTCTAGATTCTTTAATATCATAATTTATATTATGTAATACATTCAACTTAATTTATGTTTATAATGAATATAAAATGGAGTAAAAAAACTAGTTACCGTGGTGAAAACTTTAAAGGGTAAACGTGAGTAACTTTCTATGTAAAGGAAATATCAAGTTTATTTTTAATCAAAGAGGTGTGGATTATAATAATATATTATACAATAATTTTTTTGTAAATTTTGGAGGAACATTTCATGATATTGTCTTTCAATTGTTGAATAGTTATAGATATTTACTAGAGCGCCACTTCTCCTCCTTTATAAAAGGGAACCTTCTTCCCTATATTCCTTTCTAATATAATGCCATGTGAACAATTAAAAAACTATAAAAATATGTACCTAACATCCATACTCACATTATATATTTTCTATTTTTCCCAAGATACCAATGTTAGGGTCCTTAATAAGAGATCTAAATGAGAATTTTCTAAGAAAAGGAAATTATCTTCACAGAGGTCATTCGTTCTAATTCTTCTTTTCCTCCTTCAATCATCCCTTAAATGTTACAGTAAAATAGGAAAATTATCTAATATGTATTAATAATTTATTATATTTATGGGATAATATAAATTTGTCTCCTCTTTCATAAAATGGGAAGTGAAACCATCTATCATGTTTGTGGAGGACCACCGCCCGACGAACTGATGAAATTCGTTTTCAATAAACTCAAATCACGACTGCTCATAAGGATATATTTATGATTTATATAAAATAATACTGAAATATTAACAATTATATAAATTTAATATATCATATACTTTCATACCTTACCATTTATTGGAAAAAATAACATCGTTCATGTGTACACAGGACAACCACCTCACGAAGTGATGTGATTCATTTTTTTGTTACCACATCGGATGGATGGTATAAGTAAGTATATATAAAGAATCAATCTTATATTTATGATTTTATTATCACATTGGAATGATAACATAAAACTTAACTTATTTCCAACATAATCATTGAAAAATGGAAACGATACATAATCGTACGTACGACCTACCATCTCCTTGATTGTAACACAGATCATTTTCCTACCGCAATTCATGGTTATTATTAAAAATATAATTCATGTATAATGATTATAATAATTTTATGATCATTATTATAGAGAAGATGGAATAATGATCCCTTTGACCATGGCCAACACACTGATTCTATTTTGAATTAATGAAATAAACATCCTAAAAAAACATAATGTAAACATAACTGATTAAGAAACGAATTAGATCATTAAAATAAATGAATAAAATGGTTTATCATTAAGGTGATAATGTAATATATAGTATTTTTCAAGTTATTCTCTTATTTATATTTTTCATTTGAGCTATGGTGGCCAAGTATTGTTCAGAGATGTAGGGCCTTTGTAAGAAAAATTACCCCACATTCTCAGAAATATGTTTGTTTGAATTAATGGAGTCTAGGTATAACTGTGTTAAATAAGTTTATGCGTGTTTTAAAATATTTGGATGACTTGTTTGGTGGTTCAATTTCATTCCATAGGAAATAGGCTGAATGTTGTTTGTAGAGAAAGTACACACAATGTGATGAAGTCAAGTGATGTGTAGCTATTTCCAGGCACAACCGATGATTTAGGTTCATGACGTGAATTGCATTCACTCTGTGATGAAATTACACATAACGTAATGATCAATATAATTAAATATTATGATGATATGATGGGGTTTTAGTCAATCCCTCCAAAAATAATTACTTCACTTGTAAACGAGTTACGTGCCATGTAATTTCTCAACCTACAGTATTAAAAGTGCCATGCTGATGAAACTTTCCTTTCACCCACATGAATATTACTCCTCCAAACCCTATGGTTGAATCCAATTGATTTTGGAGAAGATATATTGATTCCAATCATCTTGAGCATGCATATGATCCCCATTAGGTTGTTTTTCTTCTGTTTTCCCACCCATCCTTTCACCCTCTAGCGGTTGTAGAATAATCTCTTGATCCCAGTAATTGTTTATTTTTATCATGATTTTTTTTCATCTAGGATATTTATTTCGATCATATGGGCCTTCTTCCTCATTAGAGTTTTCTGTTGGATGCATTTTTGATCATTAGATGAAGGTAATGGGTCAAAACTTTAATCATATGGTATGTTTAATTGCATAGTATGTGCAATATTTTAATTACACAAAAATAGAATGCAACTAATTTAATTAAATGAAGAATTAGATTATTCCTTAGAACTCCTTTGGATCCAATTTGTTATTGACCAAGATTATAGATACTATTCAGGTAAGAGAACTCTAGTTCATAAATGAATTGATTAATGGATTAAATTCTTCTTAGTATGACATGGTATTTGGGTGATTGATATATATAGATTCACTTTCAATTGGCTTGATTATTGAAGCATCTGATATGTTACTGGTTTAAGAACAAATTATAATAGAAATGAGAAACCGAAATATAAATGTTAATTTGAATAATTAAACATTAAGACTTATGATGTGATATTGTGATACAATTATTTCTATGAAATATTTTGTTTTTTACATTCTATGTTGCTTATGTTAAGCATTGGAACATTTAATTTGTTGAAATGTTTATATAGGTCTTCGTCCCAGTTTACATGCTCAAATTTTGGAATAGCAGGTTATTCCTAGCAACACATGATGAAATGATTATATATTTTTCATGTTCTTAATACATGATTAAGTGATTATATAATAGTATTGGATATGAGTAAATGTTGAAATTATTATATATATAGTTTTCACCCATATTTTTGTGATTATACCGTAGTTATAATATTACGACCGGCATGGTTGTGAGACATGTTTAGAGGCATTCCCATATGGTTCCAAGGAAGTTTATATTTTTCCTTTCTTATATGATTGTGGTTTTAATGGTTACGAAGAATGACCATATAAATTCTAGAATTGTACCTAGGCATGTTATATTTTAACATTTTTATGTGGTTATGGTTGGCATGGTTGTGATCCATTCTCAGAGAAATTCTTGCATGACGTCGAGGTAAGTTGTGTTTTACCATGATTAAATGGTTAAAGTTGGCATGGTTATAAGAAACCATCCATGATATTTTGTAATGGTGTTGAAAGAAGTTTATATGGTACTAATTTTATTTTATATTAAATAATACACACGTTTATTACCTTAATAAAGGAAATCATTATCTGATCGGTTATTTTTAGACGTGGTGATGTCGGCCTACAGATTTATAATCGCATCGTATTTGGGAACCATTTGGTACCTAGTAAGATTATTTGTATGTACTATAAGACAAGGGTAAGGGACCCTTATATCAATTATTGCCTTCTGGATGGGATGGAGTTTATATATGGGACTGACATGGGGTTTAAAATCAGTATCTTTTGAGTTTGATTTTATATTATTTGTATTACTTGTAGCATGACATTTAGTTACATATGAGAACATCATTACATTTATCCTTTATTATTTATTGGATTATTAATTTGGATTTTATTATTTTTTTATCCACTGTTTTGGCATTGTTTCCATTATTTTTTCATATTGGATATTTATTCATTTAATTATATTACTTATTTCCACTGTGTTGTAACACTACTATAGGGGGTATTGTCTCCCCACTATGCTCATCAAACATCACCTCTAGTAGATGGACTTTGGCATATGTAAATTCATTCTTGAGGTCTCATAACCAACTAATTTTAGCCATGTGAGAGAGTACTCGATTAGGGGATGTTAAAAAGTGGTATTAGATGAAATTAGGTTTTTTATGTTTCTTTACTATTTAAGAATTTTAGAAACGAGACTTGGATGTTTTAGGACATGGTAATGATATTTTTCATGGGGAGTAGTTATCCGATGTAAGAGTGTAAATTTTAGTGTCAAAGGGTGGATTGTTGTTTATATTGTCTTCTTGTTATAATTGATGTTATTTCATCCTGAGTTTTTACATGTCTTGTGTGGTTATTATTTCATGATTTTATTGGTTCTTGAGATTTATAGCCATGGATATGTATGGTGAAAAATGAGTATTCATGCATAATGATAGGAATATAGAGATATATATTTACATGTATTATTCATGAGAGGGACATATTTATTACCTGTGATATATACTTTCCAGTTGAAAATTGGCATGAGAAACCTATTATATATGATTAATGATATAAATGAATTGATATGTCATGGTAAAACACTTTTAAGTGATGTTTAGAGAGTCCATGATTCAGTGGTTAACAATTTTTTTCACATGTTGAGGCTGAAAATGTTTTTTGATTGCCATTTTTCTAAGGAGCGCGTTTTTCATATAGAAGGAATTTCTCCTTGCCAACTTCGAGTTGAGCATCGGGAGAGTGGAAATCAAGAAACTCCTAATACAGCTGGTCCAGAAATTCTTATTGATACTAAGGACAAGTTATATGTTTATATTTATTATAGCTTCCAAAGTGTCATGCGATACATGAATATATATTTAGTTCACACTATGCCTTCGATGATTGATATGAAGAGAGAGTTCTGGTTGCAATATCAACCTACATTTACAAGGGAAGGATGCCCCTAGGTAGTTGAGTTCTGGATCGAGTTTGTCCAGATAATTTTTAAGAGTCTTGAGACACCCGTAAATAAGATGGTGAATCTTGTTTCATATATACTTCACGTACTTTCGAACAATTGTGTGATATTCTGGAGAAGATAGGCATAAATGAGGAGTTATCCTAGAAGGATTTTGAGATTAATTTCAGGAGACATTACTATCCTGTGATATTGAGGGATGAGAATATTGGGAGTTCATGCACATGACACTAGGGGGAATTTCAGTGATGGACTACACTAAACATTTTATAGACATGTAATGCTTGGAACCATATTTTGTATCTGATGGGATCTCCAAGGTGATATATTTTTAGGATGGTATTCTCTTTGAGAATAGGACATAGGAGAATGTGTTCCACCTGATTAGTTTTATAGATGATATATATTAGGTACTCATCATGGAAGGGAATATAAAAGAGTGAATGAGTAGTAGGGAGTTTGGTTCAATAGGGAAAATTGTGAAATCTTATTCTAGAATATGTAACCATCGTTATGATAGGTTTTTGGCAAGGAAATAATGCTCTGAAAAGTTATGGAAGTGGAATTCCAACGTAAGACTATGTTATGTTATAGCATTTTCAGTGTGGTAAGATGGGACACAATACATCTCAATTTCTATACCCAAATTTGGAGTGTGGTTTTTGCATCGTGATGGGTCAATTTCAAAGGATTTTTAGGGGAATGTAGTAGAAAAGCAGTGGTATGGGAATAGGACTAGAATCAGAGGCTTGTAAGGACTCAGCTACTCCTCAATAGGTATGTATCTAGAGTTCCAAATGATGTTTAAGTCATGGTATTGGACATGATACTATAGTGGAGGAATGTAAATAACATGTAGATTTAACATCTCAGGAGAGTCTAGTAGGTTCCTAGATCAGGGGGGCTAGTCAGCTACATGTTATGTAGACAACTTCAACTATTGTGGATTTATGACCACCTACCAGCAAAGGTATGATTCACTTATCATATACCCTTTATTGCATTATGTTTTATACATGAGCATCACATTCATTTTTTATCAACTATTTTTGTAAATGGTTTGGCCTTTTCTTATGCAAGGATTGGATGGTGTTTTTACAATTGATACCCTATTGTGAGTTCGGTCAAAGAATAAGAAATTTTTCAAGAACTTTTCTCCAGAGATTTGTTGTTACCATTACTTTTGGGAAGCATTCAAGATGGAAATGAAAAGATTCAATTTTTTTCTAGGAATGGATTGGTTAGATTTCTACCAGGATTATTTTGACTATGACCAGAAGATTGTTAATTTTCTACCTTGAGAAAGAGGAAACTATTCTCAAAAAGGTGAGTGGTATCTTCATGATTTTCATGTGGGACCAATTTAGTGTAGATTAAATTTTATCAAATCTTCGAAAGCCGACATTGATCTAGATAATTGTACAATTTAGTAGTATTATTTTCCTCAAGTGGTAGGAAATTTATAAGATTCATTTCTTAATGAGATATAATTTTTACAACCTAAATGATAGATAGTGTTTATGAAAATTTGGTGCCAAGAGAAGTTCCATTTTTATCACATTATAAAATAGAATCAACAGAGCATAGGGAGTTTAATTTTTAGTTAGATGATATGGAATCTAAAATTTTTATATGTCATACTATATCTCATTGAGGGTCTCTTGTTATCTTTTCAAAGAAGTAAGACAAAAAGTCTATCTTCTGTGTCGATTATTGGAGATTGAATATGTTTATTAGCAGGAACTAGTATCCTATTATGCATATTAATAATCTATTTTATTACATTAGAATTTTTGATATGTTATCCAATATCAATTTGATATCAATATACCATCTATTAAGGGAGATAACATCAGACATATCTCAGACTACTTATATAAGTTTGTGTGGCCTGTTTGAATTTACAGTGATGTCATCTGGTATGGATAATGCACTAATGGTATTCATGGACATGATGAATGGGATATTTCATCCTTTTTGGGATAATTTATTGGTGGTTATTATTGATGAGATATTAGTGGACACCAAGTTTATTGATGATCATGCTCAAAATCTTGACATCATAATTAATATTTTATGATAAAATCATCTTCATCCTAGGATAACCAAATACAATTCTGAGTTTGTTAATGCAAACTTCTTTGGATATTTTATCTCAGAGGAAAGAGTGTTAGTGGAACCATATAATAATGAAGTAGTGGTTTGATGGGAGAATCCCTAGATTTTCTTCGAGATTCATAGCATTATTATGTGAGAATTTCTTTTATCAATGCTTTATCTTGGATTTAAACTATATGGAAGCTCTAATTTCAAGGCTTACAAATAAAGGGGTGAAGTTTGTTTAGTTAGATAATTTTGAGAGATATTATCAGGAGTTGATAAGAATGATAACATCATCACTTATCAAAACATTACATATATTGAGTAAATAATATACCATGTATTGTGACACATTTAGAGTTTGACTTAGAGAAGTTCTAATTAAGGAAAATCGAGTGGTTACTTTTGAATCTAGGCAACCGAAAACACATGAGAGTAATTATCCAAATCATGATTTATATTTAACTAAGTGGTACTTGCTCTGATATTTTGGAGACATTATCTCATGGGTGAGAGGTTTTTTCTATACATGGACCCCAAGATCCTGATTTAAATCTTTTATCAATATGACATGAACCTTAGGTAGAGGAGGTTGGTTGAGTATTTTTAGTATTTCAACATTGGTTTTTCAAATACCTAGGGAAAGAGAAATTATGTTTCCAATCCATTAAGAAAAAATAATGTACATGAGTTTTATGACAATTGGTGGGTGATGTCCTTCTTTGCAGACTTGTATCATGATGTTCAAGAGTCTCAAGGTTGAGTAATCCTGAAATTAATTTTATATACCCATGATTTTGGATATGATCAATGCCAAGAATTTATCTAGTATGGAAGGATTAGTTCTGAGAGAAAACTTTTATAGTGTGGATACACCATCAATATGGTCTCCTAATAGTGGAAAATCTATTCTATTCTGTGGCCGAGTATGGGATTCTATGGGCTTCCATGAGGAGATGATGAGAGTGTTTCATGCTTCTGGAAGGGAGATTCATCCTAGATTGAAAAAGATGTATCCTGATATATAGAGACAGTAAAGTGGCCAATAATGGTGAAATAGGTAGAGGAATTCATGGTTAGATTCCGCACTTATTAGCAGTTGAATGCTGAGCATTAGATGCTATATGGGATTTTGCAGCCTTTTCCCATTCCTAAGTGGAAATATGATGACATCATTATGGATTTTGTGACATTATTACCTAGAAAAACCTATAAGAATGATGATGTATGGGTGACTACAGATTGACTAAAGAGGATATCCCACTTCTTTCCTATAAGGTAGACCTTTATAGTGGTTGATCTAGGTGGTCTTTACATGCAAGAGGTAGTTTGGTTGCACGATGTTCTCAGGAGTAACATTTTAGATGGAAATCCACATTTCACATAACAATTTTTAAAATGTCTTCGTAAGGCTTTGGGATCATTGGTTATTTAGAGTACAACCGATTATCCAATGACTAATGGTCATTATTAGAACAATATAAAGATTATGTAGTATATTTTATGAGATTTTTTTTGGGATTTTTGTAGTTTTTCGGAGAAGAATATCATTCTCATGGTGTTTTCATATAATATCAACATCCATACATCAATCCAAATGTAACCATTTGATGATTTTAATGTCCGACCATATTGTTCACCTATAATTTGGTTGGAGGTAGGTGAGACAACTCTTTATAGGCCTAATTGTGGGTATTAGTTGTACGACCATGTTCAGGTGATCACAAAGTGGTTGGTGACAATGTAGAGTTTGAAAAAAATCCTATACTGACCATCAGAGATGAAATCTAGAGTTAAAGGTTGGTTATCATGTTTTCCTTTGGGTGTCACCTAGGTTGGGCCATTTCCATTTTAGGAAACAGGGGAATGTTGCATCAAGGTTTTTCATATTGTTTGATACAACATATAGGTTCAGTCTAGTAGAGTACCGATCATCCCTTCTACAACTCAATAGTTCCATGCAATGTGTTTCATGTTTCATAGATTTAGAGATATTATCTAGAACCATCTCATCTGATATACATAGAGTAAATCAATCTTAGTGTGAAAGAATCCTTTGAGGAGAATATGATACAAATTGTGGATTTTATTGAGAGTTATCTTTGGCTAGGGAAATTCCTTTGGTTTGAGTGAAGTGGTTTCATGGGAGAGTTCAAGAGGATACATGAGAATAAGAGTTTGATATTTATACATGGTGGCTAGAATTATTTTCAAAGACCCCATAGTTATTTTTTTATTATCATCGGGACGAGATATTATATTGTGGGTAGGTTATAAGATTCCGTCTTTTATTCCAGGCATGTTCCTCTTTCAGTTTTAATTTAAACATGGGGGGACCAAGTCTTGTTTGAAGATAGATATGCTTTGTTTGATAAATAACATAATGTTTAGGTATATATGTTTGTTTTAATTAATGGAGAATAGGTATAAATGTATTAAATTAGTTACTAGTGTTTTCCATGCTTTGGATGGCTTGGTAGGTGGTTCAGGATCTTTCCGTATGAAACATGTTGATGGTTGTATGAAGATAATCTATACGCCATGTGATAAAGTTACATGACTTGTAACTATTCCTACGCACATGACATGATCCAAGTTCATGATGTTAATTAAATACACACCATGAGAGAATTAAATGTTTTGTATTTTTGGGATAATTAAATATTAGGCCAAGGAAACATGTTTTTTGTCGTATCCCTCTAAAAATAATTACACTACATGTGAAGAAGTTATAAATCATGTAATTTCAAAACCTACATTTTTAAAAGTGATGTGGGTCAGAAATATTTCTTTCACCCATGCATATATTCCTCCTCTTGACCCTAGGGAATCTTCTAGGTGATTTTAGAGTATTTCTATTGAATCTGTACATCCTGATCATGCATCTTATCCTCGATTGGTAGGTTTTATTCAGTTTTTTTATATCCATTTGTTTTTTGGCCGTTGCTGTGTAATATTTGATGGTAGTAATTTTTGGTTTTGATATTGATCAGTTTTGATCTATGATCCTTATTTTTATCATCCAGAACTTATTCCTCATTAGTGTCTTCCCTCAGAAGTGTTGCTCGATCGTTAGTTGAAGGAATGAGGTTTAATCTTAAACCCTATGGTCTATTTAATTGAAACGTATTCACAATATCGCAATTTCACCAACATAGAACTTACATAATATAATTAAATAATGAATCATATAATTTATTTTAATCAGATTAGATCTTATTGGTAGTTGACCTAGATCAAGGATACCATTCAGGTAAGGGAACCCTTGTTTAAAAATTGGTTGATTAATGGATTAAAGTTTGTTTACCATGACATGGTGTTTCGTTGATTGATTGATATGGGTTCAATATATCATGGCCTAATTATTGAAGATACTGACATATTATTTTTTTAATACAAAATGTTATGTGAAATTAGAAATTGAATGATTAATGGTAATTTTCAAAATAACCATTTAGCCATATGATGTGATTTCGTGACATCCTTGTTTCTATGACATGTATTTTTTCCACACTGTAATGCTTACATGGGGTGTTGGCCTAGATTAATTATTGAAATGATTATAAAGGGATTTGGCCTAGTTTACTTCTTGAAATTTTTATATAGAGGTCTATGCCCAGTGAAATGTTATGAAATGATTATATACTAGGCTTCACCCCGATACATGATGAAATGCTTAAATACCGAGCCTAGCCCTAATTGAATGCAAAAAATCATATATAGTGAGTTATGACCCATATTTGTGTGATTTCAAACTTATTTATAAGGTTACGATTAGCATGGTTGTGATTGATTATCATAGAAATTATATCATGATATTGAGGTAGGTTATGTTCTACCATGTTTATATGGTCATGGTTGGCATAAATGTGAGACATCCTCAATGGAATTCTATCATGGCATTGATGCCGGATGTTTTATCATATTTATATTGTTATGGTTTGAATAGTTTCCAGATATTCTCAAAGGAATTCTAACATTGCAATGATACAAGTTATATTCTACCATATTTATGTGGATATGGTTTGAATTTTTGTGAGGCATGTTCAAATATATTTTAGCATTTCAATGATGAAGGTTGATATGGTATTAATTTTATTTTTAATTAATTAATACAACTTTTGTTGCATTATTTATTGAAATTAAATTAATACTGGTTATTTTTAAGAATAATGGTTTTGACCAAATGAGATATAATAACACATTACTTAGGTAGGCATTTAGTACCCAAGAAGATCACATTGAGGTAGGATTTTACCAGGTAAAGGGATCCTACTATAGATTTTTGATTGATGGATGGGATTGAGTTTTGAGATGGTTCTGACATGGGGTTCAAAACCACGGCCTTTTGAGTATGCTAGTAATTTATTTTTTTTACTTCAAGTATGACATTTAGTATCATTCCATCAGGTCATTACATTATTACTTTATTATTTATTGGATTATTCAGTGGAATTTTTTATTTATTTATAGGTTGTTTTGGTAATGTACAAATTATTTCAATTATATTTATATTATTTCATTTATTTATATTTCATATTTCTACTATATTGTAACAATGTTCACATGGGTATAGTGTCCCCACTATGCTCATCACACCCCCTCTTCTAGTCAGCATCCTCTAGCATAAAGAAAGGCACACCTAAAATAAGTAACCAACCCATTATGGCCATATGAGGGAGTATTAGATTGGGGGATATAATAATTAAACCTGGAAAATTTCCTTTTGGAAGAAAATAATTGAAATATGTTTATTATACATGAGATAAAATATATACATGAAATTCCTAGACTCGAGGAAAGCATTTTCATCTTGAAACTTCCTTTTTGGATACACATGTTCTTTTATGAACTAAATTTCATTGAAAATGTGTATATAGAAACCTTTATATAATATATCAAGAATCCTTTGTACATTAATATATTTTACATTACAATTAATTTAACTAACTCCATGGAGTTATAATTCAAATGTTACCAAAGTAGTAAGGGTTTATGTTTAAATTAAATTTTAATCAGGATTGTTTATGAATGAATCTCTATTATTGGAAATTATTTTACAATTGCCTAATAAAAACAGTACATTTTATTATCCTCTAGTAATTCATGAAATGTTCACATAATTTTACTCTTTTACTATCTTTGGTACTTAAAATTATTGATAAAATGTTTTACATAAAACCAGACATAATTTCTCTCATTGTTTGAAAACCCTTTCTCCTCCATGTCATTAATTCATTAAATTATTTTATAAAAATCTTTTAAAATTATTTCATGATTTTTTAAATTCATTTTTAGCATTATTTAATATTTAAAAATGGTTTAAAAGTAATCTTCTTCTTATTTTATGAATGAGATACTTCTTGAATTTTCATAAAAAAAGTGTAAGGAATCATTATTTTAACATGTACGACATGAATACTATTTTCCATTTCCAAGACCATTATTTTAATTGAATCACATTTTATAATTATATAAGATTATCTAAAAAGAAAAAAACTTCCACAATATTTTTTTTTCAAATGTTATTTTCAAATTGGAACTTTTATTTTCCTTAATAATGTTTTTAATATTTTTAAAAAAATTTATATTTATTAATGAAAACAAATATTATTGTTCTGAAATTTTTCAAAATAATATATCAATGCCTATTAAATATATATATTTATAGATATACCTTAATTTAATAGGGTAATAAATTCCTTATGTTCATCTCTCAAATTCCTTCATTATGAAATTTACTTTACTGTGATATAAGTGATGATTATGGAACACTTTTAATTCCTTGGGAATAATTATTTTCATGAATTATGTTTTATTTCCTTTTATAGAACACATAAATCATGAACATGGTATGATGGGTGCACCCAGATAACTCTAGGTTATACTAATATTTATTACATGATGGGTTCCCCCATATAGAATTCTAATGAATTGAAAAATGTTTTCAGACTCATGAGGTGTCATGTGTTGGAATTGGGAGAATCCAATTCCATTGTGGGAATGTTTTCACGATAAGATATTGTTTAAGAAGTTATCTATAAAACATGTGTATGTCATGTTATATGATTCTACCACATTCCAATGATATCATGATCTAATGGTACTATGTTCAATATGTTATGCTTCCCTATGATTACTCATGCACTTTTTATTTTATGGAATCAAATTATTCCTTTGACTAACATGTTATGATTCATTTTTATTGTTATTTCCATATAGTGATTTTTTATCTCAACCTTTTCTTTTATGTATTTCCCAAGTTATACTATGAATATTTTGGAGATCGTAAGGATTTTGGAGCACATTTTGGAAGATTAAATAAAGAATTATAATCATAACATCACATTGATGTTTTATGAACCTAGTCTCACTAAGACACTAGGCCTACTGATCTTTGGGTTATTAATAATAGATTTTAATGTTTAAAATCATTTAATTATATGCATAAAAGGTTTATATTTCTATTTTTGGTATTAGAGCATAGGATTAATTAACCATTCGAAAAAATGACGAGAAATTGTTTTTATAACTCTAGGGATAAGCTTAAGGGTAATTCAATGTAATGTAAAATATCATGGAATATTTAGGAATTGTAGAATGTGTTGTTACAATGAAATTAAATTCCTATCTAGATACTAAAAGTGGATGTGGTTCTATTAGAAATTTACCTTGGGGTAATAACTCAAAAAAGGCAAATTAGAATTGAGTCAAGCATTACCTTGTACACAATAATGGGACTTATTTTGCGACTAGTTTGAGACTCCCAGGGGATTTGTTTTGGAAATTCACAAACACTTTATGAAACATTATGAATTACTTGAAAAACTTTTTATGTTTGGGAACCTAATAGAAATAATCAATATTGTTAAACTATATTGAAACCGATTGGCACATAAGTGAGTATATACTTATCATTTATATGTTATTCCTTCTATGTTTATATGTTTTCATTTTTTCATGTTAAATTATTTTCATTAATTTTTATATATATTATTTTAAACAGGGGAAAGCCTGTCAAAAAATAATGATATGTAAAATGTAATGTTTTCCCAATTGAGATTTCAAACCTAATGGGAATACAAGTTAGCCATATTTTGATAATTTCAAAGGACATTTATTGAATTATAAATAAAAATAGAAACATAGGTGAATTTCCAAACACACCAAATTAAAGAAGAATGGAATCTTAGGGAAGTTCACATTCTAAATATAAAAAAGAAAAGAAGATTAAATTTTATAAATTTATAAAATTTTGGATGATGCACAATGGAAAATGAATTAAAGGATGCAGAAGATTCTTTATGTGTGGGGTAGGAGAGAACAAATCTGTAAGTATCTAATAAAAAACTAAGGGATTAGTTATCTAGATGTAGGAATATATATTTCAACCTATGGAACCACACATGATTCAATATAATAAATAGGAAAAACTTATACATTATCTGTTTCAATGACCTAATAAAAAATTTAATTACTAAGGTCCTATGTAATGAAAATAATTAAGGTGGGATTATTTAGGTGTTAAGGTGTGGGAACTAAAGAATCATTTTAGAAGAATTTGTATCAGTTTTTTCTAGTTACAAGAATGAGGAATATTCTAAGAATTATTTTGATAGAGTTTAATTTAATTATTTTAAATAATCTATTGAATGATTTCAATGATCTAGAAAGGTGATTTAATGATAAGGTGATATTTTCTTAGAAGAGAATAAGCTATATAGAAAACAATTGTGGTTAAAAATTTATTTGATGATTAATTTAATTTTGAGGATGTTCATCATATTTCTAGGAACGCTATAGGAATTATATTAATATCTTTTTAGAAAAATTATATCTATTATGTCTAGTAAACACTTTTCACATCCACCAATACTGTGGGGACTAAACCAACAAATTGAGGGAAAAATATAGCACCACAGATCACTGGACAACGTGATGTATGGGTTAATATGGCATTGTTTTCACAGAAATTTTTTGGTGGACAAATTTTATGTTTACATTGGTAATAATATTATAGGATTAGATACTTTTTATCTATTTGGAATTATTTGTGAATAATTATTTTTTTCGAATTTTTTTATTGGGTTGATATATATATATATTACATTTAAAATTAATGTAAATGATTAATTGGGAAGAACAATATTATGTTTCTAGATATTTAACGTGATGGGATGAGATAAAATTTGAGGTTAAAAACATATACCATGATGATGTTATTGATTTTATTTTGTAAATAGGCATACTTATTTATGTAATGATATTTGTTAAACCGTTTTTTTATTTATTGAATTTTTGAAATTTAAATTTTTATATTTATTTTGGGTATTATCATATCTTTTGATAATTTTTTTTTTAAAATAATCGAAGGACTAAATCTTTAAAATTTAATAAATCTTATGACCTATTAAAAGTTATGTTCAGTGATCGAGGAATAAAAAAATCAGAATGGATATTAATTTCCTTGGAGTTAGAGGTGAATTGGAAATTTTTCTAAGAACGTTGGAAAGATGATATATAAAATAAATAAAAAACAATTATATTTTCTTGTCTTCTATATCTTGATAGAAAAATAAATCCCTAAAATTTAATAAAAGGACATTTAAACACAAATTTTATCCTGTTTATTTTATATTTGAGGAAACAATTGTCTTTCAAATTTTAATAAATGTATGGTTTTGTGGCTTCTTACTTCCTCTTGATCATTCAAATTATTATGATCAATTATCTCTATCACTCTTCATATTTATTTAGACATTTCTTCTATGTCTAAATTTTCAATTACACCTAATTTTATTCTATCTGGAAACATATTTATGTGATGAACTTCATATCTACCATTCTATCTTTAATATGACATTTTATTAACCCTTTTTTATTTGAGATTTTTCCACAATGGAATTGTGGAATTTTAAACCCTTGATTACTAAGAACACGTTTAAATTTGAAGGATGGAATTTTTTTTGGGGTAGAATGTAACACCCTAATAATTAAAATATTTTTATCTTTAATTAAATTTGATTTATTTGATGTCTTTCACTACATGCAACATTGATTTTAAATAAACATTGATATAACATGAAAATATTATTATCTAAACATGATCGACATAACCTTGCCATTAAATTGAAGGGTATGAATAATATTAAATAATTTTTGAAATATATATAAATTTTCTACTTAATTTATTTTTATTTATAAATTATAAATAAATATCACTTCATTATAAATTAATATATTTTATTTTACAAAAAATATGTTTCTTTAAATAATGATATTTTTTGATTTTCATGGATAAGTATTATAAGTAGTTTTTGGAAGTTTTAGAAAGTATATTATATAAAATTAATTTTTTTTTAAAATAAGAATATATATATATATATATTAATTCAGGGGGATTCTTTGGTATGTTCCCTAAAATATTGAATTTTTAGTGAATTGTGAAAAATACAGATTTTTTGTAAAACTGTTATTTCATGTAAAAAAAATAAGTAATTCAAAAGTCATATTAATTTATTAAAATGATTAAAAAGAAACATAATTATTATTTATTTATATTTAATCCAATAAATTACATTTAAGTCATCTTTATAATATATTTTAATATATGTTTATTTTTAGTAATAATAACATGTTTTTATGAAATATATTTCAATGTTCATAATGTTTCCCTATTTTAGCTTATTAAAATAACCATTAATGATGAATAATTTAAAAGAAATATATATTATATATTTATAAATATTAAATTTAATTCATTTTATTACAAATAAATTTAATATAGTTATTATAATATCGTCTAATTCCTCAAAAATGCATTTATTGAAAACCGGTTTTTTTGGACATGTCTGTCAGTTTTACTTTAAATTAAAATATTTCACTTATATGAATTTAATTTGAAATAATATATTTAATATTTTTTTATAATAATTAGTTATATTATATAATATGGTCAATTTTATTATTGTACATAATCTATAGTAAGAACAGTTAAAAAAACTGGTTACCATGGTGAAAAATTAAATTTGTTAAAAGTTAGTAAACTTTGTATTAATTGAAATAAAATGTGTAAACATGTTTATTTTTAATTATATGGGTATTCCTTAGACTTATATAGCTTCAAATAATTTATTTTTTAATTTTTGATGCACTTTTCATGAG
The DNA here is from genome assembly GCA_963277665.1 of Viscum album. Taxonomy (NCBI): domain Eukaryota; kingdom Viridiplantae; phylum Streptophyta; class Magnoliopsida; order Santalales; family Viscaceae; genus Viscum; species Viscum album. The sequence continues at coordinate 1,718,108,005 of OY728136.1, read as the reverse complement.
AATTACATCCCATTATTGAATATTTTGGGATATTTACAAGCATGTGGCTCTTCCTCCCTTATAAATGGAACCGCTATCCTATCAGCTTCACAGCTATCAAGTCATTTAGATAAAAAATCCTAAAAATATCTCTTAAAAATATCCTTGTACTAATTTTTTTTCTTCTTTTATTCCCATAACAACAACCATATGTATCATAATAAGAGATCCAATGGATATTATTCTATGTGATGGTACATAAAGATGATTATTTTTTCACTTATCCTATTACACAATACATTTAGTATTAACAATAATAATATAACAATAATAGTATCTAATATATAATATGATGTTATTATATTGTTTTGATAACGTACATACATATCCACTTCTATTATATGGGAAAAGAAATCGTCGATCGTGTGTTCTTTGGACCAACACCTCACAAATTGATGTAATTAGTGTTCCATCATTTCCTCTTAAAATTATTCATAATAATGGATTTTATTTTCATATATGATAATAATTACATATTTACAATTATTTAAATTTATTTATTCATATCATTTCTTACCTTTCAATTCATTGGAAATGATAATGTCGTTTGAATGTACGGTAGACTATAGTCACACAATGCGATGTGGTTAATATTTTTATTACCACATCCCATGGATGGATATGTATGTTAATTATAGAAATAATATTATATTTATTAAATTATGATATTTATAGAAATATAAAATAACACTAACCTTTTCTCCATATTGATCATTAAAAAATGGAAGTGTCATACATGCATACTTACAACCTACCATCTCTATGATTGTAACATAGTTCATATTACATAACCATAGTTCATAGTTATTTTTAAATTTATAATATATGTATAAATATTATAATAATTTAATTATTATTATTATGGAGACGATTTAACATTGACCCAATTGACCATGGTGAACACATCGATACCATTTTGAAATAATGAACTGAGTATCCTTAAAGCACCCAACGTGGACATAAATGGTGATATAATTAAATAAATTGTTAAAATAAATGAATTAAATGGTTTAATTATATGGTATTAAAACTATAAAATTTATTTTAGAAATAAAATAATTGATATAAGCTTATTATATATGAGATAAATACATATATGATATTCTTGGACTCGAGGAAAGGGTTTTCATCCCAAAACTGCCTTCTTTGATAAACATGTTATTTTTTGAACCTAATTTATTTTAAAATGTTTATATAACAAATATTTACTATTTATATCATAAATAATTTATAAAACATGATATTTTATGTTACAGTTAGTTCAATTCATTCATGATAGTTAGGATTCAAAGGTTACCAAAGTAGTAAGGGTTTATGTTTTAATATCAGTTTAATCGAGATTTTTTATGATTGAATTTCCATTTTTGGATATTACGTAAAAATTCTATAATAAATACACAAAAGTTTACTCTCATATTGTAACTAATTATCTTTTTATGTAATATTTCAATTTTCCCTTTTTTGTACTTAAAAATGTGAAAATTGTTTTTAAGAAAAGCCTACACCATTTCATTCTTCAGTTGAAGACCATATATCTTCCATTTCCAACATTTATAATAGTGTTTAAAAATATGTTTTAATATTATTATATGATTTTGAAAATTTAGTTTTAACCTTTTCCACTTTTTAATTTTTTTAAAAGTAATATTCTTTGTCATTTTCTGGATGAGGTGAATCTTGACTTTTTAGTTGAAAATGTGAAATGAATATTTATTTTAACTTGTACCACATGAGGGGTATTTTCCACCATCATGAACATAATTATTTTAAGATTCATTTATATGTTTCCTGTGATATTTTCAATGAAATGTATTTCAAATATATTTTTTGAATTTTATTTTTTAAAAAGTCATTTTCATAGTGGAAAGGTTATTTTCCTAAAGACTATTTTTAGTATTTTTTAAAATATATTTATTTCAATAATGAAAAATAATTTTAATATATATAATTTTTCTAAGTACATTATACAAATATGTTACATAAATACCTTTATCATTTTCCCTTACATTGACTCGGTAATACAAGTTTATTGTTCATCTCTCAAATGCCTTCATTATGAACTTTACTTTGATTATGATATGATAAAATATTAAGAACCCTATTAATTTACATGGGTAATTGTTATATTTATGCCAAATGAATGATTTAATTTTTTTGAACACATAAATCAGGAACATGTTATAATGGGTGCACCCAAATACTTCTGGGTGAGCCCAATATACATTATACAATGGGTGCGCCAAGATTGTGCTTCAATGATTCAGGTAATGTTTTTAGAATCATGAGGTATCTTGTATGGTATTATAGAGTAAAACTAATCCATTGTGGGAATTTTTTCCTAATGTGATATTTTCTATGTAGTTATCCTTGACTCATGTTTTTTTCAAGTTATATATTTATTCAACTTTACAATAATTCTATGATCTTATGATGCTATATTCTATATTTTATGCGTCTATGTGATTAATCTTATTATTTATCATTTATGATATTGTGTTATACATTTTAATAAAAAGTAATGCTTCATTATCATGTTTTTTTCCTTATTGGTCTTTATAGATCACCCCTTTATTTTATATATTTTACATTTATCCTCTGCAGTCTTAGAAGATTGAAAAGATTTAAGAGCTCATTATGGAGAATTAAATAATCAATTTTATATTTTATCCTCTCTTTGATGTTTTATGAACCCAGTATTCCCATGAAACTATGCCTTAACATCATTGGGAGATAATTAATACATTTTATGTTAAAAATCATGTAATAATATGTATAAAAGGATTAAATAAATATATTTTTTTATCAAATGTTAACATAGAGATGTGACATTGATTAAATATGATGTAATGTGTTAACAAAACATGAAAGTTTAGAAAATTTAAGGTTGATATTGGGTTTTATAAAATACGACATGATAAACTGGTTCTTATATTGGTTTTGTTAAATATTTTTAAAGTGTTTAAGAATATTAAAATACATCATATTAATGTAAAACTTTACTCTATCATTCTTTCATGTTAGAGTCCTAAATTTATATATAGATATAAATTTCTTAAAGAGCAATGATAATTGAAATTTAAAAGTTTGAATTTGTGTTTGCCCTAACTAATATTTTTAATGGAGTATTGTAGGTTGTTATAAAATATTATGTTTAGAATGAGTAGGATTATTATATTGGGATTCAAAATATTCTAATAAGGCATAAAATAAATAATAATATTATTTGTGTGTGATGAATGTCCCACTAGGTATACCACATGGAGTGTTATACATATATATTTGCAATACCTAGGGGTAAAAAGATCATAATTGAGTCTGCACTACCTATGGTTGGCATGATACCAATAATTAGAACCTCCATACATTGATACCCTACTTGAACAAGTCTAAACATTGACTTAGTTGATTTTGGGGTGGTTGGGTATGTTTTTAATTAGGTCATCAGTTGGAGCTCAACCAATATTGGATTTTTACTCTCATATAAAGAGTATGACATTTGTCACCTAGATTATGATAGATTGTGGGATTGTCAAAATGCACCTACATATTATATATATCTATCTGCATAAGGGAAATGTGATGTTAGTCTCTTTAAGGATGAATGAAATGTGATGCATTCATTGACCAGTTCACTCTACACTCTCAGAATCAAGAATATATATATTGGATATATTATATTGACAGGTTCTATCTCCCATGGTCACATTATTTATTAAAAAATGGAAAATATGAGAATTCATATTTCAATATGATTCATACTAGTGGAAACTTGTATATAGATACATGTGTTTGATGGAGATCACTCTAAATCCAATTATAGCTTGATTAGAATTATAACTTTGATAGAGGCCACTTTTTTCTTACAAAAATGGATCTAGATGTTTTTAGTTTTTTTCAATGATATAACAGACCACATGGTTATACATTTTTCTTGACTAATTGGTGATTGACTTTGACTCAAAGATCTACTCCAAATTTTTAGAGTTAATCTAAATGTGTTTTGGTTGATTTTTCAAATAATATTTCATATGAAATGATACAAGGTGATGTTAATGATTTATTTCCAAAAGAATTTTGGATTATATGGAAAAGTAGCTCTAGATATAATTGGAATTTTTTTTAATATGGTACAATATAAGGTAAAAATAAACAATGACTATTAGGATTTACAGTGTGTGAGTGATTGAAGGAGATATGAACTGAATCTATAGCTAGTATATGTTGAATGTATATGTTAAGTGTATGGAATATTGAGATCCATGCATAAGATAATATTTCATTCATTACACTACATATATTCATATGTAAATCTAAATATTATGTGAGTTAATATTTTAAAAGATCAAACTGATTAAAATATATCATTTATTTAAACTGTTACATAATATTTAATGGATTGGGAATTATACATGCATTAGAATCATGAATTGGCTGAATAAATATTTATTCATGGTTTATAAACATAGGAATAAATAAAGAATACTTATAAATGTTCTCAGTGATATATATATATAGTACTGATATGAAATGTTAGTATGGGTAGATATTCAGTTGGGGATTCCTAGTCCCCAATGCCCTATTTCATCTTCCACATTTTTCATTTAAAAGTACCAACGTACTATGGAGGTTGTGGGTCCCAATTAATTTTTAATTGATTCATGAATATCATGTAGATACCTATAGAGGTAGGATTCTTATTTTTTCGACTTTCTGATCTCTATGAAATTCATTCAAAGGAGATCATGAATGATGTAGTGGCTCCTCAATGTAAGGTACGCCAAATTTTACAAAATTATTCATTTTAGTATTTTATCATGTTTCATGTTATCTTTAATGTATATCCTCAGATAAAGTATTTAAATAAATTATTCACGTTTTAGTAAGTATTATAATAATATATTAAAACATTTCAGGGTAGATGTTCGACAATGATGAGGATGACTTAGTTCTCATGCACATGAGGTGAAGTGAACCTCATGTGTTGGTATAACACTAGGTACCAAATGATGAACACCTTGTGGGGTGCTGTTATTTATGTTTTGTTATTTAATGTTTGAATAAAATCCTACATGATATTTTACCAGATATCCAGAAATGTAACTCTACTTAACTGAAACAAGTGATTGTGGTTTGTAGGACACAGATCATGTAGGGCAATGACTTTATGCGTATACCAAATGACCAATGAGATGAAATCCTCATGGTTGTTGTATTATGTGTATATTCATGGAGCATATGGGTGCCCTACTTGTAGGCAGTGTTTGGTGTGTGATACCGTCAAATTCGATACAACATGGGTGAGTGATCATTTTGTTTATTCCATGTGGTTTTTAGATGGGAGAATTTGTGATGTCTCACAAGATGTGGACATGGTGAAATGCTTGGCTTTTGGAATAGGAGTTCAATCCAAATGACCCTTTGTGATACATAAATATCAGGTCTAGGTTAGAGACCTAGATATCCCTACTTTTTACTCAAAACATAGTGAGCCAACGGTTGGTGTGATCGGGGGTGCCCCATCAGAGGGGATATCATGGGATGGTGGTTACCATGGAGATGGATGAACAAGTTGGTTCATTGGGGCATGAGACTGATGCATGGGAGGTTCTCAAGGTTTTATGAAGGTGACCTCCTTGAGTGATATAGTCTTGGGTATTAAGGATTTTTCCTGTTATAGGATTGTGGTTACATTTTACCCACTGTGTTTAAACGCATTTAAATAGTGTGTTATTATAAAAAGTGGATGCTAATTTCTAGAATGTTGTCAGGTGGTGGTTGTGGATGATGTTGAAGCACAATGAGCAATTAATCAAAATTTGAAGAGTATTTCCAAGGGATCTCTTGGATTTTCAAGAGTTATGTGACACAGATAACAATCATGTCAGCCTTCATTATAGATGAATCACATTTTCATGAGTTTTCTGATGAATTAGGTTCATTAGAATGGCCATCCTATGGGTGAACATTGAGACACATTGTTAAGAAAATGTGGTATCAGTGGTTTATGGTAGGTAAACATGGATTAGGAGGAGTAACATATGTGGTTTGATGTTTACCCACCTGGAATATGCTCAAGGAGTAGTGTAAGGTAATCTATATAGTGTGGAGTTAAATAATGGAAATTTGGGTTTTTTGAACATCATTATGATTTTAAATTCGATGATTTTCCTGGAAAACATTCTTGGGAGGAAATAATAGGTGATGTTTAGGACTTGTGATTTGGTGCTATGGAAGAATCGTATTTAGCCATGCCAGTAATTTTGTTCAGTGATGGATGAAGGGTTTTTGGGTTCTTGTTAGTGAGGTGATGATAATGATAATCTTATAGTGTGGAGCATCAAATAAGATGTTGTGATTCCACACTCATATATTTATGGTTGAAGATGTAGTGGTAACCATGTTGAGCAGTTTAGTAGATTTCTAAGGATGTGTTTTGATACTTAATTAAGATTAGTGGAATCACTATGGACTAAAATTACCTTTGTAGGCTGGGTTTTATAGTGGGGATAACCATGAACCTGATTCTGTATAGTGGATGTTTATGTGATGTCTTAGGATGGATAAGTATGGTCTCACACTATCTTGGTAGTTTTTTATTGGTGGTATGTGGTAGATGTCCGTTGATGGGATATACACCTCATCATCATGTTTTGTAGGGGAAACATGGATTTTATTATGGAGTATAATACAATGAGTTAATGATGAAATAAAGATCGAGGTGGATAACGATGTATGGATCGATGAACACAAAATATTCTCAATGTGGAGTAGTGTTATAGTGGGGAGACAATAAACCACATGTTTTTATAGGTTTCTAAAATGAGATTAAATGTACATTTTTTAAGTGACATATAAGGGAAATATTACTTATTTACCCTAGAATATGAAATTTAAAAGCATTATGACTTCTTTGTTGGTCAAGGAATAGGGTATTTACCATATGGTAGTATTTTGGTATAATTTTGAATCATTTTATTTTTAGTAGAGTATTTAATTTTTATTTAATTAAATATTAAATTATTCATGCATGTTTTTTCAGTGATATATTTTGAATGGAGAATAATATTGTGATTCTGACTCCACTGATGAGACCCCTATGGGGGGTTTTTGTCAAGATATGGCATAAAGTCACCTTGGTCACCGAGGCCTGGTTCAATCCCATTTTATTTTTTCATTTTTTTCTCTTATCTTATCTTTCCATTTATTTATTTTTGTTTTTTCACCTCTCCTACTTTTATTCTCATGTAAACTTGTTTGGGTATAATACATCATGGATCTAAGAGAAGGAGATGGAGATAAGTGGATGTAGGAGGAGGGATCACCACCGGGTAGCTCGTCTAGACCTATATTAGATATCAATGGGTTCATATCCCAAATATAGTGTGAAGATTTGATGTTTTAAACCTATAGGTAGTCCCATTTTAGGTTTTAAGACACAAGTCCACATATTTTAATTATTTTTATGTTTTAGATCCTTTTTATGGTTTTTAGGGACCCCTTGAGCATTGATCTATGAAAATATTAGAGAAAATGGTGGTTTCATGATGATTGCAGGGTTTTCTATTTAGGGAATATTGATCATAGTACATTTGGTTTCAAGAAAACAACATGTGTTCTTTTTATTTATGGAATATTTAGTTTCAGGCCTACACATTATGTACTCATAGTACACTCTTTGTATTTGTTCATTTCCATGTAACTGAGTACCTGGCCAGACACCTCATATTAGGAGAAACAATAGTATAATAGTACATGACTAGACCCCAGGTGTTTTCTTGCCATGTAATTGTATATAACCCATTACCTTGACATTCCTAGGTATGTAGTAGTACAAAATCATACTTTCAGTTTACTTAGGAAAAGTATAAGTACATGTCCTAGAGTGAGGCTTTGGAGAATACATCGTACACTTGAGGTACTCACCATGTAATGCACCCATATTACCCATTTGAGGGTTTGGGGTGGTCTTGAATTCTAGATCCAAAATTGGAAAAAGAAAGATTCTATTTTGATTGTTTTCACTCATAAAACGTGATGGTGTAACCCTTGTGATGTTTTTGGACTTATAAGATGTGGTTTAGGGTAATCAATTTATTTTGAGTAGGTTTTCCTCTAGTAATTGAATAAAGTTGTCTCTTGAGAGTGATACACAGGATGACACCCAAATGATGGTCATGAGAATGGTTGTAGAATGTTTCATGGGATCTCAAATGACCTTGAATGACATATCTTGGGAAAATCCTTGTCTAGAGGGACTAGGTTGTGACTTAAAGAAACAAATATGCTAGGTGTTCTGGCCAAAATAGAGTAACATAGAAATGGGATGGGCTTGTGGACAACTCCCTTGTTTAGTTTTCCTTTTTTGGTCAGGGTGTCTATGTGATTTTGGAGATTGGGATATGGTATGTGTTAACCCTGGTCAATTAGTAATGGATTTGTAGATTGGTTATTACATAGGATCCAAATAGGGATTCCATCGCTTGTTCTCTAAACCAAAGGATATAATGTGGGATGCCTCTAGGTATTGAGTACCCAAAGAGGAATGAATTCTCTTACATATTGACCCGTAGGGACAAGAGGGTGTTGATTAATAGTCAAACCTAAGTGGGTAGATATGGTTTTGGGGCGATTTGGTTATATCTGTTACCTAAAACTCAAACTATTACATCAGATTGTTAGGATGCGGTGGTGATGGATGGAATGGGAATTTGTCTTGCCCTTGTTATGTTTTTAATTTATTTTATCCATGGTGGAACTTGGCTGACACCCTTGGGGTTGACAGTTTATATACAGTCTTCTATGATTTGGATCCAGATACAGTTGGATCTGCCATAGTCATGGATCATGGGGATTGGATCTACATTGGATTATAAGATCGATAGTTAGAGATACCTTTGATTAAGAGATTGGGTACGATATGAGATTCTATGAATTTAGAGACTTAATGATAGGTTTATCATGGGTATCATCATATGATTCATTTGGATATGATAGGGATTCCATGGATTTGGATGTCGGATGATAGGTATATTACAGGACACATCCTTGAAGTCACGAGGATATGATATGGGATAAAATGTGTTTGGATATTGGATAATAGAGATTCCATGGGCCTCAACCCTTGATTCACGAGGGTATGATAGGGACTTCCATGGATTTGGATCTCGTATGATAGAGATATCAAGGGCCTCATTACCTAAGTAATGAGGATATGAAAACAATTAGCATATATTTAGAGCAAGAATGATATGGATTCTATAAGACTCATCCCTAGAGTCATGAGGATATGATTTTGGATCAAATGAATTAATATCCCAAATGATAGTTCTTCCATAGGTTCCATCCCTAAATTCATGTGCATTTGACAATGGTTTCCATGAATGTAGATCCTGCATATTACATGGTTGGTGCAGTCTTTGAGATAGACTTAGAGAAACCATGTAACTAACCAAATCATGTATGGTCAAATAGTTTCATACGAATAAAAATGTTTTTTTTATTCATGTTGTGTCTCAAATAGGTTAGGCAAAATGCATGAGCATGCGTTTAGGATAGATTGTTGTATGTTCATCATTAAGGATAATAAACTACGATACATTACTAACTGTATTTATGTGAACATGAGTGTGTTTGAAGACCTTATGTATACATTTAGGTTGATAACAGATTCAAGACAAAGAAAGAGGAGGCCTAAGATTACATGATAGAGGTGAGTCACTCGTATTGAGTCTTATGATTCGATTGGAATAGATCATTATGTTTTAAGATATAGGTTATGTGGCATGGAAAAAAGTTTTTAGTAAATTATGGTTTATTTAGTTTTCAACTATTTTACTTTTTACATGATATTTGACCCATTGGCGATCTGTTGGTGTGTGCCGGACATGTCGGTCCAGGCCTTTACTGCATTTCATTTATTACTACATTTTTTTATATTTTTTAATTTTACATTCTATTTATTTTGGATGGGTGATATTTTTTTTATTTTCTACTCTTATTTCACAATCTCGTATAAGGGGTATAGTCCCATAATAGTGGCACCTTGGTCCCCCACTACTAGTATGTATCCTTTGGACTATGAGGAGGCACTCCTAGTGTCATGTGGAGAACCTATCCAATTACTATTCAGAGTGAGTTTAGATGTGACATTGCAGGATATATAATATCATGGATTATCTTAATTCATGTTATTTAAAATTTAACTTCAATATATATATCTTTTAAAGGGGTTTAATTAAAATGTTTCTTAATCCATAAGGGTTAAATTTCAAAATTATCTTCCATGAATCACATTTTCATTTATAAACCTACTTACTTTTATATAGTTCATATACTGACAATAAAAGGCTTAATATCAGAGGTTATATTTATTAATGGTATATAAACATAAATTTCAAGATCCCTTCCTTTTAAGGGGTTTTTATTCAAATGGTTCTTATATTGTTAGGGATTCGGTCTCAATTTACCTTCATTGAAGCATTATTTGATATTACTCACAAATATTTATTTATATGCTTTAAATAATACCCCCATAACTTCTAATATCATAAATAATATTAATATTTAAAAATTTACCTTCATTTAAGATCTTAATTACTATGGGATATGATTTATGGTTTCCCTAAAATATAAGGGTGTTTGATAACCTAATTCAATTTCTTGAGTTACAATGTTTCCCCTTGAGATTTACCTTTCATTTCCCATATAATACCATATTTATATATTCATAGATAAATTTTTATGAAAATATTTATTTCTTATATGTCATAATCCATCTATAAAATGTAACAACATAAATAATAATCACTATCGACATAAATCACGGTTTCACATCCTTTCCTGTAATATCCCTTCCTAACTATGACCTCCTATATAACTGTAATCCTAATTATGGGTTATATCAATTGAACTTCATAATTACCTTATTCTATTATCCAATAGAATTTTCATTATCCCATTTTACAATTTGGGATATCAAAATAACTATTTCAAAATGTATTTTCTTCCATGATAATTTTTTGGATCTTCTGTAACTCCTTTCTAATTAATCAGTTAAACATTCTCTTTGATTTTATCTCTTTTACTAAATATTATTATCATGTACCTCTTTTATTTTTTTCTATATGTCTCTTAAATATATACATAGATAAATATTTTTTTTCTCTTTATGGGTTATATATATTTTAGTTCCCTTTTAACTTCACACTTTAAAGTATACCCAATTTAAGTAAATTTCTTATTAGTTATGTCATGTTAATAATACCTACCATATAATTTATTCTAAATATGAATATATTATAAAAACCCTTATTATATTATAAATATACTTCTTGATTCGACTTCAGATTTATGGAAATAATAACTTATTTACTTATTTTAAAATATTATTTATGTATAAACCTTCACCCAATTGGTACATTTTTATTAATTATTCCCCCTGATCCTTCTTATGAATTGTCTATATTAGAACTCAATTTTAAATATCAATGTTTTATTTTCAAATATAAAAATATTAAATAATTTAATTACATCATCTATTGGTAATCCTTTTGATTAAGCATTTAGTTATTCCTTGAATCATAATTATGAATCCCAAGTCTTTTTCATGGGTTTGATCATTCTTTTGATTCATGTATAATTTATTTTTCTCATGTGAAACACATATATATTATTTTAATTCATGTTATGGATGGTTCTATAATTATATAGGCCTCCAATGCATTGGATAAATTTTTATACCACATGTTTTGTTATATAATTGATTGGGGAGTGAACCTAATCAACCATCAGACTCTATCACCATTATGATGATGAACTTGAGAGTGAACCTAATCCACCATGGGACTTTGTCCACTTTATGATGACATACTTGAGAGTGACCATTGAATTATGTATATGATATCATGTTTTAATTTTTTCCACATGTTTATGATTCCATGATATAATGATTTCATTTTCACAAACTATGTTTCCATTCTTATGGTCAACCTCTATATGATATAATGTTATTCCTCTTCATTCTCGTGTTATTCGTTATTTTCATGTTTATTCCATTACTTGTTATTATAGATAACCCACTTCCTTATATATTCTTCCATCTGTGTATTATGTAGTTTTAGAAGATTTATTGTATTTATGTGAGCTATATGGAGTTTTAAATAATGATTATGTTTTAATGTTTAATATGTTGCATGTGTATGAAAAATATTCCAAAGGAACTAGACTTATAGATCATTAGTTGGTATTTTTTTGAAATTTATGATATGATTCATGAAATAATATGCATTAAATACATGAGTTTCTATACAAGGTCCCAATAGTATGTTGTTGAGGATATAATGTTTGCTATTTAGAGGGGTACCAGGATGGAAATTGGATAAAAGACACAATGTCTTTGATTATTTCTTGTTTTTTTATTATACTTAGGAATGGAATTCCATGAAAGGGGTCCTTGGTTATTTTTGTTTTATATTTCATGGATGGAATTTTTATAGAATTATGATATTGTTTTCTGTTAACATGATGTTGTTGGGATGTTTTATTTATACCTTTTTAGTTTCCATCTATGGTTACTTCTATTGAGGGTATAGTCTCTCTATGACACTATTCATACCCTGAATTCTAGTCAGTAGCCTCTTGTGTACGCTGAGGTATGCATGAGGTTATGTAACAATTTATCATGGACTTAGGGATTCATCATGGGGGTTTACCTGTACGGTTAAACTATTTATAATTAATTCATAGCTATTGAAAGATCTTGTAATTCACACAAAAAATATATAATTGAACTAACCACTATGAAATATTCTCACAATAGTTATAACCACTACTAAATATTATAAAAATATAAAATTTTAAACCACCAAAATCATTATAGATATAGGTTCATTAGCACCACCAATTATGGATAACAACTTTTCCCCATGAGCGCAATATATAAAAAACTATAATTAATAGTCAACTCGAATACTAAATCATAACGTCTAAAAAAAATGTCATAGAAAAATTACTGGTGGTATAAACTAGTAGATAATCCAAAAAAATCCACCATTAGTAGGTATTTTTCATATATAAGAACATTCATGAATGAAAAATTTTATTATTCAATTTATAAGAAATTATAGGTAGTTAGTGTATATCATACCATATGACTATAATCAAAAAATTCAATTCAATATTTTTTAATCATATAATAATAATGTATATGTTAGTTGATAGAGATCATAATTTTAAACATTCTATTCTGTAAATCAATGTTTTTAATTTATTATTTTAATTTAATGGAAATTGTTACATTTTTATGTTTTTTATATAAGTAGACCTTAAATGCGAAATGTCAGGACACTCTAATTTTTACCATTTTGAATCAGTTTCATATTTCATTTATGCCACATTCTATACTAATTAAAAGAGTTTTGTTCAATTTTGTAAGATTATATGTTCATTTGGATTCAATTTATAAAACGATATGAAGAGATGAATCCAATATTTTAAAGCCTAAATGAAACTCACAAGTGGGACGTTGGAATCTATTTCTAATTCCAGAGTATTTATAAAATGGGTCCATATCTACTAAACAGAAAATGTAATGGATCTAGAATTCTACGGGGAGAAATATAATATTATAAGGATCATTTTGTTAAACTATAGATGCATGTGATTCGGAAATATTCATGGTTATAACTTCATTTTAACTCATAGATGAGGAATATGAAGTGTCTTAATGATATAAATATTTTTAGTCATATTGCAATAAATTCAACTGCACAAGGAATATAGAGATATTTTTTTGGTGTACAAGAAAGATAATGAATAAAAAAATGTATAAAGAACACTTTCCAAAAATTTTATTTTTAATACAACAACCATTAACAAGATTTCAAAAGTAAAAATTAGGGGGAAATGTTTCCAACCTTTTTCCTATAAAAATTTACCTCTAATTATGTTTAACATAGTTAGAAAATTTTTAATAGAGTTTCATGGGATTTGAAACTATCCTAGTATTATAAAGTTTCAATATATATTACTATTATAATTTTCCCATTATTTCTTTTCACTGTTTTGTTTTTCCACTTTACCTATCATATACACATGATGGTGGAATAAGTATAAGATATTAAGGGGATTATGGTGATACAAATATGTCCCCTACATCAACTTTTGTATCTCATAGAGGAGGAAACCATGATAGTTAATATAGATCCATTTTACATTCTCCAACCCCCATAGACACCAAAAATTCTATATTTATTATATTTTGGGAGTTGATAAACTTTAATCTTTCTTTTAGATTCACTACTGTAGGTATCTAGTTATGGATATCAGGAAACATTACATGTGGTGGTTCATGCCACCAAATCTTCAACTACCTTTAAATTTGGGATAAATTTCTGAAACTACATAACTTAAGGAAATAAAATCCTAGCACTAATATTGGGGTTAAACCACATTGTATCATCTTTTCAATTTCCCTTTCAAATTCTTTATTATTATATAAATAACTTTATTACGATTTTTTCTTGAATTCATGTAGTTCTAAAGTTGTAACTTCTAGGAAAATATCTCAAGGACGCCACTAGAAAATATAGTTATGTAGTGTGTTTTCTTATCATTAATTTATCTTCCAAGTCCTTTATTTTTTATTGAACTTAAATGAAAGGGTAGTTTGGTATAACAATGAGGTGAATCTCAACATTATTAGATATAATTTTATAGGTTTTTTGTACATTTATTTTTTTTGTGTTTTGATGGTTTGTAAAATTTAGCTTAAATTGATTTTATTCCAATTGAATAATTCCATGGTATTCTTGAGTTGTCATTGGTTCTAAAATAACTGGATTTTTATGATTATTGAGTGCTTTTTGACCTTTTTAAATAAATGTTATTAGAGAACTAGTAGAGGGAGTGTTATTAAATATACCACCATGTAATTGGAATTAAAACATTTGGAAACTATATTTTTGAACTTCAACTTATGTTGCTTTTTTATTTGAAAAATAACACCTTAAGGATCCAACTCAAAATATATTCTATTCATATTAATTCATTGAAACTGATGTAAAATGAGAAATTAATTTCCTACATAAAGTTATCAGATATTTGGAATCGAAAAAAGGGAAAATAGAAAAAGAGAAATTGTGGATTATAATTATTTAAAAATGAATAGATTTTAGTGAGGGGAATATTAAAAACCATGAGAGGAAATGGAAATTGATTTATAAGAATACCAGTTCAGTTGAATTAATGAAGTGGATGATATAACATGGGTATGAGGAACCTTAGGGTGGTTGATAATTGAACTTACTTCTTGTTTAATATTTAATTCTCCATTAGTCAATTAGTATTATTCCTAGATCAGGGACATGAACATGAATTGAAGTGAGTCGGTGAGTGAGATTTACATAGGAGGCATATAATTTTTAGCAGCATATGAATTTTTAAATTTTCTCTTTTACATCATGTGTAGTAGAACATAAGAAAGGCACATATTTTCATTAGTATGGATTTATTAAATTCCAAAAGTGTGTAATTTTTATGTGTTGGGGATTGATAGATATCATAATTTCATACATTTTACCCTATAATTAAATGTTTTTTATCCAAAAAAAAATTATTCTCTATTTTTTTGTATATTTCTATGTTTTCGTAGTAAAATGATTTTAATTTTTAAAATATCATAAATTTACAATATTAACTATTTAAAATCAATTTCATATATTGTATATAAATATTTCTACACTGATTAAAATAATGAAATTCAATCTCCATGAATCTATATTTATTTTGATTCATTTCAATAATTTCTACTATGATTTGGATTAAAAAAATTAACATCTAAATGGAACAGATAAATAGGTATTTCAAATCTATTCCCAACTATATAGACATTCAAATATGGAACCATATCTCCAAAAAAATATTAAAAAATGAAGATAATATATTTTTTATGTGGAGAAAGACAATATTGAAAGGATCATTTTATTCACCTTTGAATTCATGTGATTATGTTTCCTTTAAAGTCACAAATGCATCATAAACCAAAGAAGGTGAATATGAAAAGTATACAGTACAACATTAATTTATTCATTAATAATACTATAAATTCATATAAAAATGGCCACTAGTGATCACATTTTATAGTTTCGCATGAAAGATATTGAAAAATAACTTTAATGAACAAAAATTTCCCAAATTAAGGTATTTGATACCCAAAACATACAAAAACATTTAATGTTTGAAATTGGAAGGAAATATTGCAACCCTTTTTCTTATAAAAATACTCTTCTTCTTCCTTTTAAAGGATTTAAATTTTTTTAGAATATTTTTATGGGATTTTATTTTTGACAGTTTTTTTACAATTATAATATATATTATTCTTCTTATTATATCATTACTTATTTGTAATTTTTTTCTACCATTAAACCTCTTCAATAATCATTATGGTGAGTAACTACCCCGAAGATTGACCTTGAGGAAGTTGTCTTAGTGTTATTAAATTCATTATCTGGAATTATCAATTTTTTAAAAATTTTAAATTTATTATTGGTGTATTGAGTGGTTATGAAGTTATTTTTCATCATTGTAAGATTTTATCAACTATTTTATTCTATTCCCTATGAAAAATAAATTCACTACATTCTATCAGGAATGCTATTCATATGATGGAGTTGAGTTTTTTATAGGGATAGAATGATATAAAATTGATCCAGATCTAGGAATATGTCATGATCACTTTTATATATCAATTATATTTTTTACTTCTGTTCATTAAATATGTATATAAAAAATGATCTACTTTACAATTATGGAGAATGTATGTCGTACATACACTCGAGTAACATTTAAATTTTTCAATGATCATTTTTGAAATAAGGTAAGTATTATTTTATCATTATATATTGAACATAATATAATCAATATCATACTAATAATTTTAATACAGTTATATATATCATCCTTGTGATGTGGTGATGAAAAACAAATCACATCGTTTAACGGTGGTGATAGTTCACATGTATGCATGAATGTCATCTTTATTTTAATGTGCATGGGTTGGTAAGAATTTAAATCATATATTATATTTTAATAATGATAAATATTTCATTAATATCATATATAAACATTAATTCTATAATTATAACCATTCTTATGAGATGGTGATGGAAAATGAATTATATCTGTTCACATGGTGGTAGTTCACCGTACACACGAACAATAAAAATTACATTAGTTTTTGGATATTTTTTATTCATTACATTTTAGGATTAAATCTTATTAAAACTATTTAATTATTTCCATGATATCGTGAAATTTACATGTTAAGGGTTAATATAATTACTATAAAATCACAAAAGACCAATAAATGAGTCAGTAATGAAATTTTGAGACTTATTATAATAAGTTGAAAAAATTTCATATTTTTATGTATTTTATACCATTTAATAAAATATTATTTAGTTTAAAATTTCATTTCAATCAATTTCTATAGTATTCATTACTTAAATTTTGGAAAATATTACAACAACATGATATCTTCAAAAGAACTATATTAACTCATCATTATCATGTCAATGTAGTCTATAAAATTATTGTATGAGATTAATTAACACAAATTATATTTATTTTAATATTTTTAAAATCATTTATGTGATTCTACCATTAATTATAAAATTACTGCATCATCATTATGTCACCATTTGAGTTAATTATTTTATCATTAAAAATTATAAATAAGTCACCATGATGTAGAAAATTTTTTATCTTTTAAAAAAATTATTATAGATTATCATAAATCTTATATAACCCCATATAATAAATATTTCTCATGTTAATAAGAAATGTAAGACAAAATTGACTTTCCTTTGAATATAATGTTATAAAGGTTATATTCTCATCCAAAAGGCCATAAATGGTATCAAATCTTATACTTTAATAATTTGAGATGAAAAATACTCATCCAATAAATTTTGGAAAAGTTTAATGGTGATTCTATAATATTTATGATATGAATTTTACCCTTAATAACCTGATTTCCCATTTACTATATTAATAACAAATTTACAAAAGTTACTATTCATTATGTCCAAAAATAAAATAAAAAAATTTAATATGTTTTAAAATAATTAATACTAAAATGTAAAAAAAATTAAAAATTTCAAACAATGAAATTTTTTATATAAATTAAAAAATAATCACATTGACTGAACAAGAAAACATGTTTTTAAAGTAAAAAAGCTTTTAAAGATTGAAATGTTTTAATATCTAAATTTAAGTTAAATTTGATTCAAATTACAAGTGATGGATTAAATGATTAAAAATACATATTATTATACTTTAAAACCATTAAAATATATAATTTATCACTATAAATTAAATTTAAGAAAAATTAGTTTTCAAATATAATATTGTATTTTTTTCTATTAATCAAAAAATGAATCTTGTCACAAAAATACAAAATATTAAATGAAAGTAAAATTTTATATTACACAATAAAATAATAATTAATTTTTCCTTTCAAATAGAATTAATAAAATTCCCAACAACTAGATTTAAAAAAATCACCATCAAAAGGCGGCAAAAATGAATTTTTTGGAAAATTCTTCTTTTATGCAGATAATTATATTTCTTCTTATATAATGCCTTGAAATCATATATTATGAATTATTAAAATTATATTAAATATATATAAATATATATATCATTAATATAATCCAAAAATAGTAATTTAATTATTTATTGATATATAACACACTTGTGCACATTTAATTTTTTTTAGAAAGACATTTAATTTTATTAAAAAAAGGGCTGTAATTTCATTTATAACTAATTTTTAATCAAATAATTAATTATATACACATGTTTAAACAATATTTTCATAATTTAGTTAATATTGTTCATTCTTTCTATTCTAACAAGTAATTTATAACAGTAACATTTAAATAATAATACTTTGTTGACCATTTAAGCTCAATGGGGAATATCATGTATTCTATTGAACATAGCTTTTACTATTAAAATAATTACTATATTACATTATCCACATTTTAAAAAATTGTGTCCTCATAATTTGAACTCATGATAAAAAAACCAGGGGTCTGAATTTTCAAAATACCTTTGTTGAAATCCCACATCGGAACAAGATTAATGAATCATACACCTTATAATTAATAATGACAAGTAATGGGGTCGGATAAGATAACACATGATATAGTTCCATTTAGAAAAACCAGGAAATTAAAGAGAAAACATACTATCATGTTATAATGGAGAGTGATAGAGAACATAATCATATAAAGTTAACAATCACAAAAACAATAAATTTATGATGGGTTAAAAGGTCGTTGATTTCATAGTTCGTGGTGTAAAAAAATAATTATTTCATTTCTATATCCTTTTCATAGAGTTGAGAATTTTATTTACTACCCTAAATAAGAACATATGGAAACATAATTATAGGGAACTTAGATTTTCTTCCTTTAATCAATTCCCACCATAGACATACCTTTTTCTCCAAATGATGGGTATTTATGTAGAATTTTTCATACTTGAATTACTAGAATCAACTTATAGAAAATAGAATAATCCAAAAAATATTATCTATCTATCTCTATTTTCTTTAGACATTAACTAAAACCATATTTTTTTGTTCGAGATAATATTATTCCATAAAAATAATAAACCATATATGATGAGAAAATAATTCAATCTCCAAAATTCAATCGCAATACCAAAATTTCAATATATGCCATTCAAAAACTAACATAACTCAAAATTCATCAAAATAATCCAAACTATAATTAAAACAGAAAATTAAAATGTATTTTACCACAAAGTCTTCCAAGTGAATTTTAACATTTAACTATAAATGGCATCAATCAATCTTAAATGTCTCATGAAAATAATGTAATTTCACAAATCACATAATCTATAATATATGTTAAATACTTCCATATATATCAATGTAAGAACCCGGTTTTTTCTACGAAAGACTTTGGAATATTCTTCATGATATTCCAGAGCAGCGCCTTCAGACGGCGTGCGATTCCGAGACCTAGAGTTTCCGAAATTAAATTTTCAGTGCGTTCACACTAGAAACGCCAAATAAATGGGATAACTCCTAAACGGTGCTTCAGATCAAAGTTCCGAGTGTACTGATGGGTCCAGAATGGGGTGGTTACCATAAGAACGACATAAAGCGTGTCGGCACGGGACGTTTGGACCCCTAGCCCGCTTCTAGAACGTTAAACAGATAAATTAATTAATAAATTTATTCATTTAATGGATAAACTCGTGTATATCTTAAATGGTGGATCTAATTGGGAAACTGAGGTCACCGTTGAGCTCGGAGCGTGCCGTTTACCCTATGAGGGGTTTAAGTTTTGCGGGTGTGTCTCGTCTGTGAAAAATGGCCCTAGGGGCGTTTTTGTAATTTAGCAGCATCAGGAGTTAAATTTAATAACTTTTGAACGGGGTCTCGGATTAAAATTCCAAGACCGCCGTTGTACTCGGGATGTGGTGTTTACCCTAGGGGAGGCTTAACCTCGACCCTGCTGAGGGTTCGGGTTCGGACTGACGAGCGGGTGGTTAAGCGTTTTCTATTTAAACGCTTAACTCACCCCCTCCCTCTTCCTCTTCCTATCCTGGACAGCAGTAAGGTGGAACTCCTCCCTCTCATCCTCCAACTCTGGTGAAGCAGCTCCGGCAAGGCGGGGCATGGCAGTGGACTCCCCGTGAAGCTCCAGGCATCGCCCAGAAGGTAGGAGGCTTCCGTTGCGTTCTCATTCGCGAGCGTAACTTTGAGTCAAATTTTATGTGTCGATTTGATGTTAAACATTCAAAAAAGTTCCATAGATGCGTATTATACATTTTTATCTTTCAACGCATATTTCGGAATCAAAATCTGAGCTTGGAGAAGGCAGGGGTTGATCGTCGAAGGATGCGGGTTTTTCCGGCGGTCCGACGAGCCTTGGCACGGCTGCGGGGCGCTCGGTCGGTGTCGCGGGTGTCTGGTGGAGCGACCAGGCGAGGCCGGGGCATGGTGTACCTTCAGCCAATGGTGAGGGGGGCGGCGTCCGGAGGATGGCGGGGCTCAGGTGGATCGCCCAACGTGGCGGCGGGTCGCCAGGGAGCGGCGACCGCGGGGTCGTGGCGCGCGACCCCCGTGCGGCGACAAAGACCCGCGCCATGCGGGTCTTCACACGGCTGCCGCGACCGGATCTCATGGCCGGTCTGTGCGTGGACCGCGAGTCTGTGGCCGGCCCACACAGCTAAGTCACGGGTCGGCCCAGGCTGGGCGGACCGGCCGGTCCAGGCCGGTCCAGCCCCAGGGGCCTTGCCCCCTCGGTGTTCGGACAACCGTATTTTACACTACGGGTGTCCATTTTGAGTTCCGTCTGTGGCGGTTGAACCGTGTCGACGAGGTGGACTGTTTGAGATTGTTTTGGAAATTTTTAATTACCGAAAGGAGGGGCCGCGGAGGCACGACGTGTCTTTAAGTGGATGAGCGTTTTTTCCGAGATTCTTGTTTTAGACGGCGCGGATGCGTCCGACGTCTGTTTTGAGCTCCGTCAGCTGCATTACGACCATGGCACTGAGTCGGAGGTTTCCAGGGTGGTTTCGGGCATTGAAGATGGAGTTGAGGCATGGACCCCATGACCCATCTTTTGAGCTGTGTGAAAATTTTAGCGACTTTTCCTTCAGACATCCATTTGGGGTGTGCGAGCAGTCGATGTTGGGTGTTTTTCCGAGGAAATCGTATTGGCGCAGTCTGCCCGTTGTAATTCCGCAAGATGATGCGGGCCCCGTGAGGGCCATTTGGTCGTTGATGGTGATTTCCCATCTTTATCACAGGGTGTCTGTTTTGGAAAAGTGAATAGTCCATTTCGTGTACTTTTTCGAGAGGATCGCAACGGTGCTATCCGTTCATTGAGTATCAAGACCGGGATGCGGGTCCCATGAAGCACCGCTCGTGTGCGGTCTGCCAGAATGCATCTTTTTCCCCGGATATCTGTTGCGCTCAAGTGAGCAGTCTTTTTGCCGTGTTTTCCCAAGGGGATCTCAATGGTGCGATGTGCCCGACTATTTTCGGGGTCGAGGCTTGGGATCACGGGATGTCATTCAGGCGTGAGGCGGTGTTTGTGAATTTTCCGTTGGATATCCATTTGAGGTGAGTAAGTAGTCGATCTCGCATGTTTTTCCACGAGGATTACAAAGGTGTCATCCGTTTGGTTGTGCGGAGCCTCTTGCGGGATTTTATTAAATGTGGGAATGTGAAAGGTGCCCTTGTGGCAGTTCTTCTCGCAGTATTTGTAGAGAACCCTTGGCGTGTGATCGAGTACACTCCTGTGTGAGTGAAGCGATGTGGTTGGTCGTTCTTGGGCCATTGATGTGGAGTTGTTGCGTCACGCATTCACGCTGATGCTATGTGGCATGTGTACGCTAGACTTTGGGATGAAGCGAGGTATACTCTAGGAGTATACGGGAGTGCTTGGAGGTACAATTGGTTTGTACCTGAGAACGTTTGTGCGCTCAGTTGTGGTTGACTTGGGGACACACGTCGTGTGGGCCCCACATGCGTGCCGTGATCTGCTTTACGTACTTTCCCCTCTCGCGACATAGAGGGCCCCTCTGTGCTCGTTTGTTTGACCAGCATGGTGGAGTTTTCCCTTGGATCTGTGCTTGTTTGTTTGACCTGCAGGGTAGAGTTTCCCCTACCCTGGTGCACTTTTGTTTGACCAGTAGGGTTGAGTGGTTTTCCCCTAGTACTATTCTCGATGGTTTGGCAGACATATATGGTTTGTTTCCCTTGTTTCATTAGCTGTGAGGGGTTTCGGTAATGTTCCCTTTCACTAGTCTGCAACACCGTTTGCGGCTATGGGTGTCCGTGCAGCGTGGGTGTTTTCCCCACTCTCTGGGATGAGATGTCTCAGTCCGCTTCGACTGTGACTCAGCGGATTGGAGCATGATCACCTTGTAAGGCCTGGGGAGTTTCTCCCATTGCTCCGTGTTCCCTGGTAAAGCTTGTGGTTTCAGTGTGACCAAAAATTTACGCGGGAACCGATCCTCTTCCCAGGAGGGTGTTTCCAGTGGGGCTGAGGTTGTTTCCAGCATGGCTGAGGTTGTTTACAGTGGGGCTGAGGTTGTTTCTAGCAGGGATGAGGTTGTTCGAGTAGGGTTGAGGTTGTTCCAGCAGGGCTAAGGTTCTTACATCAGGGCTGTGGTTGTTCCAGCAGGGATGAGGTTGTTTCCAGCAGGGCTGAGGTTTTTTCGAGCAGGGCTCGCCAGTGGGTTACCATCTAGCAGGGATAGCCAGTACAGTGGTGTTCACCAAGCAGTACCATCCAGCAGGGATGGCCAGAGCAGTTCCAGTCATACTTCCAGCGGGGCTGGGTAGTGGTCCCCGATGCCAGGCTTACCTCCAGTGGGGCTGGGCAGTGGTACCGGATGCCGGGCTTACCTCCAGTGGGGCTGGGTAGTGGTCCCCAATGCCGGGCTTACCTCCATCTGGGCTGGGCAGGGGTCCCCGATGCCGGGATTACCTCTAGCTGGGTCAGACAGCGGTCCCCGATGCCAGGATTACATCCAGCTAGGTTGGGAAGTTATCCCCGATGCCGGGTTACCTCCAGTTGGGCTGGGCAGTGGTCCCGTCGCTGACTTTAGCCGGGTCTCCCTCTAGTGGATTACTCTATTACGGGACTGGGCAGTGAGGCACCCATCGACTTTCCAGGTATCCCTATAGTGGGAACCCGTTGACTTCCAGGGATCCTCCAGCAGGGCTGGGCAGGGGGTCGCCTGTCGACTTTGAGCAGACCTCTCGACTGTGGGGCAGTGACGAGTTGTGGTTAACGTTCCCCCCAGAACTCTCAAGTACATGGAGCTTTTTCCCCCTCCGAGATGCGTCCTTGTGACGCCACTAAAACTGTGCGGGCGAGTCAGTACCTCCCAAAGCCGATAGTGTCGATTTGTGGTGGTTTGAGCCCCTTGACTTGTAGTTCGGGGTAGATGTGTGGGAGGCTGGGCATCAGTGGTGTTACTTTTGGGACTGTTGGCGACTCACTTTTCTTGGGCTGAGCTACAGGATAGAGATCCCCTTACGACGTTGTTAGAGCTTCTTGATTGAACATGCGGATATGTATATACCTTGTTCTAGTACCAACTTCTTGGTTTTGGTTACTCTCCTTCTATGAGAGGCGAAGATGCTTGGGGTATGCCACGTGCTTTTCGTGTCTAGCTTCTCATGGTTGGACGAGTCTAATCTCTTACTATAGGTAGCAAAGACTAGATGGGAAGTTCATATTCTCACCATTTACAACTCCTTATGTCTGGACGATTCTACCTTATTTTCTCTTATTGGGTTGAGCTAGACTCTTTACTGTACTCCTTACTGCCCTCTCTGTTGTGCTTGTTTACATTTCCCTGTTTGCTCTACTACTCACCCTTCAGTACCTCCTTTGTTTCTCCCTCAAGCCTTCGGGGTATCCTAATGAGTATTTTTATACTCACCCCTACTTGGGCTTTTCCTGCACTTGGTGTGCCCTTGAAGAAGACAGACAAGTTGGTCGTGTCTTCATTGGAGCATAGGACTTCCGGAGCTTGGACCGCGTGCGGTGGTCGTAGCCGGGTTCCAGGTGGGAGAACCATCAGCTGTTTGTTTTGTTTACCTGTTTCCGGGTTGTGGCACTTTTCTGGTTGGGCGCGTGTTTTTCCCCCTTTTCCTTTTCAGCACTCTACTTGTACTGTTAGAGGTCGATGTAAATTGTGTTTTATATATATCAATTTCCCTTTACATTACATGAATTTTATTTTTAGTCTGCACTATTTAATTTAGTGTGTTGTGTGTGTGTATACAGGTTCTTAGGAAAAGGCCTCCCCTAGTTATTGTGCCTTCGGCGCTGGTCGCCAGCCCCTGGCCTATGGATGCGGGCTTGGGGTAGTTGCAGCTCGAGCCCGAGTAGGGTCGGGTTGTGAAAAAGTGGTATCAGAGGTGGTTCATTCCTTGGGGTGTTGTGTGGAAGTCCCTAAAAGAGGAATTTGTTGGTATTTAGGGCAACAGTGTTAACGTGTCTTGAGAGCGGCTCTCAGGCCAGGGAGTCCAGTGATGGCGCGGTGGCCGACGTATCCATTCACCAGGACCTTGATAACCCGCTTATCGACTCGGCATGCTAAGACACATGTTGCAGGGAAAAATTTGTTTTTGCATCACATAGGATTGATTCATTGACTGCCCTTCTTGAGTCAGCTCCCCATCGCTGTTGTTGTTTGTATATACATATATGCTCATCTGACCACAACACTCCTTGATAATATTCAGGATGTCTCCACGAGGACAACCAGCCAGGATACCAGCTTTGGTTTGTGACGATGACCCTGTGAGCTATGAGGCCACAGTCCAGGACCCATCATGCGATCCCCTTTATCCGGGTGGGCCGGTAGTAGCACCCCCACCTGTTGAGAAGCAGGCAGTTTCAGCAGAGCAGGCATAGTTTGAGCACAGGTTGAGCGCACTCTGTGAGTTTAAGCAGCTGAGACCACTGAGGTTCAGTGGTGAGCCAGACCCTCAGGCAGAAGAGGAGTTTTTCCCCTCTTGCTTGCGCTCCGTTCAGATTCAGGAGCTCTTGTAGTTTCAGCAGGGAGGGATGACAGTGGCCGAGTACGCGACTAGTTTTCCAGACTGTGCACGCTTTAATCTGGACTTGGTCCATGACAACAACATCCGAGCACGGAAGTTTTAGCTTGGTCTCCGCCGAGAGATTTATGTTGTCATAGTACCCTTGGGAATTTCTGTATATGCCGGGGTGCTAGAGCAGGTGCTGGTGGCAGAGGGCTTCCTGCACCTTCTGGAGTTAGTGGTGGCAGCAGGCACGTTGGAGCCGAGACATCTGTATGAACTGGTGGGCATCAGCAAACAGAACCTCGACGCAGGTGGCTTACTGCCAAACGAACCTAGGGGCGTGGTCGTACACCAAAGTGGCGCCAGAGGGAACTAGTGCAGCCAAGAGAGAGTCAGTGCTATGCTTGTGATG
The DNA here is from genome assembly GCA_963277665.1 of Viscum album. Taxonomy (NCBI): domain Eukaryota; kingdom Viridiplantae; phylum Streptophyta; class Magnoliopsida; order Santalales; family Viscaceae; genus Viscum; species Viscum album. The sequence goes on along the minus strand of OY728136.1, from coordinate 1,718,081,945 downwards.
GGCGAGGTCACCTGGCACGAGACTGCCCGACCCGAGTTGCTGAGAGCTTCGGGCAGGCAGCAGGCGCACCTCCATGGCAGAGGTAGCTCCGTGATCGGAGTAGTGCCCAGAGAGGTGGTGATAGCAGAGGAGCGGGAGGAGCTGGAGGTGGGGGATGACGTTGCGAGGTCTTCCCATCACCACTAGGCGATCCACGTCAAGCTCTGGGAGCTGATGGTTGGGACCACAGACAACCACGAGCTTTGGATGTCTACGATCCTGCAGAGCATGAGGCGATAAGAGGTATGTTCTACACCTCTTCTACATTTTTGCAGAAGAATTTTTAGACTCTGTGTGTGAACTGTTTTCCTCCCTGCTCATTGTTTGAGGTGTTACCAGGGTGACGCAGGGCATCGGGTGTAACCCTGTGTTGGTAAGGAAAAAGGCATGAGACCTTTTCCTTAAGTCGATGGTGTCGACTCCATCGCTTTTCGAGCGTGTAAGAGAGTCTTGGTTGTGATACACCGACTGTGGAAACTTGTGTGATCAGATATCCTTGGTTGTTTCACCATATGGATATTCTGAAGGAGGGAATCACCAAGCCTTGTTCTAGGTGCAGGTGGTGATTCCAGTCGCGGAGTGCGACGTAGAGGTTTGGTCGGGGAGGTGAGTTACCCCTGAGAGCCTTCAGGTCACGTGAGACCATGAAAAGGGATGGAGAGGTTGTCTACCGCCTTTCCCTAACCCCAAAGTCTAGAGTGGGTGCACGACATCAGAAAGGGCCAACTATGCATGAACGGATCAATCCTTTGGTCTGTGTGCGGTGAGGCAGAGTTGTGTGTGGGTTCTTCTGGGTATGGGAATTCCAGGTGTGGGATTAATACCATGTGTAGCTCCATAGTTTTTCTTTTCGGGGAAGAAAATCTTGAAGGAGGTAATGATGTAAGAACCCGGTTTTTCCTACAAAAGACTTTGGAATATTCTTGATGATATTCCATAGAAACGCCTTCGGACGGCGTGCGATTCCAAGCCTCAGAGTGGCCGGAATTAAATTTTTAGTGCGTTCACACTAGAAACGCCAAATAAATGGGATAACTCCTAAACGGTGCTTCAGATCAGAGTTCCGAGTGTACGGATGAGTCCGGAATGGGGTATTTACCCTAGGAATGACATAAAGCATGTTAGTGCGGGATGTTTGGACCCCTCGCCCGCTTCTGGAACGTTAAACAGATAAATTAATTAATAAATTTATTCGTTTAATGGTTAAACTCATGTATCTCTTAAAAGGTGGATCGGATTGGGAAACCGAGGGCACCATTGAGCTCGGAGCATGCCCTTTACCCTTGGAGGGGTGTATGTTCTGCGGGCGCAGCCCGTCTATAAAAAATGGCCCCAGGGCCGTTTTCGTAATTTAAACGGATTCGGACGTTAAATTTTATAATTTTTGAACGGGGTCTCAGAATAAAATTCCGAGACCTCTGTTGTGCTCTGGAGGTGGTGTTTACCCAAGGAGAGGCTTAACCTCGACCCTGCTGAGGGTTCGGGTTCGGACCGACTGGCGGGTAGTTAAGAGTTTTCTATTTAAACGCTTAACTCACCCCCTCCCTCGTCCTCTTCCTCAACTGGACATCAGCAAGAAGGTACTCCTCCATCTCCTCCTCCATCTTAGGCAAGGCGCGGCGTGGCGGCAGACTCCCCGTGATGCTTCGGGCTTTGCCCAAGAGGTAGGAGGTTTCCGTTGCGTTTTCATTCCCGAGCCTACATTTGAGTCAAATTTTATTTGTTTATTTGATGTTAAACCTTGAAAAAAATTCCATTGATGCGTAGTATACATTTTTATCTTTCCAACGCATATTTAGAAATCACAATCCAAGCTCGGAGGAGGCTGGGGTTGATCATTGAAGGTTGCGGGTTTTTCTGACGGTCCAGCGAGCCCTGGCGCGGCAGCGGGGCACTCGGTCGGCGTCGCAGGTGTCTGGTGGAGCCACCAGGCAAGGTCGGGGCGCAGTGTGCCTTCAGCCGAGGGCGATGGGGGTGGCGTCTGGAGGATGGCGGGGCTCAGGCGGAGTGCCCGACATGGCGGCGGGTCGCCAAGGAGCGGCGACCGCGGGGTCGCGGCGCGCAACCCTCGTGCTGCGAAAAAGACCCGCGTCGCGTGGGTCTTCACGCGCCTGCCGCGACCGGCCCTCATGGCCGGTCTGCGCGTGGACTGCGAGTCCGCGGCCAGCCCGCGCGGCGATGCCGCCGGCCGGCCCAGGCTGGGCGGACCGGCCGGTCCAGGCCGGTCCAGCCCCAGGGGCCTTGCCCCCTCGGTGTTCGGACACCCGTATTTTCCGCTACGGGGGGTCCGTTTTGAGTGTCGTCTGTGGCAGTCGATCCGTATCGACGAGGTGGACTAGTTGAGATAGTTTCGGGAATTTTTAATTCCTGAAACGAGTGGCCGTGGAGGCGCGCCATGTCTTTATGTGGACAAGCATTTTTTTCCGAGATTCTTGTTTTGGACGGCGCGGACGCATCCGATGTCCGTTTTGAGCACCGTTAGCGGCGTTCCGACCCTGGCATTGTGGCGGAGGATTCCAGGGCGGTTTCGAGTGTTGAAGCCGGAGTTGAGGCGTGGACCCCAGGGCCCATCTTTTGAGCTGCGTGCAACTTTTAGTGACTTTTTCTTCGGACGTCCATTCGGGGTGTGCGAGCAGTCGATGTTGGGTGTTTTTCCAAGGGCATCGCGTTGGCGCAGTCTGCCCGCTATAATTATGCACGATGGTGTGGGGCCCATGAGTGCCATTTGGGCGTTGACAGTGATTTTCCATCTTTATCACTGGGTGTCTGTTTTGGACAAGTGAATAGTCCATTTCGTGTACTTTTTTGAGAGGATCGCAACAGTGCAATCCGTTCGTTGAGTTTCGGGACCGGGATGTGGGCCACACGAAGCACCGCTCATGTGTGGTGCTCCGGAATGCATCTTTTTCTCTGGATATCTGTTGCGCTCAACTGAGCAGTCTTTTTGACATATTTTTCTTGAGGGGATCAAAATGGTGCGATGCGCCCGACTATTTTCGGGGCCGAGGATCGGGATCACAGGACGCCGTTCAGGTGTGAGGCGATATTGACGACTTTTTCGTCGGATATCCATTTGAGGTGAGTATGTAGTCGATCTCGCATGTTTTTCCGCAAGGATTTCAACGGTGTGATTCATTTGGTTTTGCAGAGCCTCTTGGGTGATCTTGTTAAATGTGGGATTGTGAAAGGCACTCTGGTGGCAGTTCTTCTCACCATGTTTGCAGAGAACCGTTGGCGTGTGATCGCGTGCTCTCCCATGTGAGTGAAGAGATGTGGTTGGCCATGCCTGGGCTTTTGAGGTGGAGTTGTTGCATCACGCATTCACGCTGACGCTGGGTGTTGTGTGCACGATATCATTTGGGCTGGAGCGAGGTATACTCTCGGAGTATACGGGAGCTATTGGAGGTACATGTGGTTTGTACCTGAGAATGTTTGTGCGCTCGGTTTGGGTTGACTTGGGGCCACACGTCGTGTGGGCCCCACGTGCGTGTCGTGATCTTCTTTACATACTTTGACCTCTCGCGACGTAGAGGGCCCCTCTGCGCTCGTTTGTTTGACCAACAGGGTAAAGTTTTCCCCTGGCTATGTGCTCGTTTGTTTGACCAGCAGGGTGGAGTTTCCCCTAGCCTGGTGCTCTTTTCTTTGACCATCAGGGTTGAGTGGTTTTCCCCTGGTCCTCTTCTTGATGGTTTTGCCGACATAGTTGGTTTGTTTCCTCTGTTTCTTTAGCTGTGAGGGGTTTTAGTACTGTGCCCTTTCACCGGTCAGCAGCATCGTTTGTGGCTACGGGTGTCCATGCAGCGTGGGTGTTTTCCCCACTCTCTGGGATGAGATGTCTCGGTTCTCTTCGACAGCGACTCAGCAGATTGGAGCAGGATCGCCTTGTGAGTCTTGGGGAGTTTCTCCCATTGCTCCGTGTTCCCTGATAGATCTTGTGGTTTCGGTGTGACCAACACTTTACGCGGGCACCGATCCTCTACGCAGGAGGTTGTTTCCAGCGGGGCTGAAGTTGTTTCTATTAGGGATGAGGTTGTTTATAGCGGGGATGAGGTTGTTTCTAGTAGGGATGAGGTTGTTCTAGTAGGGATGAGGTTGTTCCAGCAGGGCTGAGGTTGTTCCAGCAGGGATGATGTTGTTACAACAGGGCTGAGGTTGTTTCTAGCGGGGCTGAGGTTGTTTCGAGCAGGGCTCGCCAGTGGGTTACCATCTAGCAGGGATGGCCAGTATAGTTGTGTTCACCGAGCAGTACCATTCAGCATGGATGGCCAGATCAGTTCCGGGATTACCTCCAGTGGGGCGGGGCAGTGGTTCCTGATGCCTGGCATAACTCCAGTGGGGCTGGGCAGTGGTCCCCAATACCGGGCTTACCTCCAACTGGGCTGGGCAGTGGTCCCCGATGCCAGGCTTACCTCTATCTGGGCTGGGCAGGGGTCCCCGATCCCAGGCTTACCTCCAGCTGGGCTGGGCAGTGGTCCCCGATGCTGGGCTTACCTCCAGCTGGGCTGGGCAACGGTCCCCAATGCCGGGCTTACATACAGCTAGGCTGTATAGTGGTCCCTGATGCCAGGTTACCTCCAGTTGGGCTGGGCAGTGGTCCCGTCACCGACATTAGCCGGGTCGCCCTCGAGAGGATTTCCCTGTTATGGGACAGGGCAGTGAGGCACCCGTCGACTTTCCGGGAATCCATGTAGTGGGAACCTGTTGACTTGCAGGGATCCTCCAGTGGGGCTGGGCATGGGGCCGCCTGTTGACATTGAGCAGACCTCTCGACTGCGGGGCAGTAACGAGTTGTGGTTGAAGTTCCCCCATAACTCTCAAGTATTTGGATCACATTCCCCCACCGAGACACGTCCTTGTGATGCGACCTAAAATCGTGCGGGTGAGTCAGTGCCGCCCAAAGAGGATAGTGTCGAGGTGTGGTGGTTTGAACCCATTGACTTGTAGTTCAGGGCAGACGTGTGGGATGCTGGGCATCGATGGTGTTACGTCTGGGACTGTTGGCGACTCAATTTTCTTTGGCTGATCTATGGGACGGAGATCCACTTACGACGTTGTTTGTTCTTCTTTATTGAGCATGAGGATATGTATATACCTTATTGTAGTACCCACTTCTTTGGTTTGGTTACTCTCCTTCCAAGAGAGGCGAAGACGTACAGGGTATGCCACGTGCTTTCCGTGTCTAGCTTATCATTGTTCGACGAGTATACTCTTCTACTATAGGTAGCGAAGACTCGACGTGAAGTTCATCTTCTCACCATTTCCAGCTCCTTGTGTCTGGACGAGTCTACCTTCTTTCCTCTTGTTGGGTTGAGCTGGAATCTTTACTGTACTCCTTACTACCCTCTCTGTTGTGCTCCTTTACTTTTCCCTGTTCACTCTACTGATCACCCTTCGGTACCTCCTTTATTTCTCCCTCGAGCCTTTGGGGTATCCTACTGAGTTTTTTATACTCACCCCTGCTTGGGCTTTTCCTGCACTTGGTGTGCCCTTGCAGACGACAGACAGGTTGGACGAGACTGCAGTGGAGCATAGGAGTTCGGGAGCTTGGACTGCGTGCGGTGGTCATAACCGTGTTCTAGGTGGGAGACCCATCAGCTGTTTGTTTTGTTTACCTGTTGTCGGGTTGTGGCACTTTTCTGGTTGGGTGCGTGTTTTTCGCCCTTTTCCTTTTCAGCACTTTACTTGTATTGTTAGTGGTCGACGCACTTTGTGGTTTATATATAGCGGTTCCCATTTACTTTACTTGGATTTTCTTTTTTACTCTGAACAATTGAATTGAGTGTGTTGCATGTGTGTGTACAGGTTCTTAGGCATAGGCCTCCCAGAGTTATTGTGCCTTCCGCACTGGTCACCAGCCCCTGGCCTTTGGAGGCGGGCTTTGGGTAGTTGCGGCTCGAGCCCGGGTAGGGTCGGGTCATGACAATCCAAGATCATGATAATACTAAAATAAAATGATATATTATTCCAAAATATAATTCAACCTTTACTTACTAAATAAAATACCATAGTATTCTATTTACCCTAATCATAAAGGGTTCCCAAAATAGTGAACATCTTCCGAAATTACATTAACCACTTAATCACTATATAATTTTCGAATTCCATGTTTATCTAATTTATAAAAGAAATATTCCCAATAGTAAGTTATTATTTATAGATAAAAATATTTAACTAAAAATAAAAATGTCACACTAATCATGACTTCATGTAGTACAACGGTATGTGGTTCATCTTATCACCCTTCTGTTGCTGGTTCGATTCCCATAGCCTTGCCAAACACAATGGGTTTCCACCCATAATATTGGTTGTCTTTTTTTTAAACTATAAAATCCTTATAACATTACCAACTTATGAAATATTATTTTAAAATAACCATAAATGTTTTTAACCTCAATTTTTATCTTGTACCTTTCAATTTTCGTCTGAAAAATTAACAACCCCTAATTTCCTCAAAAATTAATGTATCCAAAAATTACATTAGTCACCTTAAAATTTCATAAGATAAATCTAGAAATGTGGTTTCTAAGACATTAATACAATGAAAAAACTAAAAATTTGAAATTCATAATGATATCTTTAACTCATAAGAAAAAATCATAATCACTGAAGTTGTATAAAATATATTTCTATACCAATTATAAGAAATCAACCTCAAACATTACATATTATAGTGTTTTTAACTAGAATTCATATTCAAAGATATTTTTAGTGTATTTTTTTTGATAGTTAAGAGAAATACTTTCAAATTAAAACCAATACAATAGAATTGGATATTTATACTCAATATCATTCTTCTATAAAATAGAAGCATTTAAAAAATGGTTTCACATTATGAAAAATATTCAATATTATCTCCTTGACCTTATCCTTTTCTCTATTCCCCTTAATTCAAATCAAAAAATACTAAAACATGGGATGAGAAAATAAATTTCTATAAGAGATACGTAAAGAAGGAAATAAAATGTTAGTCCAATGAAAAATGTGGAAAACCCTTAAAAATTTTCCTTCAATCACAGTCATTTTCTTCTAAAATAGAATCATTTTTCCTTAAAAAAATAATTATATTAGGTTTTGAAAATAAAAAATTTCCATAAAAATCATTTTAAAACATAAAAAAGTCATTTAATTTCATTGGCACATCATTAACATATCACTCTCACATTCAACATTACAGATAGAATAACTATATAGTTTTCTTCCAAAGATAGAGTACAAAATTCATTGGAGGGTAATAATGGGGCTCACCTTTCATATAATCTATATCGGCCTCACCCACGTTTCATGAGCTATATTGGTTATCAACCCTTCATATAAGATATATAGGGCACACCCGTGAGATATAATGGGGACCAAACCTTCGTATATAATCTCTATAAGGAAAATAACTAATAAATACCTTGAAAACTCTTTTATACTGTTGTATAAAACACATGAAGATAACAAAATACCCCTTTCGTGTAAAAAATAAATTTAAAAATTTAAAAATCATGCACATAATAAGAAAACAAATTTATATTGAGATAAATATAAAAATTTATAAAGGAAACCTTAGATAATTAATGTTTCATTACAGAATGAGAAACCACTTAAACCATATAAGGTAAAAAACATTCCTCTTAACTTTTGTAAAAATATTTTAAATAATACCTTTAAAAGAAATTCATTTACATAAAACCTTAAAAAAAATCATCATTGATAATATTTGTGAGAAATTATGAAATTAATATTTTATAAAATGTATGTACACATTAATAAATTCATGAAATTCATTTTAAAAAACATTCACCTGAAAGAGAATGATTTAGAAAAAAAATCTTTAAAATATTTAAAATAATGCTTATTTTGGTAAAATAAACCTTACCTTGAGTCTCACATTTCACGTATGTTCCTTATCTGACTGAATCATAAAATTAGGTAAATTATTTAATTTCCCTATAAGAATTTTTATTTTTATTATTCCTTTTATATCACATGTTACCCTGTTATAGCAATTACACTTTTATTTAAGTTCACGTCAGACATTCTGATGATATTAGGAACTTAAGTCCCAAATTACTTTGTTATTAGGTTTATAGTCAATGTGGTCATTACTCCATAATCTCTAGAAGAATATTAATTATATAATAATCACATTTATATATCAATTATAATTTTATATCAATTCATTAATTATGCATATGAAAAATGAATTGTGTTATAATCATGCAGAAGGTAAGTCATACGTACGAATGAGTAACGTTCAAATTTTTAAATGATAATTTTTGAAATAAGGTAAGCATTATATTATATTTATATAATTATAATAATATCAAAAATATAATATTAATCATTTAAATATACTTATATATTTCAACCTTGTTATTTGGTAATGAAAAACAAATCACATCACATCATGGAGGTGATTGTTCACACAAACACATGAATGAAATTATCAATTTCTTGTTCATATAAAGTTATTAACACAAATGATATACTATATTTTAATAATTATAAATATTTTAGTAATATCATATATAATCTTTAATTCCTTAATTATAACATGTCTTGTGAGACGGTGTTGGAAAACGACTTATATCAGTTTCTGAGGCCGTAGTTCATCGTACCCAAGAACGTTAATTCTTTTCCCATTCGATGAAAGTGGAGATGGATATAGGTGATGTTATTAAAATAATTAAATATCCGAATATTTAGGTAATTTTAGTTATTCTTTTCACTTGGTTTAAGAGTATTTTAAATAAGTGGAAGAACAAATAGTACAGAAGTACTTGATTAAAAATGATACCTCTTCCTCAAATGAACTCCTTTCATTAACACCTTAACACCAATATGGATGGGGTTACGCCCAAAATAAATCCTCTAAAATGTGGGGATGGATTATATTAATTTATTTGGGAATATTATTTTTAATTGAAAAGGTTTTTATTTGTGAGGAAAATATAAGAATGGATGCCCTTTTATAGGAGAGGGGAGAGCCACATTTGTAATTTTTTAGAACATCAAATTAATATAAATTATTTTTTGATTCCAAAAGACTACTGAATTATTTATGATAAATATAATATTATTTTGGGATGAAATTAATTCTTATAATAAAAATTAGATATGTTTTCATAATTTTTTGATTCTTATCTTTTAGCTTTAACCCTTTTTAACCTTTTTAATTATTCCTCTATTTTCATGTATTTTACCATTTGGGGCATAATATAATTACTATAAAATGAAAAAATAAAAATAAATGAGTCATTTATGAAATTTTTATACTTATAAAAATCATTTGGTAAGGTTTTATATTTTTATGAATTCAATATCTTTGAATAAAATATTATTAATTTCAAAATATCATTTCTATCAATTTTGACACGATTCATTACTAGAATTTTGAAAATATCATAACTAATTGATATACTAAAAAATAATAATACATATATTTCATGAAAAATTAATACAAAAAATTCTTGGATGACATTAATCACCTAAAATTATTTTTATTTTATATTTTTAAAATAATTTACTTGATTCTTCTATTAATTAAACAATTACCTCATCATCATTGTGTCACACATTAAGGTAATTATTTTCTCCCTAAAAATTATAAATAAATTACCATGATATATATAAACATTTTATGTTTAAAAATACCATTTATAGTCGAAAACATCCCTTATATAACCCCATATTAAAAATATTTCTCTTGTTATCAAAAAAGTGAGACAATATAGACTTTTGTTTGAATATATTATTTTAAAGGCTATATTCTCATAAAAAAGACATAAATGGTATAAAAAATGACAATTTAATTCAAATGGAATATTAATAGTCATAACATAAAATTAGGGTAAATGATAGCGTAATTATATAAGATTTATAATATTATTATTATCTTTAATTAACTGATTTACCTTTAACCAGGTTAATAAAAAATTACTAAAGTTACTATTTATAATGTCCAAAAACAATAAGGACATATTTAATTAACTTGGAAAATTTATTTCTAATATAGAGTCAATTTTTCAAAAATTAAAACAGAGAAATGTTATAAATTAATTAAAAAATAATCCCATTAATGAAATAAGAAAATGTTTTTATAAAGCAAGATACTTTAAAACATCATAATATTTTTATATCTAAATTCAATATAAAATTGATTCTAATGACATAAATTATATTAAATTATAAAAAATTCATCATTTAATTAAATAAAACTGTAAAAATATATAACTTAATATGCTAATAAACTTGATCAAAAATTAGTTTTCAATTAAAATACTATAATTTTTCAGTATTCATGAAAAAATGTTTCTTATCAAAAAAATTCCAAAAATTAAAGAAATGTAAATTTTTATATCCCAATTCCAAATAAGTATTCAATTCTGTAATGTATAATTTATAATAATTTTAAGAACTATATTTAATATAAGTGCACCATCAAAAGTCAACAAAACGACTTTTTAAAAAAACTTCATTTATGCATGAGATTGGATTTTTCTTATATCATTTATAGAAATAATATTAGATGAGTTCAAAAAATTATATTGAAAAAATATATATATGTGTGTGTGTGTATTTCATTAATAAACTCTGACATCAGATATTTTATTATTTATTTATATGAAACACACTTATGCATATTTAAATTGTTTTTCAAAACAAACATTTCATTTTATTTTAAGAAAAGGGTTTTAAATTTATTTATAATTAATTTTTTACAAATTAATTAATTATATTTACATGTATAAACCATATTTTTATAATTTAGTAAATATTGTCATTTCCAATTATTCTAAATGCAAGGTTATAACAATACAATTTAAATAATACTATTTAGTTGTTCGTTCAAGCTGATGTGGCGTATCATATACTCTATCAAACATATGATTTCCATTTTAAAAACTAGGTATGTTATAACCCAAACCCATGCACACTTCCATCAAATGTGTATGAAATCATTGTTCCTGTGTTTGGCTTACTGTTGACTCGTGACCTGATGTCATTCATTTTTCTATTACCACCGTGGAATGTTGGGTATAATGAAGAAAGTACTGTTTATATATGATATTTAGGATATCTATAAATTATTTATTATTATGTAATTATTAAATAAGACATTGCTTCATGTTTTACATTTTTTGGGAATACAATAACATCATTCATGTGTAAGGAGGAGTACTGCCTCACAAGACGATGTGATTAATTCAGGCTTTACAGAAAATTACTTATGAATATTTTTAATAATAATATATGATATCAATAAATAAATATGATACTATCATTATAATATACATATATATCGTTTGATTTTATTTATTTAATATGTTAATAAAATGGAAGCATCGTTCATGCATATGTATGACCAACCATGCCCATGAATGATGCATTTAGTCACATATCACTAAATTTATGGATTAATCTAAATAAATATATACTGAATATATAGGGTATTTAAATAATGATTTATATTTTTTGGGGTATAAAATCATGATCTGTATACGATGAATACAAAAAAAATCAAAACATACTAAAAAAACAAGGCAATTAATGCCCAAAATATTTAAACTAATGGATTATTATTAACAAATGAGTGATAAGACATAAAAAAAGAATCATATATGATATTATAAATACTAATAAAGTTCTTTTGTAAGTTAATAAAATTCTTAAAACCATTATACATGAGGTTAAATAGTGTTCAAAGAAAAGGAAGCAAAGGTATGTGATTTCATCTAAACTTAAATTCCCTTGAGACTTATTTATTATAATGATCCAATTCACTCTAATGTTGTGTGTATACTAACCACTATTCATTTAATAGCATGATTAACTCATAATTAATGGTATTTTACATTTCATTTTGAATTATATGATGCATGCGGTTTTGACTTGAGAATAACCAAGTGGCAGAAGTTGTCTTTGAAATCTCACATTCAATTATGATTTTTAACATTATCTTGAAACATTAAATTCATTATTATCATTTTTTTTAACATTACATTTTTCATAAAAACAAATATTCTAATGTGAGGGATATTATTATTTCCTAAACATTATAACATTTTTACATACCATGTTCACTTTTATAGCTTTTTGATTAATTAGGGAAATGTTGATAAATCTATATTCTTTACTCAGTATTGAAACTTGTTGATAAGTCACATTATTAAGTAGATTATTAAAAATTTGAGGAATGATATCAGACTAGAAGACATGGGTGGGTCCAAGATAATTATAGCCCCCTGATGCATCTGTAGTATCCTAAGATGAATCAGTTGGCCAAATCAGATGGGTTTTTACCCAGTAGTTTAAAACTCTATTGAGAATAGATCATAATGGTAATGGTTCCATGTTTCCTGAGAAAATTATGTTAAATAAGTAATCATTTATTTAATTTATGTTAAATTATAAATATCCAAGATATTTTCACTCTGACAAAATCTATAGATACATTTCATTATAATTTTATTGATTAAATCGAATGTTATCAGTTATTTACAGTTCCATATTGCGTACATAAATTATTCTTAGTTTATTGAATACATGTAATGAGTGTTGTATTTTTTGAATTCTTATATTGATTATGATAACTAATTAATTGTTTTTTCTTCTTTACATAACCCTTAATGGCCATTAAAGCTCATTGAGATTTTCGTTCTTTTAAGAAGGATACCATGAAGTGTACAATGGCCTGTATAAAGAGATACACTAGATAGAATAAATTTATTCTTAAAAAATAAATGAAAAATATCATGTTGGAAATTTTTTATTTAAATTTTATCCAAGTATCATGTATGTATATAGTTTACAAATAATACTAAACTAATCATTCCTGCAAGTTGCAATTCCTAATATCTGATTCCAATGTAAATGTAATAGGAACTGACTCTTGGACTAATGAGGTTTGGTCACTATAGTGGATAATTATTGGATATATCCAATCATCTATTCTAGAATATGATTTTACCCATATATAATTCAAATATAATAACATATTCTAGTCATCACAGGTCCTAGTTCATATATCCTTAAAAATTTTATAAATTGCGGTAAAAATTTCATGTACTCATTAATTTTTTTTTATAAATTTCTGAAATGATATTAGAAAAAATTATTTAACATTAATAATCAAAACTAGGAACCTCCAATATCATATAGTTACCAAAATATTTTGTCACATTGAATATATGTGTGGATACTAATGTTAATTTGGTCATCATGCATCTAATGCCTATGAAACCACATGTGAATTTTTATATGGTGCTCATAAGAATTTGGATCTACTTATTAAACAATGGAAATGTAAGAATTTACTTATTTAACCCATCTAAACCACTTCTACATAATAATAATTATTAATTCATGTACCAACATAAGGATTATCTTAATGTTTTACAAACTGATCTCAAAATAAAGGTACATAATGATAATGCTATTATCATTAATTGATGTTTTTATCATATTAGTATCATGTTTTACATACATTGAATAAGTATTTTTATTAAATGTGATCCTATAAAAATGAATAACCCTTTTATATTCATCATTTTCAATGTCTGGCCAGGATCCACATTTCACTAATTAATGATTCTGATTTGGAATGAACCTCACCGCTTCGAAATTTTGGTAGTTTATTATGCCAAAAATATCATATGTGACTCTTTGATGTCTAATAAGACATGTATTTTTATAATCCAATATATTTTTAAAACATTGTGGAATTGATGCAATTTTGAAGATATTCTGTATTTTTTCATTAATTTCTCATGGGTGATAAATTTTTTTAAAATTTTGGGAGAGGTTGTTTTTTAGAAGTTATATGTTTAGAAGGTAAAATGTCGTTTTTGGTAGTCAAATGCCTAGAAGAAGAACCTCTTATATAGAGTAGACACACATATAAAATTTTCGGAAGTCTAAATTTGGTATAAGTGGATAGATCCAGAACATATAATTAGCTGTTACATCTAAATTTGATTAGTACATGTAATTTACTCATGTTCCAAAACTAGATGATATATTCGAGAAATTAAATGGTGAGTTATAGATGTTGAATTAAAGTGAATCAGGAAGATTAATACAAAAATATAAGTTGTGTAAATATGGTACATGAGTCCAAATTTTATTGTGACATTTTCTAAATATATTGAGAAGTTAAGACATGAATTTTTATTGTCATGAAAGAGTTTTTAGTGAAGTTACGATTCATATCAGATGAAATCATAGATTAAAAAGGACACATAATTCTAAGTCAACCCTTATTAAAAGTGTATCTATTTTAAAGTAGAATATGTTATGGAAGATGAATGTTGAAGAATAAATTAGATATTTATATACTAATTAGTCAGTGATTAAAACATCATTATATTTTGAATACTATGATTCATGTAATTTTTGAATGTTAAATGGTATACAAGTAGACATGATGAACTAGTTGAGAAGATGGCGGTCAATCCTAGATAAATGATGGTGGAGAAACTAAATTAGTGCTAATGAAAAGGGTGTTATAGAAGAATATCAGATATAAAAGATTCTTTTAAATAATGAGTTTAATGTTTAGGTATGAGTGTCCATAATTTGAGGTAGATGATGAAGCTACATGATCTATATGATTTATTAGTGTAAAGTTAGTGGAAATACTTGAAGAAGTGGTTGTAGTAAAAGTTGCATTAATTAGAAAATGCAAGAGCCTATATGTCTAAAATAATGAAGGAGGATTTTCAACTCTATTTGAGAATACTTTTATATGTTTTGGATCAAAGGATGGATTTTCGAGGATGTTAGGTAGAATCACTCACAAGTCATGAATTCATGGGTGTTATGTTGTGTTGGCCCTATGAAATTCATGAATGGGGGTAAAGTGTTTTATAGAATAATAAATAGATCTGTGATGAATTATGGTATCTTATTAATATGTAATAATCACATCGTTAATGCTGATTTTGAATAACTTTTTTGGATATCTAAATTCTATATTCTTATGTAAGGATTAAAAAAACTATTTCATTCTTCAAGAAATTTAAATGTATTTTTTTCATGGAATAAATTATATTAAAACCAATTTTAAGGTTTTTTATTATGAAAATATCAATATGTAGGAATGGATGTGATTATTTAAGATATTAAAACCACAATTTAAATACATTTATGTTTTTTATAGATAAGTTTCAAAAGATGAGTATAAAGTTGATGATGAATACATATGTTATAAACATTGTGGTTTCCAAAAGTAATGTTCTGGAAGTTTTGTTCGTAAGATGGTTTATATATCAATTTGTTTAAAGGTTCATAGGAATATATATTTTTATTTCTGAAGTAACCATAAGAACAAAAAGATATTTCTTATTCCATATGGTAGTAAATTTTCAAACTGGTGGGAACTAGTATAAATATCTATTGAGAGAGATAGAATTAGGAAACACATTGGGTAACTAATGATACCTTCTCATGCACTATATAATTATTTTTGGAATAAATGGAAAAATATATATCTTGGACTTGACCCGAACACAATAAGTATTTACTCACCAAAATAAAGCGATAAACTTGTAGAAATACTATGTTTATTGTATAGTTTTATTATTTTTAATGTATACTAGAAAGGGTGAGATAAAACAGATGATAGGATCATGAATCTAACAATTCACATAAGATTATTTCATAAAATGAAACTGTAAAAGAGTACCACTAATTCAACCCCACTTCTTAGTGGTATATCATATTCATATGCACTTTATTTATTATCAAAGAAAATTAGGTTCCATCTGAAGGTTACTGACATTATTGAATTTGGAGAATCTAAATTCATTCAATAGTAAAGGTTTTTATTTATTCAACGAAACCATTTATCATTTATAGAAGACTAGTATTATTACTTATCTTCTTTCACTTGGATAAAATACTGTTGATTCTACAATTATTAAACATCCATATATTTTGAAACAACACTCATTAATTTTTATGATAAGAGAATCTAATAGGTTAATGGAAATTAAAATAATTGAATTTTATATTTCCTTATCAAAAAATAATCTACGGTAATGGTTCTCTAAACTATAAATGAGACTTTACAAAAAATTGAAAGCATCATGAAATGTAATAAAAAGGTTATGGAAGAAAATATGTAGATATGGGGAATAAAATTTGAAGATGTGAGGATGGTAGAAGATGAAATGATTTGAGACTAATTCACAACAGTTAATGAGATCATCAACATCATTTTATGTTTTAGAGATACCTTAGAAGAATCTACCATGGTTATGAAATTGATGAGAAACTTTCCTTGCAGGTTTACTGGTAATGATTCTATATTGTAAGTTTGATATAATTTATATCTGGATTAAGTTTATAACATAATTGTTGCTTATGGCATAAGGAAATCTATAATAACCTAGCTCTTTATTACACATTAATACATTATTTATTACATTAAATTATGATTAATAAAATCTCAACGATCAATAGGTATAGTGTCTTTGTTAAATTAGGTACATTACATAACAAATAAAAAAATGAAATAAAAACATTTATTGAAAACTTCTTTAACATGATCCATACGTTCCTTCGTACATAACACTGCTTGGGATAACCTGAGGAAATAAAAAAGAAAAGGGAGAGCTATAATAACCAGTATGGGAATAAACAAGGAATAACATAAAGAATAAAAAACATGTTAGACATTAGGTATATCAATAAATCATTAAAGGAACTTGAATAAGAAGGCATGATATAACATGATAATCATAACATGAGAAATGTGATGACAAAATTAAACACTACATCATAAACATAGGTCAAGGATATAACCACCAAGACATTATGGTGGAAAAATTCCCAAACAAGAATCAGGTAAACGCCTATCCAAAAATTCCATATCACGATACTAACCATTAAAATATTCTTTGTTGTGCTATATAATTTTGGGCACACCTGTAACATTTATTTCATTCTTATGATTAAGTGTGCCACATAGATCAATAATCTGGTATTCATTCATCATCATAATTTATTCCATGATTAAGGAGTGTGGAATAAAGACATGTAATTCACCAATAAGATAAGTAAATGTGTATAAGGGAGAATACCCATGGTACAAAATGGGCATGCTATTCACTATACAATTGTTTTGGAATGGAAAATCATGGTCCAATTTTAGCAGCAAAACAACATCACATATAAATTCATAAATTTGGTTAATGATAGAGAAAGGGGTTTATAATAAATTATATATGAAATGTATAGTAATATGGAAGTGGAAATATTTGTCCCTATATAAATAATTTGTAAAATAATGCATAACATAATAAAGAAATCTCATAAAAGTGGAGAATGGAAAAACCCATACCTAAATGTGTTATTGAAAAGGATTAGGAGGGGCTTCTAAAAGCTTAGGGGTGCCTTGGTTGGACACTATTGTGTGTAGGTAATATTTTGTAAATTCTGTAGGGAGTTTTAGTGAAGATAAATGGGATCATATGTGGGTTTATATAGCAAAAGAGGTGAATTTCTTTATCATTTAGGTTTTGGAATGTACATAATAAAATATCCAAAACCACAAACCATCCCATGGTTTTTCCCATGGTTTATGCAAAAGGGGAGTAGTTTAAATTATTTTATAATTCCAAGAGAAAAAAATATTAAAATAATACCCTTGGTGATGTGGATGTTAGTCACACTCTTAAAGAAATGATTTTAAAATTGAAAAATAAATTATAATCCTTGAAAGATTAAAAATGCATTTAAAAAATGAATTAAATAAGTATAAAATTAAATTATGTTAAAGAAAAAACATATATTTGGTCGTTTATCCTATTTATATTACTTATTACATCAATTTTGGTGAATCATGATTCAATAAAACACAATGTATATTTATATGATATATAATTTTTATCTAAAAATATGACTATCTTAGAAAATATTGAAAAATACACCATTAGATATTATTTACTTCTTGATTCAGAAAAATATATTCATTTTTTCAAAATAATTTTCTAAATATTTGAATTTTTACATTAAAAATAAGAACTCGTAATTATTTTAAATTGAGTGTTTTTTACAATAACAAATTTTGAATCATTAAAAAAATTATATTTCACTTCATAAAAATCATAAAATAATTTTTATTTAATAAAAAATAGTCAATAATAATAATTTATAAAAATGTTATTTTTTTCAAAAATACATTAATTCGTCAAAATATATATCTTAATTAACCTAAAATATTATTTGTGTTTTATTAAATAAAAATAAAAATTAGTTATAATGAAATAATAATATGATGAAAATATATTTATTATTTTGTACCAAATAATGTAAATATTCCTATTTTTAGGTCTTGATACATGTCCCTTTAAAATAGTATCATACACTGTATGTGTAAGGTGTGTGATGGTAGGGCTTTCATAGGGCCATTCGATGAGCATATTTTGGGTTTTTATCTTCTTGAGCTTAAAAACCCCTATAATTGTTTTGTCTCATCCTTAATTAGTTGTATCTAAAATTGGACTTCATCAAGGGAAAATCCTAGAAATTATATATCTCTTAAAAAATCTAATAACAGGGATTTATAGGGCATGATCCTACTAGTTGAGGCCATCATTTTATTTTTTCCATGTCAAATGGATTTTTTTAAAACCCTATATATAAACTAGTTATATGATCACTATTAAATGATAATATTATCAATGGTAATGATACATAATGGTCATTTAAATCTAATTGGATATAATAAATGATATAGACTGCATGTTTTTTTTGTTACCATGATACATTTAATTAAATGTAAAGGAGGGATTTTATTCTTAATAGTTCGGGTCATAAAAATCTTCACCCCTTTAGAAATTTCACCCTCAAAATCTCCTTTCCCACACTGAAACCGACGAGTGTAACTATGATTCATAACATCCTCTACATACCACATTTCTTGTCCAAAACATTGGTTTTTACAAAACACGCTTTTTAGGGGAAATTTATTATTTACTATAACATTGTCTCTATAATATACTAACTTGAATGATTTCTCTTCAATGGAAAGATCATTATCTAATGGTTCCTCCTCTAGATTGTGTCCATGTGAGGTGTCTGCTATGTACTTTCTCAATAGGGATACATCAAAAACATCATGTAATTTAGATGTGTTTTTTGGGTGTTCTAGTAAACATGCCACTTCGTTGATGCGACCAAGAAAATAAAAAGGGAAGATGTACATTGGAATATGATTTCCCTCCTTCCCAAATCTCATCACATAATTCCACAATGATATTTGTAAGAATACCATGTCTCAAACATCATACTATATGTATCATTTAGGATTATTACTATAGCTCTTCTGTTGACTCATAGTAGCCATGATGTACTGCTGAATGGTGTTAACCTTCTCCACAATTTCCTCAACCATTTAAGAATATAAAAGTATTCATCCCCTAAATTCATCCCAAAATGATATTGTTATGAACATCTTACCATAAATATCTTCATAAGGATCCTTTGAATGGTTGAGTAGAAAATTTTGTTGTAAGATAACACAACCAATGGATGGAGTTGGTCTCATACTCTTTGGAAATCCAACAATTATTATTACAACGTGTCTTCTAGTTTTTGAATAGTTTAATTGGTTAGGACATCAGTTTGAGGATGATAAGTGGTCCTGAAATTCAACTCAGGGTTTAGTGATGGTTAGATATTTTTACAGAACATGGAGGTGAACCTTGGATCTTGATCAGATAAAATTGATAATGGTACTCCATGATGTCTTACCACTTCTCTGATTTATATTATTTCCATTTTATCTGGTGATAAATCCATTAGAATCAAAATTAAGTGTCTAGTTTTTATAAGATGATCTAATACAATTGAGATGTCATTATTTACATTATATGTCTTTGTATGATTGGTGATAAACTCCATGATGATGTTTTCCCATTTCCATGATGGTATGGGTAATGATTTAATCATCCCCTTAGACTTATTCCTTTATGTATTCATTTGCTGACATACCAAACATTTTATGTATGTTCATTGATCTGAATCTTCATGTTGTCCGACCAATAGTTCTCTCAAAGAACTCGATACATCGTTGTGTTTCCTGGGTGAATAGAGAATGTATAACTATATACATAATACAATATTTCCTTCTTTAACTCATGATTTTATGGAACATATAGTCTTGATCCAAATCTCACACTTCCTTCTTCATTAACATTAACCTTTTCGGATTTTGCATTCCTTATAGTTTCCACTATCTTCTAAATTACCACATTATCTCATAAGGAATCCTTTAAACCTTCCAAATTAGATGGATGAGAAATAATTTGTGAAATGATTTATGATATCCCTTTATTTATGATTCCTATGTCCATAATCTTAAAAAACAAGAAGATAGAATCACTTTCAATTCTCACAAATCATAGAATTTCCGGTTCCTTTCTACTTAAAGCATCCACCACCTTATTTTCTTTAACTGGATGGTAGTAGATTCAGTAATCATAATCCTTTCTAATTTTTTACCATCTTCACTTGTGCATATTAATATATCCCTATGTAAATATATAATTGAGTCTCTTCTTATTATTATATTTTTCACACTTCTCCACATAGAGATTATTTGATGGCTTAGATTTTCCAGAATTTATTTTTAGAAATTAATTAGAAAAATTCCCATACCAGGTGATGAGACGCCATGTGATTCTGAGGCCTGATGTGCCTAAAATGGTTTGATGAAAAATATTAGGTTTTTAAATATCCCACATTATAGGTTTTCCAAAAAAATGGAATAAATATTAAATGGGTTCATGAATCATAATTCAGAGTGCACTGTTCTATTCAGAGCAATCAGTTTACCGTAGGTGAAACATAATTTTTGTCAGTAAGAGGCTATTGTGGAAATACCCAAAAGGATGGAACAATAAACAAAATAATGAAACAAAATTATTTTATTTTTCAAATCCTTATATCTTATGAATGGAAACTCGAATTAAAATTCCATAACCACCATTGAGTTTGTAATGTCTTGTTTTCCTTAGGAAGGAACTAAATTTGATTGGTATGGGTCAAGGGGGGAAGTGAGTTTTTGGACGTGAACATCAATAAAATATTTGAATAAAAATATCATACATGGATGTTATGTGTTGACACAGTGGAATTTTATTTTTTTAATAAGTCTCATAATAATTACAAGATTATTTTCATAACCCTAGTGTTTTCTCGAGGAAAGGAGGAGGAGGCTCTCTCGCCGACAATGAGAGATCAGAGGTCAGGATTCGATCAAGAGATGAAGAATCATCAAGCACCAAAAGGACAAGAATGGATGTGACGATGTGGCTTAAACCTTCATCTGAAGGTAATCAAAACTCAAGGTTGGGTGTTTTGTTTTGAATCTCTTTCCCACATTCTTGGTATTCTATTAAGAATATAGTCCAATCCATAAACAGAATGGCCCACAGATCTGTTGTTTTTATGGGATGGGTTTTACCTACTTGCGAGGTTTATGGGAGAATAATTTTTTGGTTAACATTTGTTTTATTTTATCATTTCAAATATAAATGAACCATAATAAACAAAATAATCAATCAATATATATTTCCATTTTTATTTATGCTTTTCCTCCCCTATTCTTCGTTCATCATGGGTGTTCTTCATTTGGCCTCTGACTTGACACTTTATGATTGATCGATCATTGTGCACTCAATCATTTGAGTAATGATCCAATATCTTTGATATGGGATGGAATGGCATAAAATATGTTTTATGATTAAGGTGGTGAATATATAAATGCATTTTAGGAGATATTATCACTCAAATGACATTCCCCCATGATGGATCATGGCCTAGATCTGAGCACACGATAGCGAAGGTGGAGACCTGACGATCAAAAAACATCATGTAGATCAATAATTATATCATTTATGAAAACATGGTGGCCCAAGGAAGGGGCCATCATCGTTCCACCTCTTATGATATGTGCCAATAGTAGTCGGCGGTGGCATGTGGCGGTGGTCGCGTGACGGTACAGTGGATAATGGTCACCAGTAGTGGCAACTGTTGGAGTCTGTGGTGGGACACGACAGTCAACAACATTAAACATGGTGGTTACCATGTTTACTAGTGGCACGTGGCTGAGCCGCATGTGGGATGACCTGTTTGTGTGAGTGTACCAACCTAGATGAGGGGTGGTGTGCCCTTGTGCTCTAGGTGATGCATTACATGGTTGGGCTGCATGCTATAGAAGCATACCCGCACGATGTGAGCCTCACTAGGAGAACCGAGATGCAGTATTTCATCCCAATGGGCATCAAATTGGGCCAACCAATAGTGGTCCAGGCTGGTAGAGTGGGACGAACCCATCTGTGGCAGGGTAGGACAGGTCTGTTCGAATGGGTCAGATAGGACATGAACCCAACTGACCACTTTTTACTTAAATTACCATATCTATCAAACAATGTGTTTGTTTGATGAGACGTTTATAGGGTTGGGACACTTGCGATAGAAAGGAACATTTGAGATTCTCTAAGTGAGTATTTGTGGAAGTTGGTGTATGACCATTTTGGCTCAAAGAGTAGGTGCTTTCGGAATGAGCATGCTTAGGACAGAATCCTATGGATGGCTATGTCCTAGAAGCTATGTGATTAACTAGACTATGTGTCTTACCTAGACTCTCTATCCTACCAAGACTTTGTGTGTCCCTAGGATTGAGATGGTAATCCTCTATCCTACAAGGGATCAGGTCCTCTTATCTTTGACGACACTCTGTGTGTTACCAAGACTTTGTGAGTTATCTAAAATATATGTTCTACCTACACTCTGTGTGTTACTGAAACTCTGTGTGTTACCTACACTTCATGTGTTATCATCGCTTCATGTGTTACTACATGAGGGTATTGTGGATTCTAATGGAAATCATGTTTACATACCATAGTCTTATACATGGTTTGAGATGACTCTATTGACTGTAACTCTAGGAGACTACACTTCATGTGCCTCTTTGGTAGTCGACTTGGTGAATTATATAGTGATCTTCTTTGTAGTGTAATACATGTGTATCCTTTGTCGTGTACTTTGTGTAATTTTGTAGTGGTGTTACATTTGTGGTTTCAGGGTCCCTATAATATATTTTTTTACACAACCCTTTACGAGATTCATTGTAATATGCCATATCTTGTGGAGATGATCGATAGCTTTGAGGGATTCCCTAGAGGGATAGATATAGGTGGTACTTTAGGGAGGTCCGACTGATATGGTACACTTTTGAGACGTTCAAATTGATTGTTGTACCTACCCATTAGGTAGGGTTTTATACAGATGAAACATATGAGCCAATACTTTTCTTTTTCAGTTGGGCTTGTGTTATGGCTTGTTTACATTTCAGTTTGTACTATTACTCTTAGTGGGTTGTATATCTATTTACTCAGTGTTTTTGGTTTTAGTTATTTTCTTGGGGACATGTGAGTGTGTCTAGGTTTGTGGGAAAATTCCTCACCTTTTTGGAAAATTCCTACTTGGCACTAATTATCGGCCCTTGGTGTATGGGAGGCAAGCTTGGGGTGGTTTTGACATGGGTCCCGACAGATGGTTCATGACAGAAAATTATTCATGATTTTCAACCCAAACATCGTAGTAACAAACTCTAGATCATATATGGGATATTTTTTCATGAATTTCCAACTACATTGAGGTTGAAGCAATAAAATTTTTATTTTTCATCAACACAGAACCCAATCCTTTCATTGATGTATCGCTTAAAATTAAAAAACTTTCCCCACTTGTGGGTCGTGTGAGAATAAGGGTAGTGATATACATTCTTTTCAAATCCCGAAATATTTCATCACAATAATCATTCCATAAAAAATTGACTCCCTTCCATGTTTTCTTTGTAAGATGGTTTGGTAATTGTGAGAAATTTCTCACAAATCGATGATAATACCCAGCTAACCCACGGAAACTATGAATATCTATCAAAAATATTTCCATAAACAATCCTTCATTTTCTTTTTTCCTTTGATGGATCTACATATATCCCATTTCTGTGATGATATTCCCCAGGAATGATAATTACTTCAACTAAAATGAACATTTGTGGTACTCGGCATAGATATTATACTTTCATATGGTCATTACCATAGTGATCAAATGATCCTCATGCTCCTCCATATTTTTGGAGTATATTAGAATATCATCTAAAAATACTACCCCATAATTTTCAAGGAAATATCTGAACACTATATTAATCAAGTCAATGAATATTATTGGAGCATTAGTTATCTTTAAAGTAATCCCTATTAACTCATAATTCTCGCACCTTATATAAAAAGCAGACTATGGATATCTTCCTTCTTTACGCTTACTTTATAATAGACTAACTGAATATCAACCTTAATGAAGTATTTTTCTTCGCGTAGCTGATCCAATAAGTCATCTATGTGTGGGAAATGTTACTTTTTTGTTATTGTGATCTTTTTGAACTCATGATAATCCATGAAAAAGGTTCATTGAACTATCCTTCTTGATGAAGATGACTACTGAAACCCATGGTGAAGCACTTGGTGAAATTTACCCTTTATATAGATTCTCCTATAGTTTTTTCTTTAGTTCCTCATGTTCCATAACAAAATTCGTATATAAAATCTTGGATATTAGCCACAACCTATGTAAATACTATATTGAATATTCAAACTCTCGACTAAGAAGAAGTCTAATAAATTCCTCAAGAAACACATTAGGTTAGAACCCTACAACAGAAATGTATTCTAGGATGATCCTTTCCATAGACTCATTAATTTGAGCTAGATACACTTTCTCATAGGGAGATAATATATATGCTTGATATGACTGTTCTAAATAAGATTCATCCTCCTAATTTTACTTGTAAAAAATCAAGGGTTAATTCACCGTACATGGAGTGATCTCTTTATCATAGAAATTAATGTTAGATCTATATACAGAATGCCAATCCATTCCTAGAATTGCATGAAATTACACTAAAGTATGTGTCGAAAGGTTCACTAGGATGCTTACCCGTCAAATTGTGAAATAATAGAAGTTATATACATGGGATGTAATAATTTTCCCATTTTCTTTTTTCACCAAAATATCTACATCCTTGATTTATCGTGGCCTTTGAATAGTTCAACCAAATTTTTTTCATATAATTATTGTATAGAATACTAATCAGAATGTAAGTTTGCTATTATTTAGTGAATAACTAGCTTAACTATCACCACTTCATTTTCGGGAATCACTTCACCATTAGTGATTGAATAATCTCACCTTAGTTTCCTTATAGGTTGTTGGTTGCCTCAAAAAACCCTATTCATAGGGCATTGGTTTAAATGTTCCATGATCCATGTTTCTTTTGATAACTTTAGTTATATGAGAGAGTATCATGACAACGTTTTCAATTCTATCGGTCAGCAGGTTGGGCATCTCATTCAGACAATCATCACATTTCTCTTCGCATTAATTTTTAACACGATTCTTCCTCCTACCACCCATTGTCAAGAATAAAGTGAAAATAAGTTAAGAATATTTTAAAATCTTAAACACATAAAGGGTAATACAATTATATTAAAGGGATAACTTGTAAAATATATTAATATCCCTAACTTATAAGTTTTTATGTTTTATTCTATTTTATCCACGATCTGTTAATGAACACTTCTTTTTTATGAGATTTTTTGTTCCCTTAATTATGGATTGTAATGAGCTTATGAATTTACCAAATAATATCCACTAGGTGTGTCCAACCAGGTGTGAAGTATGACCCATTTTTATGTACAAGATTATCCTGAGTTAGACCTAGAAGAACTTTTTAGAGTTGTTACACCTAGGTAAATATGTTCTAGACCCATGTCTAAATATATTATCTTGATACAGATGTATTTGATTGATAACCCAATTAGTTAATAATTTCCATAATTTAGGGATGTTTACATATACATAGTCTTATGCCAATAGATTTTTCTATATTTCTCCAATTCTATGTCTTTTTTAGAGTTTGTCAAGCATAACACAAAAAACCACTAAACCACCCTTTAATACCAAATAAAATAACCCAAATATTTATTACAAATTTTAACATACAATTATGCTTATTATAGCCTAAAAGATCGATAAGCTAGTGTATTTATGAAATTAGGTACATCATATAACAACTTAAAACATTAAAAAAACATATTAATTACAAACTTATTTCACATGATCAAAATATTCCTTCATACATAACAGTACATGGGATAACCTGAGGACATTAATAATAAAGGGG
Organism: Viscum album; assembly: GCA_963277665.1. Classification (NCBI taxonomy): domain Eukaryota; kingdom Viridiplantae; phylum Streptophyta; class Magnoliopsida; order Santalales; family Viscaceae; genus Viscum; species Viscum album. The sequence continues at coordinate 1,718,055,664 of OY728136.1, read as the reverse complement.
TGAGATATAAATACTAGTAGGGGAATAAACAAGGAATAACATGAAGAAGAATATATGTGATAGAAAATAGGGATATTAATGGAGCATAAAAGGAACATGAATAATAAGGCATAATATAGCATAATAATCCTAGAATGGGAAATGTGGCAACAACATAAAGCACAACATCATAAACATTAGTAAAGGATAAACCTTCCACGACATCATGGTGAAATTTTTCCATAAAGTAATTAGTTAAAGACCTTATCCGAATTTGATGTATCATAATACTAACTATTACCCAATGCATTGTAGTGCTATATAATCCTGGCACACCTATCAAATTCATTCTATTCTCTTGATTATGTGTGCCACATAATTCAATAAACATGGATTAATTCATTATCATAATTTATTATAAGATCAAGGAGTATGGAATAAATACATGTGACTCCCAAATAAAATAATTATATGGGTATAATGTTGAATACTCCTAAGAAAAATGGGCATGGTATTCACTACACAATTGTTTGGGAATGGAAAATCAAGGTGCAATTTCAGCAACAGAACGATGTCACATAAGAATTAATAAAATTGGTTTATGAGATAGAAAGTTATTTTACCACATTAAGATATTAAATGGATAGTAATATTGAAATTTAAATACCTATCTCAATATAAGTAATTTTTAAAGAAGACATAGAATAATAATGAAACTTGAAGAAAGAGGAGAATGGATAGAACCCTTACATGAATGTGTGACGCCAAAGGCTTGAGAGGGGATTATATAAATATTTTTGGTGAATTTGGAGGACTCTATAGAGTGGATACTAGGGTTTGGACGTTATCCAAGAAATTTTAATACAGAGAAATGGTATATTGGGTGGGATTACACAAAAAAATATATGGACTTATTTATTATTATGGTTTTAGACTCTACATAATAAAATATCCAATACCACAAACCATACCATGTTATTTAAATTGTTTTTTGTCAAAGGGGAGTGGTTATAAATTATTCTATAAATTTAAGGGCATAACATTTTAAAATATTACCCTTGGTGATGTGGAGGTGAGTCACACTCTTAATGAAATTATTTTAAAATCATAAAATATATTATAAGTCTTGGAGGATTCAAAATGGTTTTAAAAAATAAATAAAATCAAAATAAAATCAAAATATTTTAAATTTATGAAATAAATTTGGTTGTGAATTATATTTATACTTCTTATTACTGAAACTTTTCGTCATTTTCATGTCATAAAACCCAAATTATATTTATACGACATTTAATTTTTTGGCGAAAATTTATCTCTCTCAAAAAATTATAAAAAATAAACCATTGGAAAATTTCAAAATTCTTATTCGAAATATAATATTAATTTTATCTAAATAATTTTTTGAATATGTAAATTTTCCTTTTTAAAATAAGAGCCAACATTTATTTTAAATGACGTGTTTTTTAACAATAACAATTTTTGAACCCTTATAAAACTAACATTTGACATCATAAAATGTATATGATAATATAAATTTAATTTAAATTATTTAGCAGTAATATTTTCTTAACATATTATTTATTTCAAAATATTATTAACTCATCGAAATAGATATCTTAATTATGAATAAAATAATATTTGTGTCTTATTGAATCAAAATTAAAATCATGAATAAATTAACAATAATATGATGGAAATATATTCATTATTCTATAAAAAATAATGTAAAATTTCATATTTTTAGTGTATTGATTAATATACCTATAACACACCTACATACACCCTATGTTTAAGGTGCATAAAGGATGGGCTTTTAGGGGTTGTTCAGTGAACATGGTTTGGGATATGATCTCGATGAGATTTAACTATCACCATAAATAGTTTCACTCATTATTAAGTAATTAGATCTTAGTTTGGGACTATATGAGGTAAAATCCCAAATATTATTTCTCCCATAGAAGTTCTGATAAATGGGCTTCAGAGGGTAAAATCTTTTTATTTGAGGCCATCACTTCCTTTGTCTGTTTTGAATTTTTTTGACAAAACCTCTATATTTATTCTAGTAATGTGACCACTTTTCTAAAGCTATATTATCAATAGTAATTATAATTAATAGTAATTTAAATCCAATTGAATAAAATAAAAAAAGTATTTCAAGTGTTTTCTATAACCAAATGATATTTAATTAAATCAAAAAATAAAAATGTATTCATAACAGTTTGGGTCATTACAAAAACTATAGTGTTCGTGATGATGATTAAGTTGGATATGTCATTGAAATCATTAATAATTATTATAACTTTGGAAGAGAACTTTTAATGATATAATGAATATAAATATTATAACGAAAATGAAGAAGTTGAAAAGGTGATTATGGATATTATCTCAAATAAAATTACAAAGGGTAAAGGTAACTATAATGGTAAACTCCCAATAAAATCATTTATGTTCGGTAGGAATGAGAACTTCATAATTAATTATCAAATGAATAAATGTGGTGAGTATAGTGATGATGAGATAGATGAAATTAATCATTGTAAGAAATGAGGACAATGTCTAAAGGAAGATAAAAACCCCAATGTTACCATGAAAAGGATTCCATGAAGGATAAAAATAAGTATACTAATAATATAACTAGACAAATGATCCAATTTAAGCAGTAAACCAAAAGGATAATTTTATGAAAGGTTTATAAAAATAATAGATAAATTTAAAAAACATGAAGAAACATTAAATAATGGAGAATAATAAGGTGAATAAACTTACATTGAGAAAATGATGAAAGATAAAATTAAGGATTTTATTGCGAAAAATACAAAAAATAAGAATGAAATATGGTTGCTGAAGAAAGAGAGTGAAAATTTTAATGTATTAATAAAACTATAAAAAAGGAAGAGTACCACATTTTGAAAATTAAAATCATTATGTTTAAGGATATATAAAAAATGGAAGAGTTAAGTAAGACACAATCAATGTTTTTATAATCATAAATACTTTGAACTAAATGATTGAGGGTTTAAATAAACATATGGATGTAAAAGATGGATCATCTCAATTAGTTGAGAATTTTTTCCAAAAATTTAGGCTAAATCTATGTATACTGAACATAAAATTAAATCTATATTTAATAATGTTGAAGTTTATAATACCAAACATTGGGTGAGTTTAGGGTATGAAAAATCAATTAGAAATATTTTTCTACTTCAGGGGAAATTTAGGTTATCTATATAATAAATATATCCCAAATATAGAAGGAAGAATAATATAAAATGGTAAAAACAACAATTTTTTTGTAAAAACATTTACCAATCTGAAAGATTAATATATAGATATCACTTTTGGTTTTGTGGAAATTTCATAAACAAATTCAATAATTTCTTGTATCAAATTTCACTTCCTTAGAATAGATATTAATTGAGGGAGAGTAACATTGACAAGGTAAAAATAAATTTGGAAATGAATTTCTATTTTTATTGAAGTTATTCTTGATTAGCCACTCATAATAGATTTTACTACCTGTATGATATCTAAAAACTTATGAACATTTATATCATCATTATAAATAATGAATGACTACTCTTCCAAGATAGTTACTTTATATTGAAATAGGATAAAAAGATTAGAAAAGTAATAAGGAATGAAAGCCTCTAATTATTGTAGTATATCTATATGATTAGAGGAAAAGTAAAACATAGATACATTATAATGAATGTTACTCTAACATGATATGTGATATAAAAAATCAAAGAACATTGAGGAGTCTGATTGAGGTGAAATTACTTTTAGGAATGATATCTCCTCCAAATAAGAGGAATTGGTATAATAAAGATTGTATATTGAAAACAAAGATCCAAAGATGATTTTCAGTGATGTTTTTAGACAAAATTTATTGAATATCATACATAGTTTTGGATGATAAGAATAAAGATATTTTCATAAAAAACTCACGTATCATTAGTTGGTCAAAATTGAAAAAATTATCCTTACGAGAGAGAGAAAAAGTTGTTACTTAATGTAATTTTAGGATTAGAATAACTTATGCTATATAAGTTATAAATATTGAAATAAATTATTTTTGAAAATACTTATCCATCTTATTTAATCAAATTTATTTAAAGTATCAAATTAAAATATGATATGATAAATACCTCATCTCAAAATAGAAAGATATATTATTTGTTAGACATGTAAACAAGAAATTATTGTACATGTAATTCAAAAATGGAAGATATTTATTCCACCAAAACACATAAACATATTTACTATGATTTATGTGGACCAATGATCCATAAATACACTAAAAGTGATATATAATTTATTAAATTCTTTTATGATTTCACCGTGATGACTAATGTGATGTTCATGAAGCATGATTCAAATGTAGTGGAAATTCTAATAAAATTTTGGAAGAGGGGTTGAGAAATATCTAAGAGATTATATAAAGAATATAATAATTAATAATCGAATAGAGTTCATTATTAAATATTTTAATCCTATCTTTGTGATTATGGGATTAAACACTAATATAGTGCTCCCATTACACCCTAAAATGATAGAGTAAAAAACTAATTTATGTTTGGTTGGTATGGAAAAAACCATGATTTATGAATATAAACTCAAAACATTATTCTTGAATGAAGATTGTAGACCATTATACACATTTAAAATTCATTCTTGTTGAAACCTAAATAAAACATTACCATGGAATTCATAATATGATTACAGAACACACCTAAGGGGGATGCGTGAATCAATTGTGGGATATTTTTTACCAAATCCCAAAATCATTTGGAAACGTTTACTCACTTTTGAATTAAACCATTATATTCAATTAAATTACAATGTTCTATTTTAATTTTACTAAGAAATCACCAACCACATGCATAAATTTAAATATGAGAAATGGAATGCAGTTTTTATAAGGTTCAGTTCAAAAAACCACTCCCGGTTTTGATTGGTTATTTTAACCAATATTGTATTCTCCGCTATAAAAAAATTTCAATTATAAGATTTTTATATTCTCATACCTACACATGATATCACCATGTATACAATTATTTTCATATAATAGTACTTCTTGATGTAATATTCTTGATTCATTCACAGAGTCACATGGTAACCTACATGCATAACCTATGTCACCTTGGTTCTATAGATTTTCATCATCTACATGCAAGTGTTTTTTATCTCCTCCTTGTAAGATGATCAACTAGTCTACAAAAGATCTTTCTTCATCAATTAGTATGGTCACATTTGACTCTATAATATAATGTTCATCTACAAATATATCTTCATGTAGTCTCTGTAACTTAGTCTCTATTACATCTTGACTTCAGAAATATTGAATAGAAATATATTAATATTATTTATAAATTATTAAATTCTAAATGTAATGAATCACACACAGAGAAAAAAAATTCCACAATAGGTTGGTCGCTCCTAAAATATTATTCTTCAAATATATTTTTTACACCTAATGTGATCACATTATAATGTATGGCACCTCCTTCTTACTTCTATTTTGATACATAGAAAGTTACATAAGGTATGTTTTATTCTTCTTCCATGTTAAATCTTTTATTGTTTTCTGATTGTCTACTTATTCTTTTTATTTGATACTATATAGTTCTTTTTTTTAGATTAATATCATGGTTATCTTATTCAGATCATACTCCAAGAAGTATCCTACTTTATATTCTCATATTTTCATATGATTGATCTTTTGTATTAAATTTCTCCCATTATTTCAAATATCCATGAATAGAATTCATTTAGATATACTTATCCAATATCCCAAATGAAGGGTAATTGAGTACACATATCTGGGTTCCCTTGATTTACGTTGTTCCTTTTTTCATCTCAATAGATATTCTAAGAATTCTATCAATAAAATAATTTCACATGGATTATTATATATCAAGGTTCTCTATACAGAGGCCTTGAATTCTACATATCAAAATAAAATCCCCAAAATCCACACTTCAATCTTCATAGCTGTATTCAAAAAATACTATAAAAATATCTTATGGTGTGATAGTTTCTCTTGTTGTTCTAGAGATTATCATGAAATCCTATAAAAAACTCAACAACCATTTTTACACAATAATAGAAACTCAACACACTTACATCTTACTCATCATCATAGATATATTTCCTTATAAATGAATTAATATATAATTAAAATATACTATTTTGACTCATTGATATATATATTATTTTTTAAAACATGATAATCTTATTTCAGTATATGTATTATTATATACATTCCTTCATGTACTGATCATATTATCCTTTGTTTAGAAGATCAGTTATTTAATCACAAATATCTAGTATAATATTTTTTTATGTCTTTCAATTTGATGTAATTATCAAGAATCAACCCAAATAATTTATTCTTCATAATTATAATTATGGATATCTCAATTTTTCCAGTTCTTAAGAGTCATTAAATTTCTGTAAATGTAAATATTACACGCTAGTCGGAAATATTATACGTGACTTAAAAAACTCGTATGAGACCCATATATTCCTACATACTAAGATTAGTATTATGTTACCTTAAAATTACAATTTTAAATATCATACATTATAATTCTACCATAATAGATCAATTCAATTTCTCATGTCACAATTCTCATACATGGCTGCCAATTTTAGATTTTATATATGAATTCCCTTTTCCTTTTTTGAAAAATTATTAATATTAAATCAATCAAATTACACAATATTCAAGTCTATTGATGTCTTATTAATTTTTTCATTTTAAAATTTATATATTTAAAATATCATACGTGATTCAGAAAAATATCTTATAGGTATCTTAGATAAATCAATCCTCTTATTCTTAAGATAATTGAATTCTCTATTTTGTAAAAATATCCAACATGTATAAAATATCATAGTGGTAGATAGGAAATAATATTGATAGATCAATTCACCTATACTGATCTCACATTCTATCACATATATCAAACATCCTACATGTCACAAAAATATTCTATATAGTAGGATAAATAAATTTTCTAAATTTCTAAATTCAAGAACAAGAACAATAATTCTAGTTTATCATTAAATGAACATAGGTTTTCTTCCAATAACATATATTCCTTCTCAAATATCTCAAACAACTTCAAGAAAGATCTAAATAATTAGGTAAATTATTAAAAAAATTCCAAATCCCTTTAAGCTTGTTCTAATTCCTTATATAATATATAATACTAAAGATAGAGTATTATTAAAAACTGAACTACCTTCTTATATTTATTCTCAATATAATCCTTCACAAACCATCACCTAAGAAATATGCAAATATATAAACAAATATTGACATATTATAAACTAAACTGATGTATTCTCCATTTATAAATAGTGATTCCCTGAGAAAATGAAAATATTTTAACCCTTTAATTATAGGTTTACAAGATATAAAAAAGGTTTCAGACGAAAAATTTTCTAAAAGGTTCTCTAATTCTTATAAATGTTTATAGAAGATGTATTTCACTTTACGTACTTGTATTTTACATGAGGTAAAACTCAAATCTTATATTATTTTTGAGTTTTCTAATCTAAATAATTTTTATATCTCAACCTGAGTATCATTTAGTGGAAAATGATTCGTTGTTCAACAAAATTATTCTGTAATGTCATTAAATATCAATTTAATAACCATCTAATGAGATAGATTAAATCCTTGAACTTTTCCAACTAGACGTTTAATGGGAAGTAACACCTATTTTCTTTACAAAAAAATGGATACCTCCCACTCCATTGTTTGGGTGGGTAATCTAATCCATCACCCAAGAAATCATCACTTCATTATTACATTAATAACATAAACTATCCTAATTGACAAAAAATAAAACCAAAAAAATTGGGAACAATAATATTCACCTTTATGGTTGTTTTAATTTAAAAAAACACTATTATTTAGTGAAATTATTCTCCCATAATTTCTAATTAATTCCAAGTATAGTGGTATTGTGCCCATTAAATGAAACTATTGAGAAGGATTTCTCATATCCAATAAACTATTACAATTTTGAGAAATAAATATTTCCCTCATTATATTAAATCCACTATACATGACTTCTACTAATCTCATGAGATAAGGGAGACGACTAGTTTTTACTTAGAAAATTTCCATAAACCAAAAAAATATGACTCTACTTTTGTAAGCATTTTGTAGAAAACAATATAGTTTATTTACACAAAATTAATACATTTAGTCACTTTATTGTGGCACAAATATTATATTTTACTTCCTTGGGGTTATTTAGATATATTTTTAATAAATATTGAAAAAACACTACTTAAATTCACCAAACACATCAAAAAAGTCAAGTGAAAATAAAATATAATTACATATTTTGTTTGAAAATAATTCCCCATTGGTGATTATAAATATAGTGAACCATGATAAGGATAAGAGAGTAGGTATCATATATAAATATTAATCAATTTCTATGTTTATCCCAAATTCTAGATCCATTTAATGATACTAAATATTTAGTAATTTACACATATTTTTTATCCCTTCCTCAATGGATTATTTCCAATAATCATCACCTTTAATTCCCTATATTTAATCACAACCAATATTATGTGATAATAAAGTCGGCCTTCATTGCCATTTTAAATATGGAATTACATTTGATATTTCTTTATCAATCCAAAATCCTTTATCCTTAAATTCCTAATGTGTATGGTCTTCTTCATTATTTAATACTTCTAAATTTTCTATAATTTTTAACGTTTAGGAATCATGATGTTCTTCATGAATTAAATTTTCATCCTAGTCGAAATGGAATTTGGATCTTCATAAATACAAGAAATTTTATACTTTTAACATCCTCTATCTTCTTGGACTTTATTAACTAGGTTGGACACATGATCCCACACTCTTTCTTTACATAGTCGTACTTCATTCGGTGTGTAAATATTTTCATTATAGAATCAATTTTAGAAAATGAAACCACTAGTTCATTCCACTTGTCAAATTTAATCTATTTTTAATAAAAACCCATTTCCTGTGTTTGTTGAAAATGTGGCCTACATTCTCACACCTTCCATAGAAAACATACTTAATCTTCATGTTAACCATTTTTGGAAACCTTTCAACCTCATCATCCCTGATACATCTCACTATGACAGTATTCTTTTACATCTATTTTGTTGACCTCAATTAGTCTCCATATTTCCCCCCTTTACCATATAAATATTCATTTCAATTTTTTCAATGGTAAGTAATGTGTCATTTTATACCATATTAGAATAATATTATCCTTTCTTCTATGAATTATTTTTTATACTTCTTCACTGTCTTCTTCAGTGGACACTTCTCATATATCTTTAGTAGATGTTGACCCAAGGTAGAAACACATTAATTATTTACCTTCATTTTAGTATGTGGTTCTTCTTCATTCCATTAAATATATGAGTAATAAATGGAAGGGTTATAACAACATCCATAATAACATTGGCCATTGATGATGTTTATTTCATAGAAATTCTCAATGAAATCGAATACGTTATTTATGTAAAAAATCTCCCTTTTAATGTTGTTTTATATACTCCAATATTTTTCGATTTGTTTCTAATATACTTCCCCCATATTAGGACTTATAAATTTTTTATGCAGTGAATTGTTATGCCAGAAATAAATGGATCTCTTTCTAATCCTCCATTAAATCCAAAATCTAATATTTAACAATATTCTATCACTAGTACATGAAATCAATCCAAATTTTCAAACTTGATGACATTAGACAATTTCAGCCTTATTTTAGGCTATGTTGGAGGAAAATATCTCCATATAATTACTCAAATAAACACTTGATACTTTTTTGGTTTCAATATATATTTTACTAGCGCATAATTTTAATAATTTTTCTCTTTTTATAAAATTATTATTTTTTAAATAGATTTATTCCCACCTGACTAGTTAGGAATGTGGGTAACCTTTCCCCATTATAATGAGATGGATACTTCTCCCTTTGTCCCCACACTCTTTCTAACACTAGTACGAGTAACTATTGAGGGAAAAATCATCACCAATACTTGAGTGGAAAGATTTATTTTCTCATTCCATTGAGAAGGTCTAGTATAAGATGACTCTAGAATTTTCAACATGACTTCTATCTCCAAGAACATCATATTGAGGGAATATTTCCCATCCTCAAGAAACATAAATCTATTTTCCTATTCATTATTCAACTTCTACACTTTTCCATATTGAATCATTATTATCTAATAAGATTAATTTTTAATCTCTCTCATTCTTCCGCCCTTCACAACTATCATATAATCCTTGACATTCACTATGACTTTTTAATGATTTTATAATTCATGGAAAAATTTAGTAATTTTTTCCTTGAGCACTTCCTTATCAATAACCATAATTTTATTTTAATGTTCTATAAATGAAAAATCATCATTGTAATGTGATCCTGTTTCATTATTATATTTTACTAGTTTTGGAATGGTGCTATATATAAAAAAAATTAGTTAATGCCTCTTTCATAGAATATTATTACTTATCTAGTTTTTATTTGTCAACAGGTAAGTCATTATTAAAATTTATCATATTAGATGCAATATTATTGGTAACCTCATTCAAAAAATATCCAATATAAGTGTTGTAATCATCAACTAACTTGAACACTTCATACTCAGCACATCTTGAACTATAGTCATCACAAGGATATCTAGAATGAAAATATTAAAATCAAAACATAAAAATTTGATCATAATCAAGTAGTTATAGATCTTTCTCCTTCATAAAATTTTTCTTCATTGTCTTTTCCTCCTATTTCCTCCTATTTTTTTAGAAACTTAAATGTGACTTCCAATTCTTTTAATATAGTGATAAAACTAGTACATCTATCCAAGGATATTTAATTCAAATTTTTTCTTCATCAATCTCCGATAAAAATAATAGTAAATGTAAATTAATATCTAACAAGTGGGGGTCAATTCTTTAATACCTATTGAAATTCACACTAGGGTCGATGTAAGCACTATAGGGTTGGGGGCAGGGTTGAATCAGATGTTACCTATTTATTAATAAATTTAAAACTATTTGGGATAATTTTAACCCATTTTAATTTAAGGTATGTTTCTAGTTAGAACAGATGGATGTATTTTAGTTTAACTGAGAAATCCTCAACCAAATACATGAAATTAAAAAATATATAAATATTATTTTTTATAAATTTTGGTTCAAATTTCTACTCCTCGACACTGTAGGTTATTCCCCTAATAATGAATTATCTACTATAATTAAATGTTGAGTATAATTTTTTTTCTTCGTAGACCTGCAGAATATCTCACCATGCATACACATTCTTAATTCTCATAGGATTTCATCACAAAGACTGGATACTTATTTAATAGTCACACTATTATATTCATGTATACCTTGAGTCTAATAGGTTCTATGGGTTCACGCCATTTATATGAAAGTCTTTATTTTTATATCCTCCATAAATGTCTATCATTAGTTCCACATAATATATTTTTTATCAACAAGTTTGTTCTTTTTAATTTAAATAATAGAGTGTTAAAACATTATCAGGTATTTAAGTAGTATCCACACCATGGTCTACCTTTTTATATGATTTCATTGATCGTTAATAGAAATTGCATACCTAGATCTATCACTTCTCAAATATAAATAGGCTTGACACAAAATTATAATAAACCTATAGATAAGGTCAGTCCCTCTTTAAATATTCTTCTTTGGAAAACATTGGAAAACTTGATCAAATCAAATAATAATCAGTGACTCATTATTTATTCCTCTCACTTCAAAACCCAATAAGTCGTACCAGCTATATTTTAATTTTGATCATTACTACAAGTTCTATCAACTTCTCCTTTTACTCCTTCATTAGAAGACTTTATTTATGTTTTTGTCTCAAGATATCAACTATCATAGTGGAACCAAAAACTCGGAATTGTTGGTTCCTTATTTCTTTATTATATCATCCTCCACGATATTTTAAACTTCTAACATACATGAGAGGCTATATTAAATTCTGACCATCATTTCTAATATCCATCATCAAAATTTATGTTTAAATACTAACACAGGATCCTAAAATCACCATGATTAAATAGCTAGACTTGTGTTCCCATGGTTTACCATGCACAATTTTTTATGTCAATAGATATTCTCATAATACCCTCAATGAATTCATTTCACATGGCTGATTAGATTTTCAGGTTCTCTATATAATTAAAATGAATTATTGTACTCAAAATGAACTCCAAAAAATCTACACTTCAATATTCGTAGTTTTCTAAAGTTATAAAACATACATATCATGTAGTGTGACACCCTCCCCTAAACCATGATATCTCATCATGAGATAATATAAAGAGGAATGGTTTTAGAATATATAGAATTGAGGCCACTCAAAAAAATTCCTATTTAACTATTCTTATCTAGAAAATAACCTCGTAAATGAATTATGATCGAATCATTAATAAAAGATTAAACACATATACATAATCATTATTCTAAGAAATATGTTGAAATCATTTTATCACATTTTATCTTTTGGAAATTTATTCATGGATTGATATTCTTATTATTTAGTTTAATGATCAGTTCATTAATCACTCATAGATTTAATCAAATTTATTTTGAATAATTGAACAAGAATCAACCCAAATATTTTCTTCATTAGAATTATAATTTTATATATCTCAAATTTTTATGTATATAATATTCACTAAATTTCCTAGTGTTTAAATATTGTAAATTTAATAGAAATGTTGTATGCTACGTAGAAATTTGGTACATTGTTCAAAATTCTCTCACATGCCAAAAATATTCTTAAATCACCTTAAATCAACTAATTTAAATATCATATATAATAAATTCATCATTGTATATCAATTAACTTATGATAGTAACAATTGTCATATATGGTGGAAAAGTCTCATTAGCATATATTAATTCACTTTTTTATTTTTCAAAATGTATTTAATGTATGTCAATTCACTTACATGATGGAATAAAATCTCCAACTGTGTTTGAATTGTTTCTTTTTGAAAATTTTTGACAACAAATAAACATATGGGATTCAAAAAATTCATTATCGGAAGCACACTAAGCTCTATTCTGTTACACATATGATAGTTGCCATTTTAATTTTTCTAAAATGTCTTATGACTATCGAATTACATATTCATTGGCTATAATATTCAACATGTCTCTTAATTCACACACGTGGGTCTTGAATCTCTTATTAATAGATCAAATATCAAATGAATGATAAAAATCTCCCATTCATGGGGATAAATGAGTTTTCCTATTCTCCAACATCCCTATTGAGAAAATTAATAACAGATTAGCTTTAAATTAACTCTAAGATTCTTCAAATATTCTCTAGGCCATCAAAAATGTCAAAATTTATTTCAGAATACCTCCAAATAATTTTGGGAATTATAAAAATAATTTTAAATCGCATTAAGGTTGTTTAAATGTTTTGTAGTATAAAAAATACACCAGATAGAGTATTATAAATAATTAACCTTCCTTCTGAGCGTCAAGATCAACATTTGCCTTCCCAAAAGATCTTACAAGGTAAATGAAACAATATAAAACAATATTTTATATATTATAAATTCTATGGAGTGACTATACCTTTTTGGAAAGCTCTGTCTCAAAACATTGATCCAATTTTAACCAATTTTTTATAGTTTTATAAGTTCTGTATCAGGTTATAGTATCCAAATTCGCATCCAATGTTCCCAAAATTTTATAAAATATAATATAAAATAAATTTAAATCATCAATAATTGTATTTTATTTGGGAAAAGTCCCTCCAATCATTTGATTTTATTATTTCCCATTCTAAAAAATGGTATTATATCAATCCATGAATCACGTAGTGGAAAGTGATTACATATTAAACCAAACTAATCTATAATGTCCATAAGGATTAGTGAATGATTCATATTATGTGTTAGAATATATCCCCAAACCAATCCCTATAGATGTTCGTTGAGAAATAATACCTATTTGCATTACCCAATTAATATGGACATCTCTCACTTTATTCATTAGGTGGATACTCTAACCCACCACATAATAAATCACCTTTACTATATTATATTAATAACTAGAACAATCCTAATTGAAAAAAATCGAACCAAACACCATTGGTCACTTATATCTCCCTTTTTTTGTTATCAATCCCAAATAAACTCCATTAGTAAATATGACCCAACCCAAATTGAAAATAAATGAAAATGAGGGAATGGTTCTCTCCCCCTGAATTAAAAATATAATAAATTTTTTATCATATGAATTTTTTTCTAATTTTAATAATTACTTCTTACCCAAATTATATTCAATCCATTTTCAAGTCATCTAGTAATTCCATGAGTGAAGGGAGGAACCACATTTTCACTTATAAAATGAAATCAACCAACTTAATCTTTGTTAACATTGGTTATCCAGGTGTAGTAAAAAGAAAGATTAACTCAGGCAATAAATTAATACATTTAAATAATTAAATTTTGAAACAAAATTCACTTACACTTCTTAAGGTATTTTTAGATTGATTTCAGATAGGTTTTACTAACCTATAATAAAATTCATAGAACACACTGAAATATTTAAGTGAAACTAAACACTATAGTCCCATTTAATTTGATAATCACTTTCCCTTGGTAATTTTAAAAATCATAAACCATGATATGGATAAGAGAGTGAGTATCATACTTTAAATTTTATAATATACGAGGGCTATACAAAATAATTTATCTATATAAAGATAATAAATATGTAGTAGGTTGAACATATTTTGTTTGTACCCCTCAAGGTATTATTTACAACCACTATAAATTTAAATTATTAACATATTAACACAACCAAAATTATGTATGAATAATTTGGGTCATCAACAACTAATTAATTATAGCACCATATATGGAATTTTTCTCTACGAAGAATCATTTGTTTATAAATCCATAAAACTTATAGTCCTCTCCATTCTTAAATCCTTATTAATTTTATAGATTTTTAAATTATTGGGTATAAATAATTTCTTCTTTTCATCATCTTTCATCTTTTTTTAAATGAAATTCTCAATTTTAGAAATCCAATAACTTTCCTTCTTTTGTGCATCCCCAATTTACCATGACTCTTCCAAATAGAATAAACATATAGGTAAGAACTATTTCTTAAAATGATCATCCTTATTTTGATGTGTAGAATCTTTCATTATAACAATAATTTGATAAATTTAATCATCATGATTTTTTTCCTTTGTCCCCTTTTAACTTTTTTACTAGGAATCCATGTTATTTTTTTGGACATTTAGATTTTTTTTCTTTCACCTCCCACTGACAACTTGTTTCATGTTTGAGTGTACCTTTATAGGAAGTCTCTCAACCTAATTATCTATGATGCATTCCACCATTCCAATATTCTAATGCAAATCCTTTATTGAATTCCCAATTTATTCCATACTACATCAACTTTCCTTAGGAATCTTCATGACCATTTTGAAACCGTCCATACTGGGTCTTTTTTTTATAATAATAAAAGTATATTATCCTGTATGTTCTAACATATTTATCATACTTATTAATTTTTTTCATGGGTGTAAACTTATTATATTTCTTCATGTGTTGATTACTCGTGGTAGAAAAACATTATTAATTTACACATTTATAAATCTATGGTGGTAATTCCCTCTCTTCCTTAAATGAGTGATACCTAGTAGGGTATTGATTCTATATATGATTGGACCACTAATTGATGGATTGGGTGAATTAGTGAACACTTTTATTTTTTCAATTTAATACCAACATATTTAACTTATATGCTTCTTGATCAACTAAATTATTTATCAAAGCCTCACCTTCAGGATAAGTAATAATGAGAAAGAGAAAATCATATAATATTTTCTGACCTCATCATAAAGAATACTACATTCCATGTACGTTATCCCCCCAATATGGAATATCCTTTATTTTAAATTATAGTCTAAAACCTTGAGTCCATTTTTCACTTTATAACTTACAAATTCCACTGGAAGATACTTTGACTCATCAATAATTGAGTCGAAAAAAATTAACTAAAACATTCCTGTTGAGTTCTCTATAGCACTAGATGAATGTACTCCTTTATAAGAAGAAGGATAAATCTATATGCACATGTATTCCCTCAATAAATTAAAAAATACTGTTATTATAAATACTTCCTCAACATCATCTATGATAAGGATATTTGTCATCCTTCATGAATATTTTGGTGCATAATAAATCTTTTTCATCTTCAATGTCTCCTCACATTGACTCCTACTATCTCCTCTATAAAAATGTATCTGATTCTTAGAGTTCTATTACATTTATTGTTGATGAGTTCTAAAATATTCTCAAAATATTTTTTTTCTTTCCTACATCTATTTGTAACCACATATTATCATGTGAATATTATTCACTGCATTTGAAATATGGAAACTCTATGATCTTTGGAGAACATAATATTCTTTTTTTTGAACTAGATAATAGATTCATGATTGGATTACTCATTAAAAATATCTTGATTTTCATTCCAAATTTACATTAAATATCCCTAAATAGTAATGTATTTTTATTATTTCTACAAAATATACGTTTTAAAACTCATTTGAATTCTCAATTTGTATTGAAATATATATATATTTACCACATGGACTTTCCACTTATAGTGTAGAACTCTTCGAAACACATTCTTTAACTCCACATTTACCTCATAATTCTATAAAACAAAAAATTTTATACTAAAATTTTATGATCATATTTGTAATTTCTATCCTCCTGTCATATGATCTATCTTCAAAATCTCAGGAACACATTTGAAAGAATTATGATGATATATATTGAATTATGTTTTTACGTCACATGGTATTCCCCAAAGACATATATTAATAGGAAAAGGATTACAATGCCGCCCAAATAATTTTGTTCAGAAAAGGATTACAATAAAATACTTAAATTCAATTTCATATATTTAAACTTCAAGGAATGATGATCCGTTCTTAGTATCTTTATTTCATAGAAATTTCCCTACCATCTTCATAGAATCATAATTTATTTTCTTATATTCTGTAACCATACATTTTATTTTACATACCTACTTGAATAAAAATATCATTGGGAGGTTTAGTAAATTAATTATAGAACAAATGAATCATTTTATTCTAATTAATTAGAATATAGAATTTCAGGAAACTCAGATATCTACCCAGCATAAGGACTTTCTGGAAAACATATCGATTAAACAATTTCATGGTCAAAGTATCAACTTTTTCAATTGATCAAGAGAGGAATATCAACTTTGTATCTCAGATATGAATGACCAAACATAAAAATTCACCAACAAGGTGGTTCGCTCATGTGGTATTAAACTAACAATTATGGATCAAATACATAAACATACTATGATGGTCAGTGGATCAACCATGTGAAGAAATAATAAATGGATATATTCTGTAGAAACCCACCTAGAATCCTCAGTTACATTAAAAACGCCTATTTATTTATTGAAATTAAATTCAACTAATTATAGGGACAACAATATCAACCTTTTTTATTTTCAATACCTTCAAAAAATTATTTCAATGTGTAATCTTCTTTATACTCTTCTTTGTTGAGAATAAAAACAAAGAAAATATAGGGAGTATTCCATAATATACTTCTATACTTTTAATACATCTCATTCCCCAATTAAAATAACATCTTCAGTCACTTAAGATAAGGAAGATATCACATTATTATCATAGAAATGTAACATTATTTAATCTTCTATATGTCTACATGGGCTAAAAATGTGATGAAAACCAGAGAGATGTAACTAATGTTATCAATAATTGCCATAAAATTTAATATATGTGATACGATGATAAAAATATAATTATAGCGGCCTATCAGTAAGATTCCTTATGAAATATATTATATCATACACATATCTAAAAAAACATAAAAAAGATCAAGTATGAAGCTTACAATTCCCCCAATATGTCATTCAACTTTCCAGAAAATAACCCCACTATAAATATATTCATTAAAATTATAATATAGGGATGTAAGACTGATTGTCATTAAGAATTATCCCATTTTTATTACTATTAATATTTTTATATTCATTTTATAACAGCCTCATCCCATTAATTTTCCCTCTCAAGGTACACACTCACTTTCTCTTTTTATGGAAGATGAAACACTCCATGATGAATACATAATTTCTAATTTAATTTGTACAACTCAAAAACTACTCTTTGAATTTCATACATGTTAGAAAAAATAAAAGCGGGGTTTTTAAAATATATAGTACAATTAAAATCTCTAAACATAAATAGACACTGCATCACTATTATGGAATACTTAAAATATTAAAAAAGCAGATTCCCAAAGACCGTATTAATATAATTCCATTGGAAACATGGAAACATGAACACTGGTACATAAGTTAGAAAAATTATTTCCCAAAAGGTTCTTATAGAATAGAAACCATATTATAAATATCATAAATAATACATATCTTCATAACCTAGTGAAAGAAACATAAAAATGGGTGACCTCAAATGTTCAGTAAGGGTAGACAAGGGAGATATGTTAGAATATACATGAGCATAGTAGTATGATCATTTTGATAAAAATATTTGAATATCATGTGCTGCACATGAAAGATTATATACATGAATCATGGTATAAATCTTGTCCATTCATAAAACATTAATAACAAGGAAATAAACTGCCAATGCCAAGAAATTATACCATAGGAATAAAACAAGGAATTGTGGAAAACACATAAGAATATAATATGAATTCCATAACATCCAAGACATAAATAAATAGAACATATTACTAGTATGGGTTTAATAACCATACCATATTGGAAGTCATTATTCACTCCCATGTTTATTTTTGTAGCATGAGTTCACTCCTCATACCATCTTGGTAATCATGATTCACTCACACGACCATTTTAGTTGTCAAGGTTCACTCCAAGACCATCTTAGTCTATCTCATGAGATATAAATATTTTACCAATCCATTGAAGGGAGATATCGATACCACACATTCTAGAATGAAATAAAAAATACATATTCCATAAAATCATTAATAATCATATCATAACCTATGATGTGAAATGGGTATCAAAAATATGTAATCATATTGTAACATATGGAAAAAGATAAAGGTTTTGTAATCATTTTATCAAATTCTCATCCAAAGAAAGAATTAGGCTTTAAAATAATATAACCCATTAAATAAAACCTAGTTTCCTAAACATAATTCTATTAAATCATAAACCATTTAGGGAACGAATTTGAATGGAAAAATTGAATCAATTCCATATAAAGGCATGAGTATAACCAACAGATATTATCTTAGATGGGGAGTAATATTAAAATATCTTTTTAAATAGAGCATGATAAAATTATCCCTTGTTGTTTGAAAATACTTCTTTAAATGGAATACATTTAAAAAATATTTCAGGAATATAATCCTGAAAAATTATAAAGGAAGCATTGAAAACATTTTGAAATCATTTTTCAATTTAAAACTTGTAGAGGGGCTTAAAAACCCTTTTACCATGACAACTTATAAAAGAAGATTAAAAACATTTTGAAAACCATTTATTTGAAGATATCATTAAAATTTTATTCTCAACAACAAAACTTTTAAACATTAATAGGAAGCTTCAAAGAAATGATGGCAGTAAATCTGTATATTTAGAATATTCCTTTTCTAATGTAAAATGTTTAGATAAGTAACTCATCCGAAAAATGACAAGATGATTAATTTTTAAAAAAACCATTATTAAAATGTAAAACTATGTTAAAATTTTCATTTAAATATTGTAATATAATAGTTTAATATTCTTGGAAATCATTTTAGAATACATGGTTTTGGAGGAACAAATATTTTTGATCAAAGAGAGAGTAAGGTCTTATTTTCATAAAAATATTTTCTTATTTATATTATGTAAAATGTGTTGAAAATATTTTAATATCGCAATTATACATCAAGAAAAACCATAGGAGAATAAATTTAATTATTTTTCTTTAAATATGGACCATCATATTTCATTAATGAAAATGTGATCATAAACACACTTGATAAATAGTGAGACTATATGATTAAACTCTTACAAAATGGTAATTGTGAATCATACTCCCCATGTAGGAAAATTAAATTAAAAAGAGATTAAAAATGTGATTAAAATAAGTGTATTCATTATATAAAATGTCATAGGATGTCTATAAATCTCATATAAAAATATAGGTGTATAACATAGCATGCATCTCAAAGGATAATTGAGACAAAATTACATTATCAATTTGGTAACATTTGAAACTTAAACCTAATGGAAGAAAGATCATATAATTGTTTTTTAAATATGCTCATATTTAATTATATGAGGAATATATTAATTAATGGGACATATATACACAAAATAAAAAAATTCCGTGGTGAATAAGACATGTATCTCACAGAAATAATGAGTTATATGAAATCCCCTTACCTTGTGTATTGAATCTCTTCGTACTTCAACAAGCATCCTATAAAATAAATGTATGATTATTATAAATGTTTTATAGAATAATATTATTATATATAATTCTATATATCATTTTATTATTACCTTATATTACACACATGTTTAAAATTCTATGTTATGGTTTGACTTTGGGTAATAGTTGCATTGTTTCTCTCATGTGTCTTAATTTGTTATATCTTTGGATTTTATTCTTATATGAGGACTTCCATAATGTAAATCATGATATAAATATTATTTATATTCATTATATGTATATTATAATAATCAATAGTATATATATTTATGAAATGGAATACACCGTTCATGGAGACGGTAGGCCATACATACGCATGAACGTGGTTTTCATTTTTTTATCGTACTGTAAGAAAGAGAGTACATTATATATAATTATTTATTAAAATTTTATAGGGTAATTATTATATCATATATATCATTAATTTCACAAAACACATCCTAAATCGATTCAATGTAGTGCGTGAGTGGATCGCATCGCTTTGAGGGGGTGGTAGTCCACACTTCCCCAAATGAAATTATTGTATTTACAAAATATGGAAAGTGTAAAGATATATGTTGCAAAAAAATTAAAAAAGATTGAAAAATAATAAATATCATAATTATTATATAATTAATAGTTTCCACCATAATGTACACCATGATTGTCTTTGAAGGAGGAATGAACAATCATCGTTTTGGGAGGTGGTAGTTATCCATACACGTAAACAGTATGTTAGTTACCCATTAGATGGAATTTATGTGTAGGTAAAACAATTTGAGTAAACCAATATTAGTATATTGAGGATATTGGTGTATTTGTATAATAATGGAATATATAGTGTGGAAGGGAGGGATAATGAAAATAAAATAAAGGATCTTGAGGGAGGATATCGACTCTTCTTTGGGTAAATCATTTTGGTTTTCACCAAATGACATCCATGGATTAATTTTTTTCCCAAAGGGAGGCTTCATGTAGGAATGTAGTAATGGTAGGGAGACATATGGGAAGATATTTTCTGAACCATAGTGTCTTGAGTGGTGCGTGGAAGTTGTAGAGGAGGATGCATTTTATAGTTAAGGAGGAGTGACACTATTGTAATATTTTGGAAAAGGGAAACCCCGACCTCATTTTTTATTGAATGTGGATAGAATAATGAAAAAACGTTGATAAAAATAAGTATAGAGCTTAAATATGTGTACGAAATGGATTTTGGACAAGTTTCTAAATTAAATTAGACCTTAAGTTTCAGGTTTAGACCATTGTTAAGCTTAAATTAATAATAATCACTGTAATTAAATTTAATTTTCCATTGTTATTATTTTTGTTCCAAAACTAAATTTATATTTTTTGATATTATAAATAGTCATTATTAAAAATATGGAATCCATTTTCCTAAAATTCAATAATAGAATTTGTATAATTTTTTTTAATTATCTTCGTAGATAGGATGACAAAGCGTGGTTTTAAAGAAAAAATGTTAACAAAATCCATTGTTTTTTATAAACAATTTCAATGTGAAATTGATTCCAATGACCAAAATATTATAAACTGTTAAATTTTTTATCTATTTAAATATTAAAATAAATAATATATATAATTTAATATTATAAATAAATTAAATGAAAATGTAGTTTCGAATTAAATTTCAGTATTTTTAACTATTCATTTAAACATATACTTCATAGAAAAATACCCAAAATTTATGCTAACATAGTTTTTTTTGTTTATATTTCAATAATGATGTTTATTTTAATATATAATATATATATATGTTATCAAATTTATATTTAAAATGAGTTTTCTAAAAATGGTAAAAGCACCTTAATAAAAATATTGGTTGTTCTCTGTAATATTGTCTTTCTTCTTATCTTATGCCTATAAAATATAAGGAAAAAATATAAAAACTATTTCATTAAACAATATATATATATATATATATATTTAATTTAACTCAATAATTGAAATTAATTTAATTTATTAATATAAAATGACATTGTGAGAAGTAAAATAGTTTTCTATTAAAATATTCCATTTATATTGAATTTGTTCTTATATTTATTTTTACTAATGAATTCATTTAATATTGGTGTAAACCAAATTTTCCATCATTTAGTTAATAATATACATATCTTCTAACATAGAGTCTAGGTTAAGTCTTAATATATGAAATAATTATATTTTAATTATATATTGTTGTTTACAAAAACTCAGTCTTACATGATACACAAAACTTTGAGGAATGTCAGTCTTCCGTCTGACGTAAGCTAACCCTAGTGTCCCATATAGAGATATCTAAGCTTTATATTGTGTTTATTGCGTGAATTAAATGTCATTTCATATAATTTAACCCAAACTTATTTCTTTAATATATGTAAAATTACTATTTGTAGTGTTTTGTGAAATTAAAAATTTCAAGAAGAATAAATTAATTAGAAATAAAAATATTTCAAAATATCTCAGGGTGGAACATTATACCAAATAAAAATTAATTTCACCCTCAAAATTCATCGGTATTATTAACGTTTTAATACCTGAATGTTCCTATCATATTATCCCAAATCATGAAAACTAAAACATAATTTAAAAATGGAATGTTTGAAACTTAACTGTTACCCAAATTAACATATAATGAGGTTTCCGTATGGGATAACTTAGGTTGAAAGTGAGTAAATTTACATGAATGATAAATCTAACAATTATGTTTTGATGTAGAGTGATAGAGAACAAGTTTAGTATAATGTTAATAGTCACAAATCCATAAATGTACAATGAACTAAGGTGAAATTTGATTTATCAGAAATATAAGTAAAATGATAACATTTTGGGTTTCAAGATCCTTTATCAAAAAGATAAAAACATATTAACAATTTTTACATTCATGATTTTAAGAAAACATCACCCTTTCTTGTTCCTTGATCCACTTCACATATTTCTCTAAAAAGAATTCGAATTTTTTATTCCTAAAGATCTAACAGATCACCCATGATATTATATCCCATATTTCATCAGTAATCATCAAAACCAAATTTTTATACTAGGTTATCCAATATCTATAAATCCTCATGCGGTGAGATAATAATTTTTTATAAAAAACATCATCCAAAGATTAACTTAATCTTTATATAAATGGTTAACCTTATAAAAATTATAAAAGAAGAAAATCAAAAACATTAGAATGTTCACAAAATCAGTATAAAATTGATCGCCTATATTTCAAAATGAATCTATTGGATGTAATATTTTATACAAGTGAATACGTTCATCATATATTCTCTTGAAACATGGTAACAACCGAAATTACCTGAAATACTTATTGAAAACATGCATGTCTTGTTATTTAAAATTATAATACATATATTCCTTAAATCTATTATTTTTTGTATACCTGAGAGCATGATCCACTTGTTAAAAAGTCCTTAAATATTTTGAAGTTAATCATTAATATCTAATTTACTTATTTTTATCCAAAATATCTTTATATAAATAACATTATTTTAACATAAAGAATATATTATGATTTATCTTCTCTTAGTGAAAATTATATTTGTTAGTAAATCACTTTTCCAGTCCATCAGAAACATTCAACATAATCTTGTAAATCCTTAGAGAAGAACATAATCAAAAATATCATTACATAGTTCACCACTCATACGACATAATTCTTGAATCCAAATACATTGAAACGTTGATTATTCCTCTTCATCCATAAGGTATAAGAAGTATATCTCATCCTATTACATAATACCCATTTAATTTCACATTTCCTCTATAGTTTCATCCTCATCAGTAATATAACCAATACTCAAACCACCGAGCTGATTCTCATTAGGGGATTTCCACATAGGAAATCAATTTTAATAACAACCATTCATTCCACAACTGAAGCATTTATCAATTGACGATGAATTATGGAGGAAAATATTAACATTCATTTGGTTAGCCAATCAATTCATTTTTTCATTTGTATTTAATTTCTTTGTTTCCTTCTTTTCCACAGGAAAAAAAAATTCATTCCTCTAGGACATTAAATTTGTTTATAAATTCCTCATTCCTGACATAAAAGAACCATAATATTATTTCCTCCATGGTCTACATTACCTAAACTCCCAGTGGACACCTTTATTCTCTTATTTTTAGATTTTGAGAGTTGGTTAAGGTACCTATTGTAGATCATGTTAATTGAAAACTAATTACTCATGACCACAACATTCTTCATTGTAGTGGTCATCCCATTTTAATTATCATTAGTATATTTTCCCTAAAATTCAATTTTAATTCTATTACTTCTGATTCTATCCATCGTCTAAAACTAGAAAGCATTGAATAATAAATGATTATCATTGTGAAGAACCAAATTACCATAAAACATAACTTATAAGATATCAATGTTATGATAAATTCATTAATCTATAAAACCTTTGATTTATACTATCCTATTCCTACCCAACTTATATTTGAATCCCTCATGATGGTTCAAAGAGAGTTTGTGAATTACAAAAGCATATCCGCCAGAAGTGTTCAACCAGGTATATTGTAAGTCCGATTTTCATGTAATCGGTTATCCTGAGTTAGGATATGGAACTTTGTTAGAGTTGCTAATCCTCGATAAATCCATGACAGAACAACATCCAATTTTAGTATCCATATACTATTTTATTACTAGGAGACTACACACTCTATCCTTCACCAAAATTCAAGGACATTTTCATATATTGTTTCTTATCTTTATTCTTATCCTTTGACATGTACATAGAGTTATCACTATGGATTTATCATCCATTTTTCTAAAGGTTAATTAACCATGTATTCGATACAAAAAAATATAACCACCTTTTATTAACAAAAATAGATATTACATATCTTTTTCATAATTCTAAAAATCCTTACAAAAACAAACTCCCAATGACCGTATTAGTATAACACCTTTGGAATCATGGAAACATGGAAATTGGTACATAAGTGAGATATATGTTCTTCCATAAGGTTATTTTGTTCTAGAACCCTTCTTAGACACATCATAAATAATACATATCTTCATAAAATTGCAAAATAAACATAAAAAAGGGATGAGCTTAGATTCTTATTAAGGGTAAACACGAGAATCATGTAAGCATAAAAATGAGCATAAGAGTATGATAACATGAAAAAAAACATTTGAAATTCATACCATACATATAAAAGATAAAAAACATACATAATGGTTATAACATTGAAAGTTTATAAAACATGTATCATAAAGAAATAATGAACCAAATCTATGATAGCTTAACATAGGAATAAAACATGTTATTTCGGAAAACATATTAGTATATAATATGGTTTCCATAGTAGCAAATGAATCATCTCTAAGATCCTCTTAGTAGTATGTTTTCACTCCCCATCCCATCTTGATAGTCATAGATCACTACCGTAACCATTTTAGTTCCATGAGTTCACTCCTCATACAATCTTAGTTTTCAGGGTTCACTCCCATGGCTATCTTAGTATTCATGTTTCACTCCTAATACCATCTTAGTTTATCCCATGAGATATAATTCTTTACCCAATGAATTGGAGAGAAATATGGGTCCCACCCATCTCATAGTGAAATCATACATACTTGTTCCATAAAATAAAAATTAATCATATCCTCACCCATGAAATGAAATGGGTATCATAAAAATGAAATCATATCATAACCTATGAAAAAAGATATAGGTTTCATAATCATTTCATAAAAATAACAACCCACGAAAGTAGTGGTTTTTAAAATAATATAATCAATGAAATAGAAACAGGTTTCATAAAAATAATTCCATCAATAAATAAACCATTAAGAGAAATAATATTAATGGAATTAGTGAAATAATTTACCCTTAAAGGGATGAGTAACACCAATATATGTTATCATAGAAGGGAAATAATTTTGAATGAACATTTAAAATTATTTCATGAGTAAATTATCCATTATCCTTTAAAAAATTATTCTTAAATTTGAAAACCTTTTAAAAAACATTTTCATGAAAATAAACTATAAAATGTCTAAAGGAATCATTGAAAATATTTTGAAATGACTTTTCCCTTTGTAAACATGTATTGGGGCTAGAAACCCACTTGAAAAGTGTTTTTTATTGAGAAAGTAGAAAGGAATATTGAAATAGTTTTGAAAACTATGTAGTTTAGAATTAGTTTTTAAAAAAATATCAAAAATTAACCGTTTAATAATTTAATGGAAGATTAAAAAAATTATGACAGGTAAATCTGTATATGTCGAACATACCTTTTCCACCATAAAAAGTATCTAAAAGTGCCTCAACCAAAAAAGGAAAAAAAGATTAAAATTTGAAAATAATTTTTGTTTAATATGTAAAATTAAGGGAAAATGAATTTTAAATATAACATTATACTAGTATAATATTGTTGTAAACAATTTTAGAAAACATGGTTTTGGATTAACATAGATTTCCGACGGAATAAAGAGGTATGGTGATATTTTATTAAATACATTTTCTTACATATATTAATTACCAAGGAGTGGAAATAATTTTACTAATACATCAATTCTAACCCGTATAAAATAATATTAATCTATTTTCATTAATATTTCATCATAATATTTTATTAATGAAAACGTGATCGTAAAAAATGTTTATAAATAGTGATATTTTTTCAATAAACTCTTACCACATTGTAGATGTGAATCATACCACCTAGTATGAAAATTAAATTAGGTGGAGCTTTAAAATATAATTAAAAAAATAGATTCATTGTATAAAATTTCAAATTCATTTTATACACCTCATATAAAAATATACTAGTATAACCTGGTATGTATCTCAAAGAAGGAAAATAGAGAAAAAATTACTTTATTTATTTTATAAACTTTTCAAACATAAATATCATAAAATAAAGATAATAAAATGATTTTTAAATACCCATATATTTATGTTGAATATGAATATAATAAATCCATGGGAAATATATACACCAAACATATTAATTTAGTAGTGAATAAGGCATGTATCTCATAGAAATAATGAGTGAGATGAAATTCCATTACCTTGTGTCTTGACTCTCTTCGTAATCATACAAAATTTCTGTTTAATAAATATAAGTTTATTATAAAAATTTTATATAATAATATTATTTTATATAATAACATATATTGTTTGATTATGACATTATATAATCCTCTTTTTAATAATTCTATATTATGGTTTCACTTCGAGTAGTATCTGATTTGTTCTCCGCAGGTGTCTTAATATGTTAGGTCTTCGGTCTTTATACATATATCATTATTTATTGATTTCAAAAAATGATATAAATATCTTCTCTATTCAGTATATTTGTATTGTAATAATATATACGTTATATAATTATGAAATGGAATATACTATTTAGGGATATTGTAGATCATATGTATGCATGAACATTGTATCTATTTTATTATTGTATTGGAATAATGACAGTAAACAACATAAAATTGTATATATATATGCGTAAATAATTATAATATTATATTTATTATATCCTAAATATAATATAATTTACCTAAACATATACATAATACATTACATGCATTGTGTGAATGAATCACATCACTTTGTGGGGGTGCTAGTCCACACTTTTCAAACGAAATTATCTTATTTACATGAGATGGAAAGTATAAAGATGTGTGTTGTAAAATAATTACAGAAGATTAAAGACATTATAAATATCATAAATAACATATAAAAATATAGTTTCCATCATAATTTCCAACATGATATGCGATAAAGGAAGAATTAACAACCACTGTTTTGTGAGGTGAGAGTTCATAGTACACATAAACAATATGTTCATTATCCATTAGACAAATGTGTGTGTATTTTTAGGTCATATTAATAGAATAAAAAATATCTCAGTATATTTTTGATACTGGGGGTTTTTATAATAATGGAATAAGGTGAGTGGAGGGGATGGAGAATAAAAACAATATAAAGGATCTTGAGAAAAGGGATGTTACCACTTCTTGGGTTAACTCCGTTTGGTTTTCCACAAAGGATATCCATGGATTGATTTATTCCCACATAGTGTATTATGGGAGAAAGGGAAGGATTTGGTGATATATATAAGTAGATATTAGAAGAAATTATCTTTCATTAGATGTCTATGGATGTGGTAGGTGAGTAGGCCTTTTATAGTGAAGGAGGAGTGGTAATATTGTAATATTTTACAAAAGAGAAACCCCAACCATGTTGTTTATTGAAATTGGATAAAATAATGGTTAACAATTGAGAAAAGGGAGGATATGGTCGATATATGATGATAAAATGTATTTTAGAAAAGTTTATAGGTTATATTAGGCCTTATTTTTAGGGTTTATTCCATTGATAATCTTAATTTAATCTTAATCATGGTACTTAATTTTAACAACATTCACTAATTGTTTTGGTAAAACATATTGATTAACTAATTATATATTATATATTACTTCAAATAAAAATATGGAATCTATTTTTCAAAATATAATCAAAGAAGTTGTAGAAATTAATTTAAATTTAACTCTATAGAGGGTACAACAAAGTGTGTTTTTAAAGTAAAAATGTTCAAATGTTTTCAAGTTTTTTATATCCAGTTTCAATGTAAAAATGATTCAACTGAAGTACATTAGATAATTTTTTAAAAATTTGATCTAATTAAAATTTAGAATAGATTTTAAATATTATTTATCCATATATATAAATTAGATGAAAATTTAGTTTTGAGTTAAATTTCATTATTTCACTATTCATTTAAAAATTAAACCCCACAGAAAAACCAAAATTCACCCAAACTGAATTGTTATGTTTCTCTTTAAAAAGTGATTTCTATTTTTACATTATAAATTAATAAAAGTTTAAAATTTTATATTTAAAATGTATTTCCTTCAAAAGGCTGTAAAAATGCCTTAATAAAAATATATGTTTTTTGTGTAATATTGATTTTTTTCTTATCTTATACATATAAGGTATATTGGATGAATATAATAAAAATATTATTTAATTAAATATATATGTATTAAATTAATATTACCCACTATTTTTAATCAATTTAATTTTTTATTAAAAATAGGTTTCTATAAAAATATTCCAGTTATATTAAATTGGTTCTTATTTCCTGGTAAATAATGAATTCATTTTAATTTTTTGCAAAACCATATTTTTCATAAGTTAGTTAATACTATTAATATTAACTAAAATAACTGGTAGATGAAGTTTTAATATATTGAATAACAATATTTTAATAATATGTTGTTGTTTGGTGAAACTCGGTCTTGCGTGTTACACAGGCCATTGAAGAAAGTCAGTCTTGTGTGTAATGTAAAATAACAATAGTGTTTTTTATGGAGAAAAATATCCTTTATATTGTGTTTTGTACCCGATAAAATTGGAATTGCATATAATGAAAGCCAAACATAGTGATTTAATATATATAAAATAATTATATTCAGTGTTGTAGGAAATCAAAAATATGAAACTAAATAATATAATTTTACAAAAATAATTTTCAAAATTCATGGGTGTCACTTAGAGGGTACATTTTTTCTTAAAAAGTAACAATTAGGTTCAGATCTTCATCTCACCCAAGAATATTTTTTCTTAAAAAATCACCATGGGATAAATTATTTATACTCAATTTTTGATTTACATCCCCAACAGTATGAATGTATTGTTTCTTACATTAAAATTATTCATTGTGAGGATTAGATTTTCTCACCTCAGTTAATAAAGAATCCTCACCAAATTTTTCTTGCGTTATCATTTCTGAGCCCTCTTCTAGGTATGATACTATTATTATGAAATATTTTGTTCCATGCCCAATCTATCCATACCTCTATCAGAAATTTACTTTAATGATAAAATATCTATATGTGGGAAACCTTGGATTATGAATATTATTATCAACTAATTCCATTTTTTCCATTTTAATCATTACACGCATATTTCTCCTGTATTTTCATAACTTTGTAAAGTTTTTAAGACCACACTATCATGCACTACTTTATGATATGATTTTTTTTGGATGCTTATTTGGATTCTTGAAAGACATAATATTTAATTAGTATTTAGGAATTTTATTCCCATTCACAACATTGGGAACCTCATTTGGATGTATAGTCATTAAATAATTATCATAGTGGCCATGTTATCTAAACTATCCATACACTTTTTCAAAATAATAAAATTAGTTTTGGGAGGGTATATTTGGTGATATTTTATTCACAACATGTTTCCTATTTAAATCTATCATCAAATGATCACGAAACAACTCGTGTTTCGTAACTCTTTCTTGTAAAAGACATATTAAACCAAAAAGAAAAGGATTTGTGTCTATACTATCCACAACAGCCATAAAACCAACTAAAATTACATCTTACATTTTTATGTAATATATAAATAATTATAGTATTGTTTTTATAATATAAACGTAGACTCTATGTTCCTAAGGGGTTTTTATCCTCATGTATCATTTCTCTATTTAGTTTGAAATAATTCATCTTATCCTCATTCTTGGTACCATGGTTCATAGAACCCCTTATTTTACCTTCAATTTGAGAAGTTCCATGCTTATATTAAGAATAATTATGTAGAAATTTCACTTTCTTATTAAAACCTATCTTCTCAATATCATAGAAAGATTCATGATTAACCTCATTTTACTTGTCAAAGTCTTCTATTAATTTTTTCCACTCATTTTGTATAATATGACACATTGTCCATGTATATAATTTCTTATCCACTTTCATTCAACTTCTATTTAAGAACACTTTTAATATTAATTCTTCATCTAATCTAATCGTGTGATTATTTATATGATCAACATAGAATTATTCTTTTTTGATCAGATCCCATTTTTCTTTATTATCCTTTTTTTTATCCATCACTATTTTCCTTTAGTCTTTATAGAGTTATGTAATTTTCCTATGATAGGATTCCAACTTTTCCTTCAGCTCCAACTAATGTTCTATCATTTACACTCCATCATAATCACCACATGGTGATTAAACTCCTTTATCAATGTGATAAATGAAATATACTAAATTATTTAAACTTTGATATAGATCATCTTACTCCTTTATTTTCCTAAAATTTCTTCTTTTGGTGTCTAAATAGCTATTTTTGTTCGTTCCATTTTTATGACATTGTGTTTACCATACTCATAATTTGACCTAGATTTTTTTACCTAATTATTTGTGAAATATTTATTTAATATGAAAAATATCATTACAATTATAACATCTCAAAAATTTATTACCTTTGCATTTATAGTTTCCCTTCTGGAATCACTTTGATAGTATAACACCAATTTGGCTGATGTCTCATCATCCTTAGCATCTAAATCATTAGATTCAATAACCTTAACTTCTTAAATTTTTCCTTTCGCATTACATCAAGTTTAAGTGCATATTTTAAATTACCTTTTAATAAGATATCATTTTTCATTTCATATACAATAATAATATTGTAATTTTCATCAAGGGAAAAATATTCCCTTTCATCCCAAATTGAATCCTTGAAATGAAATATGTCTAGGAAGTTTCTCATAAACTTGTAAAATATGACTAAATCCTTGAGTTGCTTCCAAATTAGAGAATATTCCTAAAAATATCATTTACCATTGTGAAATACTCATATATATTTTCTACATCAACTATTTTAACATCCACATATTTAATCATATATAACTATAGTTTTGATTTCTTCACATTGATATTGCATTCGAAAATTATTTCATAATTTTCCCACATCTCCATTACTATTTTCAGATCAATAAAATTTGTGTATAACATTTTTTATAATGAAAACAATATTGAATTTTAATCCATTTTATATGTCTGCGTATTTCTCTTATATTCTTGATTCATATAAGCACCTTTGATGATTGGAGGGAAACCTATGATATTACCATCTCTAACTTTTAATCCAAGTTAAATGAGGCATGAAATAATATTATTCCTCCAACAATTGTAGTTTATGACATTGAAGGTTGGTACTCCATGCATATTCGATTAATTTAATTTCTACATTCTTGATTACTTCTATGGATCTTTAAGTATAATCCCACTCTAATACATATTAAGTACCAAGACCTGATTAGATCAACAAGGCAGGGAGGGATGAATCAGTTACAATTTTTTTGAATTATTCTCTTTTAAACCTACCACTTTAATTTTTTTGGGTTATCAATCCACTCAATTATTTATCACACCATAAAAGTTGTGTGTAATAATAATGAGAGACTTGGACCTCCATGTTAAAATGGGAAGTGTAATTATGTTGATATAGTGGGATGAAGAACTACGGTTTCTACTGATCTGCCTGAAACGACTAAATTACAGCGTGAGGATGGGAGGAGTTGTTCTGTTGGAGTTGCAGATCTTAAGGCACCTCAAAATGCTCCTGTGATCCGTATCCATGGTTTTTTTGGATGATGGTTATACAATTAATCACTCTTTTGAAAGTTTCAGAGGAGCTATTGATCGTTCCATTCGAAGAAAAGGTAGTATTGCGCATATTAAAGCCGATCCTGATGTGGTATTAGAGAGACATAAAATTGTTGAGTTCTCAATTATTGCTCACTTATTTCTACATAATGGTACTCAAACTCTAAAAATGGATGATCTCAAAGCACACATTTCTTCAATTTTGGGTTTTTCATCTTGGAAGTGTGTTTCACTAGGATGAGGATATTTCCATATGCTCTTCCCTTCGGAAGAATTGAAATTCTGAGCCTGGGGCTTCGTTTCAATGTCACTCAAACCGGGGATTATTCATTTGCGTGAATGGGACAAAAAATTCAATCCCTTTGAGGTTGGTAACTCCACTAATCAAATATGGGTATGAGTTTATGGTATAAACTGTATTCTATGTCTTCCTAAAGTCTTGTATGATATTGACCTAACCATCAGTATCCCAATCAAAATTGAAAAGGAAAATGAAGTCGCCCATTTTGGGCACTTTTCCAGATTCTTGGTTGAGGTCAAACTAGGGCCCACTATTTTTGACAAGGTAATGCTTCCAACTGATGATGATATTATTGAGTTGAAGATCATTTATGAAAAAATGACCAAATTATTGTAAGGAATTCAATGTTATTGTCCATGAATCATCTTCCTGTAGGCACTCTATAGTTTCTATATTTTGTGCTTTACGTGGCCATGACGTGCGTAAGTGTCTCAAAAAGAGAAAAACTCTTGCTCTGAAAGCTGATGTTATTCCTCAATTGCAACCTCATGTTTGTAAATGTGTTGATAGACTGGGTGTGGAGTAGAAGACAGAGGTGTAGAGTGTTTTTCCTGAAATGGGAGACCATCCATATGCTTCCACCTCTGAAAAAATAGTCGAAAACTTGGGCTGCTATCTTTTCCGAAGAGGCGAATGTTCACCTCGCTGATACTTGTAATATAGGAAAAGGTGAAATTTTTCACCGTGCTCACTCTTGTTTTCCTTCTAAAGACGATGACTTAATGGCTTATCAAGTAAAAGAAGGAGTCCAGTTAGCGGTGGATCAACGGCTCTCACAGGAAAGGATTGTTGCTTAAGGAAATCAGAAAGGTAAAAATATCTTAGAATCTTACTCTACAGTCCCTTCTAAATCTTTAAATCTACTTGTTGATATTGATGGATTTCATATGGTTTCTTATAAGAAGAGAAAATCCTCGATTTTCACTTCAGTGGTGGTTGACCATTCGATTGAAGGTAGCACTGTCACTCTATCTGATCAGCATATAGGTGACATTGAGATGCATGATTCAACGCTGATCTCTTCTAATTAGAAAAATCACTAAGAGATTGTGGACCCGACGGGAGAAATGACCATTGAGGGAATGGATCAGCCTGTGACAAGAGACACTTCTCCTGAAAAATATGACGAACGACAATGGGAAAGCTCTGATTCTGAAAGCACTGATGGAGAGACTCTTTTAAAAAGGCATCAATCTTTCCCTTCATGTAGGGGGGGATCGAGAGGTCGGGGGCGCGGTTGTGGAAGGGTTGACTGCAATTCCCTTCAGGATGAAGAATGGATGCTAAGTGGAAGACTGTAGAAAAATATTGGTAAGTAGTTACTTCTTTGGGTTTTTCCTTGTTTTTTTGTACTCTTCTCAGCCACTATCTTCTACTTATTTTAATAAGAGTCCCAGTATCCATATTTTCCAAAAAAACATATGATGAAAATAAGATACCTATGTTTTGAAGTCATTCGATCTTACTAAAATAATTATTCTCATTGGTAGAGGATTATGATATATCTCAATTAATTATGATGAGGAATGGTTTATGATCAAAGACATACATTCAAATAATTACAATCACGCCTTAAATGATTATGGTCCCTTTATGAATTTTTCATTTCACAACAATAATGAAATTTTCTTCACAACTTCATTTTTTTATTTACTTCTATTCACTTAGAATCTAATTTATTTAATATACCTAATGAATCACAACATTATTGTTATTTTCAATCAGAAAAGAAAAAATATAATTCATCAAGTAGTTCCATTTCTTCTTAAAATTGAATTTCTTGAAATTATGATATCTACCTGGTAGATCAATCATGGGGATAATATACTGATTTTGTAAACAAATGAAAAATTATAGACCATATTAATAAACCATGAGAAGTAGATTTAATTTGTGTCTCAATCTATATAGAACCACATAAAAATTCACTAACCATTTGGATTAATCTTTAGGTAATAAAACGATCAAATTTGATCAATCACATGAGTAAACTTTTAATGTCAGTAGATGTATTCTATAAATATCCTCCATGCACCACCACTTTAATCACCAAATACATATTGATAAAAAATAAAACCGAATACTTTGAAAAAAAATGATTATACTTGTATTAATTATAATAGTTACCACCAATGTTTTAGAAATGAATATTTTTTTCAAAGAACCCATAGATATTCTCAATGGACATATTTATCCTATTATGTGTTGTCTGGTTTACTTATTCAGGTCTCCTCCTTTTTTATCTATTCTTCCCATTGGTTTAAGCCATATAATTTTCCAATATAATTACATGATTTTCAAGCAATCAATGTATCTATGTCCACACCATTAGCAACATGAACATATATCAATTAACACTGTTATCTTTATAGAGCATGAAATATATATAGATTTGTATTCTTGTTGTCTTAAAACTATATAACGCAATTTTAGTCTTGGTTTGGGAACAATACCTTCTTTGAAGTACTCATATACACCCTAGATACTTTGAAGGGTTAAATTTTAAATTTACTAACCCAAATTTGTTTAATTTTTTTCATTTTATATAGAACCACTTATCTAAGTAGATTTAATCCAACATGAATGGTCATGAATACATGTTTCCTTTCTATATGATCATTTGGTTTATACCTCTCCATAATTTCCGAAACACTATTTATAACTAGTGTGAGTCCCTTTTTTAGGAAACCTCACTTTCTAGACAAGAGTGACACCATTTATTTTGTCACTTATTTGTGTAGATTATAGATTTTTTAACTAGAAATTTAACACCAAACACATCTTCGTGAGGGAATATTTTTAAGACTTAATTGTCTTTAATCTTTCATTCATTCATTCAGCAACTTCCATTCTTATCAATCACACATCTTTCTTATCTCCTATAATTAATCAATATCATTCACTCATATTTTATCAATATGCATCTCTACATCCTGGAAATTCACTATGAATTTATGAATACTTTATAAGGCACGGAAAACATCAGAAATAGTATAATAGAACAATTATTTATTAAAAACATCCCAATAAAAATTTTCAACAATAAAGGAAAAAATAATTATTCAATGTTAAACTATTTCATCCTTTGGTTTCACCAGTTTGTGATGGTGTTAAATCTATAAATAAATTATCCAATGACACGTTCATAGAATTATATACCAACTCGAGATATGATTTTCATCCAATTGTTCTATGATGAAATCCTGCATATAAATTAATAATTTAGTATGAACCTTCAAATAAACTCCAACATAAGATTAGAAGTATTAAACTATAATAATATTTTCATACTCTCCACAACATGAATAAGTGCCATCAAAAAAAATTATAGCAACAACATATTTAGATAATAACTTAACATTTTGATCATATTCAACTAGTGTTAGATTATTTTTTATAATAATATTTATAGCTCCTTTTAGCCACCCTTTTCATCTAGTTTTTCAATTCCTTAGATGAGACATAACATTTTACATAGATTGGGATGAAGCATGATTCCTACATCCAAGGATATTCAAATTAAAAAATAAAATACATAAAAATATAATAATAATACCAAGGAAGTTAAAATGATATCCATCTTGGGGGAACCTATTCATTAACACCACTTGAAATTCCCATTAGGATCAGTTTGAACACCTGAGATAGGGGGACTGGTTTGAACCATGTGTTTCCTATTAGTTTACCAAATTCCAAACATCGTTGGAATGTTTTTATCCCTTTGGAAATTAACATCTATTTCTAGTAAAAAAATAATATTATATATTATTTTAACTAAGTAACAATCAACCATTAGAAAAAATTTAATGAAAACAAAGGATCGTGGTATTTTTATAATATTCGGTTCAAAGTTCCACTACATTAAATGATTGGTTATTCTACCCAATCAAAGATCATTATAATAAAATTTTGAATAAAATGGTCGGTTCTTATCACACCTAAAAAATATCTCTCCATGCATACACTAGCTTGATTCTCATGGGACTTCTCCATAATAGTTTATTGTGGCTTTTAATTCATCACAACATAATATC
The DNA here is from genome assembly GCA_963277665.1 of Viscum album. Classification (NCBI taxonomy): domain Eukaryota; kingdom Viridiplantae; phylum Streptophyta; class Magnoliopsida; order Santalales; family Viscaceae; genus Viscum; species Viscum album. The sequence continues at coordinate 1,718,018,341 of OY728136.1, read as the reverse complement.
CTTGCATAATCTAGGTCCTATAGGATTTATTCCTTAAAAAAATGTATAAAAAAGTTTTGTGTTTAAAAAACCCTTAAATATCAATCAATATTTATTCGCATGATGCCTCTATATTAATGAGTCTAATCTCCTTTAACTCAATTACATATTCTTCAACATCCATCAAGTGTTCAATAAGTATCATTAAAATGCTCTCTGTTTCATCTCAAAAAACAAATATCTTCAACAAATACTAATTACCTAGATTTATCACATCTAAATCTTTAGAAGGGCCAGTAAACAATAATAACAAACTTGTACAACATGTTAGTCTCTCCATGGCTCATCTTTTTTCATAACATTGGTACACCAAATCTAATCACAAAACAATTGTCGAATCCTTCTTGTTCATTCATATTAGATGCCCAGTAAGTTAAACAAGATTAGTTTTCTTCTTCTTCTTCGAAAAAGGTTTAAATAAATTCCCCCTCCCTATATCTAGTTCATATTTTTGGTTAATGCTTAGAACAATATTAGTCCAACTATACACCATAAAATATAGGATTCATCCTTCTTTTCTATTTCTTCCCTCATGGTATTTTTATATTCTCAAGAGAAAGAGAGGTTGTATTAAATTCCCCCGCCCCATTTGCAATATCCATGAATTGAATACATGTATATATATATAGCTAGTGTTCCTAAAGAACTATGATTTAATACCAAAATTTAGGTTCTGATGATTTTTTGTCAACCTTTTTTCATCTCGAGGGACATTCCATGAATACCCTCAATAAAAAATTTAACATGGTTTCTAATATTTCTATATTCTAAATACAATGAACTTGAATTATTACTCTCACAATATACTCCAAAAAATCTACACATCAATCTTCATATCATTATGAAAATCATAAAACAAACATATTTTACAACATGACACTATCTCCTATAGTGTGATATCTTATCCTAAGATCCTATGAAGAACATTGGTTATATTTTTATGTAGAAATGAAAATTTAATGCATTTATATGTCAACTCATACTCTTAAATAAATATCATCATATATTAATTAACATATAATGAATAGTTAGATCTTCGACTCATCAACATTAGCAATATTATGAAAAATATGATAACTCATTTTAGAATATTTATTATTAGTGACAATTATTCATTTTTTGATTTTCTTCTCCATTATCTTGATGATTAGGTCCCCAAACACTCATAACATATATCAAATTTATTTTTCAATTTTATAGTTTTGATTAATGTCATAAATAGAAAACTAAATAATTTATTCTTTAGAATTATAGTAATAGGATGCTCACATTTTTGAATTCATTGGAGTCATATAATATATCTAATTGTGTATATCGTATGTAGTTTGAAAATTTTATGCCTAGATTAGAAATATCTTATATAGATCATAATTACCTTACATGATAAGAAGACCCTTATTTCTATTCGAATCAACTATGTAAAATATTATAAAAAACAACTTCATCTGCTTAGATAATTTGAATTAAATGGGTCATAATTCTACTATACGGTGGACAACTATCCGTCACCTAGATGAATTAACTTTTCTATTTTTCAAAATTTATTACACATAAAAAAATAAGTTTCATTCTATCTAGAATGACCTGTTACATATGTCGTTTCCTTTTTTAAATTTTGACACACTCAAAATATTAGAAGGGCTCCACAAAATGACTTTCAAGTATCTATGATAGCTTCATTTTATTACATGAGGGATAATTAACATTTCAATTTTTTAAAAATTCCCTACACATGTAAAATATCATATGTTATTGAAAAAATAAGTTATGTTCCTCACAATTCACCATCACAGGTATTATATATCTTCCCTGTATATTAAATATCCAGTGCTCGACACAAATATCCTACATCATAGGATAAATGACTTTTCCAATTTTCTAAATTTCTTCTCACGAATTGTAATTCCATATTTTATTCAAATGAACTTTGAGATTATGTGAATAAACTCTATATTTTCTCAAATGTCTCAAATGAATTCATAACAACGCCATGTAATTATATTAATTATTAAAATAATTATAAATCCCATTAAGATTTATTTAATGCCTTGTACCACATAAAATACTCAATTTTGAGTCTTTTAAAAATCCCATATTTTTTCCCAACATCATGTTCAACTTCAACTTTCACAAACCATCATCAAAGAGATATAAAACAAAATTAAAATATGTCTATATATTATAAAATAGATGGTTGTATTAAATATTTTTAGGTTCCTATTCCTTTAAACATTGAACATGTTTTAGCCATTTTAATGACATCATTACAAGCTATCCATCAAGGTTACTTAATATGATTATATTATAATATTCTACAATTATTACCAAATGTTGTAGAGATGAATTTTTCACCTTCAATACATGTGTTTTACTTCAGAGGGAACTCTCCAATAATCTAATTTATTTATCTAATGTCCTCTAATTTAAGTATAAATTTTTTTAATGGAAATATTTAGAGACTGTGAAATCTTTCGGCACGTGATTTTGAGGCCCATAGTGCCTGGAATAGTCTAGTGATGTTTTTTGAGCTTTAAATAACTCGTGTAAGCATTTTCGAATAAAAATACAAAAACTCCTAAAAAGGTGACCAGATCAAGAAATATGAGGACACCGTTGAATTCAGGATGGCAGGTTTACGCAAGTTGTGACTTTAGTTTAGTTGGTTCATGCCTCCAGTGAGAGAACCCAAATATGGAATAACCAAAAATAAAATAATTAAATAAAATTAATTTAATTTTCAAATTCTTATAACTCATGAAAGGTAAACTAGATTAAAAAATTGAGACCACAACTGAATTAATTTTTGTATGATTTCTTTAGGTAGATACTAACATTGGCAAGTGTGGGACACTAGTGGATATTAGTTTTTGGCTATAAATAAAATAATTAAGTGAAAATTATTTAATTATAAAATCCTCAACATCTAAATGGTATATCAGATTGAAAATCCAAGAGTACTATTGAGCTTGTGAGGGAATTCTCCCCTTATGTGGAGAGTAACCTCAATGGGCGCAGGTCAAGGGTGACTGTTAATGTTTTTTGGACCTTTTTTTAGGGTACGTTCTATAAATGTGAGAGTAGAGTTTTATAACATTTGAACCGATGTGTGGAATTAAAATTAGAGGGCATTATTGAATTCACAGTTCCTAGATTCGATTATGGAAAGATTAACATTGACAATAGTTGTTCGGGAGAAAAATATAGGTTTTTTACTTTTTAAATAATAATGAAAAAACATGTTATTAATATTCTATTATCATTTTCTGCAACGGATGAGCAGTGGTGGCGGAACCAGTGACTTTTTAAACCAACTAATGGCATGAATATCCCTCGTTTGTAACCGCACTGTTGGAGAATTAAGAGGTTCATTTATTAATGATCCTCAATTATTTTCTAGATAATTACTCACCCTTTCTCCCTTATAATTAATTGAGGATTGTGGTGGAGTCTTGATAGGACTTCTTCATGTGATGAACGTCTGGCAGAGTGACACGACACATTCCACTGACAGAGACAGAAGCTCTGGCAGTAGCGATCTAGAACTGATGAAATGTTGACAGATTTTTTCCTCAATGGAGGATGACTAATTCCAGTGAAGAACCACATGGAGGATGAGACTGGATTTAGCGAGCAGTGACAAGCCCCACCAAATCTGGAACTGATGATAATGTTGAAGGAGGTTTCTTCGATCTTTGTCAGTGGGCGTCTCATACCGGTAGGGGGTTTAATTTTTTTAAGCGTTAAATGAATTTTATCCCTTCGTTATTGATTAATACGAAGAATGTGTATTAACAAACTAATGGGTTGACTTGTGTCTCAACAATTTTTAGGGAAGGTTGTTGTGAAGATTCATTTTGGGGTTTTATCAAATATTTTGTTGATTTTTGTTTCACCCATATGTTATAACGCGAACACAGAGGGTGAATGCCAATCCAAACAAGGCCCCGACCCTCTGACGAACTAGATTTGGATGTGTTCTTCATGGGATAATGATAAACATGTCAGCAACGCAGTACCGAGTGACATGCAGTGAAGGTGGAATTTTGGGAGGCCCAAATGAAAAAATGATAGTAGAAATGGAGCTCCAGAGCATTGTTAGAGCCCCATGGAAGCTCCACCAGAACAACACCAGTGTAGCGACACCAAAAAATGGCAGAGATGCGGGCCGACACTCATTGGCCATGTAGGAGATCAGTGCTGCTCGGTGCCGCAGAGGTCGGATAGTCGGTTGACAATAGGACGACCGTAGGGGTGGAGGCGGCTTGTCATCGCGTACCGCATTGAAGGAGAATCACAGCTCAACATCATGGGGAGATCGCTGGGACCCACCTCAGGTAGGTCCCATGTGTGACAAGGAAGTTCCTCCTCACACCACCCTTAATGGAGTCGAACGACTCCATTGAGCTATTCGAATGCTGCAGTCCGTGCACCATGCGCGGGGCACACCAGCTGGCTGGGCTTTACCAAGACGACTGTCAAGGCCGGTCCACAGCCCAACGGACTAGGCCCAACACAGCCCAGCCCAAACGGGTTAGCCCAATTGTGTTCGAGCCTATCCGGGTCAGACCCAGATCGGTGTGGGCCTGGTCGATCCGATTGGGTCAGACCGGACCCGGACCCCTCTCGGGCCCAAAAACGCTTAACTGACCATAACATGCGAACTTGACATTCGTTTGGTGAATAGTATATGTTTCGTGGATCCTTGTAGATATATAGTCCTTTTGAGATACTCTACGAGAGTTTTGGAGAATGTTGGAGTATGAACTAGTTGGATCAACTCTGAATCCACCCGAGCCCTCTACATTAAAATGCCAATAACATACAGATCGAGCATCCAGTTGATGAGCCGTCTTTTTTGTTAAAACCCTAATGACATTAAAAATCACTAGGATACTTATTTTTGGGAGTTTGTTCCATTGAAATATGTATGAGGGATTGAGGAGCTGTTCTCCTAGAATCAGGTGTGCCTCGTGCTGGAATCTAGTGGCTAGCTGGTATATGAAGAAGAAGAGAGACTAATATGGGTCAACATTAGAAACTCCAGAGTGGGATGATCTAGATGTATGAAAAATCATACCTACCACTGTACCAGTGACCAATACTGGTCAACACCAGTGTCTAATACTTGTCATCACCAGCGACCAATACGGGTTAGTATCTTGCGACCAATAAGGGTCAGTATACAATGACCTATACAGCTCACCAATGGAGTTACTGCAGATATGATGATCTGCCTTTATAAATTGTCATCCCAGTCCCAATAACAATGAAGTTATACCATTAGAGTGAGGTATCTCTTTTTATTTGCGTTTAATGATTTATATCATGCTTGTGATATTACCTTTTTGGTATTTCTTATGATGTTTTCCTTTATGGATTAATGAGATTGGTTCAGGGGTCTCAGGGTACCCTACTGAGTTGTTATACTCACCCGTTCATGGGATCCTCCCACATTAGTGAGGCTGGTGAAAACTACAAATTCTCTAAGGTATAATTTGGAGGTTCGAGACTTTTTGTAGCTTGGTATGACTATAGTAGTCGAGATCCTCTTCTTCGGCATCTAACTTGCCTCAACTACCCCACTGATAGAGATCTAGGGAAGATGCGATAGCTGTTTATTTTATTCTCAGTTTCTAAGGCTTGTATTTCATCACTCTATATTCAGATTATGTTCATACATGTGACTTTACATTACTCTCATGGTTGTACCTTACTTTTTTAGGTTGTTTACTTCAGTTTCCCTTTTTTAGTTTGTACAGATTTCTAAGGCAATGCCTTCCCTATTGTGGAAAAGCCTTCAGGCGCTATTCCCCAAACGTGGGCCTACGGAACGCAGGATTGGGGTAGTCATGTCTATACCCTGTGGGATGGGTTGTGACATTGTGGTATCAAAGGGCGGTCTGTTCTACCAAAATAACTATGAGTATACATTTAATGAGGCAATGGTGTATAGTGTCTTCAGTTCGGTTTTCAGTATAGGGAGCCTAGTGTTAGTACGGAGGATGATGTATCCACACACTAGGACCCTGAATTCTATTTTCTAACTTGGTACCTGAAAACATCGGTTTCTAGTGTTATAAAAAGTTTTCTTGATCATTTTTGAGTCAGATCACTAGTAATAACTTATTGAATTTGGTGCATCTGTTTATTATAGGATTCATCCAGGAAGATAGCCAGCAATGATTCTAGTTAGAGATCGTGACAGTGGCCCACTGCGTGACGATTTTTTGGTATAGAGACACACGCCAAGTAGACAGTGATCTTGGACACTAGCCTTCATCAGGGCTCACCTAGACGATGGTATAGCTCGATGCTCTAGGGTCATGAGGAGGTGAACCTCACCTAGCCAGACATTTATAGACTTTATGGGTGGATTTCATGCTAGAGACACTATACTCTACGCGTATTCAATATCTGATGCATCTACATCATGGAAGCTAGACTCTGGCTCAGTACTCAACGATATTTACTTAATTATCTTAATACTCTATCGACATTGTACAAGACCCTTAATTCAGTGCCCATACCTTTGAGGAGGGTCTTTGACGATAGATCAAAGCTGCAACAGTTTCCCTCAGCAGCCCGACACGGGCTGGGGTGCTCGAGCGAGCTTTGCTGGTTGAGAGCTACCTTGTTGACTAGGCACCAATAGTGAGAGCCCCTACAAGACGATAGGTGGTAGAGTCATTTGCAACTCGTAGTATACTAACGGTGTAGAACCCCAATTGTGCTAGACCTTTCAGATGATGACTCGGTGATGAAAGTTCAGAGGTGTGAGTCTCGATAGGCCGAGGGAGAAACCAGCTAGGCACGCAATACTTTTCCTGTGGGGGTTAGGGTCAAAGAGATCATGACTGATTGAATTTCCATGTAGATGATATGCAGATGGTGGAGGGGCCACCGAGGTAGTGGTAGCGGCTAGAGTATGAGCATCAGCCAAGCAGCGGACGAGGAAGGGGGGAAGGACATGAAACATGAGATTGTTGATGTCACCCGACACTACCACCACCACCCCCGGGCAGTCGCCCATGTGATTTGGAAGCAGGTTGATGGGGAAAATCCAAACTACATGTAGTAGAGGCCCATGATCCGGACATCTGTGAGGTGATATGAGGTATGATATGTATCTTACCTTCTTTTTTTGAAGTTCTTATCAACACATGTAATAGAAATTATTTCCTTTCCGCAGACTTAGTTCGGGACTCTGAGATTTTGAGCGAGCTTTTAGCTCAACCTTTGAATTTGGATACTCTTATGAGAGGAGATTCAATGGTAAAACACTAACTCCAAGAGTGAGATCTTACTCTTGGAGGAGATAGTTTTAGAAGGGTTCTTCTATTAGTGGCATTAATTCCCTACACCGTCATTCTAGGAATTGAATTCCTATCAGTAGTTTATGCACAAATTCATTTCTTGAGACATATAGTGCGATGTACGCATAGTTGTGGAGGCCAGTTTTCATTAGTTAGTGAGAGGGAAAACTGAGCAGCACAAGATGGACTTTCACTCAAGAGGGTACAACCGATTACCTATCAACAGGCTTCCATGACCATTGACATGGTGGATAAGGAGAGTCTACAGTTTCCAGTGGTGGTGGATAAGTATAAGGATGTCTTTCCAGAAGATTTCCCAGGACTAACTCCTCATAGAGAGGTAGACTTCTGTATTGACTTGTACTAAGAAAACATCACCGATATCTACATAAGTATATTAGATGGACCTTGTGGAGATCAGGGAGATGAGGGTACAATTGGAGGACCTACAAAGGAAGGGATTCATAAGGCCCGATGATTCTCTAAAGCCATCCTCGTTGATGTATTCCAAGAAGGTAGACAGAAGATTGAGGCTGTGCAGGGACTTCTGGTGCCTAAACCTGGTGCCTGTGAAGAATAAGTATGTTGTGTTAAGGATTGATGATCAGTTTCATCAGTTGGAAGGTGTGAAGTGGTTCTCGAAGATAGACCATAGATAAGGCTATCATCGGCTCAGGGTACGGGACAAGGAAATATCGAAGGAAACCTTCAAATGTCGATATGACCATTATGAGTTCTCAGTGATGCCTTTCAGCATAACCAACACTTCAATAGTGTTCATAGAGCTCATGTACATGATATTTCAGCCACACCTCGATCACTTTGTGGTGGTCTTCATCTATGACATCTTGGTGTACTCCGCGTCTGAGGAAGAGAACATTGTACACTTGAGGATAGTTTTGGACACACTCCGGGAGAACTATATATATGGGAAGCTCTCGAAGTGTGTGTTTTGGAAGCAGAAGGTCCAATTCCTAGGACACGTCATCTCAAAGTCTGGAGTTGGTGTGGATCCAGGGAATATCGAGGATGTACTTTCTTGGGAGCCACCTAGGAGTGTCAATGATGTTCTGAGCTTTCTTTGATTAGTAGGAAACTATTAGAGGTTCATACCTGATTTATCCATAGTAGAGGCACCTATGAATGCCTTGATGAAGAAGGGGAAACCCTTAATATGGTCAAAGACATGACAATATATCTCTCAACATCTGAGGCATAGCTTGAACAGATCTCCCATCCCAATGTTTATAGAGGACGACACTGACTACATGGTTTACTATGATGCATAAGGGACCAGACTCAGTTGCGTCTTGATCTAGGATGATGCATAGATTGCTTATCATTCACAATAGCTGAGGCCTCATGAAAAGAATTATGTGACTTGAGACATAGATTTGGAAGCAGTAGTCTTTTCACTGAAGATGTGTAGACACTACTTGGTGGACGAGAAGTTCATTTTTTACCCAGACCACAAGAGTCTCAGATATATCTTCACACAGAAAGATGTGAATCTGAGACAGTGACGTTGTCTATAGATCCTCTAGGACTATGACGTTGATATATTCTATACATTAGGGAGGGAGGATGTGGTGGAAGACACACTCAACAGGAGGTCTATTTTATAGCTGCTGAGTGAGGAAGCAAAAAAGCTAGCCGCATTACAGATATCTATCATAGATGGGGATGGAATATCTTACATCCAGTTTATGAATATCAATCCTCAAATACTTCAGCAATTTCAGGAGGCATAGCTTGGGTATGTGGATTGTGAGGCCTCATGTACTCAAATATCCTCATGATAGTCTCCTGAAAGATTTTCTGAAGGTGCGGAGCACATCTCCTTTTTCATAGGACGCATCATCGTACTGGTGATGCTATGAGAGGAGGTGTTGAGGGAGTTCCATACATTCCATTTGGCTATACATTCTCATGTGGAAATTTTGTACCACGAAATTTGGTGACCAAACCTGTGGCCAGGGATACAAACTGCATAGATCTGACAGAAGACTTATGCAGATAGGAGACAGAGACCCCTAGAGCATGAGGAGGGATACCATGTCTTCATACGAGTCTCACCCTGATATGTAATACAAATACTTTTCTTGGGAGACAAGATATCTTTGAAGTTAATCAGACCTTGATTTTTAGCATAGTTAGAGAGGTGGCATATAGCCCAACTCTTCCCCCATAGATGCACCATGTGTATAATGATTCCCATGTGCTGCAGCTGAGGAGATACATTTAGGATTAATTCCACATTATCGACTATGACTAACTGGACTTTGATGATGGGGTGAATTTTATGGATTTCCCGTTAGAGAAAGAGGATCGATAGGAGTGGGTCATTTGAGGGTGGTTGATACCTCGGGTGCTAGTAGGTTGGTAGCATGAGAATATCTAGGAGATCCCAAGGAAGCTGGAGGTTTGGATTCATGCTCAATACCCCCATATGATTGATTTTAAGTTTTTTTGGCTTTCAGGGTTTTAAATTCTGAAGGTGGGGAGAATGTCATGTCCCGGAATTTCCATATAATATTTTTTTATATGGAAATATTTCAAGACCATGAAATCTGGAGTAACGTGATTTCAAGGCATGGAGTGCCCAGAATGGTCTGTCAATGTTTTTTGAGCGTTAAATAATGTGTGTAATCAGTTTTTTCTAAAAAAGTGGAATAACTCGTAAATTTCTACCCAGATAAGAAATCTGAGGACACCGTTGCATTCAGATTGGAGGGTTTACCTTAGGAGCGACTTAATTTTAGTCGGTGAGGCCTCCAGTGAGAAATCCAAAAAATGGAATAATTGTAAATAAAATTATTAAATAAAATTATTTTATTTTTTAAATGCTTATAACTCATGAATGGTGAATCAGATTAAAATTCTAAGACCCCCGATGGACTCATGAGGGTATTTTTTCCTTAGGCAGATACTAACATTGGCCAGTGCATGCCACTAAGGGAAGTTAGTTTTTGGTCATAAATAAAATAATTGAATCACAATTATTTTATTTTAAAATCCTTAACATCTAAACAGTAACTCAGATTGAAAATATGAGACTACAGTTTAGCTCGTGGGGATTTGTTCCACTTAAGGGGATCCTAACCATGACCGACATGGGTTTAGGGTGACTGTTAGTATTTTTTTTTATTTTTTAAGGTATATTCATTAAAAGTGTAGGCGGTGTTTTATAACATTTGAATCAGTGCTTAAAATTGAAATTAGATAGCACCATTGAATTTGCATCACCATGATTCGCTTATGGGAGGCATTACTTTGACCATAGTTGGTTGGGATAAAAAGATTGTTTCGGGACTTTTAAAAGAATAATAAAATAACATGTTATTATTATTTTAATTTTTTCTTCTCCAAGGGATGAGCGATGGTGGCGGGATCGATTACTTTTCAATGCAATTAATGGCTTGACTCTCCCGCAATTATAACCCCACCATTGGGGAATTAATAGGTTCATTAATTAATGAACCAAGTTAATTTCCCCCCCAAGTTACTCACCATTTCTCCCATCTATTTAAGTGAGGCATGGTGTGGAGTCTTGACACAGATTCTTCAAGCGAGGATGCTCTGGAGGAGTGACACAACACCTTCCAATAATGGAGACGGAATCTCAGGCGGTAGCGATCTATGACCGATGAAATGCCAATGGATTTCTTCTTCAACAAATATCGATAGACACTGGTGAAGAATCACCTGGAGGATGAGCCCAGATTCAGCGAGCGGTGATGAGTTCAACTAAATCACGAACCCATGACAACAAAAAAGGAGGTTCTATCGATCGTCGCCAACAAAAATCTTCTCTAGGTATGGGGTTTAAATTGTTTAAGTGTTTGAATGAAGTTTCTATCTTCATTATTAATTAATACGAATTATGTGGATTAACCATCTAACTGGTTGATCAGTGACTCAATCATTTTTATGAAATGTTGTTGCATAGATTCATTTTGGGGTTTTATAAAATCTTATGCTGATTTTTGTTTCACCCATATGTTATAATGCTAATGCGGATGGAGAGGACCAATCCGAACAAAGCGTAGACCCTCCGCCGAACATGTTCTTGGATCATTATTGATGGGATAATGATGAACTTGTCAGCAATGTGGAACTAAGGGCCACACAATGAAGGTGGGGTTTCAGGAGGCCCATAAGCGCATATGGGAATATAAATAAAGCCCCAAAGCATCATAGAAGCCCCACGAATGCTCCACTGGTGAGACATGAACAAAGTGACAATGGTGACTAGAGGTCACTGACCACGGAGGAGAGTGGCGCTAGTTGACGCCACTATGAATGGACATGCGATTGGCAGCAAGCCAGTCACAGGTTTTGAGGTAGCAGGTTGTCTTGCGCCATGTTGAAGGTGAGTCGCGGCTCGATGCCATAATGAGCTGCCAAGGACCCGCCTCCTGGGGGTCCCACTAGTGACAAGGTGACACCACCTGACACCAACCTTAATGGATTCAAACTGATCCATTGAGCCATTCAGATGTATATTATCGTACACCCCATGTGGGATGCACCAGCAGGCCGTGCTCCGTCGCCCAGCCGGCGGGCTGAGTCGGTCCACGACCCATCAGACTAGGGACACCACAGCCTAGCGGACTGAGATTGCCAGGGCCCAGCCCAAAAATATTAAATGTAACATACTCTGAGATAAATATTAATTCTAAATTGTATTTTTAATATGGTTTTATTGAGAAGATAGGTTTGATTAAAATAGTATTTTTAAATATAAAATATTTATGTTCATCATGTTACTTAATTTATAATTTTTATTGAATAAATAATTACCTTAAACGCTATCACAGTACATATACAATAATTGTTCAATTAATGGAAATGTCAAATAAATGATTTTAAAAATATTATATGTGATATATTTTTAAAGAATTAATATAATACGTGAATCTTATAAATTAATTTGACATGATTGATATATTTTGAAATATTTATTTCAAATTTTATGTTTTATCTTGACAATATGAATGACAATGAAATTAATATTTCCAAAAATTGACATTATGGATATTATATAGTAAACAATATTTCATCAAATGTTATAAAGTCAAGAAAAATATTAAATTCATATAATTGCCTTTTAAAAGGTTGAAAATACCATGAATTATCCCATTATTAGTACTTTCTCATATTATTTTAACTTTTTTCACCCTGTAAGTGTAAAAATTCATGTTGTCACGGTAAGAGTTTAGTTGTAAAATAGGATCTATAACCAAATTATAAGTGTATAAATATACTAAAAAATTGTCTAATTAAAAATTTTCAAGATTATTTATTCCCATAATCATGTTATTTTATAAATTACTCATTTTTTTCCATTTTAATAAAATATTAATTTATATTAATTTAATATTTTGAGATGTTCAACGAGTTCCCCTCCCCTATCATATAAAAGGGAACACATTCTTACCATTAATTCACCTATAAAAACCCATTTTTTTAAAATACCTAAAAAAATACATACTATATTCCATAACCTAATTATAAAGACATTATTTTAAGTATAACACCAAACATATAGGGATTAAGGTGTTAATCATGAGAGGTTCTCCAAGGAAGATGTATAATTTTTATCTGCTTGTTGTAGTTTTCTTTTATTCCTCCAACTCCATAAAATCTTCTACAACCATGATAAGGTAATTACAAAAATATAATACATACAATGATATTTTATTAGGATAAAATTAAAACCAATATCCATCTCCAATATCGAACAAATGTTATAAGAATTCATTATTTGTTATTACGACGCACTATGACATCATGAACCAATAAAATTAGTTAACAACCACCATCACTCATGAATGGTTATAATGATGGAATTAATGTTTACATATTATATTCCTGAAATATTTAGAATTTTTAGAATATAATATATTACTTAAATTCTTACCATACTCAACAATGAAAAATGATAACATCGTCTACGCGTACATGTGTACTACCACCTCCACAAAGTGATGTTATTCCTATTTTCATAACCACATCTCATAAATGAAATATATATGATTATTTATGGAATTAATATAATTTATATGATATCATTATCATTAATAAAAGATAATATAATATTTACCTTCTTTCCATAATTATCATTGAAAAATGAAAATGTTACCCATGAAAATGTATAACCTACCATCTCTAAGATTGTAACATAGTTAATTTTATGTAAGAATATTTAATGGTTTGATTAAAAAGTGTAATTTGTCTGTAATAAATTATATATATTTTTGGATTATTATTGTTTATATTAGGGATTAATTACCATTTTGACCCTAGTAAACTTACCAACGTAATTTTCATCTTTCGTACCAAATGTCACTAAAACATCTGACATTAATAAAAATGAGTACGTAATTTTTATAACAAAGAAATAATTGAGAAACAATAATAATAATATTGACAAAAGTTATTAATATAGTAAATAATAATACTTTTTTTGTTATTTAGAGAGATATACAACATATGTGATGATTCAAACTCATGGTAAGGGTCCTTCATCTCAATTTTGTTTAATTGAGACATATTTTATGTTATAAACGTATTTATGTTAATGTGGTGTATATAATGAATATTTAAAATATTAAAACATTAATATAAAATTTTAATTATATTTATATTTTCTTTTTTTGTTATTATATCATGATGATTATAATCCAAATGTTACCAAATTTTTTAGGGTTTTTTTACAATATCGTCATTTGTTTGGATTGATTATATTTACATCCCTATTGGGGAATATGTCACTTAATTGTATATTTTTTATAAAAATTATTTCAAAATGGTTTTTAATATTATGAAAAATATATATATAATAATTTTTACAAATTTTTTAGTTTTTATAAATTTGTTTCAATGGAATATGCATTTTACCCTCCAGAAAAGGTATCTTGTGACTATTGTGACAGAAATATTGAGGTAATATTTTATTAATTAATGTGACATGAGTGGATGTTCCCTCCATCATTAAAACTAAATGATTTAATGATTATTTTAACTTTATAAAAGATAACTTTTCTTGAAAAAATTTTCAATTAAAAGTACACAAATTATTTTAAAAATAGATATGATTTGAAAAAATGAAAGGTTATTTTTCTTAAGAATTTTTCAACGTGATATTTCAAAATAAATTTTCCACTATAAAGACTTTTATTTATGTTTCTTATATATTACTGGGGATATTATTTGAGGAGACCAAACTTATTATTTATCTGGATGGTTTATGTTTATGATAGAAAGATTATTTTTTTGGAAACCCATTTCTTTTTGTGGGTTCTAATATAAAGAATATTTTATGATATCATGTCACACACATATATGGATTTAGTTATATGATGAGTGATAACATTATATCCTTCCATTATGTTGTCTAAAGTATTATATATCATGATATATTTGTGGGAAACATGTTGATGTGCTTGATACGTTAAGGGAAACTAGCCGATATTCTTGATTTTTTATGGGAAACACGTGTTGATGCATGATATAGTTGTATTTGTAGTTATCCTAAAAAATTTAAATTTTTTTATACTAATTTTGGTTCCACACAAATGAATGATGTGAACTTAGGGGTTATGATTGAGTTAAAATTAATTATTATTCCTATGAATCATGTATTTTGAAATCTTAATGTTTTATAATAGAAATCATATTTATGATCTAATTCAGATTGAGTATTAAAATTTTATGTTATAGTAATGAACATATACCCATATTATTATCTTATGATTTCATATGATTATCGATAGATATATCTAATTATTACCCTAACTAATCATTTTAGATCACCTTTTATTGTGCTTAATATTCCAGGGTTATGATGAATTATGATAAATTATTATTATTCATATTGGTTTTATTTGTGAGTAATATAATGGGAGATGTTGAAGAATTTACATGTAGTATAAAATGATAGAAAAGTGGGAGATTATGTTAATCTTTAAAAACAAAATTTTCATCAACCCATGTTATTATGAGTTTGTATTATTTCTATAAAATTCTAAACCAACGTGGTCATTGGGTATGTAAGGTATCCAATATTTCCTTTTAACTTTTTAGTTTTATAATGCACAAAAATGGGGTCAAATTTATCAGTATAAAAGACTAAAATTTAATGTTTGTATTTTCAGAAACTGATCTAGAAATAAGGGTTTTCAGCTGTTATAGTTTGTTTCAGATCAGGGTTTAGATAACATTAGAGATTAGGATGTTTTTCATATGAGGATGTCTTTAGAGTTATGGGTACAATCATGGGATTATAATTTTAATGTTGATCATATGTTCAATGTATTATAAACCCTTTTTGATTCATTAAGTAGTTATATTTTAGTCAGACTAATGATATTTTGGGGGAAATTTAGTATTGAGGTAACTATGGGTTATTAAATTTTTGTGATACAAAATGAATTGTATGAGGTAACATTTGTGGTTAAAATTCTTTTTAATGTCAAATATATTAAGTCTATTTATTACATTTTTTGGAAATCATTTTTTATCATATAATAAACCATGGGTTTGGAACATGATTTGGCCTTAAGTGATTAATGTTATTTTGGAAGACATTAACTATTTGGGTAACCCTATATGATTAAGGTAAAAACAATATTATGGAATTTTATTCACGGAATGAAGGATGAATTTTATTTTCGACGCATATATGATTTTATTTTTGATTTATAGTGAATCACGTTATTTATCGGAATGATTAACATACAATGGAGGTTACATTATAAGGGAAAATAAAATTTTGGAATGCGACATTAAGAGTGACTGAGGTTACATTAAGATAAATATAAATCTTATTTTGGAAGACAATGTGATTAAATCTTTCTATTTTTTGGTTTTTGAATCATTGTGTGGGATATTTTGAAGATTTTTAAAGATATTTATTTATGGGATGATCTCTGTTGAACATTGGGTATTACTGATGAATTTTGGATATTAATGTGGTTTTCCTAATATGAGAGTTTATTACTTTTGATAATCATCTTATCATGTGTTAACAATTTTGTATTCTTAATTATTAAAGGTGTTAGGAATATATTTTTATTCTTTTTTGAATTATAATATCCATTAGAAGTTTATTTTAATTCTCGAGGAAAAAAAATTTAATCTTAAATGCTTAACTTTTAGTGGAAAAGTTGTGATTATGGTGAAAATTTATTAATGGATAAAACACTACTTTTCATGATAGTATTTTTACTTAAATTCGTATACCATTTAGTAAAGTAATTACTCAACTCTATGAAAATTATCGTAAAAAAAATGTTATCTATTTACTTTTCTTCTTGAGAAATCAATTTTTTTTTAACCCATCATATATTTATTGTATTGTGAATGTTAAATACCTCATGACCATTTCCTCTATCACTCACTATTAGCCCTTGGGAATTAGTTTTCCCTTGGAAAAAATGTTTTTATACATGAAAACCTTGTATGTTTTACTACATATGACCTTTATACTTCCCTTTCCTACTTCTTATGTTGATGTTTTTTTAACACTATTTATGATTTTAGATTTCTGCATAGGTATTTTGAAAATTTAGACTCCAATTACTAATACCAAATTAAAATTTCAATGATTCAAATTATTAAATGGGGAGAATTTAATATCCTTATATTTTAAAAAAAATTATATAGAGTATGACATTCACAACAATGAGTTTAAACAATAATTTATAGATTATTATTTAAATATGGTGGTTATATCCTAGATGATAAATAAATATGTATTAATAAGATTAAAATATTAATGAAATAAATATAATGGACCAAAATAATTTAAATTTATTGAGAATTCTGTGAAAATAATCACCCAATATTGAGTAGTCATTTTTTTCTTTATCAAATATGTTTTCTTCAAAAACGAGTTTTTTTCTGTTTTATAAGTGAATATTATAATTAATTTCTATAATTTATAATAAAATATATAAAAATTAATTTCAATTTTGAATTCATCATTTCAAAATTTTATTAAAATTATGGTTTTTGAAATTTTGAAAAGATTTATTTTTCAATGAATAAAGAACAATAATGATTGAAAGCTGTGTTTTATTTTAAAGTGTTTAAAAAGTAAAATTTTATTTTAGATAATTATTAAAATTTAAAATTTTCTTCATTATTTAATGTAATTAAATTATGATATTTGTAATTTATTTTATTTTTTAGTTTCTCACATATAAATTTTATATTTAAAAAGGTATTTTTTCCAAAAAGAAAAAATTTCACTACATTTTAAATATTTAATTTAAAATTAAATTCATGAACTTTGGATTATTTAATTTTTTAAAATAGATTCCATATCTGAGATCTATTATTCAAATTTTTTTAAAATTTCATCATTATATTTACTCTATATGAGTTGTAAACATAGTAATTTTTGATACCATGATAAAGGGTAAATTTGGTAATTAAAGGTAACATAAAATGATAAGGACTATAAAATTAACTCAAAATTTTCTAAATAATATTTCGTGCTTATATAATATCCATAATAATTCCAATTTTTTATTAATGAACATTTTTTTGACACTTTTATGATATAATTACGTTTATAATATTTTGTTTAATGAAAAATAAAATATGCCACACTCTTGTTTATAATAAGTGTATTATTTTTAACATGGTGTTTCATATAAGTTATTTTTGATTAAAAATATATTTTTTATAATATAATGTATTTATCTTCATTGTTGTAATTTAATTTTAATTTTTATTGAATATATAATTACCTTAAATTCGTTCTCAATGATGATAAAATTATAATTGAATTAATGGAAAATAAAAAGAAATGTTATTAAAAAAATGTAATGTATCATAATTTGAGATAATTAATACAATAAAATTATATTATATATTAAATTTATAAGATATGTACATTTTAAAATAATATGTTCTAATTTTATCTGTTATCTCGGTATAATTAAAGTCAAACTAATGAATAGTTCTAAAATTTGACATTATGGATATTTTATAATAAATAATGTTTTATTAAACGATATAAAATCCTAAAAATATAAAAATTATAAAAATTATTAGGATAAGGTTTAAAATATCATCTTTATCCTATTTAAAGTACTTTTTCCATTTTATAGTAATTATATTGTCCCTCAATAATTAAAATTTCATGTTGTCATAGTAAGAGTTATAGTAGTTTAATTGGGGTTACAACCAAGAGATATGTGTAGAAATAGAGACAAAAATAGTATAATATTAATGATGATAGATTATTTAAAATACATATCACCATATATTCTAAATAAATAAATTTAAGCTATTTTAATAGAATTTTAATTTATATTATTTTAAAAAATTTAGAAATACCCAGAGTACCCCTCCCTTCTCATATAAAAAAGTACTTATTCTTCTAATGACAACACAGGTAAAAAACAAATTTATTCATGAAATAAAAAAACAAATAACCGCCCAAAATATATACCACAATTACATATGTATTATTTTAGGCATAACACTACCCTTATAAGGATTAAGGTGTTAATCAATAGAGGTTTTACAACAAATATGTATTATTTTTATTTTCTTGTTTTAGTTTTGTTCTTGTAACAAAATGTTAATATTTTATTATATAATGTTAAAATAATAATACTAGTATAATATATATAATTATCATTAATTATTTTAAATTAATAAACTATATGTATCTCCACCATCAATCAAACATAAGAATAATTCATCATTGGAGTGTATGACGTACTACCGCATCGCAAAAAATTTTAATTAGTTTTCCATAACCACCACTCATGAATAGTTATAATTACGGTGTTTATATTTATATATTAAATTCATTAAAAATGTATCATTCAAAAAATATAATATATCATTTATCTTATTATCATTCCATGCACTGAAAAAAGAATATGGCGTTCATGTGAATGTTTGGACTACCCCTGCCACGATGCCTTGCGATTCATTTTTCATCACCATATAACATGGATGATATATATAATTATATTAAAATAAGTGATATGATATAAATTATATAATGAGAATTATAGTAATATTAATTAACACTTATCTTCTTTTCATAATGAGGGTTGAAAACTTGAAATTTTACTCATGCGTACGTACGACCTGCCATCTCCATGACTATAATAAAATTAATTTTTCATGACCACATTTAATAGTTTTATTTAAATGTATAATTGATATATATAAAATTATAATTATCTTATAATTATTATTCTTTATATATTGAAATTATTATCTTTTTTCCAATAATTAACTTACAAACGTTATTTTGGACTTATGTACCAAATATCACTAAAACACATAATGTTAACATAAGTGATTAAGTTATCATTATAATGGTTAATAAATAAGATTAAGGAATAATAATATTTAAAAAGAGCTTAACATAGTAAATTAAAAACCCATGTTTGTTATTTAGTAATGTAACGAATATACATGATGAGGAATACTTCAGGTAAGGATTCTTCATCTCAATTTGGTTTCATGGATAATTATTTGATATTGTAAACCTATTTATGTTTATTATTTGTATATAATAAATATTTTACATATTAAATCACGAATATATATTTTTTCATGATATTAATATTTTCATTTAATGTTTTTCATTCATGATATGTTTAATTCAAAAGCTACAAAATTGGTAAGGGTTTACTTAACAATCTCATTATTATTCACGATTGATTATATTTAAGTCTCCATTGGGGGATATTTATATTCAATTTATATGTATTAAAAAAATTCAAAATGTTTTTCAATATTATAATATAGTTTTTAAAAATAAATTATACCCATGTTTTAAATTTAATAAAACATCTTGGAAGAAATACTTTCTCCATTTTTCAAATAAGGTATTTTATAAATTTTCTTAAAAAATATGTAAGGAATGTTTTTTATATTATAAAAAAGTAGAAAATTTTATAATCATCATGATCCATCAATAATTACAATCATACTTCACAAGTTTATATCTTTATTTTAAAAAACTATTTTCATTTAAAGGTGTGTTGTGTTTTAAAAAAAGATACTTTAAAATTTAAAAATTATTTTTCTCAAGATTCCTTCAATGTGGAATTTTAAAACTATTTGCATCTAATATGACAAAATTTTATGTTAATTATAAATTACTAGGATATGAATCAATTATAACATCCTTATTATTTCATTGAATTTTTTATTTTTATGATGAAAATATGAAATATTCATGAAACTCGTTTCTTTTCATAGGTCTTGATATGATAAATATTTTGTGATTCCATGGAAAAAAATATGCACGATTTTAATAAGGTGATGGGTGGGACTAATATATTTTCAAAAATTTATTAGGTAAACTATTATATATCATGATATATTTAGTCGAGACCAGTCGACATGCTTGATATGTTATCATAAACAATTCCATGTGCTTGATCTGTTATTGGAAACTAGTGTTGATTCTTGATCTGATGGTCTCATTAGTTAAGATTGTCCTATGAAATGGTGTCTATACATATGTATGTTCCCAAAAAAAAATAAATTAACTTATGGATCATGATTAAATTATGATGATTTATTATTCATATGATTCATGTATATTTAAATGTTATTGTTTTATTTAATAACTCATGTTTATTATCTTAGTAATATTGGGAAAAACATTGTATGTTATGGTCATGAATTTGTACACTTATGATTATCTTATGATTTCATATGAATATTGATATATATCACACATTCGTACCATTACATAACATATAACCTCACCCTTTATTATATTTCATTTTCCCATGTTATGAAGAATGATTCTAATAGATTTTTGTTTAGAAAGGTTTTATATATGAGGAATTTTATTGGAGATGTTTAAGACATAATGTGGAGTATAAAAATATGGGTATAGTGGGAGATGATGTTTATGTTTATGAACCAGTTGTTCAAGAACCCATTTTTATGATATTTTCCTAATTCACTAATATTCTAAACCTAAAGGTCATTGGGTATATATGTTATCCAATATTTCTTTTTGACATTGTATGTTTATTATAGAAAAAATTGGGCCAAACGTATCAGTATCAAATCCATAAATGTAAAGTTTATGTTTTTAAAATATGATACTGAAGTTTGAATTTTGTTCGATTACATTATACATTTTATGTAATATAATATATATATATATACAATTCATTAAATTAACTCACAAAAATATCTTTTTTTAATTTTTTGAGGTAAAACTCATTTGTGAGCATAATGATTGTTTTTCAAAAAATATTTCTATTATTTTAAAATAGTTTATATTTTAATTATGTATTAATTGGTCTTCAAATAATTCATTATATACATTTTGGAACCATATATTTTATTAATTTTGTTAATAATATTAATTCATTTGAGTTAAATAGGTATGTGATAATTATATTACATTGTAATCCTTCAATAGTATGTCATGAAGAAAATAAACTCAGCATTTCATATAATGAACGATAAACTCAATGATGTGTGTAACGTTAGGAAAATTCAGTGTATCATGTAATCAAATAAAAAAAATATTTGTTGTGTTTAATGAAAATATACAAAAAATACGAAATTTAACTGAAAAAAATATTTCAAAAATTCTTAGGGTTCTTCAATTTATATATCTGAAATTGTTTTACATATGGGTGGAAAATTATTTTTCAAGGGATTTATAAAGAAAATGTGAAAAAATAAAATGTTTTATTCCTTATATGGGCCTTTTTTGTTGTTTATGATGATGGGTGACTCTGATATAGTTCGTGATGATGGGTGAGACCAATATATCTTTTACAATGGGTGCACCCAGATAATGCTCCAATGCATCGGGTAATGATTATTTTCTATCATGAATTATATTGGAAGTTGATCATATGGAAATTATAATTTAAATGGTTTATAGGGGTTTCATAAATGTGGTTTACCAGGAAACCTAAAAGACTTTTATTTTTTTTATTATGAGTTTTAATAGAAATAATTGATTATAAAAAGAATGATAATGATCTTTTTCCATGAATATACCCTTTTTTGTATAGAATGGTATATTTTTAAGAAAATTTTTTTATATATCAACATATTTTCATGGAAACATTCATTATCATGAATTATTTATTTTTTTCATATAAAAGGTTTTCTGAGAAAATATTGGTATTAAAGATGATTTTATGAGTAAGAACATTATTATTTGTTCTAAATGTTTATTATATTAAATTAAAACTCTATATTATTATTTCATGGTTTTTAAATGAATAAAATTCTATTTATTTCTAATTATATGCACCGTAATTGTCCTTTTCTACTGATACCAATTTTTTAAAATGTTTTTCAAAAGGATTAATTATGAGTAAGAACAAAGAATAAGTGAAGTTGAAAGTCATAATGATTTTAATGAAAATAAAACTATTTCAATTTAAATCTTTCATTTCTTGGAAAAAAATATACTAATTATTACTATGCACTTTGAAAAATAATGGTTTGATATGTAATAGTTATATCTTCTTTCTCTCAAACTACCAAATACAAATATCATCAAATATATGAAAATGAAATCCTGACATAAAACTCATGATTATTTTGTGTGTATGTCTTAGTAATTATACTTGTCATTAAAGAAAAGGTTTGAATAATTTTAATATTAGTTTGTTTTTATGTGAAGTTATCTTCAGAGTTATAGATTATATTATAGGTTTATAAGTTTATCCTCCAATGGCCCGAAGGCCTTCATTTTTTATTGATTGTTGATAATCCACCCTTCAAGGGGTGAGGTAGAACCCTTACAAGGCCCGTAGGCCTAAGTATTACATGGATCGTAGGCCTTAGTGGAATTCATTGCCCGTAGGCTTCAAAAATTACATACAACAAAGACTAACTACTTAGAACTGCTCCTCCCCAACATCTTTATCGTGAAATAATCTCTCCACCTTTGCATGACTGTTCGGCTAGGCATTCTCATGCATGCACAGGATTTTCCATATGGAAGGTGACATACCCTCTCATTCGTGCAATCCGTTTAGGAGAAATTTTAATATATTGAGGTCTATTCATACAATAGTCTTAACATAAGGGAACATTTTAGAATAATGACATTATATATTTGTTGATATATGACTAATGGTATAAGATATCATTGTGGTTAAATGATGTAATTTTATGTAGGTTAAACATAATTTCTCAATATGGAAAAAACATCACAAAACTATATTATTCCTTATATATTATTTAGTAATCATTGTCATGGAAAAATATTGCTCAAATGATATTGAATGATTTTTTATCTTTCACGTCACCAAAATGATACTATTTATGATATCTAATTTTTTTAAATTTTTTCCAAAATTCATATAGATCTTATAATTTCAATTATATTATTTTAAAATCTCAACTTATCCATCACATTCTTAAAGGGAAATATTCCCAACGACATGACTATTTGTTGTCTAAAGATATAGACCTCATTCTGGATGATAATGAGGATATCAAAAGCATAAACGAAGACCTTATGTATGGATTTATGGTATGGAATATTTTATCATGTTATAATTATGAAACATGATTGAGTTGATATTGCGGAATCATAAGGATATATTTGATATCTTTCATTTATAAGAGTAATGTATTAAGTAATAAAATAAAAAATCATGGTAAATGTTTTAAGAAGGAATTTCAATGAATGATATGATTATAAATGATATCATGATATATTATAATTATTGTGAGAATTATAAAACAATTAAAGACTATTATATATTATATTTTGTTTGTAGAAATTGAAGACAAGTTTTAGAATCAATACTTTTGAAAATGTTGTAGTGAAATGGTGTTAATTTTTGAAATGATCATTGAAGGAAATATGATAAAATGATAAAAAAATAAACCATTGGGTTAAATAGTTATTGATGTTAATGAAATGATGTATAATTATGATTTTTTTTTGAAAAAAAAAGAGCTTTATAGAAAGACAAATAAGTTAAAATGTGATTTAATGGTTAATGATATTTTAGAGGATATTCATCATATTTTGGGGAACTTTGTAGGTATTATAATTTTATAGTTTTTGTAAAAAGCATAACCTATCACAACCAAAAAGATCACAATGCATGAACCCACTGCATAAGGGTGACTGATGTGAAATGCCTTCCAATGCCTACACAATGTCTCGGAAAGTCTTAAATTTCTTTTTTTAATTATATGACTAATAAAGATTAAGTTAATTTTGGGAATATATTTTTTTATAATATAGATAACCCTGGGATTGAAAAGTGATTTGGTGATTAGGAAACTAAGGTTATTTTAAAAGAAGTTCACTATTTTGGGAACACTATATGATTAAGGTGAAAAAGAACCTTATTGGATTTTAATATTGGATAAATGGTTGAATTAACAATTTTGGGTGTATATAATTTTATTGTGGTTTTATAGTGATTTCTGTCATTTATGGAAATGATTATCATATCATGGAGATTATATAACTATGGTATATACATTTTGGGTATGATACATTAGGAGTGATTTACGTTATTGGGTGATAAATGTAAGATTTGTCCCGGAAGAGTATGTGATTATATAATTCTAATTTTTTTAAATCAATATCAATCAAGAAATATTTTGAAAAAAAAATTAATCATAGATTTGTGTAGACTGATTTAGTTTGAACTTTGGGTATTACCATTGAATTTTAAATATTAATGTATTATTTCATCAAATGAAAGCGTATTCATTTGGAAAATTATCTTACCTTTTCCAAACAATTTTTATTTTAGTGTATATTAATTGATAATAGGAATAACTAGTAATCTTTTTAGAGATTATGTGATCCATTAGAACTTTATTTTAGTGCTTTAGAGAAAATAATTCTTATTGAATCCTCATAATTTGAAGAAAACTATGAGGATGTGGTAGAAATTGATTGAAGGGTGAAATTTAGCTTATAATGTATGTATATTTTCCATATACTATTACTATATATGCTAAGGATTTAAAGAACCATCCCTCGGGGCATGTACCATGACTACCCCAAGTCCGCCTTCTGAAGGCTAGGGGATGGCGACTTGCACTAAAGGTTTCAACCGACATGTCGGAGACATTTTCCAGAGTACCTGTATGCACACACATTCCCAACCAAGTACCACAAACTAAAAAACATATATCAATAAAACAAAGCTGAGTATGAGTACAACTAATATAAGTGGGATAGAATACAAACCCAACAAATGGACTAAAAATAGCCAAGTACAAAAAGGAAAATCGGATGCCCATCTGTGGAATACCCCACCTGATCGTGAGAGTAGTACAACTACTGGAAGACAAAGAAGAAAATCTTGTCCTCCTGACCCTACTGGGCCATGCCTAGTCCTATGCCCCCAAGTCCACCATTGTAGCATCTGTCGGTCTCGTCTCCCTAAGGAACACAAGATTTTGGTCCACCAATGTATTTATTAATACATCGACCATCTCCACCAGACACAACACATGTGCATGAATCCAATGTAGTTGTGAGTATAAAAATACTCAGTGGGGACCCCAAAACAAAAAGGGAGGAGCACACAACAATCCTTGAAGTAAATCATGAAGCATAATATAGCTCACACTCAGTATATATTTAGGGTAGTTATTGGATAATCATCAGTAACATCATCGAACACCTCGGCAGCTGGATAACTCCTCTATTGAGTATATTGGGACTGCGAAGTCACAAATATGTTCTTCCCACAAACCTTGGACTGCTTAGGTGCAACTCCTTATCACGTAATGTGGGCCTCCAAAGTCACACAGATGTACTTTCCACTATTCTGGGCCAACTGAGGTACTCGTTTCATTCTGTGGGCCTACAAATTCACAAATAAGTGCTCACACCATGGGCCTGTAAAGAAACACAGAACTTCCTCCTACTGGGCCATAGTTGAGTCTGATAGATTCAAAAGTTAGTAGTCTTTACGACTCAACCAACTGCTCCTAAAGCCATTCGTATCATATCATCTTCCATGAAAACCTCCTCAGGGCATGCCAAAAGATCTCCCTCGTTGAAATGGTCCCAAGAATGCAAATGGATCATCAATCGGAAGCCTGATTGACATGTTATTAATGTTTTAGTAAATAGGTTTCTATTGCCTCTGGGCCCTGTCTGACCTACATAGGTCGACCCGACCAACCCGACCAGGGGTTCCCACAAACCCTAGATTAATTCCATTTAATTAAACAAACACAGTTCGGGTCTTGTTCAATCTGGTCCGGCCTGGCCAGTTGTTGAGGCCCAATGGGCCTCGCTGGACCTGACCCGGTTTGGCTGAGGGTCTAGCAGTCTTGTTTGGACGGGCCCGAAGGACATGTTTCAATCTTATCGGGGCTGGTTTGGACCACTGGAAGAGGTCCATCCAGCATGCACAAGTCCGGCCCAATGGCACAGGGTCGTGGGACCGGCCCGCTGGGCCATGAGTTCGGCCCACTAGTACAGGCTGGTGGTGCGCCGCCTGGCTGGGATGAGGTATGCGGAAACATCCGACCTGAGCTATCCCCATGGACACAAGGGGACCTCCTTTCATGGTCAACCAACCTTTGGTCACTGAGCCACCGAGATGGCTCAGACGTGATCCATTCCTCAACAAGGCACCCACCTGGCGTAGGGTCACCCCGCGACCAACCAGTAGTGGCCTTCTGCCGTCACAGTGCACCGATGGGTGTGCCGCCATCTTCTTGCCCCATTGGAAAGGGCTGATATCCACCTCTATCATAGTGTCAGTTGGCATCATCCCCTCCATGGGGCCAATAATGGTTGGCCACCGTCGCCAGTCACTAGTGCTGCCGCACTGGCGACACCTTCCTTATTCCCCAGGTGTTTCCCCGGTGGTCTGTTTTCCGATATTTCTTTGCCAACGGGTCTCCTGGATCATTGCGATCACTATGAAGGTGTCAGACATGTATTCCACCAATTTGAAAAATCCATTCACAAGGAGCGCCAATAGGGATGTGTCCGGGCCTTTGTTCGTGTCGGCCCCCACATTGCAGGTTAGAGGTTTTAAAATCGAGGAGGATCGAGAGAGATGTTCAATAATAGAAAAAATAATCAAATCTTGAAGATATAATACTAAAATTAATGTTACCCTCTCACATAAACGCATGATTCATGGATCTACCTACCCGTGGGTTGATCCTCATTCTTCGTTTCAAGAAAATAATGGGGAAGAACATAAACATAAAACAACTCCTACCTCTTAAACATTTGTCAACATTTTTCATTCTTCATTAGAGAGTATTTTCTTCTGAGTCTCGTAAAATAATCCTTACATTATAATTTCACATTCCACCAACTAATCAACAAAAATAAAAGTAAAACACATCTACTCATTACATTGTTTCATTTATGAAACAACATAATTGTTACATGTCATTAAAGAGTTGATACGCTGAATGTTAATAGGCCATTAATGAGTTCCATTAATTGGGCTCCTTATTTCCTGGTCATTGCACTGCAGCATTTTTCTGTCACTACTTGTCGGTGAGAAAAGAAATGAAATAACTTTTTATGTTATTTTATTAGTTTTCTCAAAAAGTGAAAAAATTAACTTTTTTATTTGGCCCCTATCGGCCAATGTTAAGTCCTTTATTTGTGAATCATGACATTCTGAGTTAAACGGTACCCTCGAATTTTCAATCTGAGCACCGGTTAAGATGTTATAAAAACCTTCTCACACGTTTATTTAAATGGACCCTAAAAAAGTTAAAAAAAATTAACCTTCACCCTCAACACACGTCAGTCCAGTTTAGGCTCAACCTAAGGGGAACATATCCTCACGAGCTCAACTGTACTATTGGATTTCCAATCAGAGTTACCATTTAGGAGCTATAAGGATTTGACAATAAAATAATTGTAACTTAATTATTTTATTTATAACTAAAAACTATATTCCACTATCGGTCTGTGCCCGTGAATGATAGGATCAGCCTAATGAAAGAATTACCTCACGAGATCATCAGTGGACTTTTATTTTTAATCAAAGACATCGTTCATGAGTTATAATCATTAAAAAATAAAATAATTTTATTTAATTATTTTATTTATGGTTATTCGACTTTTCAGTTTTTCTCACTGAAGGCCTGCAAAGACTAAACTTAAGTTGCACCATGGGTAATACCACCATCCTAAAAAAAATTATTCCCTTAGATTTCTTATCTGGGAAATCGTTTATGTGTTATAAAACATCTTTTGGAAAACTTCTCACACGTTCTATTTAAAGATTAACTTTTTTCGACAGATCCTTATTGGCACTCCAAGCCATGAAATCGCACGTCATCTCAGTGTCTACTATTAAAATAATTCCATATATTTAATAAAAAATTATATATAAATTCTATTAAATTACATACTCCTCATATTAGGGCTTTACAACCCCGAAATCCAATACAAAGGCTAATCAAACAAGTAAAGGGTACTGAAAATGAATCTGAGCCTCTCGCTCCCATATTCTATCCAATAGATTCATGTGCTGCCACCAAACACAGACTAGAGGAATCAATGATCCATGAAGTACATACTCTTATCGATACTCTAAATCCACTATGAACTCTAAAAATTTCACCCTATCATAAATGTCCCACTCACCCTAGTCGATGAAATGTGATGGATCATGGACGTACCTCCTCAACTATGACACATGAAAAACATTGTGCACCTGGTGCATCATGTGGGAAGATATAGGCGGTACACCACCTCGAAATCTTTATTGAGGATCTTAAATGGCCTGATGATGCTTAGAGATAGCTTTCCACCATTTCCAAATTTCCACAATCACGGTCGGGGTGACACTGAAAGGAAAACATGGTCCTCCCCATCGAACTCCAAGGGTCTTTATATCCAGTCAGCATAAGAATTTGGTCTACTTTGTGCAGTCCTAATCTGCTCCTGGATGATCTTCACCTTCTCAGTGGTATCCCACACCATCATTGGACTCATGAGAGTTGACTCCTCTGGGTCTGCCAGGATATAAATGATCTGCATGGTCACTCATACAATTCCTAAAATGATGAAATTCTAATGGTGGAGTGATAGATATTTTGGAATGAAAATTACAACAGTGGTATTTGGTCCTCCAAACTATGAAAAAAATCCATGACACAAGATTTAGTCATGTCCTCTAATGTATGTATGTTCGGATTTGTATGACCTTCTATCTTGTTGTAAAAAGATGTGTTCAAGCGCAGCTGAGTCCTGAACGTCTCCTGAAACCCATCCACAACCCAGATGTAAAGCATCATCCAAGACTGCGATGGTCATCGAGGGAACCCCATGAAGCCACAATATATCTTGGACATAGTGGCATCCTAAACCCTCAACTGATCCCTCTACGCAAATGGGTGAAAATTAAGCTGACCTGATGAGTCATTCCACGATCACCCAAATTGAATCGTAGCCCATATATGTGTATGGTAATCCCGTTACAAATTCCATCGAGATACCATCCCACTTCCACACAAGTTTCTCAAGTGGTTGTGCTAATAAAGTGAGAACCTGAAGCTAATTTGACACTTGCTGACAAGTGAGGCATCATGAAACGAAATCTTCCACCGCATTCTTCATCCCTAGAAACTAGTACTAATCTTACAAGTCCGAGTACATATTTTCCACACCAATATGTACCTCAAAAGAGTATTTATGTAATTTCCTCAATTCCACTTGTCTTAAAAACAAGGTTAATATGGTGCATCCTTTGAAAAAATGTTACATGCTCCCACCTCTCAAAAATCCATCAGGATCTTGTCCTGAGTTTATCTGAGCATATTGGGCCTCACAGTCAACATCCACAAGTTGTGCCTCCCTAACTCACTGAAGGATTGAGGGAGTGATAATTATTGACAAATGGTAAGCTTCTCCATCATCATCCATAAAGGATACCTGCATCGTGGCTAGCTGCTTCGTCACCTTACTCAGCAGATACAAACAAGACCTCTTAATGTGTGTGTCTTCCACCACGTTCCCTTTCCCAGGAGTATAAACTATATAAACGTCATATTCCTAGAGGAACTCTAGACATTGCCACAATCTTAATTTCTAAAAAGCCTATGGTAACATTTCCATCCATGTAAAAGGCTACCCACATTAACTGATTGATCTTCCAGTTCACCCTTTATTAGTGGGTACTCGTTCTCCACAACCACATTGTTGAAGTTCCAATAATACACGCATAAACTCAAACACTAGGTCTTACTAAGACCTTCCTACGTGTGTTCCCCAACTATATTTATAGATCCTAGAGTTTTGTAGGTTCCATCCCATATGTAGGTGTTGATATCAGTGTCAACATTAGGTACAACTCAATGCAGAATTCCCTCTCCCTATAGAGAGGTAATCCTAGAAACATCTTTTTAAAGGATTTTCCCACACTCTTCCACTACTATTGGGAAGAAAAAAACCAAACCACCTGCTCCTATGAGGTTAAGGCTAGCTGACTCAAGAGTGATCTGTTGCACCCTCCTATGAATGAGTTTTTCATGTACTTCTTGGGTTTCTTTTTTCACTGACCATGGAAAACCCCATTCCAAAAATTTATATTTACCTCATCCTTTTGCCTAAAATATTTAATGTGTTCCGGAACAATGGATTACTAGTCTATACCCAGACTTACATCGTAAGGCCTCAATGATTTCATCAAGCAGATCCAACTGAAACTCTCACCTCAATGGTGAGATCACACCATTGGCATAACTGTAATTATCGAGTTGCCTCCCATAGGTGTCTCCATACATAAGGATCAAATAAACAGTTTAACCAGAAACTATGGGTCTTGAACAAGATTTGTGACAAGAAATAAATATTAGTACTTATTTCTATTTCTATGGCAGCAAGTAGTAGACACAGACCATATGTTGGATCATTCCTGGAGCCTTTGGGTCATACTCTTTAACCGAATGTAGTTACTCCATTCCCCTATCTACAGATCAATGAGCTTAGTGGGGACAACATAGGGGTGGTGGTTGTAACATGTCAAAATGTATAACACTAGCTGCAGCTCTCCGTGCTCCTCTTCAATGTATGCCACCCTGTATATTCATCTTTCTCAATCACTTCCTTTTTCTAAAACATTTTTCACATCCAAGCCGCTGAGACTGATGTTGGTTTCCTACATTCTCACTACTGAAAATCACTTGTTATATCTACTCAGGTAAAAAAATTTCTACCACAAAGTTCCCTTCTATCTCTATAAAATATGTAGGAATACCTAGAGGAATAGTGATGGATCATATGTCCTTAAACACCTTTATCTTGAAGGTCTCCACCCTAAAGCGCTGGTCAAATCGTAATTATTGAGTACCAAGATTGGTAGGTATGCCTCTATGAATACTCAGATACCGACATGTAGTCCTACTGAAGTGGTAAAAGCTCTTGGGAACTCATACACCTTGTTTTTTTATGAAAAGAGACCCCTTCTCTGAGAAAGGCTCTCAAGCTATATCGATGGAAAAGTCACCTAATTGTAAGACCAGGGTAATCTAAAACCTTTCATTACCCTACTGATCCATGTAGAGGGATCACTTCCAAGACCTCCATCTGATCTAATGGTTCTTTGAATAGATGGAAACATAGTCATGACCTCATACTAGTCCTTAGCCACCTCTGAGTCAAGCTCGCCTCGGACCTGGAGGAGTATATATCAATGAAACCCATGTAAGGAATTGAGCCTACATGTTTCCTCAACTGGTTTCACCAATAGTAACTACTACCCAATGAATAGTGGTATTTCTAGGACACCTCCTGAAGGTACAATCTATGGAAGTGGTCCCTATATTGAAGACTCATCACTTTATGGACCATCCTCATGATCATGCACTGAAATCTTAGTTGGCTGACTACGTGGAGGCATCTTGAAAGAGAATGAAGATGAACCACAGTAAAATCAATAAACCTCACAAGAAAAATCTTATTCAAAAGAACATAAGGATACACTTATTCATCAAATTGTTTCATGTATTTAGATGAAAATAAGAATTTATGGTCCTGGTGTATGGATATGTTAGCCTCCACACCAACACTGGACTCCCTGAATCCGAAAGTCGAACTCAAAACAGAAAAGACTGTTGTCCCAAACCAAAAAACAGACTCTAGTTCTCTGTGGTAGGACCGAGCACCCGTTGATACCTCTTTGTCACGTCATGTCTTCTGAGGCATGTGTCGTGACTACCCTAAGCCTACCTCTCGAAGGCCAGGGGCTCACGACAAGCGCTGAAGGCGTCAAACTACAAGTGAGAGGCATTTACCTTAGAACCTGTATGCACACACACGTCTAACCAAGTCCCACACAATGAAAAGGTAACATGTATCACTAAAACAATGATGGTACAATTAAAAGTACTATAAATGGGAAATAATACAAACCCAATAAAAGCAGTGAAAACAAAAATGTACAAAAAGGAAACACTAATGGCCATCAAATGAAAACCCCACTGGATCATGAGAGTAGTGTAGCTACTATAAGCCAAATTATAATGACAGGTCTATCTGATTCTTCAAGGCCATGCCCAGTCCTAGGCCACCAAGTTCATTGTCAAAACGTATGTTGGCCCCTTATCCCTGAGAACCTCTGGCTCCTGGTCCCCCAATGTCTCTGTCAAAATGTTGACCGTCTACACCAGACACAACATATATGGGTGAAACCTATAATGGTGTGAGTATCAAAACACTAAGTGGGGATCCCAAAAAAGGGAATACCACACATCAATTCTCAAAATAATGCATGAAGTGTAAGACAAATCACACCAAGTATATATTTTGGGTTATGATAGAAGAATCAAAAACCACATCGATGTTAGATAACTTCTCCTATATTGAGTACAGTGGATCTTCCAAGTCACAAAGATGTGCGTCCCACTAACCTTGTACTTCTTATGTACACCTCCTCATAGTGTATCGTGGACCTACAAAGTCATATAGAATTTTTTCCGACTATTCATGGCCAACTGAGGTACTGCTCCTCTACTCGTACTGTGGGCTTGAAATTTCACAAATATGTTATTCCCATCACAGGACTACAAATTCAAAAATAAGTGCTTTCAACGGAGCCATTGTTTTGTCTCATTGCGTCTAATGTCACCAGTCATCATTTCATAGCCAACCGCAATGTTCGGTACATAGCACGCCTGGGAGAACCACTCTTCAAGAAATTTGTCGCATCTAAACTTCCATTAAATCCCCCATAGGGAATGCCAAAATAAACTCATTTTCAAGAGGGTGCCAACACTAAAAATGGCTCATCAATCAGAAAATTGGTGTTCATGTTATAAGTGTTTTAGTAAACAAGGGTTGGTTGCATTTGGACTCAGTCCGACCCAGTTGTACCGACCCAACCAACCCGGTATGGGTGTCCCATATACCCCATTTTAATTCGACTAACTCGACCAGACCCGGTTTTTTCTAGTTTTGTCCAGTCTAGCCTAGCTAGTGGGCCAGGCCCAATGGGCCTTGCTGGACCTGACCTGGTTTGGTCGTGGGTCTAGCCCGTCAGGTTTCATGGTGACCCGGTCTAGTTTGGAACATCCTGAAGGGTGTAGGTCTTGCCTTCCGATGTGGGTCCATCCTACTGGGTGGGAGTCCAACCCACCGGCAAGGTTCTGGCCCGTTGGGTGTGGGTCCGGTCTGCCGATGTGGGTCAGGCCCATTAGGCTACGTGACCAGCCTCCTGGGTCACGGGTCCAGCCTCCGTTGGCCCCGCGGATGCGGTCAAGAGACCACAGCTCACTCTACCACAAAAATGGGCTAGATATGGGACATCCATCCACGTGATGACTATATAGAACTACATCACCCCATGTCGGTCGTAGCTAGACGGCTGCAGCCTCATGTCACTGCGGGGAACTGAAGTTCACGTCACCTTCCTCCGGTGCAACCAGCGAGGTTTGGTTTCCACCTCTTCTGTGGTGCTGGTTGATGATGCTCCCTCCACGTGGATGGCGTGGGCCAGCCACCATTGTCGCACTAGTTGTGCCTCATTGGTGGTACATTTTGCGGGCCATGATAGTTGCTCCGGGGGTACATTTTCCAAACGGTCTATGCCTATAGGCCTCTCAGGTAGCCACCATCACTACAATGGCCTCAAACGCACCTTAACTCCATTTTGGACAATCCATTCAGAAGGATTGCACATGCAGAGTGATCTAAGCCATTGTCAGTGTTTCCCTGCACCCTCCACATTAGATGTTTTAAAACCGGGGTGGATTTTTGGAGATGCTCAATCATAGAAAAAGATAAACTAATCTCATGTAGAGAATCTCCCAAATAATGTTACCC
The DNA here is from genome assembly GCA_963277665.1 of Viscum album. Classification (NCBI taxonomy): domain Eukaryota; kingdom Viridiplantae; phylum Streptophyta; class Magnoliopsida; order Santalales; family Viscaceae; genus Viscum; species Viscum album. The sequence goes on along the minus strand of OY728136.1, from coordinate 1,717,983,715 downwards.
ACCTGCATAAACACACGATTCAGGGATCTACCTGTTAATGGGTTGATCTGTATTTTTCACTTCTATAAAATAACAGGGAATCAATTAAAATTAAAACAAACCCTACCTCTTTGACGTTCGATGACACATTATTTCATCCTTGAGGTCTCAAGCTGTCGACGTCCTTCACTGCTTTTAGATCCGTTATTCGAGGTGCATCCATGATGTTTGACGTTCATCAGGACTTTTAATTATTCATTGGAGAAGAATTATATCAATGGTTCTTCAGAGAATCAATATATTTTAATTCCACATTCCACCAACGTGTTTACAAAAATTATAGGAGAACTCGTCGCATCATTTCTTTAATGTTGCGATGTTCCATCGTTATGCTGTTACGTGTCATTAAAGCATCACTACCCTATAAGTTAACGATACATTAATGAGATCCATTAATGTTTCTCGTTGATACCACCTCATTGATAAACAACGTCATCATGTCACCACTCGTCAATGTGAAAAGAAATAAAATAACATTTTATGTAATTTTATTATTTTTCTCTAAATGTCTAAAAATTAACTTTTTTTAGCCCTTACCTGCTGATGTTAATTCCATTCTAGGGAAATACCTATCATTATATGTTCAATGGATCACTTAGAGTTTCAATCCGAGCTCTGATTTAAATTTTAGAATAACCTGCTCAAACATTTATTTAAATGGACTATGAAAAAAGTTCAGGAAAAATAATTTTCACCCTTTACCCGTGTCGGTCAAGGATTGGCTCCGCCTAAAGGGAACACACCCCCATGAGATCAATGATACTCTTGAATTTCCAATCTAACTTTCAATTTAGGAGATATAAGGATTTTAATGTAAAATAAATGTAAAATAATTGTTACTATTGGCCATTTCTGACCAATTAAAGACATTTCATTATTCATAAATTACATTTTCTTGAAAAAATATTTTTATTTTGTTTTGAGAAAAAATATTAAAATAAAATGTTGGAAATTTTAAAAAATGTAAAATTGAGTTAATTTTTGAAATCAATAAATTAAAATTATCTTATGGTGAAATCAATTTATATTTTCGAAATGTATTTTTGTTTAGTAAATAATGAAAATTACCGATTTTCAAATATTGTCATTTCTTTTAGTTAAAATAGGTAATTACGATGTTCTGTGATATTTTGGATATTATATAAAATATAAATACGGTACATTTGTTTTAGAATAATTTAATTAATTTCATTATAATTATTATTTTTCATGATTTATGGTATAAATTTATTTTTACGCATAAAAGCGTGGTTTTCATAAAAAAAAATTTAAGTGCATAATGTTTAGCGATGTTAATTAACTATAAAAAAAATAATTATATATCTATATATATTTATACATTATATATATATATATATGAATTTTAAATCATATAATGGTTCATGGAAATAAAATAATTAATATGAGATCACATATTTCACGACGAACACATTTTTCTGAAAAACCACTTATCATCATGCATTATGGGATTATTATAAAACGAATTTATAAAAAATATAGTGAATGAATTTGATAAATTTGATTCAAAAATTTCAATAATCCTAATTAAAATTATTTAATAAGTTCAACTTAATTTTTGGTCATAATTAATAGTTAAAATAGTAAAACACTGTTACCATGGTAAAAGGATAATTTGTGTTAACTTAGAACAAAAATAATTGATATGGCCATTTTTTATCATAATTATAATTATATAAAATTACTCAGTCACTTATGACCATATTAAAAAAATATGGGAATTTTTTACATGAAAGTAACCTATATGATAGTTTAAGAAAAGAAAAATACAAAATATCATTATATTTGTTTTAAAAATATATTACGTGTTAACATAAAGAAAAGTGATGTTTTGAATGAATAATAATGGTTATTTTTAGAATACTGGATTTATTTTTTTTATATTTATTCTTTTATAGTTTTTAGTGATTATATAATCAACTTAAATGCATATGCACTATTGATACAATATTTACTCAATTAATGAAAAAAATAAATCATATGATTTTAAAAATATTGAAAGTAACATAGTTTGAAATAATTACGGTGTTCCAATTTTTTTAGAAAAAATTTATATTTTTTTATATGTGAAATTGTTATTTTTAAATTCAATCTTTTAATTTATGTTTTTAGTGTAAAATTAATAAAATAGTGTCAGAATTGACATTAATGATATTTTATAATAAAAATTATATTATTAAATGATTTAAAGCACCTAAAAATATTATAATTTGATATGTAATTGGGATATGGATGATAGTATCTACTATAGTCCATTTATGTGTAACTATTATTTTTTAGGAACATGGTTGACCCCTAATGCCTAAAAATATTTAATACCATGACAATTGTCAAAATGGCTTAACACCTATTAAAAAGATATAATGATGTAAAAATCACCTAAATTATTATAATTTTTATTGTATGATAGTTTTTAAATTAAAAATATTATTATATATGAATCTAATAAATTTTTATCCATTTTAATATAGAAATTAATTTATATTAATTTTATACGTTATGAAATTCCAAGAAAGATAGCCTCCCCTCTCTTAATAAAGGGTACAACCTCTCATATTTTAATCACAAATAAAAGGCCTATTATTTAATAAAATTAATATGAAAATTCAATCCTAAAATACATAACCATTTCCACGATTTATTTATTGGATCCGAAAATAACCCCTGGAATGCTTTTGGGGGTAAACATTTGTTGGTAATCCGAAGAAGAGGTATAGTTCTTAACCAAGTGTTTTAATTTTATTTATTAATATATCTTCGTAAAGTATTCATAAACCATGATTAAATAATAACACGACTATATTAAATATATTTATATATTATTTTGTTAATTTAATAACATATAAAAATCTTCTCTACAATTAAATGGGAAAAAAAGTTATCATTCTTGTGTACGAAGGACAGCCGCCTCATGATTCGATGTAAATCATTTTCAATAACCACCTATAAATCAACTTATAATTATGGATTTAATATAAATATTTATATATTATTTTAATGACATATTTACCATTATGGATAATTAATATAACTTAAATTTTCATAAATTTTTATTCACTAAAAAATAATAACACCGTTCGTGCGTACGTATGGACTACCACCTCTACAAAGTTATGTGATTTGTTTTTATTCCCCACATAACATGGATAAAATATATTCGAATATTTAAAGATATAATATGTTATATACTATATGATTAATATTTTGGAATGTTAAAATAAAACATACCTTATTTATATAATGAACATTGAAATGTTGAAATGTTACTCATGTGTTGATACAACCTACCATCTCGATGAATGTATCATAGTTAATTCTTTATAACCATATATCATGGTCGGTTATAATAGAATATTTTATTTAACAAAATGCCAATTAATTCATCATTATTTATTTTTTAGATGACGTAATAATGAATACTTTAACCATAGTCAACCAACTGAAGTAATTTTAGTCATATGTGTCGAATAACATCAAATCATCCAATGTGAAAATAGTCAATTACGTAATTGCATATGAAAATATATTAAAGGAATGATAAATTATTAAACGGTTTTTAACTCAGAAAATAATTAACATAATTTTATTAATCATTAAAATAAATGATGTACGTGATGAGTTCAAATAATTGTAAGGGAATTTCTGTTAAAACCCATCTTTTAAAGGTTACATTCATTGTCTTTTTATTCCATTAGTATGATCCTGTAAATAGTTCAATAAAATTTTTATTTGTGCTTAAATTGATTAGAAATGTAAATTTTTATCATAATTTACACTATTTATATTGCTTGGAAAAAATAATATATTTATGCATTTACCTAAGGAACCTTCTTTTAAAGAAGTCCAAATTTAATGTTTTCTTTTCCAAGTCCCATTCTTCTATGACCATGTTCTTTTAAATTATCCTTGAAATTTTTTATTTTTTATAAAATGGATGACAAAGTAATTTTATTTTCTATAAATTAATTTCTTTACATTGTTTATTAAGAGGAATATTTCTAAGGGTTTACAAATGCTAAAATTTACATTAAAATCCTCATTTTAAATATTTTCACTATGTATAATCTAAATCTTTTTCTTTTATTTACATATTTTTTAGATTATTTTATTTATGTATTTATATAGAAATAAATGAATCATAGAGTCAAATTATGTATATTTTTACTCTCACAAAATGGTTATAAAAAGGAACCTCTTTATATATTTGATACAGAATGTCTGTTCATTTATTTTATACTAATTTTTTTGACATTATTTAAAAAAGTTAAAATGAGTTCTATATTTTAATATATATGGTTAAAATTAGTTTCCCCACCTTTGTAACTATAATTATGATTATTTTTTTATATTACATTATTTCTTCCAATAAAATCCATCTTTTCTTTCTATAATGATACATTATTTTTGAAAGTGGGTTGTTAAAAAATTAAATGGTATTTTTATTTCCCAAAGTGTTTTTCAAATGGATTATAATTATTTTTCAAGTGATTTTTGTTGAAAGGGTTCCAACTTAAAAAAAATTTATTGATGATATGGTTCTTGTAATTTTTTTTGATAATGTTTGGGCTCGGTATAACTTATGATAATGTGTGGAACGGATATATCTAATATGATGGGTGCACTTAGATAAATCTATGATTCATTGTATGATGATTATGTTTAACATATTTCTATGTTGGAAGTAAAACATATGGTTAATTTAATTGCAGGGGTTCTATAATGGTTCTATGAAAAATATGTCCCAAGGCACCTACATGAATATTATTTACTTTCTTAAGAGTTTTTATTGAACTCATTGATTTAAAATGTAAGATAATGTTATTCTACAATGATTATTCCATTTTTGGATATAAAGGTATGTTTTTATGATTTTATTCATCACATCACATGTTTTATAATAAACCATCATGATTATGATTTTACATTCATGTTTTATTTTATAAATTTTTATGGAAAACTTTGGAGAGTAAATATGATTTCATGAGTTAGTATTTGATTATTTTTAAAAAAAAATTATCATGTAAAATAAATACTATAAATTATGATATAATGGTTTTAAAATGAGTAATGGGTTTCAATATTTAATATTACATTTATTTTACTATAATTTTTGAGATCAATACACATTTTAAAATTCTTTCCATCTGGTTTTAGGATGAGTATGACCAATTATAAAGTAAAGTTTAAATTTATTAATCTTTTTATTAAAAAGAAAACATGTTTCATTTTAAATGTATTATATTGTAAAAACTGATACAAGGTAGAAGTGTCAAATTCAAAAAAAATATATTAGATATTTATGTGTTTTTGATGAATTATCTAAGACTATAAACTAAAAATATCCTCTCACGTGAGAAAAATAAATCATTAATTAAAACTCTGCATTATGTAATTTTTTAGGCTGGGTAATTATTAGTAACATCAAAGAATAAATTTGGTTTGAATAATAGTTAGATTTGGGAATCACATTCCTAATGAAAATCTCCATGAACATATAATTTGTTATAAATTCAATAACGTATGATTTATAAATAAAAAAAATTATTTATTTTTCATCATTATAAATATATCATTTTCAAATAAAAATATTCTTGAAATATTTTTATTACTTATGAAAAATTTATATTAATATTTTACTAACACATCCTAAAATGTACAATGATATAAAATGATATTCACATTGTATTTTTACAGAAAACAATATTTTATTTGCTAACATTGAAATTATAAAAGCAAAAACATACAAGCACTAACCTCTGATACATTTTATTCTAGTCATAATACGATGATACGATAAAAAATCATATATTTAAAAAATATATTATATTTATTCTTAGAATGAATATTTAAAAAATAAATAATTTCATCTATACCTTATATGATATTCTATGTGCTTCAATTATTTTCTTGAAAAGTATTATTCAAGAAAATTTGACATTAATGTTGGTGGAATATAAATCCTTCATATTTTAACAGACTTCTAGATAAACAGTTTTCTCCTGGATAATTTTTTTCCTTGTCTCCTTTTGAAACAAGTTATAAAATATGATAAATCGTATACCATGTTTTTTTAATATATCATCTAAAATTATTCATAATAATTCTATTTTCCAGAAAAATTTACCTTATCAGCTAAGGGAAATTAGATAAATATATAAATAATTTACTTATAATAATATGAAATTGAGATATCCCTTTACATTCAAATATTTTATATAGTATAACTTTTCTTCCTCGCTAGATTTAAATCGAGAAGCGTTATCAATTACTCCCAGATTTTGAACTCCTTTATTCTCGAAAACATTTATAATGTATAAATGTTTTCATATATACCCTTAAAAACAAAAAAAATTATTTAAATATTAATGACACATTACATGGAGACTATATGGAGTTTTTAAAACAACTAATGTTATTCCAAACAATTGCATGCTATGGAATAATTACCCATTCATGAGGAAAACATTAAGTACCAATTTCCTCAACTAACTTCAAGATGAAAAAATATTGTGCATTAAACCGAAATGGTGTTATTTTAGTTTTAGATTTTATCCACTTATAACATTAACACAATACTAGATACTATACACTATATTCCAAGTAAATAATTCACAAGATGTTGATATTATCATGTATGAAGTGCCCAGATCAGTGTGAATCACTGAGAGGGGGAGGGGGTGAATCAGTGATCCTTTAAAACTTTTTACTAATTGATTCTTATCAATTAAACCTCTATGGCTGGTTAAAGCCTCGATCCACTCTTCTTGTATCTCTCAACCTTTCCCGAATGATGCAGTAATGAAAAGGCACAGGACACAAGGATTTACAAGGTTCGGCACCAAAGGCCTACATCCTTGCCATGCTCTCCCAGCATGGATTCCCCATTATAACCTGTTAAAATTACAATGGTCGATACAGAGTCCCACTGTATCTCTCCTGAGTCCCACAGGAGGGTCTTTATACTGCGTCCCACAGTGTTACCAGAGTCCCACTGGCCTGCTCCAGAATCCCACTGAAGACTTCTTCTCCCTGAGTCCCACAGGGTCTTCTCTTGGCTCCTCGAGTCGCACGAGTAGCTCTTCTTCACTTTAAGGTCTTCAAGTATCTTCAGCAGTCTGGGATAAAGACTGCTGGCCTTGCTCTGTACCTCTGATCACTTGTGATGATCAGGGTCTTCTCAAATACTGCAAACTCAGACAAACAATATCTTTCACTTTAGTCTGGCTCAGTCTCAGTTGCACACCACTGATTTAGCACTGTTCACATGTGCACGTGCATGCATGCATGCATGCACTCCTCCTTTCCTCTTCTTGGTGCAGTAGACCCTTAGAGGGTGTAGTCAACTATAGCACACACCTCCTTCACAATCTTCACACACTATATTCAAATTGCTCACACACTAAAAGTGTGTTATACTTTAGTGTGGGTCCTCCCTTTTCTTCTTCTAAGTGTATACACACTTCTTAGTGCACACACCTAGGTTCGGCCACTTTGCTTTGTTGTTTTGCACACACAACTTTGTTCTTTGCTTTGCACACACACAATGAGTGTGTATTTGGCCTCCACTATTTTTGCACACCCCAAGCTATGCCTCGGCCTTCCTTTCAAATGCACACACACACAAAGTGTGGTGGTCTTCACTTTACCCACTTGCACATACCCAAGCCAAGGTCTCGGGTTCTTCCTTGTTCTTTTAATCTTCTTCAATGTGTGCACTTCACTTATGCACACACTTGGTTCTCCATTTTGTACACACAAGGGCTACGGCCTCTTTGTTTTCTTTTTGCACAAAAAGGCACAAAGGTGTTTGTCTTCACTTGGTGCACACACAAGGCTATGCCTCGGGTCTTCTTTGGTGCACACCCACTGCCACCTTATTGTAATTGCACACACAACCCGAACGTGTCCTTCTCCTTATGCATATGCTAGGGCCACGACCTTTCCTTGTTCACTTAGCACACAAAACACTAGGGCCTCGGGTTCACCCTCTTTGCACACACACTGTCCCACAAGATGTCAGGGTGAAAGGGGCAACCGTGCAAAGCCTTGGATGCTAGGCATCACGCAAGTGCTTGGAGCACAAGGCGCGCAAGTTGCACTGGCCAAGGGGCGCACAAGTGCAACCAGCCGCGGGCGCGCAGGTGCAACACCGCGAGCTCTTCCTCCTGTCGCGCAAATTCGTGAACAGAGAGGGTGACAACCTCGGGCGCGCAAGGAAGCGGCGGCCCTGTGTACTTCCTGCTGCGCAAAGATTAGCGCGCAGGGGACTTCACCGCGCAAGTGTGTGCGGGGCTTCAAACCTTCGCGAGGCAGAGATATGCGCTCACGAGACTTCAAAAATTCAGCGCATCAGCAAACTTCTCAAGCGCCTCAGGTCTTCTTTTTATAGGCGAGGAGAGCCTCGGTCCATCTGCGTGTGATATCTTCAAATTCCCGAAGATTTCGGATCTTTAAGATTTTCTCCAAAGCTTGTTTGCTCTTTTTATTTCAAGCGGGTTCCTTCACCTTCGGCCTTCTCCACGTACATGAGTTTTAGAACGCATGCATGGCTCTGTTTAAGCCCATCTCATGCAAATCATCAACCCGGTGCCTCGGCAACTTCGTTTGCCTCGGCCAACATCAAATTCCCTCATTTGTTGCATGCACGTGTATTTTTGGGCATGATCCTGTTCGTTATGGCCAGACGAGCGCGAGGGTGGCTTCACTTCGATCAGCGGTGGCCGGGAGCTCGAGAACGGGTGGTCGGATGGCCTCTGGTTCAGCGGCGTCGCGGGAGATGCCTCGGCCGAGCTCGAGGTTGAGGATGAAGCCGGGGCCGTCGGATCAGATCCTCAACGGCCTGGATTAGATCGCGGCGCCGCGGATGGATCGTGCGGCGCAGATCAAGCGCGCGATGGCTCGGACGGCCAGGATCTCTTCCGCGGGAAAATCCCGCGTCCCACATCGAAACGCCGGCCATTTTTCACGCGGTTTATCAAATAAGCGCTGCCCGCTTCACCGCAATTGAACTCCTCCCTCCACGGTGCCGCCCCGCACCGTGTTCTCCCTGCGGGCGCGCTCTACGCCCAATCTCTGCTCCTGCGGGCGCGCTCCTAGCGCCCACTATGCTCCTCCGGCGCGCGGGTTTCACCACCGCATGTCCTCGGGGGCTTATACACGGCCCCCTCTGCCTCTGCCGCCCGGGCTGGCCACATGGGATCCCCCCTTGGGCGTGGCGCCTTAGGCCCACATGTGCCTTGGGGGTTGAACCCTTAAGGCTGGCCTTGGCTGGCCAATTTTTTGCAAAGGCATGAGAGTACTTTGTATAAAAAACAAAGTAACCACATACATAATGTGAAATGCCAAGTGCCACTCCAAGCCTTCTTCCTTTATTTTTCTTCTTAAGAATTCCATCATTTCTCCTCTCATATGATCTCAACTTAGGAGGTGGAATTCAAAAGGTTCATCTTCATCAACCGAACTCCTGAATCACTTATAATCTTCAATGTTCTTCCTTGATCTAATCAGAGATCAATTGGATCTTCTTCTGATTCACATGCACTAAGTGATAGTGCATGGACTTCTTTCAATCCACTTCATCCACTCAGTGGTTGTGGATGGATCATTTCAGCTCCTCATGCATTGTCAATACAATGCATGGTCTTCTAAAGCTTGTTGTGACATTGTATCCAGTTGATACAAGTTCTTGGAACTTAAAGATCAGTTCAACAATCGTCTGATGTACATGGAGAATGTTTCAACCATATTCTCCAATGCCACTTAGTGAATCTCCTAAGTGACATGCATCTTAGTACCATGGCCATTCTCCTTCACCACCAACACCATCACATCCTTTGACATTCACATCTTGACTCCTTGACATCCATTCATTCCAAGACAACTTCATGCCTCATTGACAACAAATGCAACACATTGCACTTCAATCTCCCCCTTTGTATTTGTTGTCAATACACTCCTTCAGCGCATATGAATGGGTCAATATGTGTGCCAATATTTCTCCCCCTTATTGGCAATCAAATGCAAAGGTGTGGGGTGGTCCTCGTCCACAATATCTCTTCCTCCCTTCGAATAGCATCTTCTTGAAAAACTCTAGGAGAGGGATGATGTCACATGTTCTTCTTTAGCAAAGAACCTTTAGTTGATCAACTCTAAGTCTACTTGGGCTAACCCGGTGTAGAAAAAAAGAGTGATGTAACCAAGGTACTCAATGCTGTCCAACATTCACTATACATGTGAGATCATGCTTCAGGGGTTTGAAATTTTTTCAGATATAACAATGAATTGCTAAATCCTGCACATACTTCACAAAACTCATTAGAATGTTCAGTGCAATGATAAAGCTCCCCCTTTCATCCATTTGTCTTCAATCCATACTCCCCCTTAATTGACAAGATAAACTCAATTAAGAAACAAGGGATGAAAGTATGATTGGAATACCTTCACTTTTCTCAAGATGGTATTAATCTAAGAATCCCATCTTCTTCAGATTAGCTCCCCCTCAAGGGGTGCACTCCATTCTTTCCAAACCATCCTTCAGATGAGAATGATCATCATCTTCAATTCCCTACAATGTCAGCACATGTAAATACAAGTGATTAGGGAATAAGATGGAACCTCCTTGGTTCATCAATGTGAACAACAAGGTTGAGAAGATTCTCTCAACCGAGATGTCCCATTTTCACCAGTCTTCACACTTGCACATTTGATCTTCATTGATGATTGTGCTGGTGTGGATCTCAATACATCTTCATGTGAAATATTCTTCTTCCCTTTTGCCCTATCAATTGCCAGAACTTTATCTTCAGCTCTTTGTAGATCTTTGGCAAGTTGCAACTGATTTGGCCATATGACTAGTAAGTCACTTGGAAGTGTGGCCTCAGTTCTGGATATTCCACATGGTTCTTTTGATGCTGTCAAGCTACCTTTCTTAGGCAACTTGTTTTCAATCAATCCCTTCTTCTTCTTCTGGATTGATTGTCTGTTTGAGTCCAGTCTGCCTCTATTGAATTTCATGGATTCTTTACAAAGATCCATGATATGTCCTTTCTTTCCACAGTAGAAGCATTTCTTCTTGGTGGTCCTTCTGGATGCATCACCCTTCTTGGATTTAGACTCCAAGGTCTTCTCTTCCTTTTTCAAAATCTTCTTGGGAGCATCTTCCACTTTCTTCTTGCTTCCCAAGGATTCTTTCTGAGCCAGGTTCTGTGATCTTTTCTTCTTTTGAGCTCTGGATACAGTTGGAGATTGACATGTATCATTTTGACCACTTTTGCAAACATCCCAGATGTTGTCAAGCAATCCAAATCTGTTAGCAGTAAACAGATGTCTCTGGACCTATGGATGATGCTTCTTTTCTTCTGGCTTGCTCCCCCTTGGCGTGGGCTTCCTTTGTGCTTTGACATTCAGTGGATTGTACCAACAATCCTTTGCACAATGCCCATACTTGTTACAACACCAGCATTGTCCCACGAATCTTGACCTCTTCAGTCCTTCTGATTGTAGGGTACTTTTCTTGACCTGTTGTGCTGTTTCAGGAGAGCTTTGCTTCTTTAATGTCTTCATCCATATTTGTTTGGAATTATTCTTCCATCCTACACTTTGAGTAGAAACACTATTAGAAACATCAGTACAAGATGGGATGGATGGTACCTTCCTTTTAGAAGTTGTTGCACTTTCACTAGAGGATGTCTTTCTTTTAGAATCATCCTTCTCAATGCATACTTGAGTGGCAACATTTCTTCTACTAGCTGACTGGGAGGTTTTGGCTTTGGGTGATTGCTGATTTTTCAATATCACCTCCAGTTCTAAGCACTTCATGTTGAGGGAGTTCTTCTCATCCTCAACGAATCTTAGCCTAGCTTCCCAATTCTGTTTCAGCTGTTCCATCTGGTCATCATGCACCTTCCGTATTTCATGCAATGTGTTGTCAAGCTCCTTCACCCTTTTGACTTTTTCTTCAAGTTGAGCATCTCTGACATTCATTGAAACTTTGTGCCTCTTTTCCAGTGCATGGAAAATTTCTTTGATCATTATCATAAAGATTTCTTTCTCAGAAAGTCTTCTTTGCAATTCTTCAGCAGTGTCTTCATACATTTCATTGCAAAGGGAAATTTTTTCATCTTTGGCTTTCACTAGCTTTCTGAGAGTGTTGGATATGCCAACCCTTTTTTCCAACTGATCTTCCATTGCATTGGCTTCTTCTTCTAATTGTGATTTTTCTTCATGAAGATCATGGATGCCTGTAGCTATACACTTTGCCACTTCCATGGGAACTGTCTTCTGAAGATATTTGAGTGCACTCTGAAGATCATTCATTATTTCAACTTCATCACAGCTAGGACAGGCTTTCTTCATCTTCTTGGCCTGTTTCTTCTTTCTATTTTTCTGAGTCTTGGCAGATATCTCCATTTGAGGCTGGTCGCTCGTTTCCTCAAATCTGCACTTCATGTAGACTCCCTTGGATCTTTTAGAGGCAACCTCCCTTTGATACCAATTGAAGTGCCCAGATCAGTGTGAATCACTGAGAGGGGGAGGGGGTGAATTAGTGATCCTTTAAAACTTTTTTTTAATTGATTCTTATCAATTAAACCTCTATGGCTGGTTAAAGCCTCGATCCACTCTTCTTGTATCTCTCAACCTTTCCCGAATGATGCAGTAATGAAAAGGCACAGGACACAAGGATTTACAAGGTTCGGCACCAAAGGCCTACATCCTTGCCATGCTCTCCCAGCATGTATTCTCCATTATAACCTGTTAAAATTACAATGGTCGATACAGAGTCCCACTGTATCTCTCCTGAGTCCCACAGGAGGGTCTTTATACTGCGTCCCACAGTGTTACCAGAGTCCCACTGGCCTGCTCCAGAATCCCACTGAAGACTTCTTCTCCCTGAGTCCCACAGGGTCTTCTCTTGGCTCCTCGAGTCGCACGAGTAGCTCTTCTTCACTTTAAGGTCTTCAAGTATCTTCAGTAGTCTGGGATAAAGACTGCTGGCCTTGCTCTGTACCTCTGATCACTTGTGATGATCAGGGTCTTCTCAAATACTGCAAACTCAGACAAACAATATCTTTCACTTTAGTCTGGCTCAGTCTCAGTTGCACACCACTGATTTAGCACTGTTCACGTGTGCACGTGCATGCATGCATGCATGCACTCCTCCTTTCCTCTTCTTGGTGCAGTAGACCCTTAGAGGGTGTAGTCAACTATAGCACACACCTCCTTCACAATCTTCACACACTATATTCAAATTGCTCACACACTAAAAGTGTGTTATACTTTAGTGTGGGTCCTCCCTTTTCTTCTTCTAAGTGTATACACACTTCTTAGTGCACACACCTAGGTTCGGCCACTTTGATTTGTTGTTTTGCACACACAACTTTGTTCTTTGCTTTTCACACACACAATGAGTGTGTATTTGGCCTCCACTATTTTTGCACACCCCAAGCTATGCCTCGGCCTTCCTTTCAAATGCACACACACACAAAGTGTGGTGGTCTTCACTTTACCCACTTGCACATACCCAAGCCAAGGTCTCGGGTTCTTCCTTGTTCTTTTAATCTTCTTCAAAGTGTGCACTTCACTTATGCACACACTTGGTTCTCCATTTTGTACACACAAGGGCTATGGCCTCTTTGTTTTCTTTTTGTACACAAAGGCACAAAGGTGTTTGTCTTCACTTGGTTCACACACAAGGCTATGCCTCAGGTCTTCTTTGGTGCACACCCACTGCCACCTTATTGTAATTGCACACACAACCCGAACGTGTCCTTCTCCTTATGCATATTCTAGGGCCACGGACTTTCCTTGTTCACTTAGCACACAAAACACTAGGGCCTCGGGTTCACCCTCTTTGCACACACACTGTCCCACAAGATGTCAGGGTGAAAGGGGCAGCCGTGCAAAGCCTTGGATGCTAGGCATCGCGCAAGTGCTTGGAGCACAAGGCGCGCAAGTTGCACTGGCCAAGGGGCGCACAATTGCAACCAGCCGCGGGCGCGCAGGTGCAACACCGCGAGCTCTTCCTCCTATCGCGCAAATTCGCGAACAGAGAGGGTGACAACCTCGGGCGCGCAAGGAAGCAGCGGCCCTGAGTACATCCTGCTGCGCAAAGATTAGCGCGCAGGGGACATCACCGTGCAAGTGTGCGCGGGGCTTCAAACCTTCGCGAGGCAGAGAGATGCGCTCACGGGACTTCAAAAATTCAGCGCATCAGCAAACTTCTCCAGCGCCTCGGGTCTTCATTTTATAGGCGAGGAGAGACTCGGTCCATCCGCGTGTGATATCTTCAAATTCCTGAAGATTTCGGATCTTTAAGATTTTCTCCAAATCTTGTTTTCTCTTTTTATTTCACGCGGGTTCCTTCACCTTCGGCCTTCTCCACGTACATGAGTTTTAGAACGCATGCATGGCTCTGTTTAAGCCCATCTCATGCAAAACATCAACCCGGTGCCTCGGCAACTTCGTTTGCCTCGGCCAACATCGAATTCCCTCATTTGTTGCATGCACATGTATTTTTGGGCATGATCCTGTTCGTTATGGCAAGACGAGTGCGAGGGTGGCTTCACTTCGATCAGCGGTGGCCGGGAGCTCGAGAACGGGTGGTCGGATGGCCTCTGGTTCAGCGGCGTCGCGGGAGATGCCTCGGCCGAGCTCGAGGTTGAGGACGAAGCCGGGGCCGTCGGATCAGATCTTCAACGGCCTGGATTAGATCGCGGCGCCACGGATGGATCGTGCAGCACAGATCAAGCGCGTGATGGCTCGGACGGCCAGGATCTCTTCCGCGGGAAAATCCCGCGTCCCACATCGAAACACCGGCCATTTTTCACGCGGTTTATCAAATAAGCGCTGCCCGCTTCACCGCAATTGAACTCCTCCCTCCACGGTGCTGCCCCGCACCGTGTTCTCCCTGCGGGCGCGCTCTGCGCCCAATCTCTGCTCCTGCGGGCGCGCTCCTAGCGCCCACTATGCTCCTCCGGCGCGCGGGTTTCACCACCGCGTGTCCTCGGGGGCTTATACACGGCCCCCTCTGCCTCTGCCGCCCGGGATGGCCACATGGGATCCCCCCTTGGGCGTGGCGCCTTAGGCCCACATGTGCCTTGGGGGTTGAACCCTTAAGGCTGGCCTTGGCTGGCCAATTTTTTGCAAAGGCATGAGAGTACTTTGTATAAAAAACAAAGTAACCACATACATAATGTGAAATGCCAAGAGCCACTCCAAGCCTTCTTCCTTTCTTTTTCTTCTTAAGAATTCCATCATTTCTCCTCTCATATGATCTCAACATAGGAGGTGGAATTCAAAAGGTTCATCTTCATCAACCGAACTCCTGAATCACTTATAATCTTCAATGTTCTTCCTTGATCTAATCAGAGATCAATTGGATCTTCTTCTGATTCACATGCACTAAGTGATAGTGCATGGACTTCTTTCAATCCACTTCATCCACTCAGTGGTTGTGGATGGATCATTTCAGCTCCTCATGCATTGTCAATACAATGCATGGTCTTCTAAAGCTTGTTGTGACATTGTATCCAGTTGATACAAGTTCTTGGAACTTAAAGATCAGTTCAACAATCGTCTGATGTACATGGAGAATGTTTCAACCATATTCTCCAATGCCACTTAGTGAATCTCCTAAGTGACATGCATCTTAGTACCATGGCCATTCTCCTTCACCACCAACACCATCACATCCTTTGACATTCACATCTTGACTCCTTGACATCCATTCATTCCAAGACAACTTCATGCCTCATTGACAACAAATGCAACACATTGCACTTCAATGTAAATTCTACTTTAACTCATTAAGATCCATGGAACATTTCCTTAGATGAAAATGTAATGAATTCCCAAACCATAAATAGCTTTTTAGGAATCCTTCAACATCTCTTTGTTACTAGCATAGTCAATCATATTGAGTATATGAGTGGAGAGTAAAAATAAATAGGTTATCATGTGTTAAATCCCATTCGAACCCCAACAAAGTAAATATATAAATTTCTCAAGAATCTTGTTTTATATTTTTGAAAACATTAATAATTGATTTTTTTAGGATGGTATTTCACAAAAACATACAATCCCACCCCTAAACTATTTTTATGTTACAATTGTTAAGTGTTTCATACATTAAGAGTTTCTTGGGAAAGATTGATATCAAACCCATGATGGATGATGGTGATGTTATTAATCTATAATAAAATATTTTATTAGATCACCATCATTTTACAATAACTTATAATACGGAATTTTTTTAATTTTATCCCATTAAAATTATGTTCTCTTTATAATCACATCATATTCGTTAGTTGTTAATGACCCTATTTCACTATGAAATGATTTTGAGTTCTAATTTCTCACACCACCGATAAGTAACCAGGTTTTTACTTAGGTATTTTCCTTTAATTGTTTTTCTAAATAAATAATTTAGACCTAAGATGGACGCCTAATGAGTTATCACTAGTCTTAGGGTTGTTTGGGGAATTTTTGGAGCCCAAAACCCATCGTTTTGGGATGACTGGGCAATTTACACAGTTGGTGCATGGTTTGGCTAACTATATAGATGAAAATTTATTAACAGAACAAAATCTCATGGTATTTGAAAGATTTTTGAGCCTAACCATACAAGTTTATATTCTTTAGATGTTTTTGTATATGTTTTTTGCATTGTTTTCCAAACCGTGCGAACAAACCATGAACATGCTTTTTTCTGGGTAAATTGTTTGTTTTTCCCTTAATGATCTAATTAAACCCATCATCCTCTTATTATGAGTTCATGAGGGATTTACCTTAATGGATCTCATTATGGGATATTTTTAAACTCCAAAGAAAAGGATTGGATGAACTCCTTCATTCAGGATCTGATCGAGCTTCTGTTCGTCACATTGGATGCGCAATGGTAAGTTCTCGAGTCCATTTAAGCCTTTCTCCTTATATTTTTCTCCCTAACTAGTTATCATGGTGTGAAAGTTTTTCCCACCCCATAGATATACTCTAATATGAATTAATTCATGTTATGATTCTAGAGGAGAAGGATCATACAACCCAAAGGTCGATGGACTATATGTCCTCACTCAAGTTCTTTGATTTTGGAATCGTCATGTGAGGACCCTGATTTCATCTGGTTCCATTAATAGAATTTATATTCCATGCTAATGGTCATTATAATTGTATGGTTATGCTCTTTCCAAATATGTGCCTTATTGATGGTATTTACTTCCACAAAACTCAACAACACATGTAGGATGTTTTGACATAATTGGTGTTTTGGTGTTTTGAAATGATAATCCATTGTTCAGGTGTACCTTGGACTAATCGTCATAAGGGTATGATTTTCATTATTAAATGGATTGATTTATATTTTGAATTTTATAATGGAATGTACCATGTTTTCTCATTATTGACCCACATAAGGTAATTTCTTCTATTGATAATTAAATGTGAAACGAAAATTTGAAAGTATGATAAGTAAAAGACTTGACCAAGTTAACTCTGAATGATTGTTATGTTGCATGTCTGTAGAACCCCTTACCACATTAATTGAAGGTAGGAGAATTTACCTTAATTATTAAATAGTCTTAAATTGGAATTAATAAATGTTACTTGCTACATGGATTTTTCACACTAACAAATTGGAAGGCTTGAATCCAATGGACTTGTTGATTTATTATGCCTTAATTAAAAGTTTCCATGATACATGACTGTATCACACTAATATAAAGAATGTAATGAACCAAATGAAATATTCAATGACTTCATAAATAATTAGGAATTTTCTGACTATAAATCAACTGAGATTGGTATCAAGGAATTCCATGAGCACTCGGGAAACCCATTTTGATTCTTGGATAAGACTTGCTTAGGATGTGACCAACATAGGTCATGATCCTTGTATAGTATTTGGATGCCTAGTATAGAATCGTATGATCACGTAAATATTATTACATGTTTCCCAAGATACACTTCATGGATCCACCTTGATAGGTAGGGGCCATGGTCAATCCAATTAGGCCCAATCATTTCATTGCCTTGTTTTACCTTTAATGAACTCCGTGGACACTGTAGGTGTGTCATTGTGGAATTCCATGGATTTTTCTCCTTGGATTTCACTATTAACCTAATCCATGAAATAGTTATTAATGAAATTTTGACCCTAGAGTTCTACATTATCTGGTTTGTAGCTTGGAACATCACTATTAAATGTCATTATGGGTTTCCTTGTAATAACATGGAATCATCACTATTGTTAACATGACACTCATTTATGAACTGGAAATAAAAAATTAATGAACTAGTGGTATTCAAATGCCAGCTGAGGTCTAAATCCGGTACTTGGGTATTTAATTATGTTGTGAAGTTTTACTTTATATATTCATGATTTTACTCTATTACATTACCATTACACGGTACAAATGTTATAGGCACCATTCGTGGTGGCCCAAAGAGAATTATCTCACACCCTCTCCGGGTTCCGTTTGGTACCCAGAGTAGATTACATGAATGAAGGTGTTGAAAAAGGGTAGTGTATTCCTTCAAACACTTGATTGCTTTCTGTTTAGTATGGATCTTGATATCAGAGGATCGAGTTGGAACTCGGGATTCTTGAGATAGTCTTTTTACTCCTTATACCTTTTTGGAACATGTTTTTCAACTGTCTTTTATCCATGATTTCCTATTTTAATAGGACATGACATATCATCGTCATTTTTTATTCTTGTATGTTATTCAATTTAGTTTATTTTTTTACTATTTTCTATATTTTCTATTGTTCCTTATATTTACTTGTATTTCATTCGATATTTAACTATATTTTTTATCTAATATGTTACACTCTATTATTGGCGGCATAGTATCCCCATAGACACACCCTAGGCCCTCACAGCTAGTTGGAAACCTCTAGTGTCGGGGAGATTCTCTTGAGGCCATGTGGCCCACTGGGATTAGGGACCTATTAAGTGGCATCTAGGCTTGGGAATTCAAAAAGTGGTATTAGAGGAGTTTCCTTTTTTTCATTACTATTTGGAGACTAACAATTAAAGATTATGTACAATGGGAACTTAGTCATAAGATGTTCTTTGGCGTTTCGAACCAATGATGGAGGTAAATGTAGTGTTACATAAATTTTAATTTTTGGTCTATTTTTCCTATTATTGTAGACATTATTTCACCGTTTAGTGACACATATGATGTGTGTAGTTGTTTACTATTACTATATTTAGGGATTTTTTTTTCATCACTGGCTGCTGATATAAGGAGAAGGATCATTGTTACATGCATCACTAAAGGCACCTATGATTTTCAGGTCATGTATATTTCCATGTAATATTGGTGAAATTCACTATTTATCATTGCTAGATATCTCTGTGACTATTTTGTAATGCTGTAACAATTAGATTATTATATTTATACTATTGGTTATGATTAAGTGTTTATATGTATAAATTCAAGAGATGTATGGGCCCCCATGGGTAGAGATGAGTAATTCGCCGAGTCTATCCATTATTCTATAAATAAATGGGTGTCATTTTTAGTGATAAGGTGTATGGGCATTGATTGAACAGAAATGGAAATCCATTATAAAGTAATTCATGACATCTAAAATGAGTTTTTTTAACATTATTATCCCACCTCGTCATTTTTATGAATGGTAATGGAGTAAACCTCATTATTAAATGTAAAATCAATTGAAAATTATACGTGAGAACCTATTAATACCTATCAATATAGGAATGAAATTGGGGTAGTGTTATTTAGGCAGTGAGTTTTCTTATGTTCATCTTCCACTAGTGTCTCTATATATATTCTTATAAGCTTATTCTGAGGTATGTTCTTAGCATTTTTAGACCAAGGCCCCCATGATTTCCTTATATCATGCACTAAGAGGGTGATGATATCCATGATCTAGAGATGGTGGGCCATAATCCACCAATTAATTCCTCCAGGAGTACCACATGATGCACCGCTTGATGTTCTTGATTTTTTAATTGTCTCTCATGTTCATGGTAGTTTCTTGTGACTGATGAATTCCATGCATGGTGTTACACGAGTTGGACCTATGATGGTTGACCAGACTTCTGATTTCAAGTAGTAACATCATCATACCTTTTTTAGGGGTGTCATTCCTTATGTCATTGCATCTTGGCTAGAATCCACCCTATCAACCTTTGAGCATCTTGATATGCTTCCAGAGTGGAAGATAAAACATTCCACATACATGCTTCAAGATTCAGTAAAGCAGTAGTGGGATATGATTTCCTAGGATGGTTTTCATCAGGGCATGTTATGGTTTTATTTATATACTACCTTTAATGATCAGTTCTTCCCTCGAATTCTGAGATATAACAATGCAAAAGATTTTATACATCTTGAGTATGGTTCTGTGTCAGTTATAGAAAATTCTGCATATATCACAGAGTTATATCATTTTTTACCGCTTCTAGCTAGTGAAGAGATTCCATGTTCTAGCCACTTTGAGGATGGGATTGTATATGCAATCCATATATAGGTAAATGTATTTCAACTTACTACCTTCTTTGAAATAGTAAATCAACCTCTTATCACTAAGTGTAACAGGAAGGACAAATATATTATAGGGTTTAAAGAATCGGTGTCGTGTCAGGACAATAGTTCTTCTAGTGGCATGAAAATTTCTCTCACGGTTTCTTTTTAGGGGAGTGACAACAAGAGTGCTTGTTTCGTCAGTTCCAAAGTGTTTCATTAGTTTGGAAGATTGGGAAACCTAATGTCTCATTGTTATAGAGACCAAAAGGAATGTCGGGATTTTGGATGCATTGGGAATCTTTGGTGTTTCTAGAGGACCTTTTCACAGGATTCTAGTTGAAGAGGATCTATAACAGATCCAACATCTAGAGAATGATATTTTTCACCACGCCAGATGGTGATTGGTATTAGTACTGGCATGTCTGGCTAGGGGGAGTTCGTGTCCATAAAATCTAGACCCCTAATCACTAGAATCACCAATAGAGCTGTTACAATTGTGGTAGTCCATCTGTTTTCACAAGGTCAGGGTTATGGTTAGTTTCATTCACTATAGCCAATACCTGTGGAATGGGCTATGAGACAATCTACGATATGAGGTACTATTCATGTGGTGTCGACTATAGTATCTGATTTATTTGATATAGATTCTTTGAAATATTTTGTCGATATATCTATTATGGAATGCCTCGTATTTTGGATAAAATATCACTATGGTGTAATGAGAGTAGATACATCTTTAGGGGTATGAAAATAGAGATTATGCTAGTGTGGGGGATCTCCCCTTGAGATATGTGGTTACCCTTTATTATGGATCTTTTTTCTTCTCATGATGAAATTATTTGATTTCATTCCTGGAATGAACTACATGGTTCTATATCGTGATTTTGTATAATTCTATTGCTATAGGGTATCATTTACGTCACCATAGGGTATCAATTATCTACATAGGGGTGATTGGTTTGTGCAGGCTAGTAGAGATGGATAGGAGAATTAGGGGCTAGTTGGAGTGACCATCCTTATTACAAATGTACTAATGGAGGATCATGGTTTATTAAAAGATATGTTTCTTCCAGTACTGGATTGTTTCATGGATGTCTTTCCCAACAATATTTCAAGATTACCACCTGAGAGAGATAGGTAGAGTTTACAAAAGATCTTGTTCTAGTAGAAGCTCCAATGTCCATTCCTTTGAACCAGATGAAACCTACAAGGATCTAGGAGATCAAGTGGAAACCAGAGTATTTATAGGCCAAAGGATTTATAATGTCCAGTACATTGTCATGGGTTTTGCCCATGACTTTTACAAGATGTTATATGGAATATTATGTTTATGTGTGGATTACAGAAGGTTGAACAAGCTTACAGTCAAGAACCTGTTTCCACTATCGTGTATAGATTATCTCTTAGACCAGCTTTGTGGAGATGTGGACTTCTCTAGGATTGACCAGGGACCAGGTTATCATCAGATGTGTGTTTTCCATCATACCTACCTCATACAAATTTCTATAAAAGGTATATTTTGTATGAGTACCTTGTTATGTCCTTTAGTCTTATGAATGTACCCACTTTTTTAATGGCTCTGATGAATATTATTTTCCACCAATAAATGGATTCTTTTGTTTTTATCCTTTTGCAAAACATCTTGGTGTATTATCATACTCATACCAATTATGCCAAACAT
Organism: Viscum album; assembly: GCA_963277665.1. Classification (NCBI taxonomy): domain Eukaryota; kingdom Viridiplantae; phylum Streptophyta; class Magnoliopsida; order Santalales; family Viscaceae; genus Viscum; species Viscum album. Next base: position 1,717,961,481 of record OY728136.1, on the reverse strand, counting down.
CTTTTTTTCATTATGATTACAATGAGAGAGCATCATATTCATGCCATGATTTTTGAATTCCACTTCTTGATTGACGATGTTCACTTCTTGGGCCATATTATCCCATAATTAAGAGTATTTGTTGACAATGAAAAGGGTAGTGATGTAGTTTCCTAGGAGAATCCCAAGAACTATTTTGACAGATGTAGTTTCTTGTGGATGGAAACATTCTATAAAAATTTCATATAGGACATCTCATATCTTTCTTCACCACTTACTGGTATTATAGTGATGTGTCTTAATGTTATTTGGTTAGTAGAATGTGATAAATCTTCTTTTAACTAAAACGGAGGCATGTCTCTTCACCTATTCTGGTCATCTGGAGCCTAGATAAGGTTATACCATTATCAATGATGCATTAGGAATAAGCCTAAGAGAAATAATGAGGATGTAGTATAGATTCATTGCATAAAAATATCAGTAGTTGAAGCCTCATGATAGAAATTACCTGACACACGACCTTGAGCTCTAAATAGTTGTCCATGCCTTATGTTTCTCGGGACATTATTTGATGGGTGAGCACTTTGTGGTGTACACAGGAAAAAAGATCCTAAAAAAGGTATTTTCAAAAAAATAATTGATCCTCAAATCATAATGATGGGTTTAATATATACTACCCTTTGATTTTGAGATTGCCTATTCACATGGGAATGGAAATGTAGTCACTGAGGCACTGATTTGGAAAACATGTACACATGACATACAAGATGCCAATGATGAATGGAAGTTAATAGCCCTTTTTTCTAAGATATATATAGTGTTTCATGATAGTCACGAGTAGTTTTAACTCAAATTATTGACAATTACCTACTCCCTCCTTGAGAAGTTAAAGGGTGGTAGTTTTTAGATCCTTAAGGGTTGGTTCTCTATGAGAGTATTTCAAGGGATAACACACATCCGAATTAGATAGTTGAAAGATACGATGTCCTATGTGTACGTGGACATAACTAGGTTCCTACATATATGAGAGAGGATTTAATGAATGAGTCACACACTTCTTAGTGGGAAGTTCATCAAGAAATCTCCAAGTTGTATTGAGATATGCGACGCTGTTATTGGTGTCAAGGGATAAAACATAAAATAGTACGCTTTATCATAAGGTGTTACACCTTTTAGAAGGTGAAGGTAAAGCACTAGAGATCTATAGGCTGGAAAAATCCACTTCCAGTCCCAGAAAAAAATGGGAATATGTTGCTTTGGATTTAGTAGTCGGCTTACCAAAGTAATTGAGGGGGTACATATGCTATTTGTGTAGTCATTGACCGACTAACAAAATCATTCCACTATATTCATATACGGGAAAAGTTATTAGATGATGATATAAGAATATTGTATGTCTATGAGATCATTTAACCACACATGGTCCCTTGTACTAGGATTTTAGATAGGGAGACTCATTCCACATCACTGTTCTAGCAGGGATTATAGAAATCTATGGATACTAAGGTAATTTTAAGCATTACCTTTCACCCTAAAACATAAAAATAATTGGAACAGATAATACAGGTTATATATAATGTTATCTAATAATTTTTCATTGATTTCGGATGTTCTTGGGAGAATCATATCTCTCTCATTGAATTTTTTTTTAATAATAGCATTCAATAGATAATTCTGAAGGGTCCTTTTGAGGACTGGTATGGTTGGCTATGTTATTCACCCCTATGTTGGCTAGTGGCAGGTGGGGCATCCCAACTATGTCCTCATCTTATTCAGGAGACTTTAGAACATGTTCCACTCACCAGAAATCCTATGAATACTACTTAGTCCAAACAGAAATTTTATGTTGATCTCTGTCGGTGACCTCTTTAGTTCAATGTTGGGGATCTTGGTTTTCTTTAGGTATATAATAGGGTAGGTAAAATATGGTTATTAAAGAAGGTAAAACAATTGTCTCATTATGTAGGGTCTTTTGAGATTCTAGAGAGAGTCGGGCCAGTAGCCTATTTGTTGTTATAACCTTAGTGGTACCATGCCATGCACGACATATTTCATGTTTTACAACGTCACAAATATAATGTTGATCTAGCTCCTAATTTTGTTCCTGAGGAAGTTGAGTTAGATGTTGATACTACTTTAAGGAATATTCAGTATGCATCATCGACCAGAGCATAAAGGTTATCTGAGAAAAGTATATTCCTCTAGAAATAGTACTATGGAATCATTGTTGCGTATAGTAAAATTATTAGGAGGGGGAGGCTGACTCATTTTCTCATTAGACAAAATTGTTCTCAAATAGTGTGTTTATACCATTGGAAGGTGAACATAGGGATGAGTTCTTTCAAGGGGGATACTAAACGTATATTGGTTTTCACTCAGGTAAGAATCATTTAAATTTTGTTCTAAATATTTACTCTATATCTATTATCAATTCCAAATAAGTTACAAATGGTGTTTGTGGTTTTTGGGGCATGTTCAGAGCACAAAAATCATAATTTTTGGATTAAATAGACATGACGTAGTGTTAGTGAACAGTTGGAACACAATTTGGATAACCATGTAGATGGAAAGATCTGGACAGAACCAAATCACAAGGTTTATACATTTCCATGAAGCCTAAATGTGTTAGTAACCCTTCATCCCAGGTAACTGTGAATGGTTTGTGCATAGGTTATCAAACCATGTGGAAAAACCATGCATAAGACATTTTCTCGATAAATTATCATTTTTTACAATAATTGTCTAATTAGAACACCTACTTCATATTATGAGTTCTAATGGGATTTACCTCAATGACACTCATTTTAGTGTTTTTGAGTGAAAACAAAAGGGATTGAATGATCTCCTTCATCTAGGATCCAGTCAATGTTTCTTTCATCTTGTTGGATGAACAAAAATCAGTACTTTAGTCCATTTAATCCTTTCTCATTATATTTTCCCCTTAACCTAGTTATCATAGTGTCAGAGTTTTTCCTCTATTATTAGATATACACTTATCCAAGCCAAATTAATGTCCAATACTATAGGATATGGATCATACAACCCTAATATGGGTGGTCTATAACTCATCCCTCAAGTTCATTGATTTTATAATTGTCTTGTGGGGCCCAAAAATTTCATCGAGTGTCGTTAATAGAATTTATATGCCAGGATTATAATCATTAGAACCATATAGTTATGATCATTCCAAATATGTGACTACTTGTTAGTGGTTATTCCTATAATGATCAATATCCCATATAGAATGTTTTGACATAATTAACGTTTAGTGTTTTGATACGTTGAGCCGTCGTTCGGGTGTGCCTTGGAATTCATTTCTTATGGGTAAGCTTATCTATACTAAATGGCTTGATTTATTTTATAAAATGCATAATTTCTAGTACCATGTATTCACATCACTTTCATACCTAATGTATGTGATTCAATTAATAAATACATGTGAAATATAAATTGGAAAGTATTCTAATTATATGAATTGTTCATATTAAATGTGAATGATTAATAGGTTTCATATCTATATCACCCCTTAACTAATTATTGGAAGGTAGAAGAATGAACCTTAATTAATGAATATATTTTTAATATAATTAATAAAGGATTCATGCTATATGGACTTGTCACAATAATGATGGAAAAGATTGAAAAAAATGGAAATACTCATTAATTATGACTTGATTAAAAATATTTATGCAAATTTACCTTATCGCATTAATGAAAGGCAAGGATTGAACCAAATGAAATATTACATGACCAAATAATTATTTACTAATTTCCTAACTCGAGATCTCCATGGAATCTTATCGGGGAATACCATGACCCCTTAGGATCCCCATTCCAAATCAAGGATACAACTTGTTTACGTTAACACCCACCTAGATCCTGATCCCTGTCGATTGTTTGGATGCACAATATGACACCATAGTTTCTCTTCAATATTTTTACAGGATTCCTTGGATACACTCCTTGGATCCAGTATTGAAAAGTAGTTTCCATGGTTATAACCCATTTGGAACAGTCATTTGATAGCCAAGTTTTACCTTGGATGAACCTTGTCGACAGAGTAGGCATCTAAATGTGGAATTATGAGGACTATAATCCATATATTACACTCTTATGCTTAGTTGAGCTACAATTATTACTTAGTTGGTGACCCTTGAGGTCTACATTGCATAATTTATTACAATAGAACTTCATTATTAAATTTCATTATACGTTTCCGTGTCATAACATGGAACCTTCACTATCGTTAACATGTGAATAATTTATACACTATTAAAAATAAATTATGAACTAGTCATGTTCAGATACCAGTTGAGGGAAGAATCAGGTACATGGTTATTTATTTACATTGGGTTGCTTTATAATCTACATGTTCGCTTGCACACTGTTACATTTTCACTATATGGACTAGATGTTATAGACACCATTGTTTGTGGCCCATTGTGATTTATCTCACACGCTCTCTAGGAAACAATTCATACTCGAAGTGGATTAAATGCAAGCAGAAGTTGACCAAAGGAAACATATTTCTTAGAACACATGATTTATAGTAGTTTAGTATATAGCATGATAGCAGAGGACCGAGTTGGAACTCAGGATTCTTGGGATAATATTTTAATTCTTAATAATTTTGTTAACATGTTATGCCTATTTTCCATTATCCATGTTTTTTCAGTTTTCTAGTAACATGACATATCAGTATCAGTTTTTGTATGATTTATGTTCTTCCAGTTATTCTAGTTATTGTTACTGTTGTCTCTATTTTTCACTATGCCTACTGTTTACCTATATTTCTTCCGTTATTTACCTCTCTTTATATTTATTTACATGATACACTCTCATAATGGGGGAATAGTCTCCCCACAGACACACCCTAGGCCCTTAATGCTAGTCGGGAGCCTCTACGTATGGTGAGATGCACTTGAAGCCATGTGACCCACTGGGCTCGGGGCACATATTATGTGGAATCTGGGATCTGTACGTAACACCACTTGGTTATTTTGATATCACATCATACTAATCATATAATATATGTCTATTGGAATGTTGAGTGTGTAACTCTCTACCCAATCCATTATTTAAATAAACTCAGCATTATTTTTGTAGTAACCTAATACTATTAGGGTATCTCAAGTAAGTGTAACTGAAAGAAAATTACACGAATGATCACTTAATTATATTATTTCCACCCATTATATTCTTTTCCTTCACAATATAATCCATGAGAACCTATATTTTACATGACTACCCAGTTATATTATTGGGATATTTACAAATGCCATCTATTAAATAATCTAACACATATTATTTTAAAGGGGATTTAATATAAACATAATATCACAAGTTATTCACTTTTTTTGTATTCATTATTATAATGGTTTAGTTTTTATTATTATTTAATCCATCTGATCAATATATTCAAGCCATATTCGTTCATAACACTTTACACAACTCATAACACATATTACTATCCCAAATTAAAAGATAATTATATATATACATATCTAAATTAATACAATGAATATGGTATATGAATCCCTTTTAATCAAATAAATAACAAGTATATATAATTATGAATACCTATATGAGTAATCCTGGAAATACCCTTACTTTTCAAGACAAGTCATCTGCCTCCAAGCTAATAGGAAATCTAACCCAAAGTCCCTCTACTTTGGGATACTTTACTTAAGAGTGTATTCAATTTCATCGTAATTATGACACCTAATATGTAAAAGTATTTATTAACTACTTAATTTTGTCTTATAAATCAACATTATACAATTTCAAGGTATATGAAAACTAAATCCATAATTATACACTCCATTCTAATCCATAGATGCATGTGTGATTACATTTAATTTGTTTAAACACCTTTAAACTAAATCACACAAATATATTCATAATATAAAAAATATATAACTATGAATAATAAATATGGAAATAAACGAAATAAATGAAAAATTATTTATATAAACCTGAGATAAACAAACATTGAAAAATCATTAAAAAATAAACACTTTATAATTTACATATCCATTATGGACATTAAATAATTAAATAAATATATATTTTTTATATTTATTCCAATATGAACATTAAAATTTATTATTTATATAAAATTTACATTAAATATATATTATTAAAAAAATATAACCATTTTATATTCCAATTTATATTTTGTGAATAATCTACATAAACTACATGCCATATATTTAATTATTTTTAAAATTATGATAAAATCAATAATCGAAACACATTTGGATGTGGTTTAAATAATATCCCAAATATGTGTTTAATTTTCACAATTTAGACTCAAAAATTTTGAATGGTTCTTAAATTAAATATTAAATCTTTTAAATTTTTTTCTTTTTTAAATTATATGAATTATATAAATTACCCTTATGATTTTTTTAAATAAATTATATCCATTCGATGAAGAATTCCATTTAATTTTAATAAAATTAGTTTAATATTAACATTTAATATTTATATATACTTATTTGACAACTATTTCATAATCATTTATTAATTATCAATAATATTTTATGATTAATTAATTTATAGACACCGTTATAAATAAATAAATATCCCAAAAAAAGTATACAATTTATATGAATTTATATATTATATAACACAATTCATAATTTATATTTTATAAAAAACAATTGTTCTTAGATATATCATTTTAATGATTAACATAGGCCCTATGTAGGATTAAAACCATGACATTTATAGGAATAAATCAAATTGGGTGACCTTGTGTGGGAATTTACAACTCCATTACTTGATAATAAATTGGTTCTATATATTATTTTAAATTATATAGTGAAATCCTTATGTTGTATTAATACTGAGTTATTCATATATGAGTTATGACCTTCTTAAGAATGATTCTGCATCCACATGAGAAAAAATGGCACCACGTAAATATAACATTATATGATATGTTGTTACGTGAGATTAAACATTTCACAAAATGACTCACCAAAGATTATTTTTGGTCTTAGTAATATTCATATGAATAAATCCCACTGGAAAATGAAAGATTAATTCATTTTAGAAAATTAAATCATAATGTGGTATTAACCTATTGGGAAAGCCCCTATTTGGTATTAAAACCACATGACATAAAATTAAACATGGATCAAACTATGATAGGTTTCTTCTTATAATTAATCTATTTCATTCAATGCATTATTAATGATACATACTAAATCATTTAAAATGATTCAGTGCTTTTTTTGTTGTAATGATTATAACATAATTTTAAATAATCATTTCTCGAATCAAATGTAGTTTATAGGATGTGAAACCATATCTAGGTTTATTGGGATCAAAATAATAACATAGATAAATCAATTATAGAACCCACATATTGGATCACCATTCCTAAATACCAGAAACCATTTTTCAATAGAAAATGATGAAACCCGCATGTGTACATATCATTGAGGAGTTCCATTAAATCATTAGGCATTATATTATATTGATTGATATCACTAACTAGAAAAAAATTGACTAGTATTTCTATGGTCTATCCATGATCTAACTTGAATTGCTCAATGATCAATCATGATCCTCTCATTGCCCATGATATGTTAGTGACTCACTCAAGTAAAGTGTGAGGAAGATAGAGAGCTCTAGATAATCAAATGATATCTCATAAGGGATAAGAATTCCACCATGTTGATGGAAGTAATAGTTTATATAACCCACATTAGAAGCCCAACAATGACATGGATTTACCATAATATTATTTAATGGTTGAGTAAAGCCATTAGTTATGACCATTTCAAAACTAATTACTGGATCAGTTCCCACTTATTTCAACACCTCAAAAATGTGAATTAATGATAGCTTGTGTGATTATATTATTTAATGTTAACATTTAACATTCTACTTACCATATAAATACAATGGATATCATTACCATATTTCAACCTATTCAAATAAATTATACCTTATGATCTATAGCTGTTCGTATAATACTACTTACAGGGAAAATATGCATGATATATTATATCATGTCATTTTAAAATAACCATATAATTTTTTATGATATATCCAAATGAAACATATGTGTAATGGTTTTATATAATAACTTCTTCATTTTTTATTATTCATCTTGATGATATTTTTTTCTTTTCATATTTGTTTATTAGTTTCTTATTTTTGTTTCTAACATTGTTTAATAGGTTGGGTATTCATTTTTTAATAATATTATCATATTTGATATCATTATCCTTATCATTTATTTTAATTTTACAATGATAAATATTAATTTGGGTACCATGATGATGATGGAATCATGTGATCCATATATACAATCAATGCGATCTTTCATTTTATATTGAACTATACAGTTTCCTCCCTTTTGGAATATTTTTAATAGTTGATTTTCTTATTTTTGTATTTATATAAAATTTTATATTTATTTATTCTTTTATAAAGACTAGTTTTATCATGGAAAATACTTTTAAGGGATCTCTCCAATACTCAAAATAAATAATTTTGTATCATCATATTTTTATTTTAAATGTATTTTTTTATTATCATTTACACTCTACCTATGGCTGAATTATATATGCATGCATGAGATATGATTTGTGGCATTTCGATAGAAAAGGAAAAATTATTTTGGTTTTTTAAATTTGTATCTATTAATCAGAATATTGTTATACTATATTTAATTGGGTGTCTCACTATAGAGATCTAAATAATGGATTTATAATATTCTCTTGGTGGGTCTGTTCTCATGCTTATTATGGGTTATATGACTGGAAATAATGATATGAAGAACAATTTAACTTAGACAATATTCTTTAATCTATAAGAACAATCAAATATTTATTTTCTTCATAATGAAATTATTACATATATATAGAATACTAATATTGAAAATAAAACAATATCTCTTGGTGGAGATTTAGTAATTTCTTGCTAGATAAGTAATGTATTTCTACATAATATATCTATTTGTGATGCCTATTCTTAAACACTATCCAATTATCCTAAAATTATAAAGGTCCTAAATAATCACTAAGTATGTTATGATTATAAAATATGTTACATAAAAATATAATTCAAAATGATATTAATTAACGAACAATGTGACATGTAAAAAAATATTTACTTATGAAAATTATGAGATATTTAGGGATAAATTGTTTTGGAATAGATGTTAAATTTAAGGTATTTTATATTTAATTAACAAGTAAGATTATTTTATTTTATATTTATTTTTCATTATAAATGTATCTTTAATGGATTAATTTCAAACTTTAAGTAGTTCAATTCATATAACCATAAAAGAAAATAAAAAGATATCTAAATCGTGTTAATTTAATTAGCATGGTAAATGGAAATTCTGGTAATTTGGTTTAAAAATTAAATTATGATAACCATAAAATAATCTAAAATCATTAATAAAGCTTATTTTATGAGTATATATCATCCATAATCTTTAAAGGGTGAAATTTATAACAATTTGGGCCACATTGATGAGATTTTGACCATTATAGTATTTTATTTAATGAGAAATCTAACATGTCACAAGATTGTTTCCAATAAGTATAATAATTTTTATATGGTGTAATACGAATGATATATTCATCTGTAAATATAATTTTGCAAGATTAATGATTTATAAACATGATGATAATTTATTTTTAATATTACTAAATAAATTATTAACTAAAATTCTTACACAACGCTATTGTAGTAATTATTTAACTAAAGGATTTATGAAATAAATGGTTTAAAAAATATTAAAAGAAACATAATTTAGGTTATTTAATGTTATCCATGAATTATATAGATAAAAATGACACAATTAGTATATAATAACTTTTTTTTAAATATTCTCATTTCTTTGATGTTTTTAATGTCAAAGTAATGAATGGTATCAAAATGGAAAAAAATTCTATTTTAGGGGATTAAAATTTTATTAAATTGTTTAAAAATAATTAAAATAGTAAATAAAAAAATGGTATAATATATGTTATAAAATATACTAACTTGATAATTTATAGACCATTTGGTTAAATTTTTATCTTGAATAGTCTTATTGTATCTTTATAATTCATGAACTCCAAAAAGTGAACCTCCCCCCAATTATAAAAGGAACAACATCCTTCACTTTATTTACACCGAATTAAGGAATATAGAATGCTAAAACCCACTGATTCAACATATAAAAATCATTATCTTTGTTACCGATAATTTAGTCCTTTTCAAAATACCGACCCAAGATGCCTTAAGAATATATCTAAATGATGTCCTCCAAAGAAGTTATAATCATCTTCCCTGACTCTTCCATGTTGATTTCATCTTCTACAACCCATTAAAGTGTTTTTGAAAAAAATATTAACATAATATATATATATATATTATAATATTTTGATTATGATATATCCATATGACACATTTTTTCCATTATATATAAAATGAATGCACCATAAATGCATACGTGCAGCTTTCCATCTCCACGTAACGATGCAATTAATTTTTCACCACCAATTTACCTTTATGGATATAATGATGGAAATAGTGGATATGTATGAAAATTATTACATTATAATGATTCTATTAAATTAATATATCACATATTTTTCTACCTATAACCCATTAAGGGAATGATACCCTTGCTTATACGTACATACGACCTACCATCTCCATAAATCAATGTGGCTCATTTTCCGTATCCAACATTTAATAATGGTTAAAAAATTACATTAATAATTAAATATAATACTTATAGAATGAATATATGTTGAGATATGATTAATTTATATCACATTTACATGAACCAGAACTTACGTGACAAAAAAACACTAGAAAATAACCTGTTAAAACCTAAAACAATGCTAATAATGAAATATTATTAATAACTGAGTTGTAAGCTGTTATAGAAGGATTATATATGATATAATAAATATGAATATGTTTATGTAATTAATTAATAACATGATTTAAACCTTTTAAAATGATTTTAAATTTTATTTATTTAAAAGAAAGTGTTGGGTAAGGGCTTTCATTTAAATTTCTACTCCATTGAGACATATTTTTTATTATACACCTGTTTTTTTTGTATGGTGTATATAATAAAATTTTATGTAATCAAATTAAATATATATTTATTCATGATTATTGAAGTTCATTTCAAGTCTCATTTCATAAATAGTTTCTATATTTTCTTCCAACTTTTCCTCTCTTTTGAATTTGAATCAAAGAAAAAAATGTTTAAAAGAAAAATATTATCTTATTAACATTTGGTAAGATATATTTTTTTTATATATACATATATTCATTAAAATATTTCAAAAAAAATCGTTACACTTCAATAATTTCAAATCAAAATAAATTTTGAAGAAAATTTCACTTTTTTACGAAACGGTTTGAAATAAATCATTTTGTTATTTTCCAATTGTGGTACTTTGTGATTTTACAAGAGTAAGTTTGAAAAGAAATATTTTTACCACATACAGAATGAGATTATTTTTCCACCTTCATGAGTAATATGTGTTTTTATGATTTCATTCCTATTTATATGTTTATTTTCAATAAAAATATTCTACTTTATATTTGTGATGTTTTTCTTTTAAATAAGTCATATGAGAAATAAAAAGGTTATTCTGCCAATAAAAAAATTTAATAATATTTAAATGGAATTTATATTCATTATTGAAGACCCCTATGTTTTAAATATTAACCACTTAGGATATATTTTAATGACACAATCCTTTGACATGTTTACTTAATTGAGACCAATTGATATTAAATTTCTTTTAAATAACCATATTCTTTTTTTCATGGATATGATGATTTCCAAAACTATATACCATTTGACATAAAATGTTTTACTGTTTAAATATTTGTATTGAACGAGTATAATATTGATGAATATTTATTCATTAGTCAACATATATAGTAGTTGATAAGGAATATTATCTATAAATTGAGTTGATCATTCAATATACAAGGAATACTTTGAATATTAAGTGATGGGTGGGGCCCAGTTATAGATAGCCTACTAATGCATTGATAGGCCTTAGGAGACAAATCAGTTGCCCATATTAAATGGTACCTTACGCATAATGATTGAATGGTCTTATTAATGGTTCTAACTGTATAGATATAATGATGTTTGAGATCATACAATCTAATATTAAGAAACTATATCATTTTGAATTAAATTTTTATTATCCAAATGATTTTTACAATTATATTACATGTTGATTCTGATTATACACAAGTAATTTATTAAATGGAGTTTATTTCAAATTATTTTCATTTATATAATGATCATGTCTTATTTTTTCATGATTGAAAAGTTATTGATTAAATGTCATGTGTGTTTAGTTATTACTGTTCCATATTAATTATGCATTAATTGACTCATGATATATTTCGTTGTATGTAACCATTTCTAAGCATTAATGTTCATCATTTATTATGTTTCCCTTCCCCAATATATGAAGAAGGATATTTTGAATGAGTTCAAGGATGTTGATTTTTTCCAATACTGTGTTTTTTATTTTATCCACGACATAAAATGGGTATCTTGTATGTATATGGTTTTCCAAAATTAATAAAATATATAGTCCTTTGTGATGCATTTCATTATATATTTTAATTTTTAATGTTGTTAAGACAATGTCTTGTTTTGAATTTTATGTCTTTTGTTTTAGAAATTACAAATCTTTTTATACTCTTCTCAAATAATGATTTTCCATTGAATATGGTTTTATGTCTATCGTAATAAATTTTCTATTCATACTGAGTCTGGAAATTGTACTAACACTGTCAATCATACTGACTTTGTCTATCATACCGACTCTCCCAATCGTACTGATCTATCATGTACTTACATTGTTTATCATACGGACTATGTTCTTCATACTGACATTGTGAATCATACATACTTTTCATCATATCAATAAATTTCACTAAGTAATATTAATTATACTCATATTTTAACTTTATCACATACATGATTTTATTCACATATCAAAACCAATGATCTATATTAATCAAACTAATGTTATCATTTTCATATAACTTTTGTATTAACCAAAACAATGTCGTGGAGTTACATATAAACTAATTAAAATGATGTCATGTTTTCTGATTCAATATGACCATCACAATGACAGATGTCTAAGTCCCTCTAATTTTTCTGGAGGAATATGACCATTGGAGATGATATTATCATTGTAACTTAAGCCCTATATATAGGAATCCCATTAATGAAGATATAATAACTTTTTATTTTTTCAAATTCTAGAGAGAGATGCGCTGACTTATATCTTACTTCCTATGAAAGCCATGTAATTACAAAACATGAGTGGCTCATTCATAAGTTTTGTATTTCATTAATTAATTTTTTTGAATCGTGTGACCGATCAGGTGAAAATGATCTAGGGATACCGGGGATAGGTAGATGATGCGACTGATATTCTTATCAAGGGCTTCCAAGTGTTTGAAAGATAGGTACTAATTACATGTAAAATCGAGGGCTTTTGGGGATAGAAATATGGACTTTCTGATCATAGTATTGAGGGCTTACCAAGGTTCAGGTAAGACAGACCATTCACTCTATGTGAAAGGATACCCTTCCCTTTGGGATAAAAGAATTGTAATACTTTTACTTTCAGTTTCTATTTGTATTATAAAGGGAATTGTATTGTTTCCTATTCCTATTCATATTCATTTTAATTGTAATTCTTTCAATTATGATTCCTTCATTTAGCTTTGTATTAATAGATTATATATATTATATGGTAGAATATTTTTTATTTGTATCACTCTATTAATTGTATTCAATTACAATATAATTGTTTTACATTACATATAGTATAAAATTATATAATATCTATTAGATCCAGTACTATTGTGGTAAATTTTTTTGAATGTAAATTGAATATGTTTAATACCTCTTACTCTAAGTTCATTCTTGAGTGTTTAAATACAATGTTTTTAAACATACATTTCAAACCCACCCCTATTGTATTTTGCTATCCAATATACATAAAAATCCATATTATGATCTAATAATTGGTATTAGAGCAGGTTTCCTCTAATTTTTATTATCTTCATTATTTCGTTTGACAATGAAATTATATTTTTATGACAATTTTTTGTTTATAACTACTTACTACAATAACGTTTGGAGTAGAAAAGTATTGTTTTATAATATGGAAGGAATGAATATTAGATCAATTGAAAACCTAAATGCAACTGGACAACATATTTTTATGGTATTGATTATGAGTACTGGAGAGATCAAATGAAGACTTTTGTTATTAATACTAGAGTGGAAAACTTTATCATGCTTATCAGAGGGTACAATATCCCAGATAAGGAAGTCAAAACATTCACCAATCAAGATAAGAAAAAATATCAACCAAATTATATGGTACTCAATACATTTTTATGTTCTACGACTTGGAATATATATAGTTGTATCTCATCATGTGAAGCAGCCAATTGTATTAGGAAGAAACATGAAGCCACAAATTTTGGTACATCTAAAGTTATAGAAAAAAGAAGAGCAACGTTTTGGGCAAGATATCATTGGTTTATTTTTGTTTTTGGTGAACAAGTATGTACGGTGCAACAAAGGTTTATGAAAATCCTCAAAATTCTTCAATCAATCAGTGAAATGAATCTTGATGATGAGGCACTTGTGGAAAAGATAATTGGTATAATACCAAATGAATAGAAATCAAAAAATACATTTACTGAGGAAAACCTGAAAGTTACTCAAATAACATTGGATGAGTTATTTGGAACTCATCTTCCACACGAGAAATGATTGAAAAGAGATGTGGATTTCGATAAGAAGAAGAATGGTAATGGAGGTGTAGCTCATACTGTCACATCCAAAGCCAAGACACCAGAAAGGATAACCCAATCCAAAGAAAAGAAAGTGTTTATATCTGAATCAAGTGATAGTGAACAATCTGATAATGTGTTTGGAAATCTTTCTTGAAGTATGAACAAGATAGTTTTAAAGATAATCTTTTAATACAAATTCAAAAAGAAAAATAGGAATGATATGAAAGGCTCAGAAGTAACATGTTGTGAATACAAAAGTGCAGGTCATATTAGGATATATTTTTCATTACATAAAAGAAAATACAAGAAAGATAAACATTCCTAAAGAAATAATAAAAAGTATTAAATGTAAAATAAAAATAAATTATTAATGGAGAATAATACATGTAGTACAGGTGGTGGTGATTCATCAGATGATTCATTAGAATATGAATCTTCTGGACAAAGGAATATTGGACTTATATCCAGACTACCTATTAAAAATCATTGTTCCATAGACAAGGTACACAATGATGAATCCCTTACAAATGATTCTTTAAATTCTAATTACCCTGATGAGAAGCATTATTAAAATTTAGATGAAGGATCCTCCTCAGCAGAAGAATCTTTACCTTATTTTAAAAAATTATCCCGATTTTCTAAATTACTTCACAATGAAAGCTCAAAACTATAGAGGCATCATGATTTGGAAAATTATAGAATATATATTCAAAAAATTAAATATCATATCTTTCATAGGATCTTGATATGAGAATTCTTTATTTTTATAATATTTCAAAAACCCTTATGGGAGTAAATTCTGAGAAGGATAACTTTCTAAAGACTTTGATCAACTTGTTTTATTGAAAAATGTTTTAGAAACTAAAAAAAAATCCAAACTAATTTCTTGTGAGAATGATGATTTATTCATTAAACTAAAATCCTAATTATATTATCTAAATAAACTTTTATATAAATTCTCCTTGGGTGGAAAATAATTTTATAAAATGTATTCTTTAATTCCTTCTCTTAAAAATAGTTCTGGAATTTTATACCCTCACTCAAAAAAATTTTTTTGTCATAAATATTTTGTTCCTCAAACTTCCCCATTTTGTAATAAAAGTCATTGTGGTGGATATTGGGTATAAATATTTCATTTAATATAACTCAATAATTAGGTTTTCATAAATATCACTTTTCAAAACAAATGTGGATTCCCAAAATTCTTTTATCTAACATTTACAGATCTAAACATGTATGGGTTACAACAAACTAATTGTTTCTTTTTCTGGAAAATAATAAGTGTACTAACAAAAATAACATTTCATACATTGATAGTGGTTTTTCTCGACACTAGATGAGAAACAAATATTTCTTTGAAAAGATTGTTGAATATAAAGGTGTAAAATTTTCCTTTGGAGACAATGATCAAAGAATGATTGTTGGTATAGGTAATTTTCTTTCCTTAGTAAATTATTTATTTAATATGTCTAATTATTCAAAGGTCATAAGAACATTATTATAATCATAATTCAATTATGTGATGAGTATTCTGTGTGAATTTTAGGAATGATATGTTTTTAGTTCCCAATTTTGAGGATGAATTCATTCTTTCTGCCCATAGGCATGAGAATGTATACACGCATAACATAGAAGACCTTAGGAGCCAATACATACCTATACTAAGTGCAATGGAAGACTAATCATGGTTAAGGCATAGAATTTTAGGACAATGTGACCTTAGAAACATTTGTAAACTATCTAAGAAAAGACTTGTTAAGGATCTAATAGATATTAGGAACAATTATTCACAAAATTTAGTCCTTTCCAATATGAAAAGAAACATAAAACTATATTTAAATCAATCAAGTAATTTTTAACATTTAATATATAATAGTTACTGCACCCCGATCTTTTTTGTCCTACAGAAACTGGATGCATTGGAGGAATACAATGTATTTGTTTTATTTGATGACTACATAATATTTACATGGTTCTATTTTCAAGCAATGAAATATGAATCGTTTTTTTATTTCAAAACATTTTTTCCTCAAGTTAAAAATGAAAAAACTACCACTGATAACTATTTGTAGTGATCATGGTGGTAAATTTCAAAATTCGGATTTTGAAACTTTTTTTAGTAAGAAAGGCATTACTCACAAATTTTTCTCTCTAAGAACCCTCAACAAAATGGTGTTGCTGAGAGAAGAAATCATATTCTCTAGGAAATAAAAAGAACCATGTTCAGTGAATACTCAATTTCTATGAATTTCGGGGGTGAAGTAGTTATTACTACATATTTTTCTATAAACTGTGTTTTAACTAGACCATTCCAGAATAAAAAACCTTTTGAATTGTGGACTTGCTGAAAACCTAATGTTTTGTAATTCATATTGTTTAGATGTAATGTATTCATATTGAATACAAAAGAATATTTACATAAGTTTCCACCCAAATCTGATGATGTAATATTTCTAAGTTATTACAAAAAATCTATGAATTATAAGGTTTTCAATATAAACTTTTGTATTTTTGATGAACCAGTGCAAGTTTAATTTAATAAAACTGACACCATTGTTTTTAAAAAAATCATTACAAACATCAACAGAAGTATTTTCACAAACTGATTATCAATCTATGATTGAAAACTCTCCTGATAAGGAAAATACTCAAGAAAATGTTTCTATAACATCTACCCTAGAGGAAATTCTATCTTATGATGATGAATAGGTTTTACAAAACCCAAATCAATTGTTACATAGGAATCATCTTAGTCATATGTTCATTGGTGTTGTAAATTAACCTATGTGGATCATAAATTATTTAAGGAATGAAATAAAAAATATTTCTTTTATATATCAATTTTGACCTAAATCTTTGAATGAAGCCTTAGGTGATAAATATTGGATTAAATTAGTGTAAGATTAACTAAATGTATATCAAAGAAATGAGGTCAAGACTTTGGTCGAATGACCTAAAGAAAAACTGTATTTTGTGTTAAATGGGTTTTCAGAAACAAATGTGATGAGAATGGAGTTATTGTAAGAAGTAAATGATGGAATGTTACTAAGGGATATAATAAACAAAAGGGAACATTGAATGAAGAAATCTATGATCTAGTAGCTAGAATTAAATCTATTATTATTCTATTATCCTTTGTTGCATACATCAATTTCAAAAGATTTCAAATGGATGTAAAAAGTTATTTTATTAATGGTCTATGAAAGAAGAAATTTTTGAAGAATAACTTCTTTGTTTTATTGATTCAATACATTCTGATCATGTTTTTAAACTTACCAAATCATTTTATGGCCTTAAACAAGCCCATAGATCGTGGTATTATAGACTTATTGGATTTCTTTTACAAAACAATTATGCAAAAGGTATGGAGGATTCAAATCTTTTTATAAAAATGGAAAAAAATAATGTTTTTATTGTTCAAATCTATTTTGATTACTTTATATTTGGATCAACTCAGAAATCCCTAACTAATTATTTCATGAATCTAGTGAAATATGAGTTTGAAATGAGTATTTTGGGCAGGTTAACATTTTATTAGGTTTTCAAATATATCAAAAACTAGAATTAATCTATATATATCAATATAATTAAACCAAATACATAGTCAAAAATTATGTATATAACAACACTAAATGTTTTAACAATCAAATCAGAACCTCAAATACAGCTGATCTTGACAAGGATCAGCAACCATAGGATCAAAAAACATATATATGTATGATAAGAGGTTTATTATACTTGATAGATAGTCATCCAAAGATAATGTCTTCGGTATTCTTATTTGCGAGATATCAATGAAATCCAAAAGAATCCCATTTAAAAATAGTGAAAAGAAATTTTCACTAATTAAAAGGAACTTTGGGTCATAGACGTCTCTATTCTTCTAGAAATGATTTTTTTGGAAATTTTCTTTAGATGATGACATGGTGGATTTAGAATGGGTAGAATGAGTACATATGTAACATGTCATTTCTTATGAGATTATGTAGTTTAATGTTTATGCATGAAACGACACTCAGTATCACTTCCCACTACTGAAGCTGAATATGTAGCAATTGGAATTTGTTGTGCTCAAGTGTTTTGGATGCAACACACAGTCACTGACTATGGCATGTTTTTTCCAAAATCAAATATTATGTGATAATTATATTGAGATCGAACTTAGTAAAGACCCATCACATCACTCACATTCAAAAAAACATAGATATTAGGAATCACTTTCTTAGGGATAGGACTCCAAAAGGGGATAACATAATAAAATTCCTTATAATGTAAGAATAACATTCTATCATCATTACAAAACCATAATATTATGATAGATTTGAATATATTAAACAGAATCTTGGAATTATAACTATAAAATAATCATTCACATCTAATTCATGTTTTTAAAAACTCCCAATAATAAAATACTCCTCTTTATAGGGGGAGAACCTTATTCTTTTATATTTTAAATATTTTATAACTTTGATATTTTATATTTCATATTTTTTTTAATTCTTTTAGTTTATAGTTATATTTTTTATATTTGATTCATTATATTTGTTAAGAGGATTTATTTATTTTATATGGAATTATTTTTATTAGTTTCCACATTCAGTTTATTGTTTTTAGATTCTGTTTATTTTTTTTGACATTCTATTTATCTATTTTGAAATTATGTCTATTATTTTGACATTTTTTTATCATTTTTTCATTATGTTAATCAATCTGTCTTTTCCATCAGCTTGACATCCTATGGTAATTAACTTCCTTTCCATCATCTTTACAATGTATGGTAATGAATTTGTTTTTTATCAGCATTGCAACCTATGGTAATGACATTATATTCCATCAGCTTGACAACCTATGGTAAAGACATTGGTTTCCATTCACTTAAAAAACTATGGTACTGACTTTCTCCTCCATTGTCCTGACATCTTATGATTAAAACTTTGTTTTCCATTGACTTGACAACCTGTGGTAATGAATTTCATTTCAATTGGCTTGACAACCTATGGTAACAACTTATTTTTTCATCGGATTTACAACTAATGGAGATGAATTTGTTTTCCATTGGTATGACAACTAATCTTATTCAATTTATTTCTCATCAGTTTGATGTTTGATTGTATTATATTTGTATTATTTAAAATATTTATTTTTTTATTTTATTATGTTATTACATTCACAATATTATGAAATTTACAACTTAAATGAAATCTCCAATAGGTACCTTCTCTTTTCTTTTGGTATGGTTTTTCATTCATGTCATTGTTTATCAGTTTTAATTTTTTTTATATTTTCTCTAAAAAAATTCCTCAATTATTCTCCAATGTTGCATTATTTATCTTCTAATATCATTTGTAGAAAACCAATGGTCATCTAAATTCACCTATTAATAGAGGAACCCCTTCTCGAACCAACACTAGTACTTCATATTTCTTGGTGAAGCTCTGCCCCTCCTTCTTAAGACTCAAAACGATAATCACTTTTGCAAATAATCTTTATGTCTCAGTCTTCTACCTATACTCCAGCTGATATATCTTTAAACACATTCTCATAAATGAATTTATTCAAGGAAAGGATTGTATTTATATATTTTTTTTGACAATTATGACTCAATAATCAAAAAGATTATTTTCTTCCAAGGCTGGTTACATCATTATATTGAGAAATCCATATCCTAGGATCTGATTCCTCTTAGAGAGGTGAGACAATTCTTAAATATGGTGTCTTTTTACTAGGATATGATGATTTACTTTTCTGGGTACAACAAAAAGATTTATATGTCACTAAAGAAAGTAATTTTTTTTATTAATGTTCCAACTAAAGGGGACTCCTTTTTTTACTTCTCATAGGCTACCTGGGGATGTTGGTACATTTTATAAGGAAATATATGAAAAGTCACTATTTCTTATCAATGAGTAGAAAAGAAAAGTAGCTCATCTTTCTGTTAATAACAAGTTTTTTTTTAAAATTTGGATGCAGGGGTTTATAATTCCATGGAAATGGGTTAGAGAAACTCTTAAGGTTTTAGACATATTAATGTTAGATTACTGAGTAAATATGTGAAAGGTAAATCTAAAGGGTTATATTTGTGGTATAATAAAGAATGTGATGTCTAGAGAAATTAATTGTTATCTTATAATGTATCCATCTATTCTCACAAAGTTCGTTTTTGAGGGTTTTATGTTTTCTAATATTCTTGTGAAAGGATAACTGAAATAGATGAAGGCTTCCTAGATAAGTAAGATTATGATAAATTAATGGATTTTTTTGATGAAAAATGAAAACACGTCATCATAGATGTTAAAGAATCAGTACCAAATCAAGAACCACCAATTCTTCTAGAATCTGTCCCACCAGTTGTAGATTCTCAAATTTCAGATCCTCAAATCGGGTCAAAGCCTAAGAAAAAAACCACATACAGTAAGGAAGTTGTTCCCAAATGGAGAAAAAATAATGAACAAAAAAAGGTGATCCTAAATTTGGTCCTGATCCAACTGAAGCTATATATGAGAAGATAAGGGTAGAAGATACTGTAATGGATGAAAAGAAATAGAAGAATCATTTGAAAAGAAAATCACATGGTTTTGATGTTGCTAAAATCAAAAAAAAATTATTGAGTTAGAAAGTTCCCAACTAATAGAAGAATTTCAATAAGAACCGATCGTATAGACTTTCCTAGAGAAAGAAAAAAGGAAAAAATAGTTTATGAAGTTCATGAATGTGAAGAAGATAAAGATGAATTTATTTTGGAGTATATTTAGAGTTCTATGAAGTGAAGAGCAGAATTTCCTTTTCATAAAATGTAAAGGAATTCCACAGAAGAATATTCATGCCAATCAAGCACCAGTTCAATCCTTAAAAACTCAATCAAAAAGGATTCTTTATCCAGTCAAGAAAATGGATCAAACTTCTCATACTAAGATATTAATTGTTGTAAGTGATAATGTTAAAGAATTAATAGCTAAAAAAGAAGTAGAAAGCATGGAAAATAAAAAACTGAAAGGAAAAGGAAAACAACGTGGTGAAGACTCTAGCCGATCAGATGAACTGGAATCGTACGATGATGATACTGATTCAGAAAAAATAATTTCCTTGATGAAAAGTATTTACATTGTTCATGTTTTGAGAAGGATTGAATGGAATATTCATTAAATTCCCAGAATATAAGGAAATATTGATTTTATTACAGATAATCAATGGAAGAAATTTGGTTCAATAAGAGAGCTTAGAAAGAGAGTAATGTCAATAAAAGATGATCTAATAGTTTTGAAATATATTCCTATTTCTCATAATATGGAATATAATAAGATGAATAAGTGGTTGTGCAAAATAAAAAGCTCAATAAATGAACATGAGGAGTCCATTGAACACTTATTGAGGATTTCAAATGATATGGCCATTGCTTTTAATGAGCTTTATAGAGAAACTATTGATAGCTTGAATCATATTACAAAAACTCTTAGTGCTGATACTCTTTTAGTGAATGAATTGAAAGATAGGTTTAGTAATTTACATTCATAATTCTTGAAGGATTCTTATTTGAAAGATTAAATAGTTTTGTTAAATAAAATAACAACATTTTTGGTTGAAGAAAACAACAATATGAATAACCTAATTGATACTCTTGAAGAAGTGATCAGGGTCCAAGAAGACACTATCAAAAACCCAGATCATCTTTTTTCAAACCAACAAGAGCTTCTCAAATATCAGGTTGATTCTATCACATATGAAAATATAGAGATAATGAATATGAAGTCCACTCTTCATGAGTTGATCAAGAAAGAAAATTTAAGAGAAAACAAATGATTTTTTGTTGTATCTTTCTTTCTTGGTCGTTCTGTCAATTTCACTAAACATTAGAAAGATATGTATTGTATGTTTTCTTTTACATTGATTGAATTTTCGGTTTTTCCCTAAACATTTCCGAAAAACTCAAGAATACCCCCTTCTTCTTGTAAACCACAAAGTGGGAAAATGTTTTATTAAAAGGTGTTAAAGTAACAATGGGGGAGAATTGTTAATGTCTTACTCAATTGTAATACATCTTAATTTGATGAAATCTATGAATAAAATCCTTAGGAAGGTGTATACCTATGGGGGGTTAGTTTTATTCATTTTCTTGTTCAAAAGGGTTTTTATAAGTATTTATTTTATAGTATTACATTTTGTTTTGTGCTTTCCAAAAGGGGGTCGATTGTTAAGACGAAAGTCTTCTTTTGACTATTATGTATTTTTTGGAATCATAAATCTTTTTTAAATCTTCTTAAATAAAGGTTTTACAATGAATGTGATTTTTTGTATATATTACTGACTCTGTTAATCATGTTGACTCTATCAATCATATAGAATCTGTAAATCATACTTACTATTTATGTCGTACTGACTCTGTCTATCGTACTAACTCAATCAATTGTATTGACTATGTCAATCATACTATCTTTGTCTATCATACTAACTCTATCTATCATATAGAATATGTCTCCTACTTACAATTTTTATCGTATTGACTATAATATTTGAACTCCCATTATGCAACATACATACCTTTCATCATTTTAATACATTTCAATAAGTAATATCAATCATACTCATGTTTTTCCTAAAACATGCTTTAATTCACTTATCAAAACACAAGTTCTATATTAATCATACTCATGATAACATTTTCATATACCTATTATATTAACCAAAATGGTGTTGTTGAGTTATTTATAAACTATTCAAAACGATGTCATGTTTTCTAATTTAATAGGACTATTACATTGCCATGTGTCCAAGTCCCTCTGAGTTTTCTAGAGAAACACGATCGTTGGAGAAGATATGATCATTTTAACATGAGGCCTATAATTAGGTGGTAAATCAATGCATAGATAATAATTTTTTGATTTATGAAGTTATAGAGAGAGGTGTTGTGACTTATCTCGTGCTTCGTGTGGAAGCCTTGGGATTACAAAATGTGAAAGACATGTTCTTAGATTTTTGTATCTTAGTATGATAATTTTTGAGCTTTTTGTGACAAATCAAATGATAAAGATTGAGGGCTATCGGGGATAGGAAAACATTGTGACTAATCTTCATATTGAGGGCTTTCATGTTTTTGAATGGCAGAGGTAATAATTTCCTGTAAAATATAGGGCTTGTGGGGATAGCAAGATGGATGTGCCAATCATCGTATTGAGGGCTTACCAAGGTTGTGGTAAGACAGACCTTTTATCCTGGGTGAATGGATTCCATTGTCTTTGGGATAAAATAATTTTAATACTTTTACTTTTCACTGATGTTTTTTTAGAAAAATATCTGTATTGTTTCCTATTTCTATTCATATTGATTTCAATGGTAATTGTTTCAATTACGATTATTTCATTTCACATTGTATTAATAGATTCTATTCAATTCATGGTAGAATAATTTTCATTTTTATTACAATAATCATTGTATTCAATTAGAATACAATTCTTTTAAATTAATTATAGTATTACATCATATCATATCTGTTACATCCAATACTATTATGGTCAATTGTATTTATTTTAAATTGTATCAGTTTAAGACCTCTTAAACTAAGTTCTTTATTAAGTGTTAACTAAGATGTATTTAAACATACAATTCAACACCCCCCATTGTATTGTGCCATCAAATGTACATATACATCTATATTACGATCCTAAAAATGTTGTGTACATTGACTCTAGGATATTATGGGTTGGTTTGTTATATTTGACATCATAGATATTTCTGTAAAAACCTTGGTTATAAGATTTTGATAAAATATATTAGAATAAATAACTCTAGGATTGAATTTGAGGATATGTATAAGGATTGAATAACCTATTATAGACTTGGTAATTACCATGGATACGAATGGTAAGATTTCATGACCCCCTCCCCATAATTTTTATACTCCAAGGTCCAAAATCTAAGAAGATAGATAATGACCCCCTGAGTCCCACCTTTGGTAGGCCCCGGTTAGGTTACTAGCACCGAAGGTATAGAAAACAACCAAATGAGAGACATTACCCTGTAAGAGAATACATTTTGAAGAGAGAGATAAGATAGACCCCAACCAAATCTGACTCAGACTACAATATATAAAAAATCCAAGTACACATATGTAATGTCACACAAGAACTACAAAAACTAAAATTTAAAACTATAACCAATAAAATAAATTAAAATGACAATGACCACAAATCCCAAGAAGCTCCTAAAAACCCACAAGCTTTTAGTAACCATTATGATCTCAAAAAAGCTCCATGTGACCTAAAAATTGTTTATATTATGTAGGTTGAGTATAAAAGCTTACTCAGTATGATATTTCCGGAAGCCTCTCATGAAAATGTATAGAAACAATGCTAAAACACAGTGAACAACGTGTGAAACTAACTCATAACCTAAAAATGTATACAAAGTTCACAACCTCTCCATGGCCTCTCTCATCAAGTATTTCATACAATATAATATAATATAATATAATAAACTCAATGGTACCCCACTACCATCTCCCCAATAGTTCGCTGCTTTTCCCCAACATTGCATGTCCTAAGAATCTCTTTCAAAAAAGGATTGCTCGCAAACACCTGGTCGAAGTACCACAACATTCACCTCGTGAAACATAACCACAAAATCCTTGTAACCAAAGTAACCAAGTAGTTTGAAAGAGCCACCACATTTTTGATAATGTGTATCATACACTGGGTATTATCGCTCAATACATTATTTCCAATAAACGGAGTAAGGAACCTCAAGCCAATATAGCCAATACACGTAACACCTATATAGTATATAGGAGACTACATCCATAATATATGTCTGTTAATAACCACATGACATTATATCCCTCTACACACATATACGGAGAAAACTAAAAATTGTACTTACCGATATAAGTAACTACCAAGAGAAGAGAGCATGGCTAAAGGGGGTAGTAATCCATAAAACCTCCCATCAAGATGATAGGGAAAACCCCCCAAGGGTTCAAAATCCCCGAGGTGTCAGATTCCATAACCGATATGGTGGAGTAGCATATATAAAAAAAGTATAGAAATAAATATAGCTCACAATCAAACATTATAATGGCATATTCTGAGACTCAATTGCAGCTAATGTATTTCAGACTCCCGGATGTCACTGATAAGAGTCGATATCCTATAAGCACACAACCATTTAAAGAGGTATATTATGCTATGTTATCCCTTTTAATCAGTTTCACTTTATGTATATTAATTCATTAACCATTAACTAACCACTAGAATTTATAACATTACATCCCATTACCATTCCAACCAAGATTCACGCCCTCCAGGCATAACCAAATCGAGCCAATGGCTTCTCATAAATATTACCTTTGAATTAAAATCCAAAAAGATCCAACCCCATGGGTTAACAACATCTATTCAATAATTTCTTAAAAACATTATCACTTTTCCATAATCTAGGTATTCTAAAAAACATTAATATCTACCAAACATAAGGGGATCATCATGGAGTGTAGATGAACTACCCATCGAGTCTTTTCCACATATATGTTGAGTGCATGACCATCCATCATTGAGAAGATAATCATAGAAAGCATGTGGCATACCCGACATGTCATTACCTCCTTTGGAAGGAGGGTAAGAAAGACCATTAGCCTCATAAAGCGGAAAAAATAATGTAGATAAAGAAACATTATATTCAATAACAACCACTTTTATATCAATGGGTGACCCCAGCTTCGAAACATTCCATCTTCCCCAGTGTCCCACCTGACACTCTCATGCATAAACTGATACAACTCAGCACTCTATGCGTCATATTATTCCACAACCATTGGGCCCCTTTCCCCCAAATACCACAAAATCCCTCTACTCTCACACCATAACCCTAGAGGTAGGATGTAAACAACATAGAAACTAGGTTGTTATCCCTAAACAAGGCATTCAACCTTCACACACAATGAGCAGTCATAGCTCCAAAGCATAAGGTGCTTGGCCTTTACAAGGAAGAGGGTAACTCAGAAGCCTTCAAGGCATTACACTACATGAAAATAGTGTTTTAGAAGAGTTTTTTTCATGGTGGTTTTCAAAATAGCGGCTTTATATTTTTTGATCAAAAAACTAGAGGCAGTTATGAAAACTTCCAGGAAAAAACTACTGCAAAACATTTTTAAAATAATTTTTATAAATGATTTAAAATTTCATTTAAAAAAAATTAATTTTTTAACATCGGTTTTTTAAAAATTGCATCATAATTGATTTTTTAGAAATTTTTTAAATTAATTATTAATTATTATTTACTATAAAATATAGTTTACTATTTATAATTTTAATTATTTATTATGTGTCAATTAGTAAATATTTATAATTCTAGTTAATCATTTTCTTAAAATGGAAACAAATCTTGAATAAGTTGAAAAGAAGACTTTGACATCAAATGACCGTAACATCTGATCAGAGAGTCCAATTTAGCTCCACAATCAGTCAAAAAAAATATTATAATATGAGCTAAAACCAATAGAGATTATAATCATGTGATAATGAAAGGAAAAAGATATATTAAATTTCAAAAGATAAAAATCAAACACGAACAACAAATGATCGTAACTTTTAATCTGGGTGTTTGTTTCAGATTTACCACTTATCAAATAAATGATTGTGATGAGATCATTGTAGTTTAGGTATAATACCAACTCTCATTGTATTTTACACCTTTTTATTTTTCCAAAAAGGCCTAGAACACCTGTGAAATATAGATTTTAGTTGCAGACCCCGATTTCTTAAAAATTATAATAGTTAAAACCATCTATCTAGGTGTCTGTTTGGCATGTACAACATATTATATTGAAACTCATTTCATTATCTTCGATTTGACTTGTTGTGGTGCAGAAAAAGGAGTCATGGATCAAAATGTATGGTCATTTTAGTGTTTATAGTGTTTTCATAGGTTTTTAACATTTTAATATTTATATAATTAATAATATTGTTATTTTTTAGTTTTATTTGTCATTTATTTATTTATCTCATAATAAATAAATAAATTATAATTATTTATTTATATGTTATTTATTTACTATTTAGATATTTATTTAGATATCAATTTAATTATTGATAAAGGTATTTATTTATTTAATATTTAATATGTATTTATGTATTTATGTATTTATTATTTAATTATTATGTATATATTAATTATTAATTTATTCTCAGTTTATTAAATAATTTTTCATTAAATATTTATTATTATTTTTTATTCATTTTATTGTTTAGTTATTAGTTATTTATTTTGTATTCATTATTTTTTAATTAATTTTTAGTTGTTAATTATTAATTATTTATTTATTAAATATAATTATTGAATAATAAATAATAAATAATAAATTTTATTTATTAATTAATAATTATTAAATATTAATTATGAATTATTAATTATTATCCAATATTAATTATTATTTATTTATTTATTTATTAATTTATTCTTTATCTTTTATTCTTTGATATTTAATATTTAATATTTAATATTTAATATTTAATATTTAATAATTCATTTTTAATTTAAAAAATATTCAAATATTTTAATTTATTATTCATTCATTTATTTATTATTTAATAATTCTATATTCTATATTTCTTAATTATTAATTAATTAATTATTAATTATTTATTAATTATTTATTAATTATTTATAAATTTTTAGATATTAATTATTAATTATGAATTATGAATTAATAATGATTAGTAATGATTAATTATTAATTATTAATTAGTAATTATTTATTATTTATTATTTATTAATTACTATTTACTATTTATTATTTATTATTTATTATTTATTATTTATTATTTATTATTTATTATTTACTGTTTCTTTATTTATATATCTATTATTTATTAATTTTTTATTTATTTATCAAATAAAAAATTATTTTTAATTAATTTATTATTTATCATTACTTATATATTATATGTTATAATCATATATTATATGTTATCTATTATGTATTATGTATTATGTATTGTGAATTGTATATTATTTATTATATATTATCTATTGTATATTGTATATTGTATATTATATATTATGTATTATATATTATATATATTAGATATTAGATATTAGATATTATATAGTATGTATTATATATTATGTATTATATATTATATTTTATATTTTATATAGTATGTATTATATATTATGTAATATATATTATATATTATGTATTATATATTATATATTATGTATTATATATTATATATTATATATAATATATTATATATAATATATTATATATAATATATTATATATTATATATTATATATTATATATTATATATTATATATTATGCTTTAGGTATTATAAATTATAAATTATCTATTATCTATTATGTATTACATATTATATATTATATAATATATTTTATATATATTATTTACTATTTACTATTTATTATTTAAAAGTTACTATTTACTATTTTTTATTTACTATTTTTTATTTTTCATTTATATCCATATTATATATTTCATTATTTAGTATGTGGTTATATTCTATTAATTAATTAATTATTAGTGATTACTAATTATTATTTATTAATGACTGATTATTGATTAATCATTATTGATTAAAAATTATTGATTAAAAATTATTTAAGGTGAATCTATTTGTTACGAATTAATTTTTTTTTTCTAATTAATATGTATATATATATATATAAGTATATTAATTAAGATTTATTTACCACATGAAGAGCCTGCTGGAGTGGTAAAGTCATTAGAGAATAAAGAAGAGGTAAGGAGTTCAAATCTCACCCAACACAGATTTCCTATAAATGGCATGGGCATGAGCATGTACATGGACATATGCATGAAGATTGGTATGAGCATGGTATAAAATATATAAATAAATAAATATAATAAATTAATATATATATATATATATATAAATTACGAAAAAAATAAATTAATAAATAATTTACAAAAGATTAATGGAAAAAATTAATAAAGTAATAAAAAAATTACAAAAATAAAATTAAAAAACTGAACAAAAAAATAAGAAAAATTAAAATGATTCTGCAACAGTTTAAACCACCGGTAAATCATTTTATGATGGTTTTAGAAAATCAATGCTAATTATTTCACGACACATGATTTAACATCAGTTTTTCAAAATTGCCACTAAATACAAATTTTGGTGTTGTGTTATCTTTATTTCAAAACATGTTCTTTGTTCCATATTGAATTAAATGTTTTATATAATCATGTATAACTATATCCACTATATTATCATCAAATCACAACCTCCAGATTCATTAAACATGCCTCTTTATCTTTGGCCAAGTAATTCACAACTAATCCCACCTTTATGTTCTTATCAATTTTGACCAAGAATGAAATGCTAATTAAGCAGAGCATATATATAGAACTATCATGAAATATAAGATCCAATAACTTCTCTAGGAATTTGATACCAATTCTACAATACAGTTAAAATATTTATTATGTCTATTTCATTATGATCTAGTGGCTAAATCTTGCTAACACTTTGATTACACCGAAAAATAATAGAGATTCCTCTAATCACCTACCTCAAAAGATTTCCAACATTCTTCGAATGAAAATAGTCCAACAAAACTGATCAAGATCACCTCTCCCACAAAAACCTATATTGAAGACGGATCGACACTTTCTAGTTGCCCCAAAATATGGGGTGTACACACAACAGAAAGAGCTCCAATGTGAATTCCATCCAAAGATTATAGTTGATCACACAACTCCAATGGGAAGAAAGGTTTGGGAATTTCATACCAAGGGAAACCATAGAGGAAGAATAAGGATGAAGTTATATTGGACTTTTCAAAATGTAAATAGAGTAGCTTAATGGAAATGGTTTAGATTTTCAATTAGTAGAGGATCTATCAAAAATATAAGGCTTGACCAAGTAAAGTCACCGAGAACCTTTGGAAAATCATGATAGGAGTAATGGGATTTGAATCAACCTTATATCCCCTAAAATGAGGCATTTAATGTGATTTATGTCAAATAAAACATCAAATGGGAGAAATTGTAGGAAGTTGGAAACACTGTTGACATCTATCTCACTAATGACATTGTTCACATATGACTCAACGACATATGACATACCAAAAAAACTCACTGATAGATGAATCCATAATAGATGACTCACTGAAAAATGACTCACTGAAAAATGAATCAGTGGTAGATGACTCACTGATAGATGACTCGTCGATATATGACACACCGACATATGAATAGCCAAAAGATGACTCACAAACAAATGACTCACCAAAAAATGACTCACTGATAACATTTTTCACATAATAGAAAACACAAATCCTAGATCTGGAGATTTTGCATTGTGGTAGAAATAAGTCCCCACAACTTCTCAGAACACCTCAAAAACCATATTTTCACAAAGGAATAGACTAAATAGGTCTGATACATTACATCAGATACATCTCAAAACATTTGTGTCCTCATGAATCCAAAATCAACAAACAGAGGAAACAGAAAAATGGGATTGAATAACCATCTTTTGAGATAGCTCTCAAGTATGTCGCAACCAACAGAGCCTAACCACCTCACTAAAGGAAAAAATCATAAATCTTCACAGTATCCACAACCAACTCTGAAACACTCTCCTGGGGGAGATACCTCTCAAATTTGTGAAAGCCATAAGAAGAAACATGAGAAACCCATCTCATAAATAGGAAAGGCCTATAACCAAAAAATGAAGACTGTTTCAAGAAAAGGGAAAAAATCAAATACCTCAGGGTACTGAGCATGTATCACTGACTCATGTTCCTAGGTACTCTTTTATATTCTATCATGATACTGTATGGAACAAACCAAGGGAATAACATTCCCACAAAACACCTTTCCTTAATGTCCTAGATCTCTACTGGACGCTCCGTGAAGATTGCATCGTCATCAACATCTATCTCACACCAATCGATAATGTGGGAGTCATTATGAAGATAAAACCATAGGCACTACCTATGGATAAAATCATGTATCCGAATAATCTATAATGTAAATGCTAACCTATACAGTACAGATCGAAAAAGAGCCGACACCTTGAAAGGCCCAAAAAATCCCGGAGAAAGCATACTCCCACAACCAAACCACCGTTAACCATAATAGGGATTCACATGGGAAAATAGGTGATGACCAATGTCGAACTCTAGAGGTCACATCCTATTATCGGCAAAGGTCTTTTGATGATCCTACACTTCCTTTATCCTATAATGAATCACCTAAACTATCTCTATTGTATTACGTAATAGTTCCAGCCTGAGAATTATAGACTATCTAACCTAAGTCCTTCATGATGTAGATTGGAATGGTTGGACATAAAAAGCGTCAAATGGTTCCATACTAATGGGGGAGTGTAAATTATTATTGTAAGGAAACTATGCCAAGGGTAGGTGACTTTTCTATGAACCTCCATAATCTATGACATAAGAGTGAAACATGTCTTCAAGAGTTTGGATGGTCTGCTCTGTCTGATATTCTGTCTATAGATGAAAAGTAATTCTAAGGCATAAATTAAAACCAAAAGAATAATGCAGACCTCTCCACACCCTGATGGTAAAATATGGGTCTGGATTAGAAATGATCTTCCTTGGGACTCCATGGAGTCTTACCACCTCATCTAGATATTGCATTGACAAAACCTCTACTATGCTAAACTTCGTGATTTCTATATGGTTGGATTTTTTCATTAAATTATCCTTTACTACCCATATATCATTATATCCACCCTGAGCATATGATAAACTAGTAATAAAGTCCATTTATTTGACATAGAACATTCATTGATGAACATCTAATGGCTGGAGAAAACCATTGGGATCAATGTTCTCGACATTCACCTTCTAGAAGACCAAGCATCAAAACATAAACTCTACAACTACACCCTATAACCCATGCCACCAAAACTGACTCCACGAAGCTGGGCACATCATTGTCATTCTAGTGTGTACCTATAAGTGAGAACTGTGTAACACTATAACACACATATCCAACATCACTAATTGAATAAAAAATAATTTCTAAAATGACACCCATGGTTTTTCATCCTCAAACCAAGCATCAAGGGCCCTTCCATAAAGAACCCATTCTCTCAATAACTCCACCATAAGATAACCCAACTGGGACTCTTCCACTTTTTGCAGCAAA
The DNA here is from genome assembly GCA_963277665.1 of Viscum album. Classification (NCBI taxonomy): domain Eukaryota; kingdom Viridiplantae; phylum Streptophyta; class Magnoliopsida; order Santalales; family Viscaceae; genus Viscum; species Viscum album. Next base: position 1,717,928,503 of record OY728136.1, on the reverse strand, counting down.
GATTACAGCACCATCATCTGAAAAATTCAACCTCCCCTCTAACTTCTCCCAAATCCAGATGTAATTCTGAAATTTATTCCATTACAAAGATGGAATCACTTGATTCATGCACTGCATCACTACGCAATTTTCGAATCAGGAAATCAGATACAACATTGCCCTTACAAGGTGTATAAAGATTTAAATGATGTAATCCTATAAGAACTCCATCCACTAACATTGTCTCAAGTTCATGTCACGTTGGGAGAAAAAATACCTCAGAATTATATGATCAGTGAAGACCACGAAATGCTCACCAATGAGGTAATGTCTCCACAAATTTAGGAAAACACCAATAAATCAATCTCGAGATCGTGGGTGGAATAGTAATGTTCATGGGGACATAAATCTTGAAACCCATAAAAAAACCAATATCCTCAGAATATGAACACATCATAACCCAAATGTGATGCATCACCAAAAACCTCGAGTTGAACTCCATATGCTAGTGGAAAAAGAACCAAACCACCGACCAAATTCTCCATCAGTTTCTTGAATGATTCCTGACACTGAATAGTCCACATAAAAGCTTGATCTTTTATGGTGGATTCTTTTAGAGGATTCACAACCCAAGGTAAATTTACTACAAATTTTTGGTAATAGCCTATAAGACCAAGGAAACTTCACCCTTCTGCCACTATATTGGGGGCTTCCAAAGAAATATTTTTTCTATCTTTGATGAATCAATAGCTACTTCCTACTGGGAAATAATATTCCCTACGAAATGGACTTCTTGAGCACAAAAATCACACTTTAACATCTTCTCAAAATGATTCTTACAATGAAAAACTCGCAAAACAACACACATATGTCTTCTATGATCCTCTTTAGAGGTTGAGTATACAAGTATATAATCAATGAAAACCACCAACAACATATCCATGAACTCACAGAACACAACATTCTTTAACCTAGTGAGCATAGTTGGATCATTCTTCACACTGAATGACATCACAATGAACCTGTTATTCCCATGATGATAATCAAAAGAAGTCTTTAGAATATAATCATCTTTCACTAAAATCTATTGATATCCTCACATTTAATATATCCTCATGAAACAAAAAAACATTCAGTTGATCAAATAAATCATAAATCCATGGAAGTGGATAGTGATTCATCACTATTGTCATCCTTCTTCGTGGAAGAATTTGGTTCACCCCACTAATACACTCTCGGCCGAAAAAAAATTCCCTATAACAGACCATCAAATTGTATATGTATCTCCTACTATTCAGTAGGTGCCATCCTATATAGATAAATAATGATAGGAGACCTGTTCGGATGTATCTAAATCCCAAACTCGATCTCTCATCGATGGGGTAACACAAAAAAATCTTGTGGAAATACATCAGGGTACTCTTCTACGACATTGGGAAACACTGACGTATGATCCTCCAATGAACTCAACATCCTCTCATCCATCGAGGGTGAAAAATAAGGAACAAGCCCCAAACTCATCTGAGGATCTCACTCACCAACAAACACTGTTGGCTCTCTATTATCATTGAATAACACCAGTTATCCCATGAATAAATCCATGACAGTCTGCAAAGAATACAACCAATCCATGTTGATGATGTCATCATATGGTTTCAGCCATAAACATAGGAAATCTCACAAAGATATGTGGTTACCAAGAACTATCTCACAATCTCTACATACTTCAAAATGTCAGCTCGACCTCTAATTGGAATAGTCCACACCAATGGAACCTGAAGCCTCTCTACCTCAAGTGACAAAGAATGGAAATGGGTAGGTGATATGAAGGGGTGTATCGCTCCTAAATCAAGTAATGTATTCACCCAAGTACAAAACACACAAAGGGTACCTTGAATAATGTTTCGCTTGCTTGGTGTTGGCAACACGAACACATGAAGCTGATCATGACCTATTCCTTGACCACCAACACCATGATGGTGACCACCTCCACATACGTAGCATACTCTCCAGGATTAGGAGCATACTAGGGATGTCCTATACCAGCCATATCTCCCTTTTTATGATCCAAATCTTCTGAAACCTATTGTTACTGCCTCGGCTGGAACTACCTTAGTAGAAGAACCTAAAGTTGTACACCTGATGCACACTAACTGCACAGATAGGTCATGCACTCTTACAAGATATGACCTCACCCTCTATATGAAATTTTACTTGGACCATTGTAATAGGATTAAGAGCCACTATCCCATGAGAAACAAGATACTAAGGCCCGGGACCTACCCCCGGACGAGCAAAAACTATTCTCCCTTGAGAATCGGCAACCCAGGACCAAAACTCTTCTTCATGATTAATCTTGATGACTCCACTCTCATGATGATACAGTTATGGGTAACATCTTCTTGATGACCTCTACCCTTTCCAGATCCTCATTATATATCTTCATCATAAACAGGATGACCTAGAGCTAGATCTCTGGACCGAAAGCCTCCTCAAAATGCATCCACAAGGCTCCTAATCTAAAAATAGTTGCAAATCATATCATAAAAGGTTCTTGAAGAAGATTCCAAACTTTCTCACACTAGATCTCCCTTGTCTATGGGTAAAGAGATCTTGGAGACTATCCACCTTTGTGGTTGAAGAAAAAACATGACTCTGAACTTGTTTCTGATCTCCTCCCATGAGAATGTCGACTCCTCGTGATTCGTGAGGAATGAGAACTGCCACTTCCTCACTACTCCATGCAGCATCATCACAACCAATGACGCAGATTACTTCTTCTAATCATGGATCAAACTAAAATCTATTATACCGTCCTCCAACGAGTCTTCTCTTACAGCATCTAAAATTTATCCCTTGTACGTCAGAGAACTCTCAAACCAAAAGTGTTGATGTGTCATCCTCTAAGTGTCGATGTCGTCATCATATACTTTGCGGTGATTGGCTGGCACATCCAGCTGAACAACTTCTACCTGAACCTAACAAGGAGGATGACCTTGATCCATACCTACAAAAGAACAAATAGTTATCACTCCTAAACCTATAAAATAGAATAATTAACATTAACTAATTTTATTCTTTTATTATTTTTAGGTTAACCTATCCCAAGGTCTATCAATTCAAACACATGTTCAAAGAATATATGTCTCTGAATAACCAAAATCCATTAATGCCCTCTCAACAGAAATCCGGGTAAAACTAACCAATTTGACGACCTGAAAAAGTAACATTCAAGTGAAGCGATCAGGGCCAAGTGGGTGGTCAACCAACCATCCTCCCATCACGTTGTGGGGGAAAACACCCCAGGGCTCAGAATCCCTGGTGTTTCGGTTTACCTAACCGACAAGGCAGAGTAGTGTAGTGAAACAGAAAAAGAAAAGTATATAATATACCTCAATACCACATTATGGCCATATCCAAGTAGAAGACTCAACTGTTACTAATCTCTTTCGGACTTCTGACTTCCACAACTAAAAATAGATATACTATAAGAACACAATCATTTAAAGAGATGTTTTAAGAAACATTATCCCTTTTTATTAGTTGAAATTTTTTGTAATTAATTATGTAAACATTAACTAACCTTTAAAATTTACCACATTACAGCCCATTATCATTCTAACTGGGATCTACTCCCTCCAAGTATAACCATATCGAGTTCACAACTTCTCAGAAATATTACATTGGCATTACATTCCACCAAGCTCTATCCCCATGGGTTAACATCATTTATTCAATAATTTAATAATTGAAATATCAATTTTCCATGATTTCATGTATTCTATGGAAACATTCAAATATACCAGTACACGATACTTAACATTGTGAGTATATTAACTACCCGTTGTGTATTTACCACTTGTAGCAGGAGTTCATGCCCATCCATCCTCAAGAATCTATACACCAAAAGCACAAGGAATAACCCACACATCTTCACCTCTTTTGTAAGGAGGGTAAGAAATAGCATTTTCCTCATGAAGTGGAGAAATTAATGAATATAAAAACACCAGATTTGACAACAGCCACTTTCATATCAATGGGTATGCCCAAAATCGATCTGCTCCATCATCCCTGAGGTCCTCCCTGACATCCTCATTCATAAACTGGTGAATCTCGCCACTCTAAGAGCCATATATTACCACAAACACTAGACCATCCTATCCCCACATTCCACAAAAGGCACTAGGATGACACCACTTCACAGGAAATAGGAAAAAACAACATGTCAACAATGATATTCTCCCTAAAGAAGACATTTCGCCATCACACACAATGAGAACTCACAACTCCAAAGAATAAGGTACTTGGACATTACAATAAATACGGTTAATGTGCATTATATTTATAGCACAAATGGTTATTTCTCCCACATTTAATTAAAAAATTCATTTTAACATGCATAATTGCATCTAATAGATTATTATAATAGTACAACAACAACAACCAGATTCATTAAACATGCCTCTTTATATTTGGATAATTAATTCACGATTAATCCCCTATTTATGTTATTTACCAATTTCCATCAAGAACGATATTCTAAACACAGATTCCATATATATCAAACTATTTAAAAAACAAGAGGCAATAATAATGCTAGGCAATTGACACTAATTATTTAATCTGTTTCAAATATTTATTATGTCAATTTCATTGTGATCTAGGGAATAAAACATGATAAATCTACAAATTCACATAAAAATAATAGAGATTTCAGAAATCACGTGCCTCAAGAGTTTTCTGAAATTATTTTAATGAAAATGGGACAACACAATGGATCACGATCACCTCTCCTGCAACAAATTATATTGATGATAGATAGACACATTCTGGTTGCACCAAAATATATTGTGCATGTACAACGAGAAAATATCCATGGGAAATATGATCGAATGATTAAATTTTGGTCACGTGACTCCTACGGGGAAAAAAGGATTGGGTGTCCCATACGAGGGAAAATTGAAGGAATAAAAAGACAGAAGGTTTCTTGACCTTTTGAAAATATAATTAGAGTAGTGGTTTAGATACAGTTTATATTTTCCATTAAAATATGATCTATCTAGAATATTTGGTTTGACCATGTAATGGAACTAGGAATCTTATGAAAGATAATATTGGAGTTATGGGCATTGAATCATCCTTAAATCCATTAAGATGAGGATTTGAATCTGTTTTATGTCAATGAAAATGTCAAATGGGTGAAACTATAGGAAGATAGAAACATTGTCCTTTTATGTCTCATAAATGAGACTATTAACATATAAGTCACTTACATATGGATCACTGATAGATGACTCACAAAAAGATGACTTATTGATAGATGACCTGCATAAAGATGACTCATCGACAGATGACTCGCTGATAGATAAATCCACAGCAAATGAATCACCGAAAAATGACTCACCAAAAAATGACTCACCGACATATGTTTCACCAAAAGATGAATCACCAATAGATGATTCACTTATATGTGACTCACTGACAGATAACTCGCCAAAAAATGACTCACTAATAAAACTATTCACCAAACTAGAAACATTGTTTGTATAACTGGAAATTCTGCAAAGGGTTAGAAATAAGTCACATTCACGTCCCAGAACACCTCAAACACTAGGTTTTCATAATAGAATGAAAGGAAGAGGTTAAGGCCATTACCCTAGACATAACGTGTCATAGATTAATAAAATTTTTCCATGCATTAGACGACATTTTCATATTATTTCGTGATTATTTGATATCTCACTAGGATAATCATAGTTTAATTTTAATACATTACTGTTTGGTTTTATTGCATGGTTTGAACTAGAAGAAATGACATTAATATAAAATATAATGAATATGTAATGATACTGCGAAACCAAATAGAATGATAGTGGGACTAAAAGATATTGGGACTATACCTAATTAGTAATGCAAATACATTACTAACAACCTATAACCGAATTAAATATTAGGATCACCTATGAAAATAAGGATAAACATTTTTTTAGGTCTCTAGTAGTGGTGGCCATGAGAGAAATAAGGCCCAATTTCCTTCATCTCAGAAATAGGGGAAGAGATTTCTTACAAGATGTATCAATTGAATTGTAAAATTTTTAATTATGGGAAATAAGGACATAAACAATATAATTATTGAATAAAAATGTTGGTTATTGTGGAAGGAAATAAATTCCATCCAAATGATGAATTTATAGTTTAATATCATAAACGTGAGGAATGATGGAAATATGAGAGACAATTTTATCTTCTAAAGGTTAGATCCCTGACCTAGTAGGGGATTATGTTTTTTCCAATCACTAAGCTGGAATTATGAAACTATTATCCATTTGTTTTCAAACATTATATTATATCAATATTTTATTATGTGATTTTTTTATAAGATTCATGAAACATATATGGATTGTCTTTAATTTGGAAGAACATATGTATTCAAAAACATAAGAGTTATAAACACCATTATGGTTTTTTGAGTTTAATATGGATCATAATATTTTATTACTTAAAACCCATTTTTGGTTTTATATTATGCGAGTTAATCAGTATTAATGATATTTTGGGAGACTTTTGTGTCATTAAAACCCATTAGATTAGTAAATGTCTTTATAAAAATAGTTATTTAAGGAATAATTCCAATAATATTGTTTTTAGACATAAGATTAATGGTAAGGCTAACCGTTAGAGATTATATAATTTTTTTTTTCATAGTAATTATTAGTTATTATATTTTCTTAAATGATGTAAAGATAATAGTTTCATATATAAGAAAACATACAAGTCGGGCAATAATCCTTCACATCTAGAAAGGTAGTCAGGCTTGAATTCCCAACCAATTGATGAGAAGTGTGCTTCACCTTCCACTGGCCTATGTGATGTCCTAGTGAGAATGACATGTTTATTGTTTATTCAAATGATATGAAATATAAAGTATTGGTTCATTTGAGGATCATATGATTTATCATATAGATAACCAGGGGATTGTAAACCGATGTGGTTTTAAATGATTTATGTTATTTCCGAAGACACTTGCTATTTTGGGATCCCTATATGAATAAATTAAATAAAATATTATGAAAATTTCTTTAAGGAATTAATGGTTAATTATCTTTTGGATGAATTTATGATTATATTTTGGATTCATTATGATTAATATTATGGTTAGAATAACATAAATATAATATGATTAGGACATAAAAATTATTACAGATAAATATTTGATTAATCTTGGATGATTATGTGATGAAATCCTTTTGAATTTTGTGTTTGAATCATAGTGTGGAATATTTTGAGGAATTTTAAGGATATTAATTTATTGTATTATTTATGTCTAATTTTGGGCATTACTGGTACATTTTGGGAGATTAAAGTAGTTTTCAACACATGAGGATTTATTATTTTTGGGAATTTTTTCATCATGTACTAAACATATTGGTTTTGGTTAATGTTTAAATGGTATTGGAATATTTTATTTATTTTTTGAATTTTTTTATAATTTGATGTTGATTCTAGTGCTTCAAGAATGGAAATATTTTTTATACCCTTCAACTAGAAAAAACGATAATCCTTTGTAGGAATTTTAATAAAGGAATAAACTCTAGTATTCAAGAAAGTATATTTCGTTATGGTCTTACTTTAGACAGTAAAATAATTATTCAATTCTAGGAAAATGATTTTAGAACAAAAATGTTATCCTTTTAATTTTCTTAACATCAAATCAATGGCTTTTTCACTCATCACAAATTTATGGTTTTGTGATGGTTAACTTTCTCATGACCAAGTTCTCTATGATTCCCATTCCTTCTATAAGAGTTAGTTTTCACTTCAATATCCATGTTTTAAATTCCCACATATGTTCTCTTATATATAGAGCTATTTAGTGTTAATCTAGATGACCTTCTTACTTGTCATTCTCTCTTTTCTAGTGGATGTTTCACATAAACTTCTTATGATGTATAATTTGAACAATGATTTTTCAAAAATTAAGAACCATGTAATTCAAAAAACATTTATGTCGGGCGATAAATTTACTGAATGGGGGGGGGGGGGAGAATGAAACCCCCCATGATTTTAATAGAACACTATATTTTATAGAGTATAGGATATACAACACCTAGCATAAATAGACAATAAAAAATTATTTTATGAACATTATAACCATGATGCTAAATTTTTGGGAATGAATATTATTAATCACATTATAAATTATATAATCATTCTACTAATTTTAAATATATTAATTTATTATTTTTTATTTATTACAATATTTTTAGGAATGTACTTTTATTCATCAAAAATATTTTTGTTTTAAAAAATATTGATTGTATGAGTGAATACTGTAAGAAATTTCTTGATATTCTATAAATTTAATTTTACCAAAAAAAATATAATTTTTGAAATCATAATATTAAAATTATTTTATGGTGAATTTTATGATTTTTCTAAAAAGATGGTTTTTTTAGTGAATTGCGAGAAATACTGATTTCATACAAAAATATCACTTTAATTATAATAAAAAGTTAATTTATGATTTTCTATTGATATAAAAGTTACATAAGTACTATTTATTTATTTATAATCTAATTAATTAAATTTCAATAATTCTTATATATTGTTTGGGTATAAGTACATTTTCTGATTAAAAATTATTTTTTCATGGAAACATTTTGTCATTGCGTGTTGTAGGATTAGTTTTAAATTAAATTAGTCCACTTATGATATTAAAATATTGTATTATAGATTCCATATTTTTTAGTAGTTTTCAATAATTTATTTATATTTTATTTTTATTTTTTTGTTAATATGAATAGTAAACGTAGTAATTTCATTACCATGATAAATGGTCAATTAGTTAAATTATGATAAACATAAAATTATATGAACCACAAAATAGCACAAACACTTAATTAATTCATAATATATGAGTATATATTTATCATAATTATCATTGTGTAAAATTTATAATCTTTTTAGGCCACTTATTTTAGACTATGAGCTTTTTACTATTATATTAAATGAAAATTCCCACATTCCCCACTCTAGTTTTAAATGAGTATTAGATTTTAATATGGTGTTTTAAAAGTTATATGTTGGAATATAAATATTTTTTCAAAGATAATATATTTATCTTCATCATGTAAATTTATTTCTAATATTAATTAATAAACAATTTACTTAAATTCTTACAAAATATTGATGGATTAATTATTTAATTTATGAAATAATAAAATAAATGATATTATTAATATTAAAATTAAAATAATTTTAGATATTTAAAGCAAAAAATAAATTATATATATTAAAATAAAATATTAATTATATAATAAAAAAATTTGTTTGAATTCGACCTTTTACCTTGACATTTTAAAGTCAATTTTATGAATAGTATCAAAACTGACAATAATGATATTTCATTTCATTATTAAATTATTAAATTATTTAAATTTAAAAAAAATTAAAAACTGTGATAAGATATTTTCTATAATTACATCAATGTGGTATTTTTCATGAATTTGGAATCCTTTTGGCTTTAGAATATTCATATTGTATTTTAATATTTTGTGAAATTTCCAAAGTACCCATCACATTAATTATAAAAGGGATCCACATCCTTTACTTATTTCCACCAAATTGAGCCATCTATATCAACCAAAAATACCCATTCCTATTATAAAGATCAAAATCCATGTTTTAGTTGTTCTTTTCCTTCCAAAAAGAATACCATAGATCTTATTAAAAGATATCTAATGGAAGGGCCCTAAAGAAGAGGTAATAGTCTTCACCGAATCTTTAAAGTTTATTTCATATTACAATTCTCATAAATGTGATGTATCTATCATAAATTAATAAATATAGTATCATATATAAAATGATATGTTATTAATATTATGATACAACCAGATTCCGCATTTTTTATATCCTATGAAAAATGAAAGCACCACACATAAGTTCATTTTCTTTTCTATGTCCACATAGCAGTGTAATTAGTATTTCATCACATATTCACATAGATAGTTATAATTTTCAGAATAATGGTTATATATGAAACTTTTTACAGCATATTTCATCTATACAATCAATATATCATCCATTTCCCTACCCATTCACCATTAAGGGAATGATATTGTTGATCATGCATAGGTACAACCTACCGTCTCTATGAAGTATTATGACTCATTTTCTATATCCTAATTTCAATAATCATACTAATTTTTTAAAAATAATTAAATATGAGACCTATATAAATAATATTTTTTTGGAGATGATGAATATATGCCCCATTCACATGAATTATAACTTAAGTGAAAAAACATGTATTAACAAATGAAGCAGTCAACACCCAAAACAATAGTAGTACATAAATATTTTTAATGATTAGGTGGTACGATGTCATATAAGGACTATATAGGATATAATAAATAATAATTTGAATCTATTATAATTTAATAACATATTTAAATCCTTTATATAGGTGGTTAAATCACATTGATCTAATGGAAAAAAACAAGGTAAGAGATTTCGTCTCAATTTCAATTCCATTGACACAAATTTGGTATAATGCACCTATTTATTTTTATGTGGTGTATATAATGAAATTTTTGGTAATTAACATTTATATATATTTATTAATGATAATTAATGTTCATATCATGTTTACACACTTAAAGTGTTTCTGTATTTTCATTAAATTTTCCCCTCTTTCAGACATGAATCTAGCTAAGAATTGTTTAAAAGTAAAAATGCTATTATTTATCATCGGATTAAATATATTTTTCTTCCATATCCACTCATTATTAAAAAAAACTCAAAGATATTTTTACACTAAAAAATGGATTTATAAAAATTCATTTTTACACATAATTTATTTTTTTTTTCAAAATAGTTTGGAATGAATATTTTCATCATTTTCCAAACGGGGTATTGTGTTATTTTCAAAATAAAAATGTACAGAAAGAGTGTTTTTTAACTTATATGACATTAGTGGATCATTCAATCATCATGAATAATATTTTTTTTAATTTACTATTATGAGTTTATATGTTTATTTTCAAATAAAATGACTTGCTTTATATTCGTAGAGTTTTTATTTTAAGTGATTTGAAAAATATAGTGGTAATTTTCCTCAAGAATATTTTAATAATATTTTAATGGAATTTATATTAATCAATGTGAAAACCAGTTTATTTTACTTTTCACCACTAGGGGTATTTTTTAGTGATACCATGACTTGAAGAATTCACTTTACTTTGATCACTAGATATTACAGTCAGTTTTAAATATCCATATTCTTTTTATCATTGATATGATTATTGAATAAATCATATACCATTCGACATATGATGTTTCAATAGGGAAATTATATGATAGATTAGGGATAATGTTAATAAATGTGTAACCACTATTAAATTTAGACAGTTTTTATATGACATATTACGTATAAGTTGATTTTATCATTCAATACATGAGGAACTATTTAGATATACCAGGATGGTTTGGGTCCGGTTATAGATATCACCTATATGCATCAACAAGAATCATGAGAAATATTATTTGGAAAAATTAAATGGACTTTTACCCATAATGACAAATTTTTTTTGAGAAAGGTATTGAAAATATATATATTATGATTTTAGAGATCACAATGCCCAATATTACGAATTTAAGAAATTATGAATTTGGTTACTATATTCCATGAGATTTTTCAAGTCATCGATACCTGAAATCCTTCATGATTTATTTATTTATTTTAGATAATCATTTTTTATGTAGTTTAAGGGGTAACCCTTGCATGTTATATATGCCGAGTGAAATAAGGCCCAATACATAACTGAAATTCCCATAGAACAAACTAATATAAAACGTCCCCTTCCCAGTATCTTCATTAATGATTCTAATCCCCCACTTCGCATGAATGATGAACTAGAATTTCCCTATGTAGTCCATGATATTCTTAGTATGGTATTATTTTGGGACTTATGTTTTTAAAATGATATTTATTAAAGGTATTTTGATTTTGATTATTTACATCTACATAATGATTATGTGTTATTTTTATATGATATAATATTTTTTTGATTAAATGGAATGGAAGTTATATTATTTTTCTTTCTCAATGGATTCTGGATTATTGATTCAAGATTTATATTTCTATATATAATAAATAACGAGCATTTGAGACCACACATTATTATGTTTCATTTCACCATGATATAAGGGAAAATCCTTTGAATAAATTCAATGATTCTTATTGATTCTTATTATAATATTTTAAGTTTCATTCCCAATGTAAAATGGGTAGCATGAATATATCTAGTTTTCCAAAACTACTAATATTTTTAGCCATTCAAGATATGATTATTTGTATCTTATTCAAATGAAATAATGTAGACACAGATTCTAGGATTCCGAGGTTGGGGTTGTTACACACAACCTATTTTCTCTATAATAAATCACGAGGTTCTCCTAATTAGTTCCACACACAACACAATATGTAAATTGTGTGGATTAACACCACACATATGATACCTTTTAAGTGTTCTAACCAACCATATTCCTTAGAATAGTGCAGAGGAAACACCTCAACCATGAATGGACCCTTCATTGGTTTAGAGGATCCCAATCAAGAATCCACACACCATTCAATCCATTCATCCATTATTAGATCAATAATTAGAGTCATGGGAGAATATTGGGATTTTATTTCTGTGACATAAAATGAAGAAAATAGAAATATGATGTTTTTTGACTTTCTTTATCTTATAAATTACCCAATACCTCGTGTACTAGTAGTGAAGACAAAAAATGGAAGAGTGAGTGGAATAAAAATCATATGGATTTTATCTAGATATTGATTATCTGTTAGACCTATCACCATTAGAGAGAGTATGATAAATTAGTTTAGAACAATTAAAAATAGAAGGTAGAAGAAATCAGTAATATATCAACACATAATGAAAATCATATGTAAAATATAAAATTAAAATATTATAAAAACAAGATCTATATCAATCCATGGATGAAGGTAAAGGTCAATAATCTCCACAAATTAGAGAAATATGTTATATTTAAAGGAATAATAATCCATATTTTCATCCCTTATGTAATTTTATGTCACCCAACCCACCATTAAAATCAAATACAAAGAATTATCTCTAGTATATGTAAAAACCAATTTTCATTCTCCCGATATCGTTGTGATGTAAAAGAAATTGTTCTTTTTTTAAGATTCCATATATAAATTATATTGGGAATTAACATTCTATGATGTTTCACTAGTCTGTTTATTAATACATCCTATCCCACTATTTAAAAGTAGTCCTTTAATTAGATTAAGATATACTAAGATCCCTATTTTTTAATATAATTATCGGCTATAGAGATTTATAAAAATATAAATCACTTATAACAAAAGATTCCACTTGTTAAATAAAAATTCATATTTATATTTCAATCTCCAGAATAAACTTATGTACGTTTATATATTGAAATTATTTTACTGAGTTCTCATAATATTTGGTGATAAGTATTTATCCAATCCTATAAAACTATAGAATGATAACTATTTATAAAAAGAGATAAATTAAGATAACCAAATTATTTTTTTCAATTTATATAACATAAATCCCTAACCATCATGTAGTCATATTTCTTAGATTTTACCAAATAAATCATCCTATAAAATCAACCCAAATTACACAAAACCGTTAGTGAAGAAAAAGAAACTAAAAATTCATTTACTCATATGAAATATCATCTTCTTAGATCATCTTTAGATTAAAATCCAGATACTAATTGTTAAACACGACTTTGTAGATCTATTAAAAATATATTGCTATATTCAAATCACAAGAATTATTTTATATATTTTTAGGGATTCCACATTTTTATATTTATCTTCAAACTCATCCAAAATTCTTTAGTTTCATCACTAAATATATAATTAATATTAAGTATGATACTCATCTAATTAAAATATTTTAATATCCTAAAAAATGACAATTGATATTTCATATTAAAATACTTGCTAAATCAAAATAAATGAAAATAATTTTCCTTTACATTTCTCCATAATTTATTTTTCTTTTATATTCAATGCATAATTTCAAATGATAATTTATGCTCGTGAAACTAGCAGTTCAATTAAACATTTAAACCACTGTTGATACCAATTAACATATATATAATGATTCTTGTTGAACCCATGTACATGAAATTAAAAATATAAAAAGATATCACTTTTACTAACTCCAATCATCAAATGGAATGCTATATAATATTACAATATCACATGAATTTCTTGATGAAACATCCTTAAAGATCACATCTCAAAAAAATCCAAAAATATTTTAATTATAGATTAAAAAATTTAAAGGCATGTTATGTGGGGGAAAATATAATTTTATCATGTTGAGGAAGATGAGTAGCGACTATTGAAACCCTATTTTCCATTTTACTTTATTTTGGATTCCATATTCCGATCTAGAATAATTTTTATTGATTCTATGTTCACATTATTTTCTTCAAAGTTTATCTTCTCTACACAAAATAAAACTCGAATTCTTCCTCCTTAATTGTTCTTATCAAAAAGGATCTGTCCATTCATCCTTGTAAGATATTTTTTCCAAAAAATATTACCCCTTCATTTTATTTATAATGTATACAATATTTTTAGATACTCACATTTCCTTAGGACAATCCTTTTTCTTAATATTTTCTAGTGTTAGTATTATATGAACTCATTTATAATTTCTATGTCTTATATTTTTCTTTATACTAATTTTTAGTAGAATAGTATATTTGGGGATTTTTTAATAAAATTTTATAATTAATGTATTCTACAACCAAACCCAAAAATATATTACTAAAATTTTATATTTTTCATTGAATTATTGAAAGATTTTTCTTTTTATTCTCACTGAACATCTCTGTAGATTTACACATGAGACACGATAAGAATAGTAATAATTTAAGAATATTACCTATCACTTCTCTTACATGATTGGTAACTCTATTTTTAAATGTTCAACTAAATTCATAATAATTCATACAGTATAATGCTTTAAAACATATGTTAGTACTAGGACCATGCATCAAATTCAATATTCATGTCTCCATTGATTCATTTGGAAGTCATTTGATTGTCCTTAATTTTTATAGGTACCTTTTGAGTGTGAATCTAGAACATTCATGTTTTTTATAAGAACTCCCATAATTCAATTCCTCCATTTTTCCAAGGGGGTTCGTCATGGACAAGGATGGGATTTTCCTTGAAACATGACCGTTAGGAAATAAAAACTATTTTATACATCCACTATGATATGGTATACTTGTTTTTAATATTATTATCACTAGTCAAAGGATAATAAAATAAAAATTTTAAATAAAATTTTATAATTAGAATACCCTTGGCACAAGATTGTTGGAATTAGCTCTTTACCAAGGTTAAATGCACTTATAGTTTTTAGATCATCTTGATTTTTTCACAAGCTGAGAATTTTGATATTTTTTTGAGTATATTACCATTTAAAATATCATTCTACAATGAATTAAAGATTTTATACATTATTTTTATTTTCCACATTAATAATTATATTAATATCAAAAATATAATCATTAATGATTATCTTATCCAATTTAAACCATTTTATTACCATGACTATCCCTACCAGATGTGTATTCTGTTTATCATTCATAGAATTTTGGTTTTAAATTTCTTTTGTGTAGATTATCTTCACCATTTAACCATCATTGATATCATACAGTCTTTAAGGATTCTCCTTTGATTCCATATCATGGGAATCATTCTTTTCCCTAAGATCAGTATCCACTTAAATAATCAATTTATTTTGAAAATTTAATTTTTGAAAATATATTTTCAGTGTACTAACATGTATCAATTAAGACTATTTTCATCTTTCAATTTCATTTTTTCCTTACAACCTCTAATCCTACTCTTCTAATAAGTGGAAATATTTCAGCTATGAATTTATTTGGACCACATTATCATTGGTTGATCCATATTTACTTTTGAGGATAGACTCCTCAAATTTACTTACAACATCATTTTATGTATTAATAAATTAAAAATAAAAAAAATTTATACCATAATTATTATATGTTCCAAATTATTTGAATATGGATAAAATTTTTATAAAAAATTAACATTTTGATGACCTTAAAAATCTATTTCATTTCCATATGATTATAAGATTAATGGGAATAATAAAATTTGACTCCAAGAACAAATTGGATCATATCATATGAAAATTAAAAAAAAGATCTTATGATTTGATTCCAATATTTAATCGCATAAGGGAAATTAGTGAGAGATTAATTGAGATAGGGGAGGGGTGTATTATGATACTTATATTTTCTAACTAAAACACATTTTCTGAAAACACTGGCTATTTTAGATGATCTTGACCTCATAGTTATTTGGGTCACAATCAAGTTATAAAATTAATGTTGATAATCTGACTATTATCTTTTTATTATTTAAATATTAATATAATATTGCAATGATTATTAAGCCATAAAAACCATTTCATATCTTGTAGAAGGAAATAATGTCAATATAAAAATTAACATGTTTGTATTTACTTGGATCACCTATACTGATATAATAGGTGCTGTTTGGAATTGGTAATGTGACAATATACCTGAATATTATAAAGAATCTATTTTTAGTGGGTTTAGGATATGTGAATTCAATTACTAAGTCCAATCCCCTTATAATGTTTCTGCATAACTCACTATATCCCAAGGAATATTTTACTAACTTTCTCTATTTTAATCATTGCTCTATATATGAAAAATATATTAGGATATAGGTTAATATAAAAAAACATCACTAATATTACAATTTCACAAGATGTAGATTGGTTCAATTTTTAATCACATTTATCATTAATAGTCATCAATGAATTTCACCATGAAAAAAACTAAAACATTCCATTAATTTCATAGAAAACTCATTTTTCTTCATTGAAATGTTATTTCAAGAGTTCCATTCCAATCTAAAAAATTTTCCATCCTAAATTTGGGACTCAAAATATTATTCTCCTTTGAACAAATATGTGAATTATATATTCTATTTTTTACAAAAATAGTCATGTACTACTATATTCTATAAATATACGAAAATGGTCCTCTTTATCTCTAAAAATAAATATATCAATAGTCTCCTCACCTTACCAAATAATAAAATTCATTCATTTTCATTTTCTATTATTCATATTTAAGAAAATGGTTTTTATATTTCTCCCATTATCTATAATATTCGGGTTCAGTAATGCAATTTCTTTATAGAATTACAATTATTCATTATTTTTAGAGTAAGATATCTCTATATTCCTCAACATTACAAAATCATTTTATGTATTCAATGTGAAAATCCCCTTGTTTACCTCAAAATAGATTAGAGGTCCTTATTAAATATCGTTGAAAAATACATGCATACATTTTCTTAAAATCTATGTATCCCCTTAAATTTTAGATGTTTATGGAAGCATATTACTTTTATACCACTAGTAATGATATTCTGACACCTCTACCTTCATTGTAAAACATTGTTAATTTTTTTGATGTATAAATAATGAAATTTTTTGAAATTTGTAATGATATTAAAAACATATTTAAAACCACATTAATACTTCCAAAAAAATTTACTTCAATATTCACTATTTTTTCTCAATATTACATATTTGTTCTACTGATTCATATTTGGATATGACTTATCCATAATTTCCATGCTTCAAAATATTCAATTGTGTCTGCATCTATTTCTCCCATGTGAGGAACTCCTTCATCACAACATGATGCTATGTCAAATAATATGTCCTCAGATATGTGCAAATATTTCATTGATTTATCTATGAAATAATTCCTTTATAAATTTTTCTTTATTACCTCCACTCTCATATATAAGATATACTCATAATATATTATAATTAATAAATCATATTTGAATACACTATCAGCTGACCCTTCATAAAATACAATGAATGGAATGAGACATACAATTTTCTCTATGTTGTGTAGATTAATCTTATGAAATGGTCCATTAACCCTTAAAAAATCCCATTTAGATAATATAATCCTCACTAAATCACTAAAATGTCTCTTCCAAAATAAATGGTGATGACTGTAATAAATTTTTTCATTTTTATTCTTGATGATCATCATGAGAGGAACTCTCCAGTTTTAAAGATTACCCTTATTATATTCTAGGTGACCCTAAGGGTATTCAAAATTATCCTTATGAAAAATCAATATATAGCTTAATGAATATAACAAAATATAGAAATAAACCTCATGAGATTTCTGCAATGAATCTTACAATAATATATGTGTCACTAAACTAACCCATATGATATGATTTATAACTAATATGATTTCTTCCTTTTGCATAAATTGACTCTTACGCTCACGTGATAACTCTAGGACATATATATGGACACCCAAGCCATAAAAATACTTTATTTAATGATTAAAAAAATATTTTCCAATAGAACAAGCTAAGCATCTAGAGGATTAGTATATTTGGATGGTTAAAAATAATTTTTCATCAAATTAAACATAAAAAGCAATCTTTACATAAAACTCCACATACTGTTCCCAACACCCTGGGATATTTTAACAAAACTTATGATATCCTGGTAAAAATACACAAGGAAAAGGGTGAGATGGAAACTATAATAATAGAATAAACATGAAAATAAATCATAACATGAGAGTGAACATGAATAACTTATATCATAGAGTGAATTCTCATATGGATGAAAACAGGGAGACTAATGATTACATGAGATTCAAGAGGCATAACATGGTATCATGAATATATTTATCTTAAGAATAAAAACATTGATAAAGTAAATTAAAGAATAATAATATTGATTCGAGGATTTTTTGGAAACATTATTGGGAATTACATCACAAACATTAGTCAAATGTCACTCTCAGGACCTATAATCATGATTTGAATAAGTTCCAATGATATATTAGGTTCTCTCATGAATCCCTTATATATATAATCTCTTGAGATATGAAACATTACAAAATAAATTAGTGGTCTATATGAAATTGTTCCCACCCATCCCAAAATATATTTTTCATAGGCTAACAACTAAAGCATTATATATTGCGGAAAATGTCCCATTATGGATTTAGGTTCACTACCTAATCCATTACATAACATCTCACGGGATATAAAGTTATAGAGAATGAATTAGAGGGTTATACAACTCAAAGACCATCGATCACATTTATTTAAATCACACACACACAGACACACACACACACACATATATATATATATATATGTGTGTGTGTGTGTGTGTTATACAAGAGAAAAATAAACCACAAAAAATTCATAGGCTTGATCAACCCCATGGGAAGAATGCGGGTTCCAAAATGTGGATTCAAGTCATAACTGAGGAATAAAACTTAAGGATTACAATGAGAAGAAGGAAACATGTAAAGACCTGGAAATTTCATGGAAAATTTTTTCTTAATTTTCTTTGGAATTTTACAAGAACGCAGTTTCTGACGGAGCCTGATTCCGAGGTCCGGTGTGCCCGGAATTAATTTCCGAAGTTTGGCTCGTGTACGTTCAGTGAACGAGCGAGTGGGAATTTCTATCTTTTGAACCGGTGCTCGGAATTGAAATCTGATTGCACCGATGAACTCGCAACACTGGAAATCGCTTAAGGGAACCTTTACCTTAGTTGTGTTTGTGCGGGAGGAGAAGTTAATTTTTGGGGTTTAATTAAAAAAGTGAATAAAAATGTTAACTCAATTTTATTTCTTGTGTAGTTGTTAACTTCTCCGATGGGAAGTTGGTGGTGGGACCACATCCATCCAACTTCCCATGTGTGGATATTTGAAAGAGTGGGGCCCACACGAACCCCTCCCCACCTCTTCAAATTCCTTAAACTTTCCTAACCCCTCTAAAACCCCCCCACAACTCCCACTTTAATGTTCACAACTTGATTAATTAATGAGGTGAGTTAAGTATGGTTTATTTGAATTTCAATCTTTTGAAATTCTTTCCAACACTTTGCAATTAATTAATTGAACCAACTTAATTAATTATTTTGAGTTTTTGAATTCTTTTGAATTCATTTTTCCAGCATTAAAAAGAGATATTATATTCTTCTTTTTGGGTTGGAATAAACCTTGTGGAGAGAACTAAGGAGAGGAGAAGAACTCTTG
Source organism: Viscum album (assembly GCA_963277665.1). Lineage (NCBI taxonomy): Eukaryota > Viridiplantae > Streptophyta > Magnoliopsida > Santalales > Viscaceae > Viscum > Viscum album. Next base: position 1,717,908,319 of record OY728136.1, on the reverse strand, counting down.
GTAGATCACCAACCTCTCGAGGAAGAACGTTCCACGTTTCCGAAGAACGTGAAGCAACGCCTCCGACCATCTTCAACCGAAGTAAGTAAGGGAAGCACGACCCCCTTCGAAGTATACAAAGGGTGAAGTCTCGGCTAGACTTCACTGAGCTCTTCTCCCACCAACCTAGACAGAACGACGCCCGACCTCCGCGACGCTTGTCTTCCGCGGGTCGTTGATGAACTCCGTTCTTGAAACCGAGGTAGGGGTTTTAACTTTTTAAAGTTATGTGGATCTCTCCTTCGAACATGAAGGTTTATTTTTTGTCGGGCCTTGATTCCAAATCATTTTATTTAATTTAAAATATTATCAAAGTTTATCGTTCATTAAAGGCCGATTGCTATCAATTTAACGCGAGGAGTTTGGACCGCACAAACCCGGCCGTCCCTCCACCTTTTTATTCGTGTTGAATCTTTGTGGATTGGTTTGGGAAGGCGTGGTGCCGTCGCACCACACGGATTCAAGTGGAAGGAAATGGGCGGCGTCGTCGCGCCACGCCGTGGAAAGATTTCAAGAACGTGACGTCGTCGAGTCGCGACGAAAGAAATCGAAGGCGCCGCGGCCGGAGCGGGGCCGCGGCGGAAGGGGCGCAGTGACGTCGCACCGCGTCGGACAACAAAGGCCGCGGCCGGTTTCGGGCCGTGGCGGAACGAGAACACCGGCGGCCAGCCGGGCCGCCGGTGTCGGAAGCCGGAAGGGGGACGGCCTTTGCTGGTCCCGTTGAGGAAGAATCGGCCAGCCAGGTCGGGCCGGCAGGAAGGGAGAAAACCTGGGGAAATAATTTCCCCCAGCCAGCCATAATGGCCCCCCATTATGAGGGGGGCCAGTTTCACAAAGGGGGGCAGGCGGCCCCCCCGTTTTCTCGAAGGCAGGCCCCCACGTGAGGGGGGCTGTTTCTTTTCAAGGCGCAGTAGGTTGCCGTGCCGCCAACTGAGGAAAGGTGGGTGCTTTGGCCCCCGCGCGCGGCGCTCACGAGGTACTCGGACCGCGTCGCCGCGCCGCCGGGCCGGGCCGGATTTTCCGATCCGGGCCGGATCGTCGGGCCGGGTCGCCGCCCGGGCCGGGTCCACCCGGTTCGGCAGACCCAGAGGGGGTCGGCCCGGGTCGGCCCAGGCCCAAACCCCCAATTTCGGACCACTTTCGGTCAAATGCCCGTAACATGGGCTACAGGCCTTCAATCGACTCGCCATCATCAGCAACACAATCCTTGTATCAAGACGGTTGTTTCGGTATATCGCACTCAAGGTTTCGGATTACTTTGAGTTCGGCCGTGTTGGTTCGAACACGAAACCAACCGGGCCCTCGGAGCGGAAATGCTCATATTTTTGAGCTACGGATGTCCGATTGACGTGCCGTCAGCTTTGTTGAGTTCCTCTTAGTGAGACGGATCTTTTGGCATACTCCGCCCGAGGTTTGGACGCAGGTGGAGTATGGTCGGGTTGGTTTTGCCTAAAAAACCAACTGGGCCCCTGGAACGAAAAAGCCAATAACTCTCAGACTGGGCGTCTGATTGATGCGCCGTCTATTGCGTTGAGTTCCTGTTGACGATACAGAACTTTTGGCATCCTCCGCCCAAGATTTGGATGCAGATGAATAGTGGCCGGGTTGGATCGCACCAAAATCCAACCAGGCCCCTGGAACGGAAAAGCTGATACCTTCCTGATAGAATGTCCGTTTGACGAAACGTCAACAGAGTTGGTGATCTCTTTGAGAAACGGTCCCTATGAGTATACCCTACGAGAGTTCGGGGTACAATTGAGATACGGTCGGGTCTGGTTCGCTCACGAAACCAACCAGGCCCCTGGGACGAAAAGGCTAATAACTCACAGACCGTGCGTCTGATTGATGCGCCGTCTGTTGCGTTGAGACCCCTATGACGAGGCGGTCCTTTGAGATACTTCTTCTTGGGACTTTGAGATAATTGGAGTATCGACCAGTAGCTCGTGGAGCGGACCCCCCCCCCCCCCCGGAGACGAGCGTGCTGAGTATGGAGACCGTGTAGCCGGCTGAGACCAGACGACTGCTTGACCGACTCGACTTGGAGTGAGTCGACTAGCCCAGTGGACGGAGCGCCCGGTATTTGGTGACAGACCCACGACGGACGGAGCGCCCGATAGATGGCCGCAGACCCGCGGTACTCGACTGGAGGAGTACCTGTATAGGCTATTGGGGGGAGCGCCCGGTATTTGGCGACAGACCCACAGCGGACGGAGCGCCCGGTAGTCGGCCGCAGACCCGCGGTACTCGACAGGAGGAGCACCTCAGCAGTCTTAGGTTAGTGAGCAGTACCTCAGAGTCGTGACAGGACCAATGTACACTCCAGAGACGGAGCTCTTCAGCAGTTACGGTTTCGATAATGAAAATCCTAGTTTGAGCTGAGACTTTTGACCTTTGTGTTTAAATCATGATTGAGATGGGTCACTTGATAACATAGGTATATGTATAGGAATATACCTGGGTAGTGGTTATATTTTGATTTCACCATCCTTGTGTTTCCTCATGATTGAGATGGGTTACTTGATAACTTAGGTATATGTATGGGCATATATCTAAGTAGAGGTTATCTGTTGAGATCTTCTTGTGGTTATCCTTGTTGGTTTAGTGAGACCTTGAGGTTCTCGGGGTCCCTACTGAGTATCGTTATACTCACCCCTGCACGGGCTATGCCCCCACCTCGTTGTGTTGGTTGCAGACGACGGACAGCGTTGATCGTGGTTGAGGCTTGCATAGTAGGACGGTACCTTGAGGTGGACAACTGGGCGGGACGTACTCGGAGCGGACGGAGGGACCCGAGGAGCTGTGGAGCTATCTGTACCCACCCTTCAGGTGGGATTTCCAGAGGACGACTCGGTGTAGCTGCTTTTACTTTTTCAGTTGCTGTTTTCCTTTTCGAGTTGTACTTTACTTTCAGTTGGGGTTTGTATACCGGCCCTTTTACTTTTCAGTACTTATAGTTGTACTCTCCTTTCAATTAGTTTTTACTTTCCGCTTTCTTACTCTGTGGTTCATGTTTACTTTACAAAGGCAATTCCTCCCCTTTTTACCGGATTTACGCCTTGGTGATAGTCGCCAACCCCTGGCCTACGGAAGGTGGGCTTGGGGTAGTCACAGCACGGGCCCCGAGGACAGGTCGTGACAAATTGGTATCAAAGGTGTTCGGTTCTACCGCAGAACTTATAACTCTGATGTTTCTTTCTGTGAAGCAATAGTGTTAAGATTACAGAGTGTGGTTTTCAGTTCAGGGAGTCCAGTGTTGGTGCGGGCGGCCGACGTGTCCATACACCAGGAACCTGACAACTGATTTCCGACTTTGTGCACGAAAACACTGATTGCGTGTGTGTTTTCCAAAAGTTTTATTTGAATATCAGCTCAAACCAGGTCAGCTCACCAGGTATAAATCGTTTGACCATGTCACGTTGTTTCTTTCAGGATGCCTCCCTATGGACAACCAGCTAGAGCCCCGAGAGTGGTGCGTATTGACAGACCGCCGAGCGACGAGGCCTCAGTACATGGCCCTCTTGTAGTTGAGGCACCAGCGGAGGCACCAGCGGTACTGCTACCCGTTGGGCCACCGATGCCACCATCCCCAGCAGTAGGTGATGCACGACGCTTGAGCGCGCTGCACGATTTCCAGCGGTAGAGGCCACCCAGGTTCCGGGGAGAGATGGACCCACAGGCGGCTGAGGTTTGGCTGGAGGCTGTGGTGAGAGTCTTCAGGCTAGTGGGGACGCCGGTAGACTTCATGGTGATCTTCTCTACCATCCTCCTTCAGGCAGCAGCAGGCAGGTGGTGGAGCCACTTGTTTCAGTTTTTCAACGGGATGAACTTCGCTTAGGAAGACTTTGAGACCTTCTTTAGGGTGGAGTTTGTGCCAGTAGCTCTACACCCCGAGCGTGTACAGGAGATTCTGCCTTTGCCGCGTGTTTTTCGATCAGTAGCCGAGTCATCTGTGGGTAGTAGACAGATGATGCAAAGGTATAGGAGGATCAGACTAGCAGTTGGACAATCTCGGGTTTTAGGACCGGTGGTGTGGGGCACCCATGGTGGGAACAAAGCTAGGTGTGCCAGAAGCAGGTTGTGTTACTCATGCGGCGGAATGGGTCACCTCGCACGTGACTGTCCGACTCCTCATACGGTTGAACAACCGGCGTTGGAGGAGCCACCGAGGCAGAAGCAGCGATGAGTGCTTGAGAAACAGCCGAGCAGTGGACAAGGCAGTAGAGCTCTGAGAGCAGGTGTGTAGGAGAAGATGAAGTGGATACGTCCTTTGTACTTCTAGTTCCATGTTTCATTGGTATTCATGTCTTTGTAATATGAGCTATGAGCTGCAGTAATAAAAAGACTCTTATCTTAGCGATGTTTTCTTTCATGTCCTTTTGTTTGGTTGATACTGAGTGGTCCCAGTTAAACTGTTGACTTGACCATCACTTTCGAGATTTCTACTGGAGGGGACCCAGTGACCTCACACTGATGCCGATAGTGTGACTCGACCCTTGGAGGCCAGAGTGACAGTTGGATCTCTTAGTAGTTATGTCGAGGCCTTACGATGTCATCCATGGCATGAATGCGTTATTCATGTCAGGATTGACTGTATTAGGCAACGAATGTGGTTCATCCAGGGGATGGGACCGGGTTTCTCTTATCGGAAAAGAAGAAATCATAGCATCTCTTGTGAGACTAAAGGTGGTCCAGGACATCCAAGAGAGGATGAAGACTGCATAGTGCAGTAAGAAAGAGGAAACTGGTGCCAGTCTTAGAGACTCGGGCGTGTTAAAGAAGAGGAATCTTAAAGGAGAGATGAGTCTACGAAGCAGTAGACGTGGAGGCAGAGCTAGGAGAGCAGCATGAGGTGGTGTACATCCTAACATGGTACAACCTCCTTCCTTAGTTATTTCCTTCTAGGATCAGGGAGCTGGAGGGCGGATGAAGAGTGTGGCTGCATGTGGTCAAGGAGTGTGACCCAATGGCTCTAGAAATGATTCAAGGGATAGTTTGTGTCCACTACTAGCTGTTGTAGTAACGGACGTCGATTTTAATCATCCCTTGCTTTCACAAATCTTCTTCCAGACCTAGAGTTTCCGGTAAGCCGTGGACTTGACCCTCACGTCTGGAGATACCTTGGAAGGAGACTCAATAATCAGAATTACGCCGACGGTGTGGTCAGACCCACGAGGCGAGAGTTCCGGTTGGAATCTCTTGGTGATAGCGTCGAGGCCTTACGACGTTAGTTTGAGTATGGAATGGGCAATAATTGTTCATGCTCAAATTGACGGTTTCAGGAAAACGTCAGGATGGGTTTTCCTTGGTCGGCGAAAAGGAAACCCCAGGCAGCACGAAATTAACTCTTTCACAGGAGAGTGTGAACGACCACTCTTGAGTCAGTCACCCATACCCTCGTGGCAGCAGCCTTTTTAGTTTCAGTTGTAACAGAAAATGGAGAACTCTGGAGTTCGAAGCTGACGATCACGTCCTTATACGGGTATCACCTCGATGAGGTTTACGGAGATGTGGCCAAGGCGGCAAGTTATCTCCAGGGTTCAGCGGACCTTCTTAGGTCCCCAACTGGGTAGGCAGGGTGGTTTACCGCTTGACCCATTCACCGCAGTTGCACCAGGTGCATAACGACTTCCATGTATCTCAACTGAGGAGATACGTGCTCGACCCTTCGCATATCATCGACCATGAGGAGCTTGACGATGTCGATGGGGTGTCTTTCACATAGGTTTCTGTGGGGATCGAGGATCGATAGGAGCAGATTCTACGAGGATGATCGATTCCTCGGGTGCCCTTTCTTTGGCAGTATGGAACATCCAGGTAAGCACATGGGAGCGGAAGGCTCAGATGCATGCTCTGTACCGCTTTTGTGACCCTAGTTTTTGTTGAAGCTTTACGGGGACGTAAATCCCTGAGGTCGGAGTAATGTAAAGACCCGGAAATTTCAAGGAAATTTTTTTCATAATTTTCTTTGGGATTTTACAAGAACACAGTTTTTGACGGTGCCTGATTCTGAGGCCCGGTGTGCCCGGAATTAATTTCCGATGTTTGGCTCGGGTACGTTTAGTGGACGAGCGAGTGGGAATTTCTATCTTTTGAACCGGTGCTCGGAATTGAAATCCGATTGCACCGATAACTCGCAATGCCGGTAATCGCTTAAGGGAACCTTTACCATAGTTGTGTTTCTACGGGAGGAGAAGTTAATTTTTGGGGTTTAATTAAAAAAGTGAATAAAATTGTTAACTCAATTTTATTTCATGTGAAGTTGTTAACTTCTCCCATGGGATGTTGGTGGTGGGCCCACATCCATCCAACTTCCCATGTGTGGATATTTGAAAGGGTGGTGCCCACATGAACCCCTCCCCACCTCTTCAAATTCCTTAAACTTTCCTAACCCCTCTAAAATCTCCCACAACTCCCACTTTAATGTTGACAACTTGATTAATTAATGAGGTGAGTTAAGAATGGTTTATTTGAATTTCAATCTTTTGAAATTCTTTCCAACACTTTGCAATTAATTAATTGAACCAACTTAATTAATTATTTTGAGTGTTTGAATTCTTTTGAATTCATTTTTCCAACATTAAAAAGAGAGATTATATTCTTCTTTTTGGGTTGGCATAAACCTTGTGGGGAGAACTAAAGAGAGGAGAAGAAATCTTGGTAGATCACCAACCTCTCAAGGAAGAACTTTACACGTTTCTGAAGAATGTGAAGAAACACCTCCGACCATCTTCAACCGATGTAAGGAAGGGAAGCACCGCCGCCTTCGAAGTATACAGAGGGTGACGTCTCGGCTCGACTACATTGATGTCTTCTCCCACCAACCTAGACGGAACGACGCCCGACCTCCGCGACGCTTGTCTTCTGCGGGTCTTTGAAGATCTCCGTTCATGAAACCGAGGTAGGGGTTTTAACTTTATAAATTTATGTGGATCTCTCCTTCGAACTTGAAGGTTTATTTTTTGTTGGGCCTTGATTCCAAATCTTTTTATTTAATTTAAAAGATATTGAAAGTTTATCGTTCATTAAAGGTCGATTGCTATGAATTTAACGCGAGGAGTTCGGACCACACAAACCTGGACGACCCTCCACCTTTTTATTCGTGTTGAATCTTTGTGGATTGGTTCGGGAAGGCGTGGTGCCGTCGCACCACGCGGATTCAAGTGGAAGGAAATGTGCGGCGCCGTCGCGCCGCGCCATGGAAAGATTTCAAGAACGCGACGCCGTCGCGTCACGACGAAAGAAGTCGAAGGTGCCGCGGCCGGAGCAGGGCCGCGGCGGAAGGGGCGCGGTGCCGTCGCACCACGCCGGACAATGAAGGCCGCGGCCGGTTTCGGGCCGCGGTGGAACGAGTAGACTGGCGGCCAGCCGGGCCGCCGGTGTCGGAAGCCGGAAGGGGGACCGGCCTTTGCCGGTCCCGTTGAGGAAGAACCGGCCGGCCAGGTCCGGCCGGCCGGAAGGGAGAAAACCGGGGGAAATAATTTCCCCCGGCCAGCCATAATGGCCCCCCATTATGAGTGGGGCCGGCTTCACAAAGGGGGGCAGGCAGCCCCCCCCCCCCGTTTTCTTGAAGGCATGCCCCCACTTGAGGGGCCCGTTTCTTTTCAAGGCGCGGCAGGTTGCCGCGCCGCTAGCTGAGGAAAGGCGGGGGCTTTTCCCCGTACACGCGGCGCTCACGTGGCACCCGGACCACACCGCCGGACCGTACCACCGGCCCGATACGATCGTTTCGGTATATAGCACTCAAGGTTTCACATTACTTTGAGTTTGGCCGGGATGGTTCGAACACGAAACCAACCAGGCCCTCGGAGCGGAAACGCTCATATTTTTGAGCTACGGACGTCCGATTGACGTGCCGTCAGCTTTGTTGAGTTCTTCTTAGTGAGACGGATCTTTTGGCATACTTCGCCCAAGGTTTGGACGCAGGTGGAGTACGGTCGGGTTGGTTTTGCCTTAAAAACCAACCGGGGCCCTGGATCAAAAATGCCAATAACTCTCAGACCGGGCGTCCGATTGACGCACCGCCTGTTGTGTTGAGTTCCTGTTGACGATACGGAACTTTTGGCATCCTCAGCCCGAGATTTGGATGCAGATGAATAGTGGCCGGATTGGATCGCACCGAAATCCAACCGGGCCCCTGGAACGGAAAAGCTGATACCTTCCTGACAGAACGTCCGTTTGACGAAACGTCAACGGCGTTGGTGATCTCGTTGAGAAACGGTCCCTATGAGTATACCCTACGAGAGTTCGGGTTACAATTGAGATACGGCCGGTTTGGATCGCTCACGAAACCAACCGGGCCCCATGGACGAAAAGGCTAATAACTCACAGACCGGGCGTCCGATTGACGCGCCGTCTGTTGCGTTGAGACCCCTATGACGAGGCGGTCCTTTGAGATACTACTTTGTGGGACATTGAGATACTTGGAGTATCGACCAGTAGCTCGTGGAGCGGAACCTCCTGGAGACGAGCGTGCGGAGTACGGAGACAGTGTAGCTGGCTGAGACCTGACGACTGCTTGACCGACTCGACTTGGAGTGAGTCGACTAGCCCAGTGGACGGAGCGCCTGGTATTTGGAGACAGACCCACAGCGGACGGAGCGCCCGATAGTTGGCTGCAGACCTGCGATACTCGACAGGAGGAGTACCTCTGTAGGCTATTAGGGGGAGCGCCCTATATTTGGTGACAGACCCACAGCGGACGGAGCACCCGGTAGTTGGCGGCCGACCCGCGATACTCGACAGGAGGAGCACCTCAGCAGTCCTAGGTTAGTGAGCAGTACCTCGGAGTCGTGACAGGACCACTGTACACTCCAGAGACGGAGCTCTACCGCAGTTACGGTTTCGATAATGAAAATCCTGGTTTGAGCTGAGACTTTTGACCTTTGTGATTACCTCATGATTGAGATGGGTCACTTGATAACTTAGGTATATGTAAGGGTATATACCTGGGTAGTGGTTTTCCATTGATTTCACAATCCTTTTGTTTCCTCATGATTGAGATGGGTTACTTGATAACATAGGTATATGTATGGGCATATATCTATGTAGAGGTTATCTGTTGAGATCTTCTTGTGGTTATCCTTGTTGGTTTAGTGAGACCTTGAGGGTCTCGGGGTCCCTAATGAGTATCATTATACTCACCCCTGCACGGGCTACGCCCGCACCTCATTGTGTTGGTTGCAGACGACGGACAACGTTGATCGTGGTTGAGGCTTGCAGAGCAGGACAGTACCTTGAGGTGGACCACTGGGCGGGACGTACTCGGAGCGGACGGCGGGACCCGAGGAGCTGTGGAGCTATCTGTACCCACCCTTCAGGTGGGATTTCTAGATGAAGACTTGGCGTATCTGCTTTTACTTTTTCAGTTGTTGTTTTCCTTTTCGAGTTGTACTTTACTTTCAGTTTTGGTTTGTATACTGGCCCTTTTACTTTTCCGCACTTATAGTTTTACTCTGCTTTCACATAGTGTTTACTTTATGCTTTCTTACTCTGTGGTGCTTGTTTACATTACAAAGGCAATGCCTTCCCTTTTTACCGGGATTTACGCCTTGGTGCTAGTCGCTAGCCCCTGTCCTATGGAAGGCAGGCTTGGGGTAGTCACGGCACGGGCTCCGAGGACGGGTCGTGACAAAACATATCAATCTGAATTTCATATTTAAAAAGAAGTCGTAGGTTTTTAACAAGGTGATATAATGAATAAAATTCATGAGAATGATCATGGAGAAGAAAGAATATAAAAGAAACTATTGGGTTCTGATTTGAGAAATAAGTAGAGGATTGTTTAAAAGAAGGAAAACCCATATTGTTTTCCACAAAACTAAAAATATTATGAAGAGGGATATCCATAAAATAATGATTTTTTTAGAATATATTCAATGTTAAAAATATTTTATTGGGTAATTATCAATATGATTCAAGAAACATGAATTTTCCATTAAATTATCTCTACTTAAAGGTGGGAATTTTGAAGAGAACTAAAAATATGTATAACACCGACAATAAAAGTGATATTTAATTTGTTATATATGAATAAGGAAAATATATAAAAAAAATTGAAGAGATTAATGAGAACAATATTTCATAAAATTGATAAAATGAAAGATAAATTATAATAATCATGTCATGAATAAGGTTCATAAGATCAAAAACCTCAGGTTTCAAATTCATTATACACAATTTCTTTACTTCTTTAGAGAGCTGATATTTCCTTGGAAAATACAACAAATTTAAGGATTTAGGAAAACACAGTGAAAAAGGGGGATTAATAAATTGTGAGGGATATATTGGATATGATATTTGGGTATATTTTCATCAAAATTATGAATCGGAGGTGTATATTTGAAATGGTGTTAGTGACACACTTTTATAAGAGAAGAAAATGGAACTTTGTGAAACAAAATTAATATTTCAACAATTCCATGAATCTATTACAAGGTAAATGTCTTCAATGTTTCTAAATAAGGTATTTTGGGGTGTATTTGGGTTATAAAGGCTCCACCATGTACTTCAACATGTTTTTTAAACATGTTATTGGGTTTTTACTATTAATTTTTCTACAGTTTACTCTTTTATTTTTAAACGAGCTAACAAGTTTTTATCTAAGTAATCTATGTTCTATAAAAAACATAATATTTCCCATAAATAAAAATTTGAGTAATGTGGACCATAATTTAACCTCAACATAATCTAATTAAATTCCTAAATATCATAAAACTATTTTTTAAATAACAATTGTCAATGTGTAGGAAAACTATCCTAGTAGAAAAATGACCTTTTTCCATTATGGATTTTTTTACCATATTTATTATTTATTATCAATGAAATTAGTGTTAATAGAGTTAAATATAGGTTTAATAATAATATTAGATTCATAATTTAAATAATATAAATTTTATTGACTAGATAAAAATTGCACATTTTTAATGAAATAACACTATTAAAGAAACATTTTTCTATTATCACGGTAATTAGAACTATAATAAATTTAATTTTCCTTATTCTTAAAAATAAAATTTTAATTTATTTATAAAATTTACATTTTTAACTCAAATAGTAAATATTTTGTTATATTTAAACTCTAAAATGTATAGAGTCTATTTTTAATTATTAGCATGTAAAAGTATATTTAAGTGTGAAATATTATGTCAGTTTAAAAAATAGTAAACATGAGTTTTATATATTCCAAATTATATATAAATTATTTTTATTAATTTTTAAAAATAATTTTTTATATCAAATCATTTTATTAATAATTTAAGATATTATTTCATTATAGAAGTGATAGTTTTTTGTAAATGTTGGTATTTTTACTATTCACATAAATATCAACTATTTTAGAAAAAACCCCAAAATTCACCATATGAAAATATTGGTCTACGAAATCCAAAAATGAAGTTAATTTGGTCAAAATAAAAGTATAATTTTATTGTAAATATATGAATTAAAAACATAGTCACTACTATACATATTAAAACGAGTTTAACGGCAACAACAATCATCTTAAATTATTTATTTTTTACAAGCTTGATGGTTTATTGTTTGGTTTGTTATTGAATGTGACATACAATTCTCAAAAAAGTAATTATTCATGGGAAATTATAGTTAATATATCGGGTCGTCACATTCTTCTCCCTTTAATAAATCCCCCCCAATAAATTTTATGTCATTCACTCAACTGAAAAAAAGATCTTACATTTGTTTCATGGTCACAATAGGTTCACAAATTTCCTATTGATTCATTTTCTTTCTATAATGTACATTGACAAGGTGGGTTTTTTCATAGAAATTTATTTTTTTGGTCCAAGACCTTCAATGGATGCTCGTTTTAAGTGAGATCATTATTCAGTTGTATCACATTTGAATTTAGTACCTCTTAAGGATCTTGTATATACATTCTCAAGAGGGATATGTGGAATAAATCTTCAACATAAAATATTTTTTGTTGGAGAGATAGTCTATATGACATAAATTTGATGTGATCAGAAATATAAAAGGTGAAAATATTTCTCTTACTTAGCTTTCCTTTAATCTGAAATCTCATTAATCTCTTCCAGAATAATATATTGAGGAACACTTTATCACCAACTTTATAATCTATGAATCATTAACAACAATCAACATAACACTTATATCGACTCTGTACTACTTTGATGTATTGTTGACTATTCTTAACTATTTCAACCAAGTTTTCAACTATCTATGGTCCAAGAAACATTCATTCACCTAATTTATCCTATAATGTAGATTCTCTACTTATCATTCTATAGAGAAATTTTTATAGGGAAATTTTGAAACTTTAGTAGAAACTATTATTGTAAGTGAACTAGGCCAAAGGTAGATGTTAGTCCAAGACTCCCTTATAGTTCATAAATAAATCTCTCAACATATCCTCAAATGATGGGTTATTCTAAACATATTATTCATTAATCAATGGATGATACTCTGTACTAATGTTTAAATTTTTTTTAGAGGAAGCTAAAGACACTTCTAAAGCATTGTGGGTTACCTCAGATCTTGATTATATAAAATTAATAGTGGTGTTCCATGAATCCTCACCACTTCTATAATGTATATATTTGCAAGATGGTTGAGTGATAATTCATCTCAAATAGAAATTAAGTCAAAATATTTTTTAAGATGGTCCACCAAAATCCATATATAATTATTCTCTTTTGATATATTTCTAAGAACCATAAAAAATTACATTGTAATTATTTCACATTTACATATAGGTATGGAAATTGGTTTCATCATACATTTGGATGTTTACCACTTAACCTTGACTATCTGAAAAAACATGAAAATTGTTGTATATTCCACAATATCGTTCGTCATATTGTCCCACCAATGTTGGTCTTAGTGATCTGGATACATTATCATGTTTCATAGGTGAATGGAGAATGTTGATCTATAAAAAACATTTAATAGCTCATTTATTATATCTAGATCTGATGGAACACAAATTCATTTCACAAATCCCAAAAAACCTTCAACATAATCCTTGAGCAATGTTTTTACCCTCCTCAGGTCATTCACCTTATTCTGTATTCCTACATAATCCATGTGATATTTGATAATAATATAATGTAGTGATTAATGGGAAATAATATATATAATGTTAGGACGACCTCCCATTTTTCATGATTCCCATGTCCTTCCATTTAATGTTCAAAATGATGAAAACCATATAACTCCTCATAATAGATAAGTTTGTAGGATCATTTACACTTAATGTGTCTTACACATATTCAACATCCCCTTATGGTAGTTGATTGATATATCTTAAAATATGATTATATCTTACCATGATCATTAGTTAATTATGATATTATTCTAAGTGTATATATATTTTAAGACCTTTTGGTCCCAATATATATCACACTTCTCTCTATATAGATAATGCCTCTATATATTTAATACAACGATTACTATGAACAACTAAATATCAATTGTTATCTATGTTTATTCATGTACCTTCAAATGTCTTGATAAATATACTATCACTTTGTTATTCTACATGAGTATGCAACCCAAAAACGTTTTTTAATGTATTACATTAGATCACAAATCCTTCCCCACTAATAGATATGGTGGGTATAGGTGAAATGGTTAAACTCTTATTATTCTCCTTAAATCTTCCTTCACAATCATATATTCAAACATAATGAACTCCCATATGAATAAGTTTGTATAGAATGATTAAAAACATGATATATTTCTAAAAAATCATTGATAGTACCCAACTAATGTAGGGAAACAATAGATCCCCGTCATAGATAATTGTCAAGGGCCATCCTTCCATAGATATCCCATTATATGGGATAAAACTCTCTAATATTATTCCTTCTCCATCCAAAACTAACACTTTCTATAAATTTTATATAACATACCCTTCCTCAATGTCTTAAACATAAAATACAAATTACCCTCATGTTCATCCTTTATTTTAGAGTGTATAATTTTATTCTCTATAAAGACTATTATAAAGTTATCGAGGTAATCTATAAACACTCTATTCATTAGGTCAATAAATATTGATGGAGAATTCATGAGTTAAAATGTAATTATTATGAACTCATAGTGTACACACCATATATGATTGGTTGTATTTGTATTATCCCCCAACTATAATTTTAACTAATGATATCCTGACTGAATGTCGAATTTATTAATGTATTTTTCATTACACAACTTATTGAAGAAGTCATCAATCCATATAAGAGTGTACTTTATATTTATAATTATCTTTTGGAGTTCATGATAATTGATACAGAGATATATAAACTAGTCACACTTCATAAAAATAGGACTGATACACCCCATGGTGAACCACTCAGGTGTATAAAAATTGATTTAAGATGTTCATGTAAAGGCTTCTTCATATTATCCAGTTCAATGGGGGAAATTTTAAATTGAATATTGGATATTGTCAAATATCAAAATTTAATTTCAATGAAGAATTGAACATCTCAATCAGGTGGAAAAGTAGGAAATTCTTTATGGAACACATTAGTATAATAACTTATAGTGTTCATGTACTCAAGAGCAGTCATCTCATTTTATTAAATCATATTATCTAGATTTTATTACTCATAATGAAACAATATAACTTATTATGATGAATATTACAAAGGATATTTCTCCACCTACATGCACTTGCATGGAATTATAGGGTAATCAAGGATATAAAAGGTGATTTCATTCTCTTGAATGTCGATGTGGGCTCTATATAGAGACAACCTATCCATTCCCATGATATAATAAAATTCTAATAAATGGATTATGAAAAGGTTCCCAAGGGTATTATTCCCACATATATTAAATGGTGATGAGTTGTACATATGAGATGAAATAACCACCCTAGTAGCAGTTTTCATTGATAAAAAAATCCCAGCATTTAATAGTGGTGTTTAAATAGTTCAAAAACAATTACTGATATGGAAGAGTGTAAAAAACTAGAAATAAATATTATATTCAATATTCTTGAATAAAAAACTGCGAAACATGACACCCCATCATTTCCATGCCCCACAAATATAGAAGTAATATTATAACCCCACTGTTGATATCTTCTCCTTGGGGGATGTTTTCATCAGTTCTCTTCCACAAACCTTGCCTTTCTTCATTTGTTTTAATGGGGTCCACATATGATTTAGTTGAAAAATTGGACATAAGGATGGGATTAATCTAGAAATTCTTTTCTTAAATAACATTATTGGGATTCTTCATCTCAAATATTAATGTGTTTGATTGATATCCCTATTTTTCTGACCTAAAAACATTCATGGTCTCCTTGAGATTGTTTCTATGATTATTATATCCATATTATTGACATTTGGAAAATTAGATTTTATTACCTCCATGATTTGAAACTAATTCTTCCCTAGATTTAAAATCTATTATCTTCTTCTTATCTCTAGTCATGTGTGACCCTTGAGAATCATCCATGTAAATCTAAACCTTGATGGAATAATAGTAAAATTGTTCTTATATATCAATGTCCTGAATTTATAAAGATCTTTATAGAGTCAAAAATATCCCACAAAAAGGGATATATTTCATTATCACTGTTAATGATAAAACCAAAGGCATATTTTGAAATCCTTATGAAGTTTAACTAATAATATTGGATAGATTCATTTCTCTTTTTCTTGCATATAAGGAACTTCCCAACCACATTAATATTGAGGATTCAAGAGAAATATTTATTGATAAATAACCTATTAAATCTACAACACATCATATATTCAATGCCTCTTATGGTATTTTTATTTATTATTTGTGTAAAATACTTTTTATATTATCCATTATTGAGGTAAATATCATGGGAAACCTTCTATTTCTTGTAACATTGTTGGAAAATTTATGTCTTCTCAATGTAGTGAAAACATTACTCAGAATTTATAGGATTATAAGATACAAATTATATTTGAGGTATCTGACACATAAAAGACTCAATTAAAACCTAGTATCTTAGTGGACATTCTAAATGATTCAAGTTATTATTGATAACATGATTCATTTGTTCAAGATGTCCATGAGGTTCTCAGTTCAGACTCCCATCATGTTAGGCATTTTATAAGATAAATCATTCATTTCCCATTTCACTTATAGTTAACATGATTCCTCAAATTTCTAGAATTTTTTTAAAATATTGTATATTTATAGATGAGAAAACATTTAATCATGCATGTTTAAAATATTAATCAAAAACATTAAATATGTTACTCATTCATGATGTGCATTTCCTAACTTATGAATTACTACATTTCAATCTATGTAACCCATGTCAATCATCATATTAGTCCCTCTTAACAAATTACTATTCATAAAAAAATATAAAAATCCTTCATCATATTATATAAATATAATGTAAATTAAAAAATTATATCCCCTAGAGTTTTAAATGATGTTCATTGTAAGGATATATTCTTCTTTCCCCCAAATAATGACTGAGAAATACCGGAAGAACTATTTTAGTGGTTACTAACACCTATATGTATGTTTTCTAAAACCAAGTCAACATATAGTATCTAAATATGTATATATTTCTAATAAAATCACATAATATCATATTTACGCAAATTATGGGTAATTTTCCAATTATTTTTATTTTTCTTTAAAATTCCCCCTATGGGTTTCACTAAGGTTTTATCATCATAATATCCAATAGTAACTGTACCTTTCCCTAATTCCAAGTGTGGTTACCCTAGAATTAATCATACTTTTTTAATTTTTTTATAAATTAATTTCCCAAAAATACAGGACATGATACTAGAAGTATAGTAATATTAGAATATTATTCAAAAATATGAATCAACATAAACATAATAAGATAATTTTATTAAAACCTCCAATTTATTATCCTAACATCAATAGATCTTATAACACTTCACATGATATCCAATAGAAAATAAATAAGGAAAAGGGAGACCTAGAAATCCATTAAAGGGAAGAAACATTGAATTAAAATCATAGCATTAGGGTCAATAGGCATTACATGATATCACAAAGATAATGATCATAATAATGAAAATTTAATATTAAATCATAACATGAGAGTCAAGTGTAATAATATGATATCATAAAGAGACTAATCGTAAGCATAAAAACTCGGAATAAGAAAATTGAATCCTAAGATAAAGGATTCATTGAATATGTGGTAAGAACATATGAAATGACATCATAAACATATGTTAGGGGTCACTCCTGGGACATATCATTCTGAAGTGGAAAAAATACCATTGTGGATTAGGATAACCCTGTAATCCCATTCATAGATTATTAGGATATATATTGATTTACCTAATACATTAATGGTCTATATAATGTTGTGACAACCCATTACCTATCATAAGTGCTTTGGGTAACACACTTTGTACCATGCATAGTGGACAAAGTCAAATAGTAGTTTTAGTCTCACTCCCTAATTCTCAATATAATATATAATGAGATGTAATTATTTACCAAATGCATTGGAGGGATATATGATTGTAGTACCACCAGTCTCATATATAATCCATTTATATTCATGAAACATGGGGAAAGTAAACCATAAATAAATCACAATCATGATCAAACCCCTGGAAAGGAAGTGGGATTCATAATTTTAATTCAAGGAATAAAACAAGTCCAATGAAAAGTATTCACTAGATAATAAATAAATAACACATTAGAAATATCATTTTTTAAAATGGGGAATAGGCCAAAAACATGGTTATTGAACCACTTGGGTTTTTATTTGTGAAATAAGTAAATTATCTTTTCATATTATCAATGAAATTATTATTTTCAATACAACTATAATTGAAAAAATAGGGATATCTATAAAATAATAAGGAGTTATATAAGATATTAATGGTTTTGAAGAATTTTATAAGTTTGATGTTAATAATGAGTCCATAAATAAGAATTTCCCCTTAATATAATATTGCATAAAAGTAGGAATTCAAAAGGGATAAACAAACATGGTTAACCACAACAATGAAATATATATTTTTATTGGAAAATTTTTAAGGGAATTATATACAAATACATAATATTTACATGATAATAATATTACATAAAATTAAGAAATGGAATGATATCTTGTATGTGAAATTTCATGAAGGGGGTTTAGAATATCCTTCACCTAGGTTCGATCTTTATTCGACAGACACGATTTACTTTGATTAAGGCTTTATCTTTCCTTGTAAAACCCCTTGGTAATTAAAGGTATTATAGTAAATTAATGCGAAAAAAGTGTTCAAATTTAATTAGGGGCTTATAATAGAATATATTTTGGATTATTGAGAAGGAAATTTAGAATTTGAGGTGTATGTTTTATGGGTTGTAAGTGATCCACTTTTAAAAAAGTGAAAAATTGATCATTTACCATTTATATTTTAATAATCCCATTATACTATTTCAATATTAATAGATCTATGGTTTATAAATAATATTTGTTGGGATGTATTTGGGTTGCTAAAGACTCAACAAAGGATATCAACACATGTTTTAATCTTTTTATATGGTTTTTACAATTATATTTTTAGATTTTACTCTTTTACTTTTAAACTAGTTAACAAAATTTAACAAATTGATTTTATGTTATAATTAAAAAAATTTAACACAACCCATATAAAAAAATTTCTCGGTTCTAGAGGTAAATTTATCTTCAATTTAATCCAATTAAATTTTGAAATGTCATAAAATTATCGTTTAAATTAAAATAGTTAATGTGTAGATAAAAATTTCATTAAGAAATTTCATTATGAACATTATGGAGTCATATTTATATATTTTATTTATTACCAATTAATTGAGAGTTAATATAGGATTATATAAATTATTTTATTCATAATTTAAATTAGACAAATTTTATTGAATAAATAAAAAGTACATGATTTTAATAAGATAATTATTTTGAGGAAACTATTTTCTATTATCATGGTAATTGACAATAATCTTACTAATATTTTAATTATTCCAAAAAATTTAATTAAACATGATATATAATATTTAAATGTTTAACATCTATAGGAAAAAAATTTATATTTAATTTTTTAATGTTATAAAGTGTAATTTTAATTATAAGCGTGTGAAAACACAGGTTTCTAGTATGAGATATTATTAGAGATTCAAAAATATTAAACATGAATTTTATAAATCAAACAAACTATTATAAATATATAATATTATTTATAAAAATAATTTATTTTATATTAAAATATTTTATTCATCTTTTAAGTAATTATTGTTTTATAAAAGTGATAGTTTTTAGCAAAAACCCAAATTTTTACTAATCACCTAAAAATAAATTATGTTATAAAAAATAAAATTAAGATAAAATATATATTCTAAAATATGATTCTAATTTTGTCAAATTAAGGTCTTAAAATATTGAAAATATATTAATTTAATGTGATGTTTTTACTATCTATTCTCACTAGTTTAGCGACAATAAAGTTTATCTTCAATAATATAATTTTTTTATATTTTCTTTGTTTTCAGTTTTTTTTCATACCATGTAATATAAGATAATCAAAAAAATACTTATTAAGGGTAAAAAATAATTATTATATAGTGTCGTTACATTATCCATTTTACATGCAGCCTATAAATGTAACTCTTTTGATTTTAGACTTGTCCATTTTGTCTCACCCCTTCCAAAATTACTCTTTAAAAATAGAGATAGACAAATTCAGAGCATCCTCTAAAAACCAAATTCTTCTAGAGTTACTCCAAAACAACCCCATACTTCTTCAAATGCATATATTTATTTCACAAAGGCCATATTAATAAAGAACGAACATAATCTATCCATTAATAGAGACTTAATAATATTTAAATGTACTGAAACTTCTTCACTACATTTAACAACAATAAAAATATATTAAAAATTTTCCAATATCATATTTTATTAATATATTTAGATCCACCATCTAAAATAATATCTATAAAATCTTCAAAAACACATTTGCAGCATCCCACCCCAGAAGCCACTAAGTGGTTCCTAGAGATGGTTAGCCACATGACCTCAAGAATGCATCCTCGTACGCCAAGGCCACTGACTATGAGTGAGGTGATGTGATATTATTATGGGGATAATATACCTTCTTGGTCAAAGTAATCCACAACAATAATTATTTGGATAAGAAGAAAAATCTAAAATAAATAAAAAGTAGTATATAATTAAAAACATCCAATATAACCAATAGGTGGAAGATCAATCATAAATAAAAAAAATGGTGATGATAAAGTCTTATAACACTACACAATAGAGTACATAGTATATTGGATAATTATGAATATACACCATTCTAAACAAGGGAAAATACCAAAAACACTTACTACTAGCAACATGAGCATTGGGTTGATCCTCTACCCCTATACTCCATCTCAAAAATCTGAATCAAATATCAGATTCTGATTGTTTCTCTGTATCCACACCTAAAATCATGATGCTTTATTGGGTGCCATAGGTATTCTAAGAAGTGTGTGATATATACTCATTATTCCACCACCAATTTTTTCTACATTAATTAATTCTATGAATATAAATTGATTATTTTGTAGGTACATATAAATTTAGTGCAGTAAATAAATAAACACATCATATATGGTTCCTTATTGGAAACCTGACTAACATTGCCTTCTTCATCCCAAGACAAAAATATATGAATATAGGGTAACCTATATATATATATATATCAGTGAGTTGTAATAGTTTTTTCATACGTGAAAGGAAAAATATAATTGATCCTGTAAAAATGGAATACATCATTTATAGACCAAACCCAAACATGTTAATTTCATTTTCAAGCATTTACTTTAATTTAATAAAATGAAATTCTTATAATTTTACCAAAAGGCTTACTAGGACCATCCATGGAGACCCATAAATGTATTGTAATGTATAGTAATGAGAGTAGTAATAATAAACAATATTGTGCGAGTCTATCTTAAGAGATCCATAAATAGAATCCCAATTATCTTCCCCAACATATTGTAATGACAGGACCCTCAGATCATGTCCTTGATCTCTCACATAAAGACCTAATATCACACATGTCATTGTATAACCGGCTAGAAATATGTCCCACTCATGGTGACTCCCATATGGGACCATTATCACTAACATGGATGTTAAGAATCATTATAGTGATCCCTTCTAAGGAATACCATGTATCGCTTTCGATGTATTTACCATTCAACAAAATATTCTAATTATAATGCTTGATGATCCTATATAATGCATCCCCATGTCGGGACCCTTTTATATTTCTTGACATAAATTAAAGGAACCTTTTAACTATCATGACCTCATCCCATTTCATCGAGGAATTATAATCATAATAATTTAATCATGTTTTAGAAATCATTTAATTCATTTTTTCTTCAAGCTATGAAATTTCAAAAATGGCCTATTATATGGCCAATATGATTCCTTAAACCATTGAAAATTTCAAAATAATTTATAACAATGGTAAAACACTTCAGTTGGTAGGTTTAATATCATTAAAAACATAATTATTCCATCCAATATGTTAGGGAACACCCATAGGGTGGATCATATCAATCTATATGCCCATCGACAATGATCTGTGGGTAGCTAGGGTCCCATTACAAAAGAGAGTAAAATTTAACTCAATTAATTAAAAATTAATGAGGCGTCTCTAGAGGATTCCAGAACATGGTAAAATAATACATATAATTAATGTAACAAGAATTTTGGGAAAAGAGATATGAAACTTACCTTATGCTTGTAGTAATATCCTCGCACAGTATCAGCCCTTAAATCATCCTAGAATGGCATAATTTGAAAGAATAGACAAAAATCCTAAAAATAGTGTATATTAGATCACACACAATTTATATTAAATATTAAAAGATAAAGGTTAAAAGTAATTAAGCGGAATGAGGATATTACCATTGTATATTCAATGCACCTGATGGTGTAGAAAATAGATTGTAAATGGAGGAGAGCCACCGAATCCTAGGTGAAAGCTTGTGAGGATATCTCTTAGGTGGATCATGACATGGAAGTGGAATAAAATAGGTCACTATCTAAAAATAATAGGTCCTTGATTCTTTTTATAATGAGATCTAGTTTATTTACATGAAAGGCAACCATTACATTCCAGGTAATGGTTTGGTATCAATCCTTAAGAGAAACCCATTCACAACATGCAAGGGAGTCTAGTGAGACAAATTTTTCATCTTGTGATTATTACACATTATGCAATGAATGAACATTGTTTATCTCCACTTCATCTAGTATCCACTCCACCTGCTACATTCTTCTAAGAAGAAAACATACTTTCCTATGATCCTTTTCACCATGGTATAAGATATGTAATAAAACTAAATGGGTGGTATGACTGAAATTTAGAAGAAACAATACATCATTGAAATGTCCATTGAGTTACCAACATCCCTTCTTAAAAATAATCATTCTCAAGATTCCACTCTGAGAGTGGAAACACTTCATTCAAGAAAATTATTGGCCACTGACCACTTAAACCAGCTTTTATCTCCCACATCTCATCCTTCACTTGACCTTACTTCCATATCACCTGGACTAGATGGAATTTCCTGCCTCATACATCTTTCATGCTCTGATCAATGATATGGATGATATTCTCCTCAATGAAATGATTTTCATCCATCTATATATCCTCCGGAAAAAATTAATGATATGGTTTAGGATGATAATAGTTAATCAAAAATACATGGAAGATGCCACGAATGAGACTATACTTCCGAGGTAACTATAACTGATACACCACCATCCCAACTCTCTCAACAGTCACATAATTCCCAACCCATTCAGGTGATAGATTTTTCAACATCTAAATCTAGTTATGACTCAATCTAGGTGATACTTAGATAAAGTCCTAATGATCCACCTCGAACTCCTTAGATCGGTACCAGTGATCTATATAATTTTTTTGGGACTCATCTATGTCCATATGATTCTAAATTATATGTACCAAATATAAAGTCTCCTGAATGAGGTGAGGACCTAGTAGTGCTACCTCACTTGCCTCTAACAAGCATAGAGATGAACATCACAACGTTCTATAAAGGGCCTCATATGGAGCCAACAGAATGGTTTCCAAATTTTTTTTATAGTAGGTAAAATAAATTATAGGTATGTTTTCCTCCTAAGAACCTCTAAAATCAAAGAAACATGATTGGAGATAGGTATGTTTTCCTCCTTCTATAAGCATTTCCCAAACCGTGATGTAAAGCGAGAAACTCTATTAAAAATTATTCATTAGATAAAAAAATAAAATTCTACAATATACTAATTATAAATCCTACCAAACTCATCAACTGAGAAGGTATCTTGGGTAGGTAAAAAGTGTGTTACCTTTTTCAACCTATAAAAAATCACCCATACTAAATCATTTCTTTAGGGGGCCTCAGAAAACCCATCACAAAATCCAGGTTGAGATCATTCCACTTCCTCTCAGAGTTGAATAGATGTTATAGAAGAGTAGTAATTCATTGGTGCTCGGCCTTCACTTGCTAATTAGATAAACAACATATAACTAAACCTATAATTTTTATCTTTATTCGTAGACAAAAAATAATTTTGATTTATATATTGGTACAACTTGGTATTCCTAGGGTGTACTATAAAAACATAGGTATAATATTTATGCATCAAACCTTATTATATATCTTCAGGAAAAAACATGTCCCTAGAAGGGTAGGATCTCATTATCATCAAGCATCGAATACAAATTTGGGTTCTTACATAAGATTATCTCCCTTAGTACTATGATACAAGGATTTGAAAGTTGTTTCATACAAACATATTCATTAATAGAGGATGTAACTAACATAGCTGCTAAAACAGGATACCCATGATACTCATGAACCTCAAGGTGCATCTCCCAAAATAGATCCATGATATAACATTAAATTTTAGCATCATGGAAAACCTATGTATGATTCTTATGAATCAGGAAGTAAACAACTAAATTTGAATTTTTTCCTATATAAGAAAGATCAAAGTCAAATAAATGAAGATAATCTACCTACCTACACTACCTATGATTTAAATCACTCTTTTTGGAAATGTATTTCAGCTTTTATTATCATTTTCAAAAATGAATATCTCCCCTAGTGTATAATGTCCGCAATAGAATAGAATATGAATCGTGGACACTAGCATGACTATGTTCATAGGATAATTATTTTTATGAGGGATCTACTGATATGATCCATACATGAAAACTCAATCATGCTACATCATAAATTCTCCAATCCCTATCCGTGATAAATCATTATATATTTTATAGCTTTTTACTGGATCTGAAATAATCAAGATCAACACTGACCTCAGTTTCCATTTCAACATTTTAAATCTTACCTCACAGACTTATGATCACTAGAACTACACTCCCATCTTATTCAACTTAGAAAGAGGTTCTTGTAGGTGTGTTAAGTCCTGAATACAATGTTTATAATAACCAGTTATCACCAAGAAACAATTTATATCAATCATAGTATTTGGAATATCATCGGAAACCACATCACTCATATTTTACGGGTCAATAGATACCCCTAACATAGAGATTATATGTCCCAATAAGTGAGCCATATCGAACCAAATATGGCACTTATTGAGCATATAATATAGATTATGTAATATTAGTGATTTTTAAATGATCTATAGATTTTTTTCATGTTCATGTTGTGTAC
Organism: Viscum album; assembly: GCA_963277665.1. Classification (NCBI taxonomy): domain Eukaryota; kingdom Viridiplantae; phylum Streptophyta; class Magnoliopsida; order Santalales; family Viscaceae; genus Viscum; species Viscum album. The sequence continues at coordinate 1,717,883,584 of OY728136.1, read as the reverse complement.
GAGATTACACTAGGATGTTTTCAAAAAATACTACCACAAATGAATCCAGATACGAGTGGAAAACCTAATTCATCAGTTCCATAAAGACTATGGAAACTTTCATAAGGATGAACGATGTAAATAGATACTTGTGAAATCTGTATCTACTATAGAACATTATATACAGTATTTATGATGGGATCAAATTCACTTGATGTTCGACGAACATCCAATTGATCTTAAAGAAAACTATTGTTCCTCGATGCGGTTTGATGAGGTCATATATAAAAGGTACTAGATAGATGTTTTTTAACCATAATATGGTTCAATCAGTGGTAATAAACAAACAACCTGAGGGACAATTCAACTTCTTTGTGAAAAGGATACGTGAACACTCTGGTGATGTATTGGGTCATATAAAACCCTTAGCATCCAAATCCTCCAAATTCATGTTGAGTTCCACAGGTTCTATAAGTGAAACCCTATACAGAGGAATGTACATTCGTGCCACACTGGAAAATAGTTTAATGATGCACCCCGCCTCTTTTACAAGAGGTAAAGCAAAGAATTCTTTTGGGAAGACATCTGTGAAATGATACACCATGGGAGGGAATTCCATATGCTATGTTCCCTGATCACTTATAAAGAGACTATCCATGTCGACTATCACTATAGAAAACCCTTGATTATTTGTTCCATCTCGACTATCTAGGATATCCCATTCACCCTTCAGTATATATGTACCACTATTGGCTGATGATAAGGATATAATTCAATGATAGTAATCAACAGAGTCATGGTAAGGGATAAACTACTCTATCCTGAGATTGACATCAAAGTTGATCATCTTGAGAAAAATGAAATTCAATAAGAATCAGTACCCACCTATCTCAAGGGGGACTCAATGCACTAGTGAACACTCTCCAATCAAAACCCTAATAGTGTTTCAAGAGTCATTACACAATAGAAAACTACAAAAAATAAAATATTGTCAGTGGGTTTTTAGAAGGGGTTATGTAAAACCCCATATATTCATCAAATTTAGGGGGTTCACAACCACCAATAAAAATTTTAGCAATTTTTCATTGTAATATTTGGTTGGATTTTAGAGTTATTTGTGTCAAAACCACCACAAAATTAATAATTAGTGCCTCTATATGTTCGGTTGGATTTTAGAGGCGCTATATATATATTTTTCATTTGGATATATATTATTGTCTATATATAACATGAAAATTGTTTTTTAAATTAAATAATGGGGGTTCATAACCCCCTCTAATCTCTTAAATTAAAGGGGGTTCAAGAATGTCCATTAATCCCTTATATTATAGAGGGTTTTGAACCCCCTCTAACGAAAGATATTAGAGGGGGTGGTGATCCCCATCTAACTTATGAAATTATAGGGGGGGTTTCAAAACCAACTATTTTAAGATAATAGATGGGGTTCATGAACCGCCGCTAGTCACATTGATTTGTGGGAGGTTTAAATCCCCTCATAGTTTTAATTTTTTTTAACTACAACTCATTTAAATTATAATTTTATAATATATATATATCTGTGGGTGATCATGTGTGTGTGAATATATATATATATATTACATATAAACATTATAAAAATGTATTAAAATTCATTTTAAACATATATACATAAATAAAATATATAAATACTTCAAATAAATATTTATACATATAAACAAAAATGCATACATATGTAAATATCGGCGTACATAATATAAACGAAATTATAAATATATTTATTCCAATATTTAAAATTTATATTTGGTTTTAAATATACCATACATTTAAATTATGATTTATATTATAAAAATATTAGATTAAATACATTTTTATTGTATATTTCTGTATAAATAAATTTATATTATATTATGGATACAAATAAATATAATTTATATAAAATAAAAAAATAAAGAATATTAATAATAATATATATTATTTATTTATATGATATATTATATTATAATTATTTCATTTTATATAAATTTAAATATAATATAAAATTATATTATTTATATTTTAGTATACCATATTAATTTTTAATTTATTTAGTATATATATATATATCATTTAATTATTTTGTATACTTTTAATTGTATGATTGTATTTAATTCTATTCATATGTATAGATTAATATATTTTTATAATTTTATGTACATTTAGATATATATATTTTTCTATATTTTATTCATATAATATTGATTATATAAAACATAATAGCATGAATATATTGTATAAATAAATACATAAATATAATTTATTTAAAAAATAAATCATATAGAAAACCAATACTGTATTTTTATAATTTTTGATAAAATAATAATAAATATATTTTGAAATAAAATATTTATGATTTTATATTATATATAATCAATATTATATGAAATAAAATTTTAGATGATAAATATATATTAATGTACACAATATTATACAACTATATTTATTGAAATACAGGTATATTAATGTACATAATATTATAAAATTATATTTATTGAAATTCAAAAATATTAATGTGAATAATAATATATATATGTATTTGAAATACATTATATAAATATTTTTATAATCGGTATTTAATATGTTTATAATTATATATTTGTATAAATTTTATTTCATAAACATTATATAAATATTGGTATTTCATTCATATATAATGTTTTTTAAATTTTATTTTATTTAATATTAATTATATATAATATAATACAATTTATACAAATAAATATATATAAATTTACATAATAAAAATTATATGTATTGAAATACATTATAAAAATATATTTGTAAATATATTATAAATAAATATATTAACAAAATACTTAAATGTATATATTATAAATAAACATGTAGAAAATATATAATGATGTATTTAAATGTATAAATACATTACATAAATATATTTATAAATATATAAATATAAGTTTGTATATATAACATGAATATAAATATAAAATATATTGTCAAATGAATGTAAATACAAACATAAAATATATTGTTTATATAAATGTATAAATTTAATATAATATAAATGTATTATAATATAAATACAAAAATATATAATATAAAAATGTATATATTAATTTTAATATTTATATGTGTTTTTAATTATTTTCTGAAATAAAATTTATTGTAATTCAATTTCTAATATATATATATAAATAAACTGATGTGTAAATATATTTACAGAATCTAGTTGGGATAGTTGTATAGGTGAAAGGAGTGTTTACAATTTGTCCTTAATTCAAATCCCACTAGAGTGAAAATTTTAATAACTATAGAGTTTTGTGGCATAGAGGGTGAATGGGAGAGGGGAGAGGGATTGGTCGTGATACTAGAATCAGAGGGACCTTGCTGGAGAGATGTTACTGAAACCAAAGGGCACGTAGTAGGATGGGGTCATGAATGGGGGAGGGAGGGCAACGAACTAGAGGGGTGGGTGAGATGATGAGTGTCATTTGTTGGATGGGTTGGTGGAACTATAGGGGGATAGTATTTTTATAAATAAATCATTATATCATTTAGAGGTGGTTCTATGAACCACATCTTATTTGGTTCAATTATATGTGGTTTCAACCCCTCTAAATGAGTATTAAATAGAGTTAGTTCTTGGAACTGCATCTAACATGGCTCTTGTAACTCATGTAATGGAAGTTTCGAAATGATACTAGTCTGATCAAAAAAATAGAGGGGGATAAAATACTATATAAACTGAGATTCTATTTTGAAATTAGAGGGGGGGGGGGGGGGGTTTAACAACATCCAAATTAACTGCCACTAAAAAATACACTAATTTTCCAATAGTTCCTCAAAACTGCTTCTAAACCATTTGTATGTCGTTAGACCCACATAGGATCCTAGTACATCACCAGTACATGGTTAGAACCTCACAGGATCCCAGTATATCGTCTATACATTGTCAGACTCACACAAGATCCTAGTACATCTTCAGTACCTTTTCAGACCCACATAGTATCCTAGTACATCGTCAGTACATCATAAGACCCACACAAGATCCTAGTACATCGTCATTATTTCCTCAGACCCATACATGATCCTAGTACATCGTCTGTACGTTGTCAGACCCACACAGGATCCTAGTACATCGTCAGTACGTCTTCAGACCCACACATGATCTTAGTACATCATCATTATGTCTTCAAACTCACACATGATCCTAATACATCGTTAGTACATCGTCAGACCCACACAGGATCCTGGTATATTGTGATTTTGTCCTCAGACCCACACAAGATCCTAGTACATTATCACAGCCATCAACATGGTTCCATCACTATGCTCGATTGTCTCCGAGAGGATCCGCTCCTCAAGCCACTGGTTGATAATCCAAATGTCACGAAGTCCCACGAAGAAATATCCTAAAGGGATGTCACGTCATAGGCGTCTCAATGCAATAGATGGTGCGTCAATCAGACGCTTGGTCTATAAGTTATTAGCCTTTGAGTTCTGAGGGGCCAGTTGGATTTGTGCTCGATCCAACCCGACCATAACAAAAAATTAACCAAATCTTGAGAGGGTTATAAAAAAGGACCGTCTCGTTTTAATGTTTCTAGTGGCATAGAATGTTCGTAAAACAGACTCTATGTACCAAAGATACTGCCAAAAGAACGTATAGCGTCAAAATTGGTATGGTTCTGGTCCGACCCGGTCATACATACTCGGGCCAACTCGGACTGGGCAGACTCGGTTTGGGTCATCCTCGCCCAAGCTTGGTGGCCCGTCATGGGCGGTCTGGCCCACGCCAGGAAGTTCAGCAAGGGCGGCCCACGGGACGTGGTTGCCATGGTGCATCGGGGAGGCTGCAGTGCGGCAGGGCAGCATTGGTGTGGTGGGGCTGATATAGTTCTGCGGGGCATCGTGGGCCGTCCATGATGAGGCTGGGCACATGGGGTGGAAGGGCGGCCGTGAGGTGGTGGGGTGCCAGAGGCGGCCGCGGGGAGGCAGGGCGGCATGCTGCCTCAGTACTGCGAGGCATTCGTGGGGTGTTAGGCAGACCAGGGTGCAGTGGGCCGGCTGCGGGGCGGCGGGCGGGCCGTGGGGTGGCGGGGTGGGCATGGTGTCGCGGTGTGGCAGGGAGCCCATAGTGCGGTGCTCCATCGTGGTAAGATGGATGGCCTGCCATCCTCTCAATGAGGTAAGGTCACGCGCCACACCTTCACCGGTGGCCGTCTTGGATTTCTTCTTCCTCGGTTGGAAAGATTTTATCAAAAACCACAAGGGATTATGGAGAGGTCAGACCATTTTGTTTGGACCACACCCTGGGAGTTAGAGCGGTAGCAAGAGGTTCAAAACCTTTTGATCATGAAGAACATGAATAACGGGTATGGGAGGTATTCAAAACATCAAACCCTACCTTGATTTCTCGTTGACGTTGGTGAGGAGAGGAAAGGGTGAGGTCGGTGATGTCGGTGTTTCCTCGATCGTCGATTCGTTCATCATTGGAGAACTTTTGACGGAGTTGTTTGTTGGAGAAATATTCATTAAAGGAGAAGAGTTCTTCATTTGATAATGTTTCTCCAATGTTCTCCCAACTCTCGCCTTTACCAATAAATTTTTCCCCAACAATAAAATTAAAATCCAACATTGATTAAAGTAGGTGTATACATTTAATTTACGTAGGCAAAAAATTAAATGGCTCAAATAATTAATTGGAGAGTTGGCATAATTAATGTCGGGGAGTTGAGAGGTTTTCTCAGATTAAAGGGGGTTTGGGTGGTCCCCACCACTAGAATTTAAATTGGGAGGTTTTTTATGCTCGGTGGTCCCCACCTCTATAACATTTACAAGGGTGGTTTCAACAAAAAATAAAATAGAAGTTTATTTTATTTTACTTTTTGATTCCTCAAAAAAAGTGAAAAACTATCTTTCACCCTAGACCCACTATAGTCGACGTAAAGGTATCCTTAAGTGATTACCAGTGCTACGAGTTTAATGGTGTTCTCAGATTTCAATTCTGAGCACCGGTTTAAAAGTTACAAAATTCCACTCATAGGTTTACTGAACGTACCCGAACAAAAGTTCATAAATTCATTCTGGGCACACTGGGCCTTGGAATCACACACTGAAAAGTTTTGCGGAATCATATTATTCCCATATAATTAAAAACATTAAATGGAAATTCCGGGTCTTTAGATTCTCTCACCTCAGGGCTTTGCATCCTCGAAAGCCACATAAAAAACTAATAAAACAAGCGGGGGTACTGAGCATGAATATGAGCCTCCCGTTCCCATGTGCACTCCTGGAGGTTCCTGGGCTACAAGCAAAAATGCACCAAAGGTATCGACTGACCATGAAAGACCTCATTCTAACAATCCTCAATCTCTATTGGAACCTCTATTAATTTGATCTCGTTGTCGACCTCTAATATGCCGTGGTCGAATATGTGAGAAGGGTCATTCACGTATCTCCTCAGCTTGGATAGGTAGAAGATGTGGTGCAACCAGTGCAACTGAGGGGGAAGTTCAAGGTGGTAATCCACCTCGCCAACTCTACTGAGGACCTAGAAGGGTCCGATGAACCTCGGAGATAACTTGCACCCCCGGCCAAATCTCTGCAAACCTCATCGAGGTCAGACCCATAGGAAAACATGGTCACCATACTCAAACATCAGAGGTCTTCATCTCATATTGGCATAATAATTATTCTTGATCTATTTTGTCTTCATCCACTCCTGGATGATCAGAACATTCTCTATAGTAGCTTGTACAATCTATGTTCGCATGATTGCTCTCCACTGGGTCAGTCTTGCACAAAGGCGATTTGCAAGGTTGTTAGTAGAATGCCTCAAAAGGGGAAATCCCAATGGTGTAGTGATGTTTGATATTGAATGAAAAGTATACCAAAGGAAATTGATCCTCCCAGCTCTGATCAAAGTCAATGAGGCATGCACATAGCATGTCCTCATGGTTTTGAATCATCCGCACAGTCTGGCCGTCCTTTTGTGGATGGATGGTGGTGCCCAAACAAAGCTTCATCCCGAATGCCTCTAGCAACACCTTCCATAACCTGGATGTGAAACATGTATCAAAATCTGAGACAATCGTTGAGGGTACTCCATGTAGCCACACAATCTCCTACACAAAAAGGCAACCCAAGTCTCTACTGAACCCTGGACTCTAATTGGAAGGAAGTGGGCCGACATGGTGAGTCAGTCGACGATAACCCAGATAGAATCATGACCCCGGGATTTACGTGGAATTCCTATCACGAAGTCCATGGATATCCCAACCCACATCAACTATGGGACTTCTAAAGTATTAAATATGTCTGTTGGAACATTGTACCCAGCCTTCACATGCTGACAAGTGAGGCACTATGAGACAAACTCAGCTTTTGATTTATTCCTTACCAGCCGCAAGTGTTTATGCTGAAGGTCCTCATTCATCTTGGACACTCCTAGATTTACTTATATAGGGGACGCATTGAACGCCCTAAACACTTCCTTGTATATCTCCACATGTACCATAGTATGTCCTCTGAAGAGTATGAGGTTCTCCCCACCATCAAAAAATCCCTCAGGTGCCAATCTAATGGATATCTGAACACGTTGAGCATCGCAGTATGTGTCCCCATGCTGTGCATCCCCGACTCCCTGAAGAATTGGGGGAGTGACTGTAAGAGATAGTATAAAATCTTCACCACCTCAATCCATGTAGGATATTCGTAAAGCGTCTAGCTGCTCTGTCACATCACTTAGTAGCTGCAGGCCATAATTCTTGCAGAGTGAATCTGCTACAACATTCCCCTTCCCAGGATATTAAACTATCTAAAAGTCATATTCCTAGAGGAACTCTAGCCACTACCGTTGGAAACTAAAAACTAAAAACTCCTACTACCATGATTGTATGGTTCAATAACCCAAGAGTGATCAGTTTCACCCTCCTATGCATGAGTTTATCTTGTGCTACCTGAGTTTCCTTTTTCGTATACAAAGGAAAACCTCAACCATAAGTTTTAGATAAACTAAAACCGTTTTTCCTAATATTGTTAATAAAAGTATGAATTATGGATCCTCAGTCATACCCAAACTAACATCTTAAGGTCTCGACACTACCACCAAGAGGTTCCAACCAAAACTCCTACCTCAATGGTCAGACCACACAATCAGCGTGAGTGTGATTATCAAGTCTCCTCCTAAAGGTATCTCTAGATCTAAGGGTCAAGTCAATTGTTTAACAAGAAACTCTAGTTATTGGTCACGATTCATGGAATGGAAGGAATGATCGGTACCTATGTCTACTGATATGGAATCTAGTAGTAGACAACGAACGTACCTCAAATCATTCCTAGAGCCACTGCGTCATACTCCTTGACTGCATATATCCACTCTCTTCCCTTGTCCTCCATCACCCTATGCTTGGCAGAGACCACAATGGGGTGTGGCTGTAACATGTCGAAATGTAAACCACCTAATGTTTCTCTCATATCTCTGCTTCCACAACTGCAGCCCTATAAATTCATATTTCCCTAACACTTCTTCATCCCGAAACATTTTTACATGCCAAAGTCTCTGATACTTGTTCCAGTTTCATATTTTTCCACTACTAACATTCATTGGTTGTATCCACTCACCCAAAGAACATTCAACCACAATGGTATTCTCTAGAACCCCAATATAAGTAGGAATTCATAGAGGAATAGTGATGGCTTGGATGTCCTTAAACACACTGTGCTTGAAAGTCTAAGCCCCAAATAACTAATTGTATCGTATTAATTGAGTACCAGGAATGATCGGTACACCTCGATGAATACTAAACTACCGAAAATTCATCATGGTGAAGATGTAAAAGCTCTAGAGAACTTGCAACCACCTCCTCAAGCCAGTCCCCACCTGCCTGTGAGTCAGGCTCTGCTCGGAACCTGAGGGGTATTTGATTCTGAATTAGATGTAAGGCACTAAGCCTGTATGTGGCCTCTACCAGTACATCCGGTTGTAAGTACAGACCAATGGGCAATGATATAGCTGACACACTACCCGAAGGTACTATCTCAGGTAATGGTCCATGTACCAAACCATCAACTCTATGCGGACCATCCTCATGGTCACTCACTAAAAAAGGCTAGTATCTAAGATCACCATCTTCTCTACTAGTGTCTCAACTAGGCGGAAAAATCTAGAAACTTCCTCCAGTTAGCCCTCTACTATGTTGGAAACGGTCTCGCCTCAAATCCTCAGAGTCCAATGCTGCTAGAACTCGTGAAACACGCTCAGTCGGCATGCACCATCTTCCAGTGAGGCTGGTGGTAACTTCTTCCCAAATGGTGGTGCTGTTTCATGTACCCCACATGAAGGGGTCAACATAGTAAGAGGGCACTGTACCAGAGCCTTGTCATTCGGTGGCCATCATCGTGTACTCTCTCGAGAATCGTATCTGGCTATCTACGCAGTGGCATCCTGATATGGAATAGGTGTGCCACTATCATTAAGTTATAACTGGTGAGCCGACTCAAATAAATCGAAATGAAAACTTTTCAAAAATTCACACAATAATTGTTTTCAGCGCTGAGTCAAAAATCACAATTCAGGGTCCTGGTGTGTGGATACGTTGGGTGCCACACCAACACTGGATTCCCCAAACTAAAAACCATACTCATAACACATAACACTATTTCCACATAGAAACGATCATATTCATATGTTCTATGGAATAACTGACTCCTCTGATACCAATTGTGGCAACTGGGTCTTAGTGACAACACAACCACCCTGCCTTAACATGTTATTTGACTAATGATTGTCCCCATAGGCCAACACAAGTCCTTTCTAGTGTGCTTTATCCTCACTCACACACACCCTTGGAATATTCCTAGAAGGTCACCCATCCTAATCACTACTCCAGGATAAGCACTCTTAACTGTGGAGTTCTAATTTGGTTGGCTCTCGAAATTGAAGGTGCACCTTGTTTACATGAGTCATATCATTTATTTATTTAGATCTATCATTCGAGGGTGTAATTATATCTTTGTATTACATCAATAATTATATGTCTAGTTATCATTGACAATTTCTAATGGCCCAACAATCAAATCAAAATTTTATAATTCTTCTCAAATTAATGTTTGTAGGACTGTTCCCCACGCAAATCATGTGATCCCTCCTATAGTAGAATTTTATGTGATTTTTGGCATAGATTGGCATTATTTATATAAATCTCATATCAATTTCAAAATAAGGGAAGTCAAATTTCATATTCCTTATCAATATTTGATCATCTATTGGTGTAAGGAGAATATAATCTTCTATTATAAATTTATATCATACAATGGGTCTTGATTACAATAAATGATGGAAATTTATCTGAAATAGTTTGGGAGAAACTCATGATTATGAATACCCCCATTGTATGGGAGTTTGACTATCTATTTCTAGATGAATTTCATTTTCTTCCACAAAATCGAGAAGTTGAGTTCTGAATATAACTCATATCATGCGCTCTACCTATTTCAAAAACACCTTATAGAATTTTTCCAAATGAGTTGTAGGAATTGAAGATGAAACTTCAAGAGAGTCTTGATAAGGGATTCATATGCCCTTGTACATAAACTTAGGGAGTACCTGTTCTGTTTGTTAAGAAGAAAGATGGATTAATGAGACTCTGCATGGGTTATCGAGAACATAAAAAGATCAATATCAAGAACAAATATCATCTCCCATGTACTAATGACTTGTTTTACCAACTATGTGGATCTCAATACTTTTCCATTATTGATCTTCATTCATGATATCATCAATTAAGAGTGAAAAGGAGGATATACAAAAAACAACATTTCGTACAAGGTATGGGTACTATGAATTTATAGATATGCCTTTTCGTCTAAATAATTCTTCTGTTATCTTCATGGATCTAATTTATAGAGTCTTTAGAGACATTGTTGATTAGTTTTTGGTAGTCGTTATAGATTGTATTTTTTTCTATTCAAAGAGAAAGGAGGAACCTAATGATCACTTGAGAATTTTTGTGAATTCCTTGAGAAAGGAGAATCTTTATGCCAAAAATACCTTGTGTTAATTCTGGCTTCAAAAAGATTCATTTTTGGGTCACATAGTTTCAAGATATGAGATATTTGTGGATCTATAAACAATAGGGGTTATTGAAAGTTGGTCGAGACAAACAATAGTAACTAAGATCCAAAATATTTATGGTTTGGTGGGATATTATCGATGTTTTTTGAATGATTATTCATGATAATCTAATCCACTGACCATGTTTACTCGGAATGTAGTTAAGTTCATTTGGACGGAGGAATGTGAAATGATTTTGAGAGAGCTAAAAAGAAGGTTAACCAATGCACCTGTGCTCACAATACCTTGTAGTGATGAATTGTCTGTGATATATAGTGATGGATCCAAGAAGAGTATGGGGTGTGTTCTCATGAAAAATTATATAGTGATAGCATTTGCCTCACTAAATTTAAATATTCATGAGAAAAATTTCCCAACTCATGATTTGATGTTTTCTAATGTAATCATTTCATTAAAGATATAGATGCATTATCTCTATGGTGAACGGTGTGATATTAATGCATATCATAAATGTTTGATGTATATTTTCACACAAATGGAGCTGAATATGAACCAAATAAGATGGTGGGAGGTGATTAAAAATTGTGATTACACAATACATTACTACCATATGATGGAAAATAAGGTGGCAGATTCATTGAGTTGAAAAGACAATGCTACATTATCCATGATGAGGATAAAAAATATCCAATATTTGCGGATTTGGAGAGGATGGATAAAGAATTTTTAATGTAAGGGGAGAAATATTATATTTCTCAAATGAATGTTCAAACATCAATACTAGTGAATATTAAAGAGTCACAGAAGGATGATGTATTGTGGTAAAAGAAGGTGAGAAACATTCCTTAATTCAACCATGATTGTGATGAAATAATAAGAATCAGGAACCGGGTTTGTGTTCCTACCATAATATAATTAAAGAAGTGGATATTGGATGAGGCTCATAGTTCTTACTTCCCTATTCACCATGGAGGTACAAAGATGTATAGGGACCTGAATGAGTACTTACTGGGGGATGGAAGGAAAATTGATGCTAGAAAATATGTCTCTCAATGATTGGTTTGTCATCAAGTTAAGGTTGAGGGACAGAAGAGTAAAAAGCTGGTACAACCAATGCCCATACTAGAACGGAAATGAGAAAACATGACTCTGTACTTTTTCATTGGAAATTCCAAAACCTCATATGGGCACAATGATGTCTAGGATATAGTCGATCACCTTACGAAGTCAGCACACTTCATTGAAATTAGAGAGGATTTCTCTCTTGATAATCTTGCTTTGATATATGTAATAAAGTGATGTGATTGCATGGAGTACCAATTTACATTATATCCGATCAGGGTCTGAGGTTTACATTGATGTTCTGGAAAAGTCTTCAGCATGCTCTGGATATAGAGTTAAGTTTCAGCACTACTTATTATCCTCAGACAGATAGTCAGACTGAGAGGAAAATTCAAACACTAGAAGACATGTTGAGAGCTTTCTCTATGGGTTTCAAATATAGTTAGGATCAACAATTACAATTGGTTGATTTTTCTTACAATAATATCTTTCACTCCAGTATTCAGATGGCTCCTTATAATGCCCTCTATAGAAATATGTGATGAACTATAACTTATTGGGATGAAGTTGCGGGATGAAAGCTATACGGACCTGATATTTTTGATGACATGACAGAAAAGGTCTGATCTATTTAGCAACACATATGAGTAGCACAGTGTAAACCAAAAAGTTTTTCAGAAAACCTAATAAAAGACCTATATTTTGGATTGGGTGATAAGGTGTTATTATGAATATCTCCCTAGAAGATATTAATGAGATTTGGAAAGAAGAGTATGTTGGGCCCTAGGTAAATTGGTCCTTTTAAAATACGGAATCATGTTAGGAAGGTAGCTTACCAGTTGGTGCTTCCATCAAATATCTCTCAAGTTCATGATGTGTTCCATGTATCCTTCCTGAGAAAGTACATACCAGCTCGTTCACATGTTGTACCGCCGTAGAATGATCTTTGTTATGAAGAACAACCGATAGAGATTTTGGATCGTCGTGAAATAGTTCTACAGAACAGGATCACTCACATGGATAATGTTCTATTTATGAAACAACAATTTGAAGAAGCTACATGAGAACTTGATTATATGATTATGGATAAGTATCCTCATCTTTTTATTTCCATGTGGCGAATTTCTAGAGAAAAATTCAGATTATGTGGGGTAGAATGTAACACCCGAATGTTTTACTAAAATAGTTTATTTAAATAATTTTAATTCATTAATAGCATGATTTTCATGCATTCATGAATTTAAATTAACCACAAGATTCCATTAATATAAAATTACCCTTATATCCTAACTATTAAGTTAGTATGAATAATTATAACTAACTTATGAAAATGCATTATGAATTCATTGGCTACTAATTTTTTATGAAAAACACAAATCAATTAGATATTTGTATTTGGGAGAATTACATTTGTTAATGATATTAATTAGATTTATGAGTTATATACTTAATAAAATATTTTTGATATTCATAAAATTGATATTTTATGCATAGGGAATTAATAAAACCCTATTTTATGTATAAGGACCTATTATTATTAAAAGGTTAATTTTACACCTTTGAAAAGATAACTGATTTTAAATTAAGATTTTGAAATATTAAAAATTTATATATGAAAACATAAAAATTTTATTATAATTTAGGATATAAGAATTATCATTGGATAAATTTCTCATATATTTCTAAAAACATTCATGTTTTGATGAATATTAAAAATACGTTAAATTTTAATAAAACATCTTTTTTCATTAAGATAATTTATATGGATAAATTATAATATTGAATGGTTTTTAAGTATATATAGTATATATTTTTACCATTTAATATAATGTATGTACTTATCATTAATTTTACATTGAATTCATAGGTAAAACCATTTTAATCTTTTGCAATGTTTTAACTTTTTAAACACGTATTCTATTTTCAAGAATGATATTAATTTTAAATCAATTTCCTCAAATTTGGTGTTTTTAATTTGGAAAAATGGATTCCATTTTTTAAATAATATGGTCTATATTATATGAATAAGTACCTTTTATTTTTGTTCATTATTAATAGTAACTTCAGTAATTATTTTATTTTCCATGGTTAAAGGGTAAATCTAGTAAATACGTGTAAAAAATAATAATTTAATAACATAAAACTACCCTTAAACGTATCCTAATCCAATTGGATGAAATAATTCGACCATGGGGATCCTTGGGTCGTTTTTGGGACCCCGTTGATTCACATGGATGTGAAAATATCATTTTATAAGGATTAATTTAACGTGAAGATAATTATAACCTAAACATACATCTTTTACAAAATCGATATTAATATAGGGTAATATAACTGATCTATATGATTATAAATAGTAATTATAAATATAAGAATATTTCCTATATAATTATATTTTAATTATAATTTTTATATATTATTTAAATAGTTTTATTTTTGACTCAAATATAAAGTAGTGATTACCCCATTAATGAAATATTTAAATAAATGAATTTATAAATTTTTAAAAATATAATTTGGTTATTTTGATGTCATCCAATAACTTTTTGGATGAAATTGACATATTAGATTAGTTTTAATTCTTTTTTTATGGAATAATGTTTTTATGAATTTTTAAAAAGTTAAGTATGAATAGTGTCTAAAATTGACACAATTCATAACTTAAAACATAAAATAGTTTATTAAATGATATTAAATTACTAAAAATATAATATTCATCAGAATGGTTAATATATGTCCAAATGATTGATAAATAAGTTTTTTTGGGTCATTTTACATGATATGGTAATTACATTAACCCACAATGTGTAAATAACATAATGTCACAGTAAGATTAAAATATGGTAAAATATGGTTTAATATAAATAGATAAGTTTTAAAAAAAATTGTAAACATGTCTAAATTTTTTTTATTGATGGGTATCAGAAAAAAATCATCATATACTTGAATTAAATAAGTTTTTTCCCTTTTTTAGTTGAAATTGAATTTATAATAAATTAATATTTTGAGAGTTTAGTAAAGTCCCCCTCTCCTCCCTTATAAATGGCACCAACTCCCTATCCTCTTCACTCCATTTTGTATCTTCAATATTATCCAAAATCTTCACATTTCTGTTCTAAACATTCTTAGTGACATTTTAGCAGTTCTTGTATTCTCAAAAGTCCAACTCTAATGCCTTATGAGGAAATTTAAAGGTGGCACGTCAAGGAAGAGATAATCTCTTCTACAAATTCATTCAAATTTATTTATTCTTCTACTTCCTCTTATTTAGTTGTTTCATTATAAATTAATAACATTAGTATCACTCATATACTGATATGTTATTATAAATATTAAACAACCCTATTTATCCTTCTATCCATCCGACAAAAAAAGAAATCAATGTGCATGCATACGTACGGGTTATAGTCTCCACGTCATGCTGTAATCTATTTTTCACCATCACCTTAAATGGATGGGTATAATGGGGAAATTAATCACTATATATGATTAATATGACATGATACTAACTCTGAGATACTATTAACCATCCAATTCAACCCCACTCAACAATTATGGGAATGATATCTTCGCTCGTGTGTACGTACGGCTTACCGAATCCGTGATGCGGTGTGATTCGTTCTGCATAATATTCATTAAATATTGATTATACAAATAAATTGAATAATTAAATATGATATATATTATATTAAATCCATATTTAAAATGATATAACTATAAAAAAATAGGAATAATAACTTATCCAACAAAACATACTTTAGAACGTAAAGTAGTTAATGCCTGAATAACGAGTAACAATGAAATGATACTAACTAATAGATGAAAATATAATCATAAATTTCATCATAAAAGGAATATTATTCTAGGATAAATCAATAACAATATTTTTATCAATATATAAGAGGTTTGGATACATAAGAAGCATATCAGTCCTAAGGTAAGGGATAAATCTACCAAACTCATTTTTATCCGAGATAGTTTCATCATAAGTTTTTACTCGGGATATATTTATCATCCATTTCCATGTTTTCAAAAAATAATCTCATAAAATGTTTATTATTCATATATGTATATTTAAAGTCATTTTTACCCATTTTTACTTTTACTGTGTGTTTTTAATGAATTTCTCTTTTTTTACCATATAATGAACTTTTTTAATTTTCTGGAAAAAGTACGAGGAGAATGTTTTTTTAACTTATACGGAATGAACGGGTTTTTAACATCTTCATAATTCCATATTTCGATGAAGCTTCCTATATAGGTTTAAAATTGTATTTTCAACTAAATTCTTATATTTTAAAATTGCATGGCATCTTGAGAAAAGAAAATATTATTGAAGAAGAAATGATATTTTCCTCAAGAATTAATTTCAAGTGTTTTATCAATATTTGTTTCCATCTAAGATGATTATCTTTAAACATGGTTAATTTTATACCCCTGTTATTAATATGATTTGATTTTGTTATTTATGGAATGAGATTTTATATAGTTTATGTTGTAATGAAATGATGTTTAAGAAATCCATTTTATTTTATGGGTTATGATATAGTCAATGTTTTTATGTTTTTGTGGAACATAAGAGAATGGTTTCATTATGAGATGAGTGGAACCTATAACTACATCCAATTCATTGGGTAAATATTTATCTCTCATGAGGTAGACATGGTTGGAATGGAAGGTAAATATGGTTCAACGATATAGGGTTGGAACGAGGAGAGAACTTGGTTCATTAATGGACATTGTTTGCTATGATGGTCTTGGAAAATATCATTGACTAATATGAAATGATTTTCTATGAATTTATTTGTATGAAAAAAAATTCTCATGTCTTATTTTATGATTATTTGGATTACATTTCACTTCTATGATTTATCTCATGACATGATTTTATGATATCTTGTATGCAAGATAAGATTTTCAAATGTAATGTTCTAATGAATATGATATGATTGATATTTCCTTATTTTACCCTTACTGAGAATTTAAGCTCACCATATTATATTTTTCCTTTCCCCAGGACATGAATAAGGGTATTAAATGTGATATTCCTAAAAAGGAGTCTAGTTGTGATGAAATAAATGGGAGATATTATAGACATTTTATGATCCAGTTGTTTATGTTCCCCATTTTGTAAATACACTATACATATACGGTCCGGTCATTATTTTGTTATATGTTGTAATAATTATACTTCAACTCAGAATTAATATCAATGTATTTTAAAAATGGGTCACTATATTCATATTGTTTCATGAATATTCCATGTAGAAATAGAAGGACAAATGTGTCTTCACACTATAATGTTTCTACTAAAGGTCTTAGAAAGGTAGTGGATACAACTACAAAGACTAAATTATAAAATTAAATTTATAAATAAGGAGAAAGATATTTATTTTTATACTCATGTGACCATTATTAAAACACTATGAGATTTTGGAATATATTTATCTTCAATGAATTTGATGTCTCTGATTTCTAGTAATGCACATGACACAGATCTTAAGTGAACAACTCCTTTTTAAAAAATATATAAAATTAATGAAATTAATATATAGTTCTGTGAAATTAATAAAATTCATGTAATAAATTTATGTAATTAAATTCATTATATAGTTGATTAATGATATAGAAAGTCAGACAAGAAATTATTGTCTAAATGTAAATTTTTTGGTTTCAAACAATGTTTTCATTATGAATAATTTATTTCAAATTTCACTAATTTAATTTTGAGTGTCAAAATTATGATTTGTTTTGATTAAAGAAGAATGGAAATTAGAATTAATTTATAAATTGATTATTAAATGGTTATATTGAAAGATAAATAATTTGAAGATAAAAATATATATTTTCCAAAAAGGGTTTTTTATGAAAAATGTGTATTTTATTAAATTATTAAATTAATAAATATCAATGAATTAATATAAATAATTTTTTAGAAAAAATATTCCATTAAATAAATTAAATTTCATCTAATAGATGTTTCTCTGAAATTAATTATAATAAAATCTTGTTTTGCTTAAAAATTCTTTTTTCCAAAAAATTAGTTTTACATGTTTTGTGATAAATAATAGAATAAATTTAAAAAAATAGAAATTATATCTTATAAAATTGATTCCATATTTTGAATTATCATTTCAATATTTATTTTGTATGTTTTTTTAAATTTATTCCATGAAAATAATTTACCTTCATAAAACGTTATTCACCACGGAATTTGAAATAATTGGTTTAAAGGGATTAAATAAAGGGACAATGATTCAATATGTCACTAAAAAATATATTTAATTTCATTTTTTATTTTTAATAACTCTATATCATTATATTCAAAACATGGATGTTTTGTGAGCAATATCATATGATAGTAACATTATTATTTTTAAAAGATGTTAATATTTATAAGTGTACAACTCCCCTCACGTATAAAAGGAAATGTTATATTTTAACATCTACACACCACATCAAATCCTCAAATCAAAAAAATATATATATAACACTTTTATAAATATATTAATTATGTCATTTATGTTTTGGAATTCCTAAATGTAGAATCCTAGAAACCAAAAGGTTTATTTTCAAAGTAGATTAAACAAGGAAGAGGTATATTTTTTACCATAATTAGTCATGTTTCATTTTTATTAAACCTATTAAAAATATTTCATAAAATTATTCACATAATAAAATTTTTATATTTCATAAAATAATTTTTTATTTTAATGGTACAACCATTTTATATCTCTTTTTCATTCAATTGAAAATTTAAGCAAAGCTCATGCATATGTACGGACTATCGTCTCTATTAAGAAACATGTTTCATTATTTATAATCACATATAAAGTATGGATGAATATATGGATTTAATGAATATATATAATTCGTATGATATAATTATTATTCTATAAATATAAAATTTTATTTACCATTTTTACCCACCCATTCCATAGACAATGATAACATTTCTTGGTAAAAAATCTAGACTACAACTTCCACGAAGTGATGTGAATTTTTTTTATTATCATCACACATAGATGGTAATAATGATAGACTTAATATAAACATATAAAATTTATAACACAGTTATAATTATTTATGGATAATTTTTTACTCAATTTCCTTTTGTTCCATCCATGGAAAAATGAGAACATGACTCAGGCGTATGTGTGGATTTTCATATCCACAAAGTGATATAATTCATTTTTCATCACCGAATTAAATTGATGGTACAAAAATGTACGGAAGGGGTAATTATGATATTTATTATATATTTAATAATATGAAGATGATGAAATAATGATCATTGTGAATATATCAGAATAACTAGACCAATATATACATGAAAAATAGAACAGTTTGTACTTAGATATTAATTTTAATTACAAATTATTTATAAATGAGTGATTAGAAATTTTAAGGTAATGATATATAATAATATAATTATAAATATTGTTTTTTTGTATAATATACATAGCTTTATTATACAAATGTTAGGGGATTTATGAACAAAGTCGAGATGTGAGGTACGGGTTTATGTTAAAATCTCTCTTTTCATCAAGATTGATTATGTTTTAATTTATATTCTGGTAAATTTTATTTTTTTCTCTTTTAAAACATAAAAATTTTGTTTTGATTTGATTATTTATCTGGGCTTAAATAATTATTATCATTTCCCTCTCTTTGGTACTGAAAAGACTAGACTAATCTTTTTTAAAAAAGTTAACCTTGTTTCTCATCATATAGTCATGAATATTTCTTCTCTCTATATGTGTTTATAAAAATTAATTTATCTATATTACTCTCAAATTTTAAATTATTTAAAAAATAATTTTATACTATTATTACATTATTTAATTTTTTTAATGAAATATTCTTCTCATCTTTCTAATGGATTATTTTTCAATATCATTACAATAGTTTAAACTAAATATTTTTTAAACATTTAAAACATGAAAATATTATCCCAATATCATGTAATTTATTCATTATATACAACCATTAAAATTTCCATGGGTTTTTGACGAAAAGTTTATTCCCATTAACCTTGGATTTATTTAGTTTTTAAATTATACAAAAAGATTAATATTTTTTCTCTAATATTTAAAAGTATATTTATAAGGCTATTATAGAAGAGTGTTTTATTTATGTCAACATACGTTAATAATTTTTATGATTCAATAGGGATATGTTAATATGATTTCACACACTTTCTTTCATGGGGGGGTTTTTGATAATTTAATGATGTTTTTGGAAACATGTTTTTTTCGTAGGGATTAACCAAACTATATCGGAATGATTAATTCTCTTATGTTCTTGTAGAACATATACGAATGGTTAATTATTATATTAGGTGGGGCTATTATAGACCTAAAATCCATTACCTATTTTTTATATCACCTGAATAAAAAATAAAACATGAGAGACTATACCAATCCTGAGAGGGTACACAGGTGATTAACCAAAGCCTAAGAGGGTATATAGGTGATAAAAAAATGCCAAAGAGAGCACATTAGTTAATAGAGTAACCCCAATAGGGTATATTGGTGGCTGGAAAATTCTTAAAGGGTAAAAGGCTAGTTAGTCCAATTTTAATAAGGCTCATAGGTAGTTAACTGAGGACTAATATGTGATGAGTTCTATGGTGAGTATTCTTAATATATGATATCTATGTTTAAGGTAATGAGTAGTGAACCCAGTCCATTATGGGACTCTATCTATAAAAACTCCGTATCTATTTACCTAGATTTTGTTTCTAAATTGTTTCATTAGTATATGATACAAGGGATGTCATCCTAATGGTCCAATCAGTTTAGTAGTCTTGAAAAGATAGATACAAATATACAAACGTTATTAAAAGAGAAATAAAATATAAAATATAGTGTGATTAAATATTCCACATCCTTGAACTCATTAAAATATCTTTTCTTCATGTATCATTAAAATAAAAAAGATAAGAAAAACCTCAAATGCTTAGAAATGGTTATATGTAGTGGAAGATATCTTAATTAAATAATACATAATCAATATGGAAAGGTTAATAACTGAAATAACATTACATTTAATGAATAACATGAGCACGAAATACATCTAGAGATAATTTCAGTCAAAACATTTCCTTGAAAAAAAATAACTAAATAATAAATTAATTAACTGAATAATATTGGACATCATGATCTTGGATATCATTATAACTTTACCTTGACACAAATATGAAAATAGTGTTTAAACTATTTGTAGGTATACACCCAAAATCCATTCAATATGTTCAATGTACTGGTTGGTCTCATGAGACATGTTGATGGATTGAGGGGATATGTATTTCAGAGCCCCACCTATCACTACATATGTATTTAATTCCACACATATTGAAAAAATAATTTAATTTATAAAAATATATTTATTTTAAATAAATATCCATATTAAATAAAGGATACAAAATGTAATGATCTATTGGTGAATTAAATAACAGTCATAGTAAAAAACATACCTAGAAATGGAATATTAATTGGGAAATTAAAATATAATTGATAAAAATAAGGTTTATATTTAATAAAATATATTACCCAATGAAATATTATGATAATAAATTAAATGTTTTATGAGAAATTTAATGAAAAAAATAAAAGATAAATGATGACCACCAATTCATCAAAAAAATAGAATTTGTAATAATATCATATCATTTGAAGAATAAAATAAAAATGAAGGGAAATATTAAAAACAATATTTTATTATTTTGTTTTAAAAAATATCAAAAACTTTTAGGTAAGAAATATATTATAAAATAGTTGTGGGAGCATGAAAATCACTTAACACCATATACATTAAAAGAATAATTCATTTTTACTTTATAAAAAGAATGTAAATAACAACCATTTAAAAAAAAGTAAATATTTATATATAAAAAATATAAAAATGTCAAGAAGAAAAAAAAAATCTTTAATAAGTCGTTTTATTAAACTAATAGGGAATTTGGAAAACAATTTTGAGAAATATGGAAATATAAGAAGAATATTTCAGGCCAAAGCGAGAAATAAAATCAAATTTTCTACTAATCAATTATTTATTTGATTTATGTGAATAAGAGGTGAAACATTATAATAAAAAAATTAGAATATATAAATATCCCTATTACAATAAATTATTCTGAGGTTATCAAGGTTATATAATAATATTACTTTAACAAAAATGATATAAGAAATACTTCTAAAATGAGATTGCAAAATAAATTCTTACCTCTTTGGAAACTTTTAAAATGTAAACCATAGAATGGGTATACCTTAATTGAAACATTAACCACAGTGAAAAAATATATATTCATGATAAATATATAAATATAGCACTATATTCACCATATTAACAAAATTTGGTTCACACCAAGTATGTCTCAATGGATTTGAAATGGATACAAAATCCCGTACAAAGATTATATCATTGAACTAAGAATTAATCAATGAATTGATTATGTGTAATAATTATGAATGACATAAAACATAGGAAATAAAACATCATAATACATTATTTCACACATAATAATAGCATAAAATAGTAAATGAATTAATAATATAATTCAATAAAAGAAAACCGAGTATAGAAACTGGTTCCCTCACAATTTATTTTTACTGGACAAGATTTAGCCAACTATATAATTATTTTAAACTTGTAATTATTTTATAAAATAACCATATGATATTTATAATGTCATATTTGATCCACTTATCACATATTATCACCCTTATTCAATAATTTTTCATTATTATCATTGT
Source organism: Viscum album (assembly GCA_963277665.1). Classification (NCBI taxonomy): domain Eukaryota; kingdom Viridiplantae; phylum Streptophyta; class Magnoliopsida; order Santalales; family Viscaceae; genus Viscum; species Viscum album. Next base: position 1,717,860,733 of record OY728136.1, on the reverse strand, counting down.
TGTGAGTGTTAACTTCTTAGTTTATATATATGTGTGTGTTGTCACAGATGTTCAAATTTTTGTGCATAGGTTATATTTTAATCATTTATTGAATGGTATTAATATTATAAATATTATATTTATTCATTAGATAATTTTTTTGAATAACTACTTTATGTTAGAAATGGTAAATTAATCATATAGCCTCTTAGAGAAGGTAAACCAAACATATACATGAATGACATTATCATTTGTAATGGGTAAAATACTAAGGAAATAGATGATATATTAAATTTAATGAATAAATATTCCATTATATGTTTTATATAAGTTAATTAGTTTCATAATTATGATAAGATAAGTTATTTTGTAATGTAAAAAAATTATACCAGTTCACATGGTGGTTTCTCGTTGTACACACGACTGATGGTTTTGTTTCACATATAATAGAGATGGAGATGGATAAATATTATTCCCTCAAGATAAAAGAATAAAAGTATATAATAGATGCTATTTTTTTAATTTTTATTTTTTAGGAAATAATACAATGTGGTAAAATAATAAGTAAAAAATAAAGATCTTGGTTAAGATGATTACCTTCTCTCTGAGAAACCTCATTTGGATATGTTCTTAAATACATAAGGGTTGGTATTACAGGAAGACTATTACATTTATAATTTCTATAAGGATATTGTAATTATATTTTTTCTATTTTTTTAAGTTAAATGTCTAAATTTGTGTGAATAAGTGAGGGGGGTGTGCCCTTTTATAATTGAGGTGAGTTGAGCACTTGTAATTTTTTTATCTTTTTAAATATTATAAAGTCAATTTCATATGTATATGGATAAAAACGGCACATTTTTTTATTTTATAATTTTAATTTAGAGATATATCTAACAAATTAGGTTCAATAATTTATTTTTGGTCAATTTAACCCCTATCTATTGGTTTAACGACTAGGATAACCATTTTTATCCATAACTATTGTAACAATGTTTTCAATATAAAAGTGTTAATAATATTCTTATTAGTTAACAACTGAACCATAAATGGATGATATATGAAATTTTACATCATTTATAATCATAATTTTAATCATGAATAATTTTTATGATTTTTAAATATGTTTAGAAAATATTTTCTTCCCAAAAATATCATTAATGACATTTTAGACACCACTAATGTCACGAACCTGCCCGGGTCGACCCTGAACCGGTCACCCGAGCCGGTCCGCGGCAAGTCCCGAGGGGCGTTCCCGATCCCCCCGGGATGGCAACAAGTGCCGGGCATTGAAACTATAATCGTTGGGAATGATTTCAGACCAAGCTAAAAACAGGATCGAAAGAAAGAATATAAACTAAACAAACAAACAGACACTAAAGACATAACCAAACCTACACCACGACATACCTCCACGTCACCTCGCGGTCACCACCCAACTACAACCAACGTCGCTCCCACACTGAGCGACTCAAGCCAGGAAAACCTGAACACAAGGAACCTGCAACTGAAAAGGTAAAAGATAGGCGTGAGCACAAAAGTACTCAGTAGGTGAGCCCCACAACAAATCCCAATGCACTGCCAGTAAATAAAGAATCTACATAATCCAGGTTTGAGCTATAATGTATAAAAGTAAGTTTTCACAATGCTTTACTTGAAAATCAAACACGAGACATTTCCCTTATTCCTTTTCGAAAGTTAGTTTCATTCCATTAGTTTTAAACTCATTCTGATAAGCAAAGTGTTACATTTTCAAATCTAACCCAAAGAGAATAAAGCATTTTCATTTGAAAACCATTTTTCCCAAAGTCTAACAGTATAGGCTGTGAAATATGACTGAAGGCAAACAAGCAGGGAAACAAGTGCATGTAAAGGTAAACAGGCAAGGAAAACCAAGTACAAGTAAAAATAAACCAGAAGTTATCAGCAATAACCATGGGCACACACACACACTCACACACTCAAACACACACACACATACTCACACACGCACACACTCACACCCAAGTGGTCCCCCGTATGCCGACGGAAGGCACCACACCAGAGATGGTAGAGCACCATGGGTAAATCCCCTAAGGTTCATCTAGCTCGCGTGGGACCCTAGAACCTCGTGTCTCGGTGAAACGTGGCTTAGAAGGCCACGACCCTCAGAAAACGTGGCTTAGAAGGCCACGACCCTCAGATATCATATGTTTAGTTAGTGTTGCAATCGTCAATCCAGCTAAGTGAAACCGGGACGACACCCATCCGGCTCACTAGCGCACTAGTTCTAGTCCACCCACCTAGATACCCAGGGTCTCCCTGTGTGCTCAAACAAGTTTCACATTCACATAGTATGTTTCATCCTCATATCATAGGCCAAACAAGATATTGCACACAAAAGTCACATTTCCACACCCAAACAATATTTCAAAACTCACGCATGCCAAAAATACCTTTCTAGAAATATAAATGTCATTACCTAATCATTTCGCAAAAACCCCTTTTTGGAAACACTCAAACAAGAACATAAACAAATTTCACAACCCAGAAAGCATTTTTAAAGAGGGATGACACACGCCATTTCCTTGAAAACCAGAAATGCACTTGGAAATTTATTTAAGAAACTCAAATCAGCATCTTAAACCTGGAACACATTTGTTTCACAAGTAGAGTCACTTTCCAATCACCAAACGCACCCCACTTTTATCAAGAGCCAAACGGGCCTTTAATCATTTTTTTGAAGGAACACCATTTCCCAAATGAAATCCAAACTTTTGTTCGCATGACAAAGGAAAACACCTTTCATCAACCAGGAGCCACACATAAAGTTTCCAAAACGAGTTCAAAGGTCACACGACGTTTTCTCTAATCAAGGTTCTAAGAAAACACCATTTTCCATGAAAAATACATCTACAAAATTACACACGCCAAAAACATTTCAAAACAAAATTTAACATGACTTTCATTATTCAGGAAGAACCATTTAGCAATACTATCATGGAAGCACAAAACTAAATCCAAGAAGAACACTTTCAATGAAACGCTAGAATTAAAAACGGCTTTTATCATCAGCAGATCACCACACTATAAAAAAACTACTAAATATTATTTTAAATTTACTGAAATTCAATAAAAGGCAAGGAATAAATAAATTCTTAATTTATAGGCGAGTGCAATGGGAGACCTACCTCAAGATCCAAGCACGGCGGTAAAACGACCTTGGAACCAAGGCGCGATGACACGACGTGTGTCCGAAGCCACGTGATAAAGTCCAACACTCTCGAAACTGAGGCGCGGAGACGGCAGAACCTCGGAAATAAGGCGCAGCGATGGCGCTTTCTCGGAAACGCCCTGCGCGGGTCAGCCTGGGGGGGTTCGCGAGGGAGCCGGGACGACCAGCAGGGGGCGGAGGCAGCCGCTAGGCGCGGCGAAGGCGGGGGTGCAGGGGGAGAGCCGGGGCGGTCGCCGGAGAGGGAGCGCGCCGGGGATGAGCGGGAGTGGGGGTCGGACAGGGGGAGGTTCACCGCCGGAGGGGGAGAGGGAGCGGGTCGCCGGGCTGCGGGAGTGAAGTCGGGAGCCGGGGTCCGGGGTGCTGGGAAGCCGGGTGCAGGGAGGCGGAGCGCCGGACAAGGCCGGGGCGCTGGGATGCCGGGTGCAGGGAGGCGGAGCGCCGGACGAGAGGGCGGAGTGGGGCGGAGCCGGCTACTGCCCGAAGGCCGGGAACAGTGGGGTGCAGGCCGAGGGCGCAGGCCGGACCTGGCGAGAGTTTTGATGATGGGAAACAGGGCCAGGGACGGTGCGGCTGTGCGGAGGGCCGGGAACGGCACGGGCTGCGTGAAGCTAGGGTGAGCGGGAGAGTGGCGGCTGGGTAGGCTTAGGGTTAGGGGGGTTAAACAAAAACTATATATATATACATAATCAATAATAATAATAATAATAATAATAATAATAATAATTGTAATAACCTTATAATAATTGTAATAATAACCATAATAATAATAATAGAAGACTAAATAAAAGAATAAAATCTATTCTTCATAATAATAAAAATTTATAATAATATTATTAATAAAACTTTATAATAATAATAATAAATAAACTTTATAATAATAATGATAAAATAAATAAAAATAATAATAAAATGACAACATAAAATTCTCAAATTTAAACGTCGGGCGAACACGTAGTCACCCGGGCCAACCGCACGGTCACCGCTAACGATGTGATGACCGCGCACTGGCGCGAAACCCTACAACACAAATAAATGTTAAAAATTCATTCTGAGACCAAGAAAAGAGTAAGATAAGGGTATCTGCGGTCGGGGTGTGACAATTCTCCCCACCACAGACACTTTCTGCCCCCAGAAAGTCACCATGCCACAGGTCAGTCAAGATTCAGGTCCTTGCCCCAAGCGGAACTAAAGGAACCAGAGAGAACTGAGAACCTTGGGGATGACCTTGCTCAGCACAGGTCACACCCGACCGATTCAAGAGAAAACTGGGGTCCGAGATTGAGGGGAGAACACGAAGGGGTTCTCCCCACCACCCGAACTTAACTAGTGCAGAAAAGTTGACCATCTAAATAGACAACCCTTGGATAAAGGGGGGTGGACGCGGGAACTCCCAACCAATTCAAACCAACTCTTATAGCACGATTAAAACAACACTTCCGTCAAGACATTAAATCCTCGACTAGAGTCAACAAACTTCAACACCAGGGAAAATACATAGAAAAACATTCAACCATTATCAAATTGGAGACATGATCAACCGAAGTCCACAAAGCATAACCACATCAACAACATAACTAAAACGAGGTCAACCCACACGAGAGTCAAACACACTTTTAAGAAGGACACACAATTTAGAAACAACACATCCACATAATCCAGACTACTTGGATTATAATAGAACAAGTCTATGACAACCCCATGGTAAAACAATGAACATAAAACAACGTCAAAACTTAACAGCAGAAAAACAAGTACTAAAAGATCTTGATTGTTCCACTACTAACACAAAACACAAAACCTGGTCCAAGTCTTCACACCCCTGGGGGCTCCTGACTGTGCACGAGCTTCACCCCGAGACTTGTGGATGGGGCTCTGATGGCTGAAGCATCTTCTGCCTCACAGTCAGGTACTGACATTCTCCCATCACAGCTTCCTCTTCAAGCGACGCTTCTTGCAAAACTTCTCCAAATGACCTAGACAACCGCATCGATGACACGTCTTCGGAGGGTTGCGACACGACAACTTTAAATGCCCGAAACGACCACACTGATAGCACGCTATTGAACGATCTGATGAACTGGAAGCTAGGACCAAAGGGAATAACTCATTAGGAATAGGTATCTCTGGCATATTTTCCACACCCGAGGAGGAACTCTTACGAACAACTGGGGATGCTGAAGTACTAACCACCCGCACACCGGAAACCAACTCAGCCAAGAAAGCTTCCTCTACCAGCTTCTCGAAACAAGGGTCTTTATCAGGGAGGACTCGCTCCTTGATCTCTGGACGAAGACCCCCAGTGAAAAGAGAGACCTTCATGAGCTCATGCGACGCTACCTCTGGAGAAAAGGGAATCAGTTCCTTGAAATGGTCAACATATGCCTTCACTGTCTGTTGACCTTGTTGAATATGCACAAGCTCCCCCTTTTTCTCCAACTTCACTTCCTCAGGTAAAAACCATTGGATGAAAACGGTTCTGAAGACATCCCACGTCATTTCACCATGCATTGATGATGGGGTAACCCTCTTCCATTGGTCCAGAGCTGGACCATCAAACAACTCCATAATTGCACAAACCTTAACATTATCGGGAGTTCCCAACATTCTAAAGACACGCTCCACTTCCTCGAGCCATTTCACTGCCTCTAACGGATCCTGATCACCACGGAGAATAGGCAGAGTCTGAGGAGGACTAAAAACTGGGCATGACATATCCGAATCCTTAGAGACCTTTCTGGGTGGCATTTCCCGAGCGATATATAAAACACAAGGCCAAAACCAACATCAAACCGAAGCGACATCAATAAAAGTGTCTTCATCAAAACAAGTAGCACAAGGATCAAACAAATACAACACAACCAAAAATAAAATCTCCTCTTTAAAGTTCCCATTCCATTTTAGATTTCAAAACTACCCTTTTTCAAGATCACTTTCCAAAACCAATCCACTTTCAAACCAAAAACTTTCCAAAACCGTTTCCCCTTTAAAACCAATTTAGAAAACAAAGTCAAGCGTTAAATTTCAAACACACCCAGGTAATCTCATGAACCGTTGCACATGTCTTTATCCACATTCCATTCATACATGCGTCAACACACACTTTCCATGCATTCTCACACATGTGCAGACGTTCATAAAGAGGAACTGAGGTTTCAACACAAATCATTCTTAATCGGTTCCAAGAAAACAACAGATTTCCAAATCAAGAGATTTCAGTTTTAAAACCCATTTCATATATTTAAAGTCCTTTAAAAGAAACCAGTCCAATTTTCAAAAACCCTTTTTCATTTCAAACAACGTACTTACACAGACCAAAACAAAAGCATCAACCAAGATTGCATCAATCACTGAAATGAGGGACTAGTAGTCACGCTCAACCTGGCGACATGGTAGTGGGCCATGTCCCAAGTCAGCGTCGACCACTAGGAGGAATTCAAACCATGTACTCGGACTTCACATGGGTCACTACTCCATTTGAAATCACGATGTAACGTCGGCTTGCCTCCATTATCATCTCTCAATCCAAGACAAACCAGAAAAGGCAAGGACACAATTCCCGAACTACCCCTGGTAACTCGAAGATCAGTGCGAGCAAGAGTTCGCAACGCTCTTCCCGTACCTACCCCTCGAGTTCCGACAGTCCAAATCACCTTCTACCGGACAACCCAAATAACAAGAACCACCTTTGATACCATTTTGTCACGAACCAGCCCGGGTCGACCCTGAACCGGTCACCCGAGCCGGTCCGCGGCAAGTCCCGAGGGGCGTTCCCGATCCCCCCGGGATGGCAACAAGTGCCGGGCATTGAAACTTTAATCGTTGGGAACGATTTCAGCCCAAACTAAAAACAGGATCGAAAGAAAGAATATAAACTCAACAAACAAACAGACACTAACGACATAAACAAACCTACACCACGACATACCTCCACGTGACCTCGCGGTCACCACCCAACTACAACCAACGTCGCTCCCACACTGAGCGACTCAAGCCAGGAAAACCTGAACACAAGGATCCTGCAACTGAAAAGGTAAAAGATAGGCGTGAGCACAAAAGTACTCAGTAGGTGAGCCCCACAACAAATCCCAATGCACTGCCAGTAAATAAAGAATCTACATAATCCAGGTTTGAGCTATAATGTATAAAAGTAAGTTTTCACAATGCTTTACTTGAAAATCAAACACGATACATTTCCCTTATTCCTTTTCGAAAGTTAGTTCCATTCCATTAGTTTTAAACTCATTCTAATAATCAAAGTGTTACATTTTCAAATCTAACCCAAAGAGAATAAAGCATTTTCATTTGAAAACCATTTTTTCCCAAAGTCTAACAGTATAGGCTGTGAAATATGACTGAAGGCAAACAAGCAGGGAAACAAGTGCATGTAAAGTTAAATAGGCAAGGAAAACCAAGTACAAGTAAAAATAAACCAGAAGTTATCAGCAATAACCATGGGCACACACACACACTCACACACTCACACACACACACACATACTCACACACGCACACACTCACACCCAAGTGGTCCCCCGTATGCCGACGGAAGGCACCACGCCAGAGATGGTAGAGCCCCATGGGTAAATCCCCTAAGGTTCATCTAGCTCGCGTGGGACCCTAGAACCTCGTGTCTCGGTGAAACGTGGCTTAGAAGGCCACAACCCTCAGAAAACGTGGCTTAGAAGGCCACGACCCTCAGAACACGTGGCTTAGAAGGCCACGACCCTCAGATATCATATGTTTAGTTAGTGTTGCAATCGTCAATCCAGCTAAGTGAAACAGGGACGACACCCATCCGGGTTACTAGCGCACTAGTTCTAGTCCGCCCACCTAGATACCCAGGGTCTCCCCGTGTGCTCAAACAAGTTTCACATTCACATAGTATGTTTCTTCCTCATATCGTAGGCCAAACAAGATATTGCACACAAAAGTCACATTTCCACACCCAAACAATATTTCAAAACTCACGCACGCCAAAAATACCTTTCTAGAAATATAAATGTCATTACCTTATCATTTCGCAAAAACCCCTTTTTGGAAACACTCAAACAAGAACATAAACAAATTTCACAACCCAGAAAGCATTTTTAAAGAGGGATGACACACGCCATTTCATTGAAAACCAGAAACACACTTGGAAATTTATTTAAGAAACTCATATCAGCATCTTAAACCTGGAACACATTTGTTTCACAAGTAGAGTCACTTTCCAATCACCAAACGCACCCCACTTTTATCAAGATCCAAACGGGCCTTTAATCATTTTTTTGAAGGAACACCATTTCCAAAATGAAATCCAAACTTTTGTTCGCGTAACAAAGGAAAACACCTTTCATCAACCAGGAGCCACACATAAAGTTTCCAAAACGAGTTCAAAGGTCACACGACGTTTTCTCTAATCAAGGTTCTAAGAAAACACCATTTTCCATGAACAATACATCTACAAAATTACGCATGCCAAAAACATTTCAAAACACAATTTAACATGACTTTCATTATTCCGGAAGAACCATTTAGCAATACTATCATGGAAGCACAAAACTAAATCCAAGAAGAACACTTTCAATGAAACGCTAGAATTAAAAACGGCCTTTATCATCAGCAGATCACCACACTATAAAAAAACTACTAAATATTCTTTTAAATTTACTGAAATTGAATAAAAGGCAAGGAATAAATAAATTCTTAATTTAAAGGCGAGTGCAATGGGAGACCTACCTCAAGTTCCAAGCGCGGTGGTAAAACGACCTTGGAACCAAGGCGCGATGACACGACGTGTGTCCGAAGCCACGTGATAAAGTCCAACACTCTCGAAACTGAGGCGCGGAGACGGCAGAACCTCGGAAACAAGGCGCAGCGATGGCGCTTTCTCGGAAACGCCCTGCGCGGGTCAGCCTGGGGGGGTTCGCGAGGGAGCCGGGATGACCAGCAGGGGGCGGAGGCAGCCGTTGGGCGCGGTGAAGGCGGGGGTGCAGGGGGAGAGCCGGGGCGGTCACTGGAGAGGGAGCGCGCCAGGGATGAGCGGGAGCGGGGGTCGGACAGGGGGAGGGTCACCGCCGGAGGGGGAGAGGGAGCGGGTTGCCGGGCTGTGGGAGTGAAGTCGGGAGCCGGGGTCCGGGGTGCTGGGAAGCCGAGTGCAGGGAGGCAGAGCGCCGGATGAGGCCGGGGCGCTGGGAAGCCGGGTGTAGGGAGGCGGAGCGCCGGACGAGAGGGCGGAGTGGGGCGGAGCCGGCTACTGCCCGAAGGGAGGGAACAGTGGGGTGCAGGCCGAGGATGCAGGCCGGACCTGGCGAGAGTTTTGATGATAGGAAACAGGGCCAGGGACGGTGCGGCTGTGCGGAGGGCCGGGAACGGCACGGGCTGCGTGAAGCTGGGGTGAGCGGGAGAGTGGAGGCTGGGTAGGCTTAGGGTTAGGGGGGTTAAACAAAAACTATATATATATATATATACATAATCAATAATAATAATTATAATAATAATAATAATAATTGTAATAACCTTATAATAATTGTAAAAATAACCATAATAATAATAATAGAAGACTAAATAAAAGAATAAAATCTAATCTTTATAATAATAAAAATTTATAATAATAATATTAATAAAACTTTATAATAATAATAATAAATAAACTTTATAATAATAATGATAAAATAAATAAAAAAATAATAAAATGACAACATAAAATTCTCAAATTTAAACGTCGGGCGAACACGTAGTCACCCGGGCCAACCGCACGGTCACCGCTAACGATGCGATGACCGCGCACTGGCGTGAAACCCTTCAACATAAATAAACGTTGAAAATTCAGTCCGAGACCAAGAAAAGAGTAAGATAAGGGTATCTGCGGTCAGGGTGTGACAACTAATTTAATTCAACATTAATGACATCAAGAAAACATTTGAATTAGAATATAATACATTCATATATAAGTTATACATTATTAATAACCATGAAATTTATGTGTAATGGTATATAATCCAAAAATAATAATTTTTATTTTTTAAAATTCATTTATGTTGATTTTTTCCACTACTTGCATAGCCACGACGTCAGAATCATATAATATATTAATGTAGTTACACCATTAAAAAATATATTTAAATAAAAATAATAAACATAAATAAATTATGGTTAAAATAATATTTTATATTCATTCATCATATATCCATACCCATATGTGAACATATAAAATAAATTAAAATAAAGAGATTGACATTTTTGGAATTTTTATTACATAAAATAATATAAATGACATTATCAATAGAAAATGGCACTAAAATTCAATATATTAAATTTTTTGATTTATTTGGTATTATTTATCCCATAATATTAAACAAAAAATGTTATATCTTGATTTTGAGGCATTATCTCATAGTCTTAACACTCTTTTACCCATTTTACCATTACAGAGGTTAAGAATAATTACTATGGTTAAAATTTTTAGTGAGAGAAATAAAATATACCTATTTAAAAAATTTTAAACTCATGATTAAAAATATGGTATTAATTTTTAGAGATTAAATCAATAGAATTTAATGAAATTTTTTTTAATATAATTGGGTAAAACGAATCGAAAAATACATTTTTAGAAAAAAAAATGTGTTTTAAGATAAAAAATTAATGACTATTAAAATCATGAACATTTCTGATCAAAATTAAATTAATTAGAATAATAAAAATAAAATGGGTCATATGAAACTTTATGATAAAATACAAAATATAATGATACATTTAAATTTCATTATTTTCTAAAAATAAATGAGTATATTTAATGACTAAGTATTTTGTCGCTATTTACATTAAAATTAGTTATTTTAGAAAAATCGCAAAATTTCATTGTAATATCACTATTATATTCTTTTTTAATTTATTTAATCTACTAAAATATAATTTAAGTGTTAGAAATTAATTATATTATCAGGCACAAAATGCAATAAAATAAATTTTGAGGGGGGTAGTTTGAGATTCTAGGGGATCAACCATTATCACATTAAATTCATCCTTTATATATAGAGATTCAGATCTTATAATATCCCACACTATGGTTCATAGGATATATTTATTTTAATCCAATGGTATTTCATTGACCCAAGTTGAATGAATGTGTTTCACTATTTTTAATTCCCTCCAATATTACTCATTGTCTCCTTTTTCTGTAACATATCTCATTCATAAATGAAATTTTTTGATTGAAATCAATATGATCATTTATCATGCATTATGTGAGGGGAAAAGGCATCTAACTTCCTCGAATATCAATACCCATAAAATTATCCTTATAACTCCTTCACTAGTATAAGGTCCATTCTTCCAGGTGAATTGATATTACAAAGGAGTATGCCCTCAAGCTATGCTATATCAGTCCCTCATGATCCACTATATCCTTTTATTGGTTTTTTTCTTAATAAATTTTTATTATGATGATGATGGTTTAAAAAAATATGTCAGATTTTTAAATAACAATAGACATTAGAAAATATTTAGTTCTTATTTAGTATGAATTCATCAATATATTTTTATTTATTTAGAGCATTATACATACTATTCATGATGAAGTTACTAAAATTAATACTTCATAATTTAAATGCTAGATTATAATAGTCACATTTAAATTATTATTTTTTATATTATATCTTAGTCTTCTTAAAATTCGTTATTTCATTTCAATCAAGTTGTCAAGAAGATTATTATTTTAGCCTAATTTTTTGGAGTGTCACGTTCTCCACCCAAAAATAAATTACGCCCTCTAAATATTATATCAGTCATAAAAGGATAAATATTTCAAAATACCTTTATTGAAAATCAATATCATATAGTGGGATACTAAAAATTAATTTGAAAGGGAATGTGGTAAGAATAACGGATTCCTAAAATGACAAAAAAATAATTTTCCCAGATTAATAGAACATTTGTGGGATGTTAATATATATATATATAGGATAAAACTACAATATTGGGATTAATAGAGAGTGAAAGAGAACACGATCTTGAGAATGTTAATGACCAAAAAACCCATAAATCAATGAGGGGTAAAAATACCATTAATTTATCGTAAAATAAAGGTAAAATGCTAACATTTTTATTTAAATATCCTTTTCCAAAAGTAGAGGGTTTATTTTACTATAAAATCATAGAACCCACAAAAATATACTTTCCATATTTCATATCATTTTATAATAACATTTTATCCTTTATTGTTTTCGAAGAATTTAAAATTCCCTTATAATTCTAAGAAATTAAAATTCTTGGTGAATTTTTCATTATTTATGCACTAAAATTATCTTTCAATAGATCCTATGATATATAAAATAATGAAAAGTTATTCATTATTTCTATAAATATTTAATAAAACTAAAAAATTTAGATGTTATCCATAATTAATTAATATAATACAATAATCTTTAAAACCACAACAAATTGCCCCAAAGTTCAACATAATCGATTCCATAAAAAGTGAATAAAAATATTGATCCAAACTTTATCTAATGAAATCCAAAACAAAAAAATGTAAAATATTTGATCAACAAATTTTCCCCTTAAAAGATAAAGTAAAAACATATTTCATAGAAAACATATTAATACCTTGATCATATATTCTCTTAAAACATACCAATAACATGAATTACCAAAAATTCTCAATGAAAACACATATGCTTTAAATAAATCATTCAATTCTTATTATTAAAATAAATTCAAATAATATTGAATATGTTACATAAATATAAAAAATAAATAAACATCCTCAAATATGACATGATGGACTATTTTATGAAATCACCTTCAAATATAAGGGTTTATAATACTATCACATTTACTTCATTAATTTCAATATTCTCTTTATCCCAAATAATCATTAATAACATAACATCATTAACATATTAGTGGACATTGTTCCAAAAAAATCACCTTACCAGTATATAACTTTTCTTTGTTATTGGTATCATAAAATATATCTTTTTTAATCTTTAAAATACTAATATATAATAATACTTAAATGTTTGATGATTTTTATAACCAGAGTATCGCAGGTATGAGCATTTTACAACAAAATTCTCAAATACTAACACATAAAAATTCAATAAATTCACTTTAATGATTTTAATATAATAGGTTATTCCTTGGCCTATGAGTAAACCCTTGGATTAGGGAATTAAATTATATACTGATAATATTCCCCACAAATAAAAACTTGAACAATAATTATTTTTTATTTTAAAATTGGTATCCCTCTGACGAACTATTCATTTTCCTGGGTAATTAGTTGTTATATGAACATATTTTCCACATAAAAAACATATTATAATCAATTTTATAAACTTAATTGAGTGATTCTTCCTACATTGTTTACATAACGGAAAATAAATCTTCTTCCCTCAACAGTCTTCATGAGGAACTATTTTTATCTTATAAGGTTTATCATGATGCGAACATAAGTTGATATTGTTAATATTATAATGAGGTATCTAAATAGGCATAATAATAATGTATATCCATTTATATCCCATTTCAATTGGTTTCCCATGAGGGACTTCATTCCATTATATATCTCATTCAATTACAACATGGTTCCTTCCCATTATATTTAAAGACTAAAACCAAAAATCATTGCTTGAAAAAAATAGTATTGGGATAATATATAATCATGAAAATAATTTATAGGATTTCTAAATTAGTACCCATTCCATTCTATTCTAGGACACATTAGATTTATCCTAGGTCTTAACTGTTCATTATTAATTCAAGTCCTTCATAATTGTTGAAATGAAAAATATGTGTTAACCAATGAATAGCCCATGGAATTTTTAAAATAAATTAATAGATATAGAAGAATTGTGGTTCACTCGAATGATGGATGAGATATATTTTACCAACATTTTTTTGGGTTATTACCCATAGTTGCATCTGTTCCAAATAAATATCCACTTGTAGTATCGATAATATGATGTGTTTCTAGAAATCACCTAATGTTTACCTTAATAAAACATTAGGATGTTATCCTATATGTAGACACATCCTCAGTGTCTGTCATAGGGTTATTCTCCCTAATCATTGTTTTCTCTAATCATGTTTCTAAGGCTTATTCTCAACTTTTACTATTATCTACTATAACAATCCAAAATATTGTAACCTAGATTTTGGGTCTACTTTATTACAAAAACATAAGATTCAAGGGATCTAATATAGAAGGATAGATCGGTTTAGTAATCTTGAATAACCAGAGACAAACATGATACCCATTTTACATTGGAAATAAATCATAATGAAAATTAAAAGTAAATATAATGCATCCTTTAAATCATACATGGTTTCTTTCATTATATCCCGGTGAAAGGAAACAAAATTATAATGAAATCAAATGCTTAGTAAGGGTTATGTATAGTAGAATATATCATTTTTAAATATGTTATAATCAATAGAATAATTCAAATAGTTAATATCACATGCCATTTAATAAATAACATGAACATAAAATACATCCATGGATAATATCAATGCAATAATATAATGTATAATAATAATAGAATTCTCAATAACGTAGTTGAATATTTTTTTTAAATCATAAACCCTGGAATTATGATATTAAAACGTTCACTTATTTGTGTAAAGATAGTTTAAACTATGATAACATATAACCAAAAGCACATTTAATATGTTTGGCCAACTGGTTTGTCACATTAGACCTGTTGATGCATTGAGTGGCTATATAATTATATTCCCACCCATCAGTGCATGTTCTTTATATATCAAACAATAAATTTAATTCTTTATTAATATTCCAAATGAGAAAATTTCTATATCAATTAATCGATACATAATAATTCCATTTCCTTAGTAAATCAACTAATTGTCATATTAAAATACCATATGTAGTAATAAAATATAGTTTAAGAAATCTGTATATCCATCATTAAATTAATATATATATATATTTGATAAATGTAATTTTCAATGAAATATTATCACCTTAATGTGAATGTTTCTAGAGAAATCTAATAATCACAAAATAAAAAAGTGATAAATGATGGCCATTAATTCATCTGAAAAAATCGGTTTTGTAATAAAGTCTTGTAATTCAAAGAACAAACGAAAATTGAAGTGAGATATTAATATAATATTTAATTAAATATATTTCATTACAAACCCATATAAATATTTTAGAATAATACAAATAATGCTAAATTGTTATGATGGTGGGAAAATACATTGACATCATATACATTAAAAACATTTTTTTGACTCTTTAAAAGGAAATTTAAAAAAAAAATTAATAAAACATTAGAAATGTTCCTCTAATACCATTTAAAATAATTCGATGATTTCATAAAATTTATACAATAAATCTATGGGTGAATAAAATATGACTTTTATAAAATAATTAAAAATGTAGAAAAAGAAGAAAATTTTTACTTACCAAGTAGAGATATATGAACAGGTTATAATTTAAACATTCAATTGGATAAATCGTGATATAAATAGAGGAAATTGTGTAATAAAAAAATTCTGATATTTAAATATTCAAAAGATAAGAAGATATATGGATTTTATAAAGGGTATATTATAATATTCCTCTAGCAACAAATATAAGAGTTCCCAAATTAATGGGATTGTAAAATAAATTATTACCACTTTGGAAACATATAAATTGAAACACATTAATATTGTAATCATGAATTGAATCATTAATCATATTTAGTAAATAAGTATTAATGTCAAATATAGAAAATGGGAATTAGATTTCTGATATAAAATTTAATAAGTGCATAATATCAAATATTTATCAATGGGGTGGAAATGGAGACAAAATCCCTTACAATGTAAATATCAATGAATTGAGAATCAATCAATGAAGTGATTATGTTCAAAAAATGTAATTCTATATAATAAATAGAAAATAATTAAAAATACAATCATATTTGATTTCATATATAATCATGGATTAAAATAGTCTATGAATTATAAATATAACCAATGGAATGGAAATTTATTTAAAAAACCCCTTACCTCATGCTTCCACATTGTGGATTGTTTTTTAGATTCCTATTTGATGGTTTTAAAATTATTATTAATTTATATCAAAAACAATTTATATTTATAATATCCAATAAGATAAATTTATAACATCTTATCACATATTCAACAAATATATTTCATTATTATCATTGTTTTAGTTGTTAATTGGTCTATTTTCTCCAGTATGTTTTATCACAATTATTGTGATTATTGTGAATAGGTTATAGTTTCATTATATAAAGAATGATAATAGTTCTGTAAATATGATATGTTTTCATCAGATACGTTTTTATAATCATTACTTAATGATGGACATAGATAATGAATCCCATCGCATTATGAAGATAATATGTCCTAGGTATACATGGGCGGTGTTATCATTTTTAATGGGTGAAAGGGTAAATAATTAGATGGTATACTAAATATCTAGAATCAATATGGTGTTATAAATATCCTATATATTTATTATTTCCATCATTTTTACAATCAATTTATAGTAGTAATGGAAAACAAATTAAATTTGTTCATGAGTCGGTAGTCTATCAGACACATGAGAAATAGTTTCATTCCCTTTTGATGGGGAAGGATATAGAAACATTTTATTCCATAAATATAATAATATCTCATAATATATTATATAATTTTTTTATACTGTATTTTTTATGTGATAATTTAATTTGGTGAAAGAAAAAGTAAAAAATAAAAAGATTGTTTAATATGATTACCTTCTCTTAGAGAAAATTTATTTGGATCCCTTATTATGAACCACATGGTTGGTATTTTGCTAAGACCAGAAACTATAGAATGTGGATAAGGATGTAGGGTATATTTTTTTTACAGTTTGGTCGAGATAAATTACTCAATATCCATGTATATAAATGAGGAGGATGTTCCCTTTTATAGTTGAGGTGAGTGGAAAACTAGAAAATTTTCAATGTTTTAAAATATTATGAAGTGACTTTCTTGGAAAAATGGATAAATAAACTCAAATATGAATTTTATAATGGTATGTTCAATATACAACTGGTCAATGAGTTTAATATAATTTATGTCATTTTATCCCATATCATTTGGATTATCCCATTCATCCTATATTTTTTACCATAACCATAATGATTTTTTTCAATATACAAGGCTTATAATTTTACATATATGGAGGAAATTGGGTAATAATTGGAATACAGATGATATTTTAGAACATTTATCATCATACTAGTCATATTAAAAAAATTATGTTTTCTAAAATAATTTAATTGATAAA
This sequence comes from Viscum album, assembly GCA_963277665.1. Taxonomy (NCBI): domain Eukaryota; kingdom Viridiplantae; phylum Streptophyta; class Magnoliopsida; order Santalales; family Viscaceae; genus Viscum; species Viscum album. The sequence continues at coordinate 1,717,843,266 of OY728136.1, read as the reverse complement.
TTTTTTTATAAAATATCAACAATGTTATTTGTTTGATACCATTCATTTAGTTTGACATTAAAGACATAATGATAGTAAATTAATTTGAATATAATCTATTTAACCATAAATTATACATTATTATAAACTATAAAATTCTTGTGACAACCTAATTTATCAAAGAATATTACTTTTTATGTTTTTAAAATCAATTAATTTAATTTCTCTACTATTTCACAATACACTGTGGTAGCCCCGTATGAGATTTTAATGTAATTATATCATTACAAAAAAAATTAAAAAAAATCAGATAATAAAAATAAATCAATAATATTCAAAATAAAATTATATACTCATTCATAATATATTCTCAACCCATATATGAAAATATGGTTAATTATTTATTCATTTTGGGGCCTTCTCGAATAGTTTTAACCCTGTTTAACATTTTTTACCCTTATCACGGTGAAAAATATTTACCAAGACTACTATTTATAATGAAAAAAAATAAAAGGGTCATATTTCCCAAATTTATAACTAAATATTACATATATGGTATCCATTTTTCAAGACTCAATCTCCATATGCTTCAAAATTCAATTTGAATATAAGCATGTTCATTGTGGTGAAAAATAGTTTTTTATAAAAAATACATTTTATGCAGTCAAATTAACTTATATAATAACAATTTATATTACTTATAAAATATAATTAAATATATTATTTTAAATAAAATGGATCATATGTATATTTATATCAAATCCAAAATAGAATGTTACTTTTAAATTACATTCTTAAGAAAAATAAATGAGTATTTGAAAATTTGGTATTTTTCAATATTCATTAAATAATTAATGATTTATAAAAAATAGAAAAAATTACACTATGTTAGTTTTAATATGATAATTAAAAATGATATTAAATTTACAAAATAATAAATTTTGAAAGAATTATTTATAATATTTATTCACATAATTCAATAAAGTCACTAATGAAGAAAACAATTGTTATAATAAATTGACTTTATAAAAAAATGAGGGCTTATTTCCAATGAATTCATCAATAAAATTTCATTGATTAGGAACATTATACATATATTTTAAAATTTACTTACTCATATTCATTGCCTCTAATTCAAATATTATATTATAATGATCACATTTAGATAATAGTATTTTTTATTACATATCTAAATATGATTAATGATTTTAGTTACCGGTTAAAGAAACTATCAAGAATATTATTTTTAAAAATAAATTTCTGATGTATTATACTATTCACTATGATAGTATTGTTAGTTATCATTGATTAGGGAAATTATTTTCAATTCTTATGTATATTCCAAATTATTATTAATTATTTTTAGGATATGATCTCATGGAACATGACTGATTATTGATGATTATGAATTCTTATTACTCAGGAATTTCATTATGTCAAACCTTTATTCCATAAATCCTATTTTATGATTTATGACTTTTCAGGTATGACATATTATGTTTTGATAATGTTATCATACCCTTAAGATAATCTAATTCCAACTTATGATTATCAATTTATATCTTTGATGTTTTTCTTAGTGATTATATGATATCACCCTTTATTAGGGTTCCATTTCCATAGGTTATGAAGAAATATTTAATGTTGGAAATTCCTATGAACAGTAATATGTGGGGAGATAATTATAGAATATGGTTATTTAATTATATTAAATAAGTATATTTTGTATCTAGTATAAAATTACACGAAACCATAATGATTCCCAGAAATATATTATTGTGAGATGTATGTAACATTAATCTAAAAAGATATAATATTAATATAAGTGTTGTTTAGGTTTCTATATTTGGTATCATAGTAGGTTTTATTTATTTTTAGATATTAGGTTATGAGAAATGATAGGATGGAACCCCAGATAACCTTTGGTAAACCAATGTGCTATAGAAAAATCCAAAAGTGTCATATATTTAATATAATGTTTTATAATTTTTAGACATATGATGAATTATTTACATTATTATATGATTTATCACTTTGATTAATGATAATTTATCATTACACTATGTTTTTTTTGCAAATGGATGAAACTAGGAGGAAGTATGTTAACAAAATATGTGGTGGAAATTTTAATGACTGTCCTCAACAAAAACTAGATGGCATGGGGGAGATAAAAAAAAATGCATTTCTATGATTACAAAAATAACATAAGATATGAATTGTACTAATATTATGAGTAAATAATGTTGGGTCAAATTTACCATGGATTCATTCTTGTGGAAACATTGACCTTGCTTTAGTGGGTCCTCTAATCCAATAATTTCACTGTAATAGATCAGTACCACTGAAATGATATTTTTATTTCTAGTGCTTCAAGAAATTAAGAAATTTTATTGGTATTTATGATTAACAATTTTAATCATATGACTGGTGTACTATTATAATGTATACCCTAAATTTTGATGAAATTGAATCTATAGAATTTGATATGTTTAATCGATTATTTTTCTCTATGAACTTCCCAGAAATCTCTATATTAAAAAACATAGTTCATTTTTTTAGAAAAAGTAAGAGGACTGTGAAACCATATGTATATATGCCGAAAATGTCACTAGATTGATTATTACCCTTATGGTTTCATCATTGAATATGAAGAAAAAAAATGATCAATTCATTAGTGGTTTAAAACCCAGTCCCAAAAAGGAATTGAAAACAATTTTTTATAGTTAGAAATAATTTGTGTCAGGTGATCTCAATGTAGAAATAGAGACTAATGACTCCATTTATTTGAATGGTTTGGGAGAGAAGAACATAATTATGGGATTTTGAGAAATTTAAAATAATTAAACCCACAATGGAAGTAAATTTAATGTTTTTTCATATCAAAAGTGTTGAATAAAGTATGAAAGAAATTTCCTTGAGGGGGATGGATAATTTTTTAATCATGTAAATAGTATGAATAACTTATATAAAATCTGATGAGATATGAAGATTTTAGTAAATGAAATGATTGTAGATAAATCTCAACCAAATGAACCACCCATATGACTATACTTAAACAATAAAGGGAATGGGAATTATGAAAATTAGTAAATGAATATGATAGATAATTTTGATAATTGACCTAAATAACCTCTTAATAAAAGAGATATTTAAAATGATCATGTGATCACAACCATAAAATTGGGTTATGATAATGATTAGGTGGAAGGAATACTTATCATCTAATGTATAGATAAAGATGACTTATTTGATTTAGTCTATACTCCGTATTTAATATTTGATGAATCTTATATGAGGACCATATCACCATCTCAATGATTACTTATTGAAAATTGGTGAAAATTATTAAATTTAATAGGATCAAATCTCGAGTATATAGCTCCCAAATTATATAATTTACTGTTAATGTTCTTCTAAAATATTTTTTGGTCTCCCTATAGTACAATTTTGTGTAATTTTGGGAATGGATTGGATCTCTTTAAATAGATCCCATTTTAATTATTGAGGAATAGAAGTAACTTTTGATTTTATGAATCAAACTATGATCATCTATCAGAGTGAGAATGAACATGAAATCCCCACATAAATTACTTCCAGTATATAGTTCATAAAACAAATTATTTATTGTTATCTATATAAAATGGTTGGGGATAAAATCAATATTTTAGACATTAATGTTATTTTGGAATATTCTAATAATATTCCTAATGTGTTTCCTAGTTTTCCCAAAAATTGTGGAGTTATTTTCTAATAGAACTCGTACCTCATGCTATTCCTATTTCATATATTTCTTATAGAGTGTCCCCCATTATGTTTCAAAAATTGAAGTTGAAACTATAGGAAAATCCATATAAGGGATTTATTCAAACACATTCCTTTCCATGGAATTAACCTTTTTTTTAAATGAAATATGGGTCAATGCATCTTTATATTGATTATCATGAACATAATAAGATAATTATAAATAATATGTATCCCCAAACCTATATTGATTATTTATTTAATCAACTAATGGGGTCTAAATAATTTTCCATGATTGACATTCGATAAGGAAATCTTATATTAATTGTCTGAATAAGGATACACCTAAGAAAAACTTCCACAATAGGTATGGGTTGTATGAATTTATAGTGATTCATTTCGAACATTCCAATTATCCCACTATCGTCATTAATATAATGAATAGATTATTTATAGATAACCTTGACTAGTTTGTGATAGTATTTATAAATGATATTCCTATATATTCCATGAGTAAAGAAGAACGTAAATGTAATTTAATGATTGTACTATTGACATTGAGAAATGTAAATCATTTTTCCAAATTAACCATGTTTTAAATCTAGCACTAGAAAGTATCATTATTGGGTCACGTAATTATAATAGAAGATATATCGATGGATCCATCAAAGATGGATCTTATTAAGTAATGAACCAAACCAACCACTATGACCAATATCTATAGTTATATTTTATAGCATAGATAATCTAGACACATTTTGATAAATTTCTCACAAATATCAACACTACTAACCAATTTGAGGAAGAAGGGTTACCTTTTACTTTTTTACAGATGATTGAGAGGAAAATTTAAAGGAGATAAATAAAAGGATGGTTAATCCACCTATTATTTTAGTACCCTATAATAGATACTAGTTTATGATATATATTTTTTAATCATAGAAGGTAATGGGATGTATTTTTATTAGTTATGATATTTTAGTATTGTTTTCCTCAAGAAAATTAACAATTAATGAGAAAAATTACACGCCTCATGATTTGGACATGGAATTGGTAATTTTTTATTTGAAGATATGCTGAAACTATCATGATGGTGAATGTCGTGATACATTTATATCAATAATTAATGTTGATGTGTATATTCACAAAGAAATGTATCAATATTAAATCAAGAAGATGATTGAAGTTGATTATTGATTATGAATTCCAAATAAATTACCACCCTAGGAAGGTGAAAAAAAAAAGATGGTTCTTTGATTTTGAAGGACCATACTTGCTTATATATAATAAGTGTTGAAGGTGATATAATATTTATTGATTTTTAGACAATTAAAATTTAAATCATGATGAAAGGGGTAAAATCATATATGATTCAAATGAATATTCAACCATGCATGTGTTGGATGAAGTATATATCTAATATTTCTCACTATATCCTTGTATTACAATTATGTATGGAGATATCCTAGAGAATTTATTGTGGGGTAACCTGAAAAGGGACATTAAAGTGTCTACATCTAAATGATGGAAATGTTATCAATTTAAGTCTTAAAATCAAATTTCTAAGGTGATTATTCAGTTATTTTCCATACCAATATTGAAGTGGGAAATGTCACCTTGTATTTAATTTCTAATACCACCATTATGTTTAATGGTCATAATGATGTTTGTGTTATATTCAATAAACATAAAAAGACTATAAATTTCATTTTTATTAGAAAATATTTATCCCTAATCAAATATCCATGATATATATTAAAAATTTATTAGGTTTGCATGTAGTATCACTATAAATTCCATTTATCGAGATATGACAAATACTAAGAGGTTTTGGAGAAGTCTTCCACAAGAATTTTATACATAGCAAAAACATTGAACTGTGAATCATCCTCAGAAAAAATTCCATTCTGGGAGGACCATTAAAAACAAATAATACATGTTGAGATATTTCAAAATAGATTTCAAAATATTAGTAATTTGATTCTTCTAATACTCAGTTTTTTTATAATTATAGCTTTCACTAAAACATTTAGATGGATCCTTATAAATTCATCTCTAGAAATAAGTGAGTAACTCAAACACACTAGGATGTAGTTAGAGAATGAAAGACATTGGGGAAAGACATAGCTATGTAAATGGTATAGAACATTAAATCCATACAACATCACATCAAGGAAGGTCATAGTAAACACAATAGTTATGATGATATCCATAAACAAGATCTAGAGTTTGAAGTTAAGGTGAAAGAATTATTATGGACATCTCATTGGAATAATTTTATGAAATTTGGATGAAATGGAAAGACTAGATCAAGATATATTAGTCCATTTTATATTCTTGATCATATCAGTATTGTATATTTTCACTTGGAACTTCCCTAAAAGCTCTCCAATGTTCACGATGTGTTACATGTATCACATTTAAGGAAATACATACCTTATACCTCCCATATACTAAAAACATAGGTTATACTAATAGTGTATTTTATTTCTTATGATGAAAACCCATTAAAGATTATAGATATAATATATAAATCTTTTTAGAACGAGACCACTCAACTAGATATATTTTTGTAGAGAAATAATGAATTTTGTGAAGCTACATGGGAAATTGAGGATGTAATTTGGTCGAAGTATCCATATTTATTTTCATTAAAGTACTATAATTTTTAGTTTTATCATATTGTAATGGTGGCATAACGTAACACCACTAGATTTGTGAATATATTTTAATCTTTAATAACATCGATGTGTTCAGCTGCATCTGATTCACAAACACCAAACATAAGTGAATTATTCCTTTATAAAAATATGAAATCAATTAAAATAAAATATAGTTAAATAAAATGAATAAAATTGATTTAATAAAATAAATATATTATTTTTACGAAATGCTTGGGAAATTATAAAGAAAGCTTCTTTAGTAATTCTAGGATGAATATAAATGTTTTGTTTACAAACATTAATTTTATTATTTATGTTTTATTTAAAAGTTAATTTATTTTATTTTTATTATTCATTTATGGAATAATGTAGTTTAAATATGTATTAAAAGGAAAAATATTTGAAAAATTATTATAAAAAGGTTATAAATAATGATAAAAGCATTTGAAGATAAAAGATGTCATTTTATAGATAACTATTTTTAAGTATGAAATGTGTTTTTAAGATTAGAAATTATAATAATATTTAATTATTAGTTATTATAATAACATTTTTATATATTATATTCAGTAAAAAAAGAATAAATTTAAATAATGGTTTTTACTAGGCATTGAATGATAAGAAATTTATTTTTATTCATAAAAAATATAAGTTGTATAACATGATTTTTATGCATTTTTTGAACATATATTAAAATTAATTTTAATAAACATTATAAATTTAATCCTATAAAAAGGATTCCTTATTTTGAGTCATCATTTACAAAAAAAATTATAAGGTTAATTTAATTATTGGATAGAAAAACTAGATAACCTGGTAAAAATTTTATTACTAGGGAAAATTTAGAAATGGTTAAGAGGTTTAATATAAAGGGATAATATATTATGATATCAGCAAACCATATATTTTATGCATTTGGTTTAATTTATTTAGACCAAAATAAGCTCATATAATAAAATTCTATGTTTTTAATCCTCTTTTTCATAATCATAGCTTTATTTTATTTTAAATTTCTTAATATTTACAACGGTGAAACTCCCCTCACGTTAAAATGGGATCCTCCTCTTCTCTCTTACTCGCACCACTTAAGAGCCTTATCTCAAGCAAGATCTTCCAAAATAAATTATAAAATGTCCTCCTAAAATTATAGAGGTATTCATTTCTCTAAAAGTCCCCTAGATTAATATATAAGGTGTTATGAACTAACTCATGTTACCCCTTAACCAGTCACCTAAGCTGGTCCACAAAAACAGGCAAAAGATGTTTCTAATCCTCCAAGGCATGAAACATGTGTCAAGAATCAAAATAAAAAAGTCAGGAAAGACTTTCCAATTAAAAATGATAAATAAATGAAAAAATATAAATAGAGAAATAAAAATATTCTCTAGAATTGGATTAGAATTAAAAATTCACTCATACCTTCATGTGAACTCATGGGTCACCTCCAACCATGATATCACCCTCGCATCATGTGGGAACAAAAGCTAGAAGAATCACCAAAATAAAAAACCAAATAATGATGTATGAATGATTATTAAAACCCAGTATCTATGAATGTACAAACTATTACCAATTATATAAATTTATAATGAAAAACTAAGTCATTCTAGTTTGAAATTACATCCATTTAAAAATACGGTTTTCTGTTCTTTTGAAATCCAAATCACTAGATTCCATTTTTTTAAGAAAACCATTTCTCTTCAATCACATTTTCAAATCAGATTCCAAGCATTTATGTACAATTTAAAATGAATGTAAATTAATTTAGATTAAATACTTTTTTTTCACAAAATATAAATAATGATGGATATAACTAAAATGGGATCCACATCACAATAACTATGGGATATCCATTTAGGGAACCACCATAATTGGGTGACTATAAACCTCATATCTCATTGAAACATGGTACATACACAAAAAACCACAACCTCTTCATGCCCAAGGCACTATAGGGGAATTTATCCCAAGGTATAACGATGTCTAATCAGCATCATAATTTATTCATTGTTGTAATAATAATTGATACATGATGAATTTAGGCCATTCCACATCTGAATCAACTAGAACACTAGTTCTAGTTAGACCACCTAAGTACCTAGGTTTCCCATGTGCTATATTTAATGTGGTGGTGTGTTTTTACGAAGGTAACATACATGAACCTATCATTTTCTTTTCTAAAAAACACATCAAACCACCCCCCACTGATCTCCCACCTTAACTGCATACCCCTTTTTATATCACTCAATAATGTACAAGCCTCCTCACTAGCAACATATCACAATTCACACATTTAATAGACCCATAATTTTTAGAAAACAGGGGGTAATTATTTAATAAGTGTTTTCCATTCCTATAAATCATTCACAATGTTCCAAACATGAATCAATATTTTAAAAGAAATAATTCACCTTAGAGAACACTATTTCATAGCACTTCTAAATTCCAGAACCATTTAAAAACGACAATTTAACAATGAAATCAACATAAATATAAAATAAATATTTAAGCCATTATTGATTCATACAACCAATTTGAAAAGTTTAAGAGAAGTTCTGATAACCATGTCTGAATCATTTTTACAATAATTAAAACAAATCATATTTTTATATTTATTGAATATTCATTTCAAATAAAAATAGGAAACAAATTTTTAAAAAAAAATAAATCATTAAACTTAAATTAATTTCCTAGGAATAGGGGTCCTACCTCAAACATGATTCTTTTTTATGATGACCACTTGAAGTTACTCTTTTAACTTACACGTACAAGGATTTATACATATATAGAATAATTATAACACCCCAGGTAAATAAAGAATATGAAATTTTCATATTTATCCATATTTGTGAATAAAATATTAATATGACTTTAAAGGGGACGCTATGCTCGATGGCGTACCCAACACGCAACAACGAGTTTCTTGGGATTCTTACGTTGCACTCTAATAATAAAATAATATTATTTTAAATGGTAGTTAACATGTAGACGTTGTATTGGCGGGAATGGATAGAAATAACTAAAATATGATTATATATGTTTTTAAATGTTTTTACATTTATCCAATAAAAGATAAAGGCATAAAATACGGAAAGAATTCAATTTTAGGCGTATATGCCCTTGTTATCACTAAAGGTTCACTCATCCCATTTTGATGGAGAACTGTCATTAAATATAGTTTTGTTCTCTCTTATACATCCTTTTGGACCAAATAAAAGTCTTCTTAAGAATTGGGACATTAAAATTTACTTTGTGTAAATTTTTCATATCTTTCTGATAAAGTTCATTTTTTAATGAATAGTTTAAAATGTTGTATTTTAATTCAAAACCTCTTTTTAATCTAATTTATTTATATGATTATATTATCTTTTGAATTGGTTTTAAAGTGAAATTAGAATATATTTTTACCATTAAATCCAATAGTGGTCGTTGGAATTAATTTCACTTTGAAATCAGACTTAAACTAGTGCCAATCTTTTGATACTTATTGTTTCATAAAAATACGCTATTTTCTCTGACAGCGGGAATTAATTATTAAATTAATTAATGTGACTTATATGTTTTGAATTTTTTAAAATAGACTTCATTTTTGAATTCGGAATATCAAATATAGCTTAGGGTGAATTTTTGGGATTTTTCTGAAAAACATCAATTTTTGATGAATAGTGAAACCACTAAGTGGTGCTTATAAAAATTGATTTTTCCGTTTAAATGAAATTTTTCCATCTTTCTGTTTTGAATTTCAAAAATCCGACATACGTGGTTTTCATTATGAAGTAAAATGTGGTTCAATGGGATAAAAATAATTTTTTGGGGAATAGTAACTTATTAAGTTTTTAATCGCGATTAGAGGTAATTAGTGTAGTTTAAGGTAAAAATAATGTTTTAATAATATGAAATGAACCTGACACATGTTCTAACCTCATTTGATGTGTCATGGCCGACCATGAAAACCCATGGGTCATCTTGGGGACCACATGAAGCCACATTGGTTGGAAAATGACATTAATATCTTTTTATTTAAAGTTAAAGTAAAAATGAGACAAACATGAAATGTTTTACTAAAACAATCTTTACATGGTGTTATACAAATAGGATTTTTAACTATAAATATTCATTGGAAAGCTAAAAAGATTTCCTACGTCATAGTATTTTTTTCTATAATTTTTAGATGTTAAATAAATTAAATTATGTATGACATCATGATGATGCAGCGATGACCTCATTATTTAACGATTTAAATAAAATGGAAGGATAATGTAATATCTAAGACCTAAACATGTCCAAAACCTTTTGGATTAGTGTATTTCCAACCCTTATCTCCTTTTCCTAGAAACACCTCAATTTGGGACCTCTTAAATCTGAATACCATTTTAAAATAAAGTGACTATTCTTTACCTTCCAAGAGTGCCCCTCCTCTCCTCTTATAAAAGGCCCCCACCTCTACCTCCTTACCTACACTCCCAAAGCCTTTGGCTCGGACAACCTCTGCCCATTTTGTCTCTCCACTTCCCTCTCTTACTCCTTGAAGCCTCACTTTCAGAAGAAGTCTTCCCAAGGAAGCCTTTGAGCTCAAACCAAAGGGAGTTACCCGATTTTAAGGTAATGTCTTCACTTGAGTCCTTCTGTTTTATTTTGCTTCTCCAACCCCCTAAACTCTTTTTATTAATTTATTTTGTAACAACTCTAGTATCATAAATATTCTAGGATGTTTTATAAGAAGGATTCGAGATACACTTTTACACACCTACATCTAATGGTTAAAGAACATAATGTTTTCGTGGATGGTGAATTTCGGCCTCCCGAAACGATGATTGTTCAACATTATTTTAACACCATCAATGGTGGCCATTAAGATGAAACTATATTTATATATGATATATAATTTGTTTATGTTTTCCTTAAGCTTATGTATTTTTCATTTTGGGCATACTTTTATGGTTTCCATTATGGGTAAACACGATATCTTCATTTAAGGAAGTGTGGACTATCGCCCCCTCAAAGTGAAGTGATTCGTTAATGTCATATGTGGGACGTATAAAGGATGGATTTAATGTTATTATATATGATTTTATACTGGAATTATAATATAACTCTATATAATTATTATTCCATTACATAAAAATATGAAATAGAAATGGAAGTAGCGTTCATGCGTACGTACGACTTACCGTCTCCATGAACAGTGCATTTCATTTCTTATCCCCAAATGTAATGTACTATTATAATTACATGTATATAATGGATATATATGACGAATGATACATCTAAATTATTAATATAATTCTGGAATTAAAATATACATACATCTTATTTAGTTTTAATTCCATTAATATGACATAGAAATGAAAGTAGCGTCCATGCGTACGTACAGCTTACCGTCTCCATGAACGGTGCATTTCATTTCATACCTCTAAATGATTATGTAATATTATAAATACATGTATATTCTGGATATATATGATATATATTGTATCCAAATCATGAATGTAATTCTGGATATAATGAACATTTGACCACACAAACAACATGTAATTGTAAGAAGTCCACTTTCGACTTAAGAACCAAATATCGACAAAACAAACATTATTAACTTAAATGATTACATAATGTTTATAACATGTAAATAAGTTATATAAAAGGAATAATTAACTAGAAAAATGTTCTTAATAAAGTGGAAATTAACTCATGTTTATTATTTAGGATGTTAAAGAACGATCGAGTCAAGTCGGACCTGAGGTAAGGGATCCTACTCCTCTCTTTCTTTTTAAGTAAATTCTTTTATGTCATTCCATTTAAGATCATATTTCTTGTGATTGGGATGTTTTGTTATATTAATCTTAATGTAATTTTTATGTTCATATGATGAGAGAACTTATTTCCTCTCATCAATCCATTTTGGATGTTTTAAGTGGCGTCGTTAGGCTGCTGAGTTTTCGTAAGGGATTTTTCATCTCACTTTTATTCCCGTGCGATTTATGCTACATTTGCCACAATTTCCTTTGAGTGGTGTATGTACTGCCAACTTTTATACACTTTCTGTAGTATAATTTCATTTATGGTTATTCACATCTTCATTGTATGACCCTTCTTCCATGGGGTGTACGTTTTGAAAGTTACCCAACTCGGTAAGGGGACCTTTCACCCTTCTCTTTTTAAAAGACTTCGTTTGTTATGTCTTTTAATTCACATACTGTTATGTTGGGATATGTTCTCATATATCCTTATTGATGTAAATTTTATGTCCAAGTGATGAGATAACCTTTTCTTTTATCTCTCATCAACTCATTTTGATGTGACGCCGTTAGGCTGTCAAGGGAACTTCTTAACCCAATTTCGAATTCTTTGGGTTCAACATGTAGTTATTGAATATGTCATCCTTTGAATATGTGTGAATGACCTTTGATTATTTTACACATAATATCCACTTATATTTGGTGTATTCGTTTGTCATACATAATTATGTAATTGATTTATCCTTAAACCAAGGATACCGTCTTTGTATGGGACTTCGTCTCAATCTCCTTTCATTGAGGCATATTTTATTTTATACACAACCTTATTTTATACGGTGTATAAACCCCTTTGAATTTTACATTTATCCAAAAGGAGTCTTTTTATACGAAGCATTTTACTAAATGGAAAAAGGGAATGTTTTTGTCGTACGTATGCGGCGACAACGACTTCTCCACCGCCATGACCTTCATTTGAGTTTCAGCTTCCTCTACAAGCCATACCTTTTTTTTAAAAGAAAGATAAATACCATGTTTTACTTTTCTTTTATTTTGGTATTGAAAATGTTTTTCATAATTTGTTTATATCAATGTGTTGTATTGATATCTTGTGATTGAAAGGTGGAAATGTTATGTTTCCTTTATGCATGTTTTATGTGATACGATTATGTTGAGGTTCTTGGGAATTATTATGAAGATGGGTGGTTCCGTGTTAAACTATGGGCGGGTGAGCCCGATATAGCTCTCCAATGCATTGGGTAACGTGAAGGAGTGAAACGTTAAGTTTCTCTGAAGAGATTTAGGGAATATACTGTGATGGGTATTCCAAACGTAACCTATAGGGTTACTCCCTATGTAAGAATCTTATGAATTCCTCAAGTTACCTTTATGTATTATGATTTCTATGATTTATTCATGGTTAGATGAGGTGTGTTAAAGTGCCTATGTTTTATGGGTAAATAATGATTTCATTCTTATGTATATATGAACTCATGTTTCCTTTCCATATTTTTATAACCCTTACTGAGCTTTTTATGCTCATCCCAAGTTTTTGAAATGTTTTTCACAGGTCAAGGGAAAGTTACATGATGTGATGATAGTGTCAAGTATGTGTCAAGAAAGAATCCATGTTTTATTTTAAATATTTTTCCGTTGATGGGAAGAATGAATATTGTATTTTATGTAACCACTTTGTTTAAATGTGGAATGTAATGAAAGTTTCATGATCTAATTCTCTAAAACTCTAAACCTAAAAAGATCCTCAATGTGTAATCTTGTAATAACTCAAGATTAAGTAAGGTTTAAGGCTGGGGCCTTATAGTTGGTATCAAAGGTCGGTTTAGATAACATTAGAGGTTAGGGTTTTCTTTAAGCATAAGTGACATTACCATCATGGTTAGGATTTTAGAAAGAGTCCTAGTTTTAGATAAAGTGAATGAGTAATTATATATTAGTGGTTATCTCCCTCATTAGTACATTATGGTTTTGTTGATATACTCACACTGACATTTCTGTTTTTAGTGAATGGATGGATCTAGCAGGCACCAAAGTGATGACAGGTTTGAAGGAAACTGTGGTGGTTCTCTGATTAAGATACTAGATAAAATGGGGGATTCAATGAGGAAACTCGTGGTTGTTCTAAAACAACTATCAAAGAGTCGTGATCAACCACTTGAACCTTGGTATGTTCAGTAATGCATCATGTACGTGATGACCAATAGATATGGAAGTTCAGGTAATAATTATAAAGGTAACCATTAGAGTTTATATGATCCTTACTTTTGAGGTAATTATGGGTTACTATATGTTATGATGGAAGTGAGAGGCATGAGATAAAATTGAGGTTAAATTATGTTATGGTTATTTTTGATGATTTTATCTCTTTTTGGGGAATTATTTTAGAATTATATAGTTTTGGAAAAAGGACAACACATAGCCCGTGTGACTACCCGTCGCATCGGACAAAGCTACGGGAATCGAACCCACAACCAAAGTGCGACTGGTATTTATCGCCTACTACTGGACTACGTGAATTCCCAGGTTAGTTTGACTGATTCTTTTTAGTTATATGATTTTATGAATTAAGAGTAATATGATTTTGGGTTATTTATGAAAATGATTAACCTATGATGGAGGATATGTGATTAGGTTAATTACTTTTCAATACGATACTTTAGGAGAAACCGATGTTGTTTAGAGATAAATGTTACGATTTAACGTGGAAGACTATGTGACTAAATCCTTCAAATATTTGGGTTTCAATCTTATATTGGTTTACTTTGAATAATTTTATGTACAAATTGTTTATCGGATGGTCCTCGTTGAACTTTGGGTTTTGTTGGACAAATTTTGGAGATTAAGCATAGATTTTCTTTTTAATGGGTTATCCTTTTCTGGATTATCTGACCTTGTACTAACCTTTTTGGTTTTGGTTTTGGTTAAAGCCTAAAGACATGGGATGTATATAGTTCTCTTTGTTGGATTAGGTGATTCTCTAGAAGTTCATCATAGCACTCTTAATGCGAACAGGTCTCCCTAAATACTCGTCTTTTGGAAAAAAAATATGAGTTTGATTAAGGAATCTAGTAAAAGTTGAAAGTCAACATGATAAGTGATTATGTTTCCTTATGAATAAATTCCTCAATAAAAAGTAACTTAAAACAAAAATGTTGTCTATTAACTTTTCCTACTGGGGAATCGAATACCGTTTAACCCATCACAAGTTTGTGATTTTCTTATTGTTAACTTTCTCCTATACATGTTTACTATAACTCTCCCTCAAGAACATGACCCTTTTCTTTTTCTTCCATTTCCATGTTTTTCTACAAATGGGTTAACTCGGGTGACCTCTGTACTTATCTTCCTTTATTTTAAAGTGATTGTTTTACCGACTTTTGTTCCAATGTGGGACTTTCAAGGATGTTTCCAAGCTAGATTTTAAAAATTGCGTGGATGCAATTCCCAAAAGGGGGGAAGGATGTAACACCCCAGGTAAATAAAGAATATGAAATTTTCATATTTATCCATATTTGTGAAGAAAATATTAATATGACTTTAAAGGTGACTCTATGATCGATGTCATACCCAACACGCAACAACAAGTTTCTTGGGAATCTTACGTTGCACTCTAATAATAAAATAATATTATTTTAAATGGTAGTCAACATGTAGCCGTTGTATTGGCGGGAATGGATAGAAATAACTAAAATATGATTATATATGTTTTTAAATGTTTTTACATTTATCCAATAAAAGATAAAGGCATAAAATACGGAAAGAATTCAATTTTAGGCGAATATCCCCTAGTTTTCACTAAATGTTCACTTATCACCATTTGATGGAGAACCATCATTAAATATAGTTTTTTTCACTCTTATACATCCTTTTGTACTAAATAAAACTCTTTTTAAGAATTGGGACATCAAAATATACTTTGTGTAAATTTTTGGTATCTTTCTGATAATGTTTATTTTTTAATGAATAGTGTAAAATGTTGTATTTTAATTCAAAACTACTTTTTAATCTAATTTATTTATATGATTAGATTATCTGTTGAATTAGTTTTAATGTGAAATTATATTATATATTTACCATTAAATCCAATAGTGGTCGTTGGAATTAATTTCACTTTGAAATTAGACTTAAACTAGTGTCAATCTTTTGATACTTATTGTTTCATAAAAACACGCTATTTTTCTCTGACAGTGGGAATTAATTATTAAATTAATTAATGTGACTTATCTGTTTTGAATTTTGTAAAATAGACTTCATTTTTGAATTCAGAAGATTAAATATATATTAGGGTGAATTTTTGGGATTTTTCTGAAAAAATTCAATTTTTGATGAATAGTGAAACCACTAAGTGGTACTTATAAAAACTGATTTTTCTGTTTAAATGAAATTTTGCCATCTATATGTTTACAATTTCAAAAATCCGACATACATGGTTTTCATTAAGAAGTAAAATGTGGTTCAATGGGAAAAAATAATTTTTTGGTGAATAGTATCTTATTAAGTTTTTAATCGCGATTAGAGGTAATTAGTGTAGTTTAAGGTAAAAATGATGTTTTAATAATATGAAATGAACTTGAAACTTGTCATAACCTCATTGGATGTGTCATGGGCGACCAAGACAACCCATGGGTCAACTTTTGGACCCCATGAAGCCACTTTGGTTGGAAAATGACATTAATATCTTTTTATTTAAAGTTAAACTAAAAATGAGACAAACATGAAATGTTTTACTAAAACAATTTTTACAAGGGGTTATAAAAATCATATTTTTGACTATAAATATTAATTGGAAATATAAAAAGATTTAATACATCATAGTATTTTTTTTAAAATTTTTATACATTAAATAAATTTAATTATTTATGACATCATGATGATGCAGTGATGACCTCATTGTTTAATGATTTAAATACAATGGAATGATAATGTAAAATCTAAGACCTAAACATGTCCAAAACCTATTGGATGAGTGTATTTTGAACCCGTATCACCTTAAACTAGAAACACATCAATGTGGGACCTCTTAAATCCGAATACCATTTTAAAATAAAGTGACGTTTCTTTACCTTCCAAGAGTTCCCCTCATCTCCTCTTATAAAAGGACCCCACCTCTACCTCCTTACCCACACTCACAGAGCCTTTGGCTCGGCCAAACTCTGCCCATTTTGTCTCTCCACTTCCCTCTTTTAATCCTTGAAGCCTAACTATGGGCAGAAGTCTTCCCAAGTATGCATTTGAGCTCAAACCATAGGGAGTAACCCGATTTTAAGGTAATGTCTTCACTTGAGTCCTTTTGTTTTATTTTGCTTCTCCAACCCCCTAAAATCTTTTTATTAATTTCTTTTGTAACAACTCCAGTATCATCAATATACTAGGATGTTGTTATAAGAAGTATTCGAGATACACTTTCACACACCTACATCTAATGGTTAATGAACACAATGTTTCCGTGGATGGAAAATTTCGGCCTCCCGAAACGATGATTGTTCAACATTATTTTAACACCTTCAAAGGTGGCCATTAAGATGACACTATATTTATATATGATATATAATTTGTTTATGTTTTCCTTAAGCTTATTTATTTTTCATTTTGGGCATACCTTTATGGTTTCCATTATGGGTAAACACGATATCTTCATTTAAGGAAGTGCGGACTATCGCCCCCTCAAAGTGAAGTGATTCGTTAATGTCATATGTGGGACGTATAAAGGATGGATTTAAAGTTATTATATATGATGTTATACTGGAATTATAATATACCTATATATAATTATTATTCCATTCCACAAAAATATGAAAAAGAAATGAAAGTAGCGTTCATGCGTACGTACGGCTTACCGTCTCCATGAACGGTGCATTTCATTTCTTGTCCCCAACTGTAATGTACTATTATAAGTACATGTATATAATGGATATATATGATGAATGATACATCTAAATGATTAATATTATTTGGGAATTAAAATATACATACCTATAATTTAGTTTTAATTCCATTAATATGACATAGAAATGAAAGTAGTGTTAATGCGTACGTACGGCTTACCGTCTCCATGAACGGTGCATTTCATTTCTTACCTCTAAATGATTATGTAATATTATAAATACATGTATATTATGGATATATATGATATATATGATATCCAAATCATGAATATAATTCTGTATATAATAAACATTTGACCACACGAACAACATGTAATTGTAAGAAGTCCACTTTCGACTTAAGAACCAAATATCGACAAAACAAACATTATTAAATTAAATGATTACATAATGATTATAACATGGAAATAAGTTATCTAAAAATAATAATGAACTAGAAAAAGTTTCTTAATAAAGTGTAAATTAACTCAAGTTTATTATTCAGGAAATTAAAGAACGATTGAGTAATGTCGGACCCGAGGTAAGGGATCCTACTCCTCTCTTTCTTTTTAAGTAAACTCTTTTATGTCATTCCTTTTCAGCTCATATTTCTTGTGATTAGGATGTTATTTTATATTACTCTTAATGTATTTTTTATGTTCATATGATGAGAGACCCTATTTCCTATCATCAATCCATTTTGGAAGTTTTAAGTGGCGTCTATAGGCTGTCGAGTTTTCGTCAGGGATTTTTCATCTCACTTTTATTCTCGTGAGATTTATGCTACATTTTCCACAATTTCCTTTGAATGGTGTATGTAATTCCCATTTTTATACAAATTTTGTTGTATAATTTCATTTATTGGTATTCACATCTTCATTGTATGACCCTTCTTCCATGGGGTGTAGGTTTCGAAATTTACCCAACTCGGTAAGGGGACCTTTCACCCTTCTATTTTTATAAGAATTATTTTGTAATGTCTTTTAATTCACATACTATTATGTTGGGATATGTTCTCATATATCTTTATTTATGTAAATTTTATGTCCAAGTGATGAGATACCCTTTTCTTTTATCTCTCATTAACTCATTTTGATGTGACGTCGTTAGGCTGTCAAGGGAACTTCTTAACCCAATTTCGATTTCTTTGGGATCAACATATAGTTATTGAATATGTCATCCTTTGAATATGTGTGAATGGCCTTTTATTATTTTACACATAATATCCACTTATATTTGGTGTATTTTTTTGTCACATATAATTATGTAATTGATTTATCCTTAAACCAAGGATACCGTCTTTGTATGGGAATTCGTATCAATCTCCTTTCATTAAGGCATATTTTGTTTCATACACAACCTTCTTTTATACGGTGGATAAACCCCTTTGACTTTTACGTTTATCCAAAAGGAATCTTTTTTATACGAAGCGTTTTACTAAACGACAAAAGGGAATGTTTTTGTCGTACGTATGTGGCGACAACGACTTCTCCGCCGCCGTGACCATTATTTGAGTTTTGGCTTCCTCTACAATCAATACCTTTTTTTAAAAGAAAAATAAATACCATGTTTTACTTTTCTTTTTTTTGGTATTGAAAATGGTTTTCATAATGTTTTTATATCAACGTGTTGTATTGATATCTTGTGATTGAAAGGTGGAAATGTTATATTTCTTTTATGCATGTTTTATGTGATACGATTATGTTGAGGTTCTTGGTCATTATTATGTAGACGGGTGGTTCCGTGAAAAAATAAGGGCGGGTGAGCCCGATATAGCTCTCCAATGCATTGGGTAATGTGAAGGAGTGAAACGTTAAGGTTTCTCCGAAGAGATTTAGGGAATATACTGTGATGGGTATTCCAAACGTAACCAAGAGGGTTACTCCCTATGTAAGAATGTTATGAATGCCTCAAGTTACCTTTATGTCTTATGATTTCTATGATTTATTCATTGTTTGATGAGGTATGTTAATGTGCCTATGTTTTATGGGTAAAGTATGATTTCATTCTTATGTATATATGAACTCATGTTTCCTTTCCATATTTTTATAACCCTTACTGAGCTCTTTATGGTCATCCCATGTTTTTGAAATGTTTTTCATAGGTCAAGGGAAATGTACATGATGTGATGATAGTGTTAAGGATGTGTCAAGAAAGAATCCGTGTTTTATTTTAAATATGTTTCCGTTGATGGGAAGAATGAATATTGTCTTTTATGTAACCACTTTGTTTAAATGTGGAATGTAATGCAAGTTTCATGATCTAATTCTCTAAAACACTAAACCTAAAAAGATCCTCAATGTTTAATCATGTAATAACTCAAGATTAAGTAAGGTTTAAGGCTGGGGCCTTATAGTAATACTCGTAGCTTCATTGAAAATATTCTCATCACCATGAGAGAATATATGAAAAGAGGGAATATATATATATATATATATATATATATTTGTGTGTGTGTGTGTTTGTATGTATGCCATACCTATGTTAGAACATGTAATCTTTCTTTATTCTCTAATGTCAAACCAAAAAAAAAGAGACCCAAAATAGTCTATAAAAACTACCATCAAATCAAAAACCAGAAAAAAATTAATTTAAATTTAAACCAATGTAATGGTAACAGAATCCATTACCCATAATAAAAATGAAACCCTTCACCTTATTCAATCATGAAATGAATAATCATTAATATTTCCTAAAAACCATATTCATCAAGAACTGCCCAAACATACCCCCTAAAATGAATTGTGGTTCGGCCAGTGTATGAACATCACTCCAAAGAGAAGAAAACCAATAAATCATAAGAGAAAAGGGAATTAGAGAAGAAGAAAACCCTACCTAATGAAATTTCAGAAGTGATCAGTGAGAAAATTAAGCACTGGAAGGAGAGGGGAGGAGGTAGTGGTGTGTTACGAGGGAGATTTTTCCATTGGGGTTTATTTGAGATGATGGAGGAGGAACGACTAACAGGGGGGGAAGGTTTTGAACAGAAGGGGTTTGACTAAGGGAGGTCGCACCAACAGGGAGAGGGAGGGGAGGGGGTGTGTCCCGTATGGGGTAAGGGGGAACCCCTTTAGGGTTATGGAAAAATTAATATATTATTATTATTATTATTATTATTATTATTATTATCTTTCATAATAATAATAATTGTTCCAATATTAATATTAAAACATTTACATTTAATTTCCTTTTAATTTTATTTTTTTATTTTCATTTTAATTTTTTTGAAAACTTGTCTAGAAGCACTATTTGGATTCATGGTCTTCATGATCATGTGCCAACCATGCACACCCTACTAAAGAGAATGGACACACACACACGCAGGGTGACCAATTGGTTTCGGAAACTGTGTGCCCACCATGCATCACAGCTCCATCAATTGATGGAGTCATTTCACATGCTTTCTGCCTAGTTTCCTCTAACCATGTCCAATCCATGATACATCACAGGATGGGTGCATAGTCACTATTAGACCTCTTGTAGTCTGGGATAAACCATGCTCAATCCATGAATAGGGCCAAAAAACCACCCAATGTCCCAGAAACTCAAGCATTTTCATAGGGAACTCAACCATAACATTGACCAAATGACTGAGCACCAGGAAGATGATAAAAATAAAAATAAATATTGGTTGGGGTGTGACACTTTTACCTACTAAAAAAAATTCTAACCCATGAATGTCACCTAACTGATCTGTAAAAACGCTTCACTACTACAATATGGGACTTTAATAACCTCAAAAATCTCTTTTATCAGAGATATAAAATCACTGACTACTGGAGTGAGATTAAAAGCCCTAGTATTTTATCAAACTAAAAAAAGAACTTATAAAGGGTAATACTACAGTATGTTATAAGAGAACATTGTAACACCAGTGTAGTGTGGTTTAATAGTACACCTCCATACCAAAAACACCACCAAATCCAAAATATAATGTACTAATAAAAAAGTTAAATGAAATAAAATTTACAAAAAAAATAAAAGAAAATACACTATATTATATACATTTGAATTATTAGTTTATACAATTTCATAAGTACAAATTATTACATACATTAACAAAATAGTAGTTTTCTTTTTCCTTTTGATCCTAACCACTACATAAAAACAGTATAAGAAAAATTCCTATGTTTGTAATAATATAAAGAAATAAATTAACATAAAGTGTCAATTTTAAACTAAACCTTGAGTAATACAAGGAACATTATGTATTAGATTGAGTTGTGGTTGATTATTTCACATCACACCATTTCTTGTTCATCTTCAAGATTTATATCTATAAAAATTAACAATGAAATTATAAGATAAAATTGATATGGAAATTAATTTTTCAATAAATATAGAATGATGAGAAAACAATCTAGAATCCTTGACTAGATTTTGGTGATGTGATGTGCATTTTAAAATAAAATGAAACTTATATAGTGAAAATATGAACTTAGAGTCATACCACTCACACCATGTGACATATTCAGGTGCATCTAATTCTCACACATCTCAAATGACTTATGGATAATTTTTCTAATGTATCAAAACAATCCGAATTTGTTTACTCAGTTTTCAGAACGTTGCATTTATTTTTTACTAAAATATCATTTTAAACAAAAAACATGCTTATTAACTCATATTGGTAAAATCATGATTCATTTTGATGTTATAACCACTGATACACTTCAAAAATGACAAATGAATAGATGTACTAAATAATAAAGATAGTCGGAGTGCATTTTCTCTATTTTTAGAGTGTGACACTTTTTGAATTAAAATGTTAATTTTAGAGTGATAATAGACACATTGAGTCTTATCGGACACATCATGCATCTGATTGAGGTGAGGCTAATTCCTAAACATAAAAATTTACCTACGGATCATTTCTCAAATGTACCAAAACAATCTGAATTCATTTTCTTTATTTTAAGTAGTCAATTTATCCTTTTTACTAAAATTGATGTCAATTTTAAATAAAAAGATGCACATGGAGTCATATCGGTCACACCATGAATTGAATTTTGGTTTAGATAATTCTTACACATCAGAAATGTCATAATTTATTAATAATGTATCAAAACAATCTGAATTCATTTATTGAGTTTTGAGTATGTCACCTATCTTTTTTAATAAAATTTTATATTAAAAAAAATACAAACATTTAGTAATACTGATCACATCATGTATCAGTATTACATGAGACAAATTCATGAAAATGTAAAATTAATTATGAACCAATTTCCTAAATTATTTGGAAAATTTGAGTGTGTTTTATTTGTTTTTATTTAGTGAAATTTTTTGTTCTAACTACAAATTTTAAACTGATAATAGACAAATTGAGTCATTCCATAAACATTGTGTTTCATATTGAGTTTTGGATTATTCCTACGTGTACAAAATGACTTATCAATGATTTAATTAAAGTAGAAAACCAATATGAATGCATCTGTACAATTTTGAGTTGCTCAGTTGTCATTTTTACTAAAATTGATGTAATTTTTAAAAAAAATGTTCCACTTGGAGTCATATTGGCCACACCATGTGTCAGATTGACATGAGGATAATTCTTACACATCTCAATTGTCTCATGGATAATTTTCATAGAGTGTCAAAATAGTATGAATGAAAATAATTATTTTTCACTATGTCACCTATCTTTTTTACTAAAATTTAATTTGAAACTGGAATCATGCACTTTGACTCATACTAATGACATAATTTACCTGTTTAACATGAGACTCATTCCTACAAGTTTCCAATGATTTTAGATTCGATTTTATAAATTATTATGAAAATTAGTATGTGTTTTCTTTGTTTTAATTATGTGATAATTTTTGAACTAAATTATCAATAATAAATAGTTAATAAGTAATACTGGGCACATCGTGTATTAGATTTTGGTTCAATTGATTCCTACAAGCCAAAAATGACATATGAATTGTTTTTCTAATGTATAAAAAAATGTGTTTCTCAGTTTTGAGGAGGTCGGTTGTCCTTTTTACTAAATTTGATGTCAATTTTAAACAAAAATACACACATGGAGTCATACCGATAACACAATGCATCAGATTTAGGTGAAGATGATCCCTAAATATCAAGAACTACTTTTTTATTTTATTTTCATAATTATCAAAACAATCTGAAATCATTTTCATAGTTTTGAGTATGTTAATTTCTTTTTTACTAAAGTTGATGTCAATTTTAAATAAAAATACATACATGGAGTCATTTCAGTCACACCATCCATTAGATTAAGGTGTGTCTAATTAATATGCGTCGCAAATAGATTATGGATCATTTTAATAATGTATCAGAATAATAAAAATTTGTTTACTTGCTTTTTAGTATGATACTTTTCTTTTTTTCTATAATGTCATTTTAAACTGGAAACACACACATTGACTATAATTGATCATATCGTTAATCGGTTTGATGTGAAAAATATTATTATATGTTAAAAATGACTTATGAATATTTTTCTACATTATTAAGAAAATATGAGGGCATTTTCTGTGTTTTTATTGTGTGATATTTTTTTGAAATAAACTATCAATTTTGATCAGATAACAGACACATTGATTCAAACCGGGTACATCGATTATTAGATTGAGGTGAGGATGTTACATACATGTCAAAAATGAATACTGAACATTTCCTTAAAGTATGAAAACATTATGAATGAATTTTCATAGTTTTGAGTAGGTTAGTTTTCATTTTTTCTAAAACCGATGTAAATTTTTAAATTAAAAGAAGCAATTGGATTTATACATGTCACATCAAGCATAATATTGATGTAAAACCAATTACTACACATATCAAATGACTTATGTATTTTTTTCATAATGTATAAAATCAATCGAAATTCATTTTCTCTATATTGAGTATGTCATGTATTTTTTACTTGAATGTAATTTTAAACTGGATACACGATCTTTGACCTATACTAATTGCATCTTCTATAATTTTGATGTGAGACTTAATCCTACAAATCACAAATGAATTCTGAATAAATTTACTATACAAATAAGAATATTATACTTTGTTTTATTTTTTTCATTTAGTTTCTTTTTTTAACCAACTTGTCAATTTTAAACTAATAACAGACACATTGGGTTAGAGTTGTCACATTGTGCATAGAATTGAAGTGAAGTAAATTCCTCCACATACCATATAAATTATAAGTTATTTCACTAATGCATAAAAATAATCATAATATTTTTTATCTTTTTTTAGTATGTCAATTTTAATTTTTTACTAAAATTAATGTCAATTTTAAATAAAAATAATCACTTAGAGTCATAATTGTAACTTTGTCTGCTAGATTGAGGTGCAGTCAATTTCTACACATCCCAAAGTCTCAAAATAATCATAACTGGAAATGTAAACATGTTTTTAATGTATTTATTGGTCAAAATTCCAAAATATCATATTCACTTGATGTTTTTATCTAAAAAAACTTTCTCTTTGTTGAATTTCACAAGAGAATATGAAGCTCATGTTCCCCTAATATCGTGAGGATTCCCCACAATGGGTAGATCAGACTCCTCTACTCTTCTATCTTTCAGGAGTCAGAATGTTTTTTATGCTACCAACATTTAATCAATATGTATTGTGGTAGGCTAGACAAATAAAGGTAATGAAAATGGAAAACAAGGTTACTTTGGCAGAAATAATCATTTTACCTTTTTATGGATTGTTCTAGATATTGAATGAAAAAATGAATTTGAAAATAATATTTTTAAAAAATAAAAAATATTAGACAAAAATGATAAGGAAATTAATTAACAAATATTTAATAAAATGATGAGAAACTAATTAAATAAGTAGTATAAATATTGTTATTTTTAATTATTCTTTTCATTCTTGACAGATTTCCTTGTTTTCATTGTTTTAGTTTCAGGCATGATGTATAATCCCTCACGATCATGAAATGTTTCGAATAGACCACCCCAACTCAAAACAATTAATCAACATATACTAGAAAATAGTTATAATTTGTAAAATACTAAAAAAATAATTAAGCATAAATATGATAAAATATAATAATTCTATGGATAATTAATTTTTGATAAAACAATTCTAGAATACAAATATAAGCTAATAGTAAATAAATAATGATGATAAAATTGCAAATAGATCTAAAAAAATCATTCAATGAGTGAGTAGGATGAGAAGAAAATTAGATACATTAGATTAATTCTTTGATTCATTCAAGAGAAAGTAAAGATATCATATTCAGTTCATAAAATATTCATTTCTTCCAATAAATCCATAAATATGCATAATATAATATTTATCAAATGTGAAATTTATTGACAATTATAATAAGAGAACCCCAACATTTGAGCTTTCAAAATAATTTCAGTATCCTTTAGATAAAATGGGTAATTGAATTTATGAAAACAATTACCCCACTATTTTATGTTTCATCCTCTGAATTCATCTGATGTGAAAAGTAACAGATAACTTTCATCCTCATCAGCATATCTTACATATATTTATCATTGAATTTAGTGTTTGGAACTCATCCTACATATCTTGTGTAGATGTACCTATGTTTCTTGAAATACACTAAGTAATAGTAATCCATATGAGGATGACTACATATAGTATACCAATAAATATAAAGGGGTGAGGGATTAATACCATGAAAAAAATGGAATAATAATTATTTATAAGATGAAAATAATGAGGATGATATTTATACTCTATTGTGTTCTCTAAAAAGGGTAATTCCTCCTATTTTTGTTAATTACAAGGATGGTAATTAGATATTACTAAGGGTGGTAGAAAAATAAACTGTTAAAGAATGATATGTTTTTATATGGATTAATGTAAAACATAGGTACTGTTTATAAGTTGTTTGATGAAAAAATGAAGTGATTTTTATGAAGTATTAATGAGGGGGTTATCATTTCAAATATGGCGTTATTTTTATCAACAGCAATAAACAAAATCTAGGATTAAATCAATTTAAAAAATTCCCTCGGTGAATAAAATGTTTTTGTGAAAACTAAAAGGAGTAAGGATATTAAAAATACCTCATTTTTTCATATGTAGAACATAAATAATATGGAGAGGATGAAAAGGAAGATAATTGTTTCAAATCTATACTGTAGGTGCTTGATCTAAATAAGAACAATGTGACATGGGGAAATTTTCTAAGGTTTAAAGAAATAAATGTCTTCGGAACCATTTTAATGTTTAGTAATAAACTCATTGACAATGGAAAAGTGGCTCAAATTAAGATTTATAGTGTACAAGCGAAACTCCTAGATCAAGAGGAATTTATATTCATGATAAATTTACTATGGTATACCAGCTAAAAACAATTTGATTTTTTTGGATATATTAGTGAAAATGTAGTTAAAAGTAAAAAAAATGAATGCCAAATATATGTTTCTAAATGGAGTTTTCAAGAGGGAGTATACATTGAGAAATAATATGGTTTTACTATTGATAAATATGAGTGAAATGTGTGACATTTAAATAATTATTTTTAGAAGATAATGAAATCACCAAGGATCTGGAATTTAAGGTTTGATAAATACATATGAAAGCTTTGTTTTTAGCGAGGTAGAGTTGATAACACCCTCTATATGATGAATGAGAATGATCAAATCATGTTAGTACACATATATTTCAATAACAAAATATTTTAGGATTGGAAAAATCACAATGAAATTTTTGTGTAGATCATATAAGGTATGACAAAAAGATGTATATGATTGGTGAAATGTTTTCCTTGGTTTATAGGAAAATCATAGAAATCATAGCACATTAATTTCTCAAAAAAATATTAAAAGGGGTTCCTAAGTGATTTTCAAAAGAAATATTCCCAACCAATGACAACACTGGCTGCTATATAGATGAATGTTTCAAAATATGACGATTGTAAAGAGGTAGATGTCATGGAATATAGGTATTATGAGCCTAATTTAACTCACAATAACATAACCAAACATTGGTTTTGATATATTTCAGGTCTCATAGTACTAATTTTTTCCCAAGGAGACCCACATGCTATTGGGGAAGATGATAATTTGATCTGTCTAAAAAACAATGAATTCTGGGGTGTTTTATTATTAGATAGTGCAACTAGATTTATTGGGATAGATAGATGTGGGATGAGATGGTTGAATGGATAATTGAGGGAAATTAGTTATATTAATAAACATGGATTTTATTTGAGCCTTGGTTTTATTCAACTCGCGAACATCTCAAGCCTTGGATTTGAGCCCTCAAAAAGTCAAATCCTTGATTCTAGCCTAGATTTGATCTTGGATTTGATAACGATGAGCGTCGTCAGCAGGTTACTTCAATAGAGAGCTTCAGATAATGTGAACTAGTTTATGATAGTTATGGTTCTTAAAATAGATCATGTCAATATTATCACTACTTCCCAAAAAGGTAAGATAAAGATACATTTTATCAGCATGAACTGAAAACGCATTGATAAAATGAATTTTTATTAGCTCTTTTTAGCACTGATAAATCAATATTCTTATCAGTGCTAAAAAGCACTGATAAATACTTATAATGATTTTTTTTTTAAAATAATACTTTTTAAAAAAGTATAATTATTATATAAATTTGTAATACTTATAATAATAGTTTTTATAGAAGAATAATTTTATAAATCTTTGAATATATAATTATATATTTTTAATTATATTAATCCTTTTTTAGAAAATAATATTTATATCATTATATATTTATATAAATATATATATATATATATATATATTAAATATATTTACCATTTAAATTAATTTTTTATATTTTTATAATTATTTTTTTATAATTATAGAAATCCATTTTAAACAAATAATATTTATTTATTTTCAATTATAAATGTATAAAAATAATAAATATTCTTTTGTTAATATATATATTTAAAAAGGTTTTTTTCTTACTATATTTTAAATTTATAAATTTTTCTCATTTTTTTATTATATGTATTTTTTTATAGATGTATTTTGAACAATTCTTTATTTAAATGTTAAGTGCATGCATATTAAAAATGAGTAAAATTTATTAATTAAAACCAATTACAATATTTAAAATTTGGATATGTTTTATTATTATAAATAATTAAAAAATGGATATATGTTGAATTAAAGATGAATACATATTGAAAATATTTAAACATTTTAAATAAATATATATATATATAAATATAATAAATAATATAAATTAGTTAAATTACAAAAAAAAGAAATATTTGTGTGTGTAAAAATATTCATTAATTACATATAGTTGAAATCAATATAATACTTTGGATCTATTTTATATTGAAAAAAACACATTCAATTCGATCGATTACTCGATGCAATTTTTCAGTATTTTTAATTTATATTAATTTTTTATTATAAATAATTATTCACAAAATCTATAACATTTTAATGTAAATAATAAATAATATTTTTTATTATATAAATCAAATTTATAAACATTCATATATATTTATATATTTAATATATAGTATTTTTAAAATGATCAATAATTATTTAATTACTTAAATTTTTAATATTCACCTCAATTAACATATTTTTAATTTTTATTTGTTTAGTTATAATATTGCAAATATATATATATTTAATATATATTATTTTCAATTTATATATATTTTATATCAATTTATTCATTTTTTATCAATAAATATTTAATTAATTAAAATTTTACAACAATTTGAATGAAATATTTTTTATTTTTTATTTATTTAATTATTTCATTTTATTCATACATTTTTCAGTGCTAGTGATAAGTGATTCCTTTATGGGATCTAAAAATAATGTGCTGAGAAGGGGTTCCTTTATCCGGGCTAAACATAAATCCCACATCAAGGACACCATATACTAGTACTAAAAATGCCATGATAATGGTTACCTTTTTATGTGCCAGAAAAAAAAATTGTTAAATGAAACCCTTTATTAGTGAATGTTTTAGAGCTAATAGAGGGTACCATTAAACCATTTTTTCTAACACAATTAAAGGGTTGTTTTTTAGTAATTCTAATCCTGAAATGAAATGAAGCTAGATAAATCTATGAACCTTAGTGTTTCCTTTTAACTCCAAAAGTCACACAAAACCACCTATATGAAGAACTTTGAGGAGAAAACCCAAATTGAAAATAGGAGGGTTCTCACCACCCCAAGAACTCGACTATCACCATGGAACCACTACAGACTAGGCCAATACAAGAACCCACAACAAAACCAACCCCAAGAATCATTGCTAGAGAAAAAAACACCACCACTATAACCTAGAACTCCCAACCCAATCCAAAATCTCCTACCTAATGGGAATCCAAAGAGAGAGTCGAATAAAACAATAGATAATACCAAGACTCATTATTTCTACAGAGCATGAACATATACAAATCAAGCACAATAGGAAACCCAAAAAAAAAATTGATCCATCAAAACAAGACACTCACTCGAAAAAACCACCAATCAAGTACTCATGTTAAAAAAATAACATGACCACTATAACTACAAGAGAACATGTGCCTAATATTTTCACCACAATGAAGAATTTACAACTATCAAGGAAACCACAAAAGAGAAACTCAAAAAAAACTCTTTCTCTAAGGATCCCCACACCCTTGGGAATTCATTAATGTCTAAAATATTCACTCTAGAGCATATTTATGGAGACCTAACATCCCAAGAATCCACTGAATCATAGATAGAAGAATAATTCCTCTAGATAAAACTATTTCTAATGATGTTAATTGAAGAACTCCTTCATGTGACGCAAACAGAGACACTGATGGAAAATCTTCATAGAAATTTGACAAGATGACATAATGTACCCAAACTGACCACACTAGAAGAAAACAAGAGAGTGGCCCGACTAAAGAAAATATGGATCAAACAACAAGTCTTGTTAATAACCAGTCCTTGAACTCGGGATAAAGACCCCACTCAAGTGTATCATTCATCTGATTCTATGATGCAACCTTTGGAGAAAAATTAACATTATTCTTAAAATGCTCAATTTTAGTCTTCATTGTTTTTTGTCCTTGATTAACACTCATGAGCTATACCGCATTCTTTTAATTTACCACATTAAGTATAAACCATTACAAGAAAGTGGTCTTAAACACCTCAATATACACACCATCCTGCAAAGATACTTGGATTATCACCTTCCACCAATCCAAAGTTGAACCTTAAAATGACCACAAAACAACATAGACTCTCATGAAATGGGGAGTTACCAACAACCTAAAGTTATCAATGACTTCATCAAGCCAGTTTACTACATCTATTGGGTCATGATAAACACAGAATATGCTAAACAACTGAGAAGAACATCATCTAACCACACTTCTATGAGTCTAGAAGAACCAAAAAATGGAAGAGACTGACTAGAAACCTACAGAGATTTTTTAGGTTGTATACTTAAAAAATAAGACCAAAGATATATCAAAATTGAATCACAATCCAAAATTCCCCACTTCAATCACAAACAAAAAACAAAAGTCAAATCATATTTTTTCCCACATTTTCAGCATTTAAAAACCAGGAGTCCATGAAAGATAATCCAATGAAAAAAACTAAACAACAGCTCACTCACATTTCAAAATATAGAAATGTCCCCATTCAACAAACCATTTTCAGAAAACCAAACAACTCAAATACCCACCATTGGTATTCCATGAGGACTGACACATATACTTCCTTATGATTTCTCAAGCATCCATCTATACATACCACCAATTATACAGTTTCCACATGTGTACATCTATATATATGAACATTTATAGAACCACTAAGGATCAATTCAAAACATTTATCATTTCCAAAATAGGTCATTAATCATAATAGGAAAATTCCCATACAATTTAATGTTTCCCCTTATCATTAAAAAATAAATATACGAATTCTCAAGAAACCATCATTTATCAATGGAAAATGTGTTTTCAAAATCTGAAAACAATTTACAAAACACATTCTATTTTCCCTTTTAAATGACACATTCTGTTAAAATAAGACCATTTCTAAGAATCATTTCCATTTCAAAAACCATTTTGCCTCTCTAAATACCATTTTCTCTTTTGAAAACCCCTTTTATAAAAAAATTGTTATTTTTTAAATCCAATCATGCTAACGAAAACTAATTTAATGAAGAACTCACATAAAAACATCCATGAATAAGGAACTAGTGGCCTTGTCTTACCCAAAAACATGGCCTAACAGACCATGCTTCGAGTGAGTATCAACAACAAGAAGTATATTGAACCATGCACTCAGGCAGCACGTGGGTTTATAAACTATACACGCATGTTACATAATACTGGATCAGTCCCATTTTTATACCTTATCCACAAATACCAAACCAAAGAATAACTCAACTATCGTGTTAACCTTGGTATCTTGAGGCTCAGGATTGGCTATGGTTCATGACATCCTTCCCACACCATCCTCTCAAGAAATTACAATCCAAATCTCTATGTTGCATGACACCCAAAATAACTAGAGCCTACTATGATACTATTTATTCATGAACCCATGTAGTTCAACCCCAAATCGGTCAACCGATCTGGTCCTTGAAAGGGCTTGAAAGGCGTTCTCGATCCTCTCAGATGGCCAAATAGTTTCAGGAATCAACATAATGTAGTTGTAAATTATTTGTCCTAAAAAATGAAAAATTAACAAAAATAATATATAAAGAACAATAAAACTAAATTATAACAATGGAAGTAAAATCAAACTACACACGTACCACCATGTGACCTCATGGGTCATCTCCGACCATGAGATCACACTCACTCCATCAGTGAACCAAAGAAGGAAGCATCACCAAAAGATAAAAAAAATAATTCTATAGTCATGTGTATTAAAACATATTATGCATCCTCATTAAAACTATTCCCTATTTCTAAACATTAAATATAAAAACAAATTCTTTCTAGTTTGAAAATACAACCATATAAAAATAAGGGTTTAAGTTCGTTCCAAAATTGAATCCTAAGATTCCATTTTTAGGAAAACTAATTCTTTTACATATAATTTTAAGAATAGTTTCCATGAATTAATAGAAATTTCAAAATTAAAGGAATGAAAATTAGAAGAAAACTTGGTTTTTGAAAAAGTGAAATCAAGCATAAATAAAATGAAATATTAACCCCATCACATGAACTTTGGGAAATCCCAATAGGTAACTAGAAAAAGTGGGACCCTAGAAACCTCTATACATAGTGAAACATGGTATATAAACCATTACCCACTATGTCCCCATTCACAAGCCACTAGAGTGGAATTCATCGAAAGGTCTTGTGGTCTCCAATCTTCATCATAATTTAATTAGTGTGGTTATCATAAATACTGCAAGATGGATCTTGAAAACTTAACTTATGACTATAATAGTGTACTAGTTCTAGTCATCCCACCAAGGTACCAAGGATTCTCATGATATCTGTTTCAATTGGTGGGGTATTTTTATAATGCTAACATACATGAACATACAATTTTATTTTCTCAGAAAAACATCTAACCTCTCACCACCGATCTTCTTCCTGAAGAGAATCGCCATTTTTCCATCACCCAACAATCTATAATCCTCTTCACTAGGAATATATCACAATCCAAAAATTTAACATACACATAATTTTTGAAATAAGGGGGAATGACATAAGGAAATTTTCCATTCCCATTAAACATTATCAAAGTGCTAAATTAGCCCCATTATTTTAAAAGGAATAATTTAAAATTAGAAACACAATTTCCCAACACTTTTTAATACTAAAATAATTTAAAAATTCAAATTCAACAATATATGCACCAAACATTTCAAAGAAAGCATGAAACCATGCCATATTTAAGAAGCCCATTTTAATAGATTAATATAAGGTCTATTAACCAAGTGAAAATCCATTTTCCAAGAACTATTACCAATCATATATATATAGAATATTTATTTCATATAAAAATGGAGAACACATTTTAAAAAAATAAAGCAATCATTGAAATTAAATTAAAGGCCACGGAATAAGGGACCTACCTCAAACATGCCACTTTTTTATGAGGACAGCTCAAACCATCTATTTTTACATACACACACACATTCATTTATACACACATATATATATAAATACCCCAAGGCTTATAGAACACATTCCGCTCACCATGAGGGAATTTTTACAAAGAGGATATATATATATTACTTAACTGTTTGTTCATATGAATTATTTCCCATGTACCATAGAACAAATGAAGAGTAATGATACCCAACACACTCTAGATAAAAAACTACCAACAACTCAAAAGCAAAAAAAAATTAATTTAAAATCTGATCAATGCCAAGGAACCAAAATATATTACCCAAAATTGAAGCAAAACCTGCTACCTTTGTTAATCATTTCAAGAATGATCACCAAAGTGGATACTAAACCATATTCATCAAGAATTGATTAAAACAGAAACCCTTATAAGGAATTAAGGTTTGGATAAGGTATGAACACCAGTTAGAAGAGATGAAAACAAACATATTGGAAGAGAAAAAGGAAGAGGAGATGAAGAAAGCCCAACGAGAGGGGATTCCACATAGGATCATCTCAAAAATCAACTGCCGAAAGGGAATGAGAGGAGATGGTGGCTTGTTATGCGGTATCTTGGGCCATTGGGATTTGTGTGTGGTGAGGGAGGAGGAGCAACAGCCAGATGGAAGGAGGTGGTGCGTCGGAGGGCTACGACCAAGCGGGGTCATGTGTAGGGGGAAAGGGTAGGGAGGGGTGAGTCGTGTATGGTGTAAGGGTGGATATGGGAACCCCTTTAGGGATAGGGAAAAAGAAACAATAATTATTATAATAAAAATAATCAAAATAATAGTATATGTAATAATAAAAATATTCATAAAAATAATAATACTATCATTATTATTAATATTATTTTTCATTTTTTTCATTTTCAATATTTTATTTTCATTTCATTTTTGAACACTAGGCTGGCTGCATAGTCTACTAGACCATGAACCCACTATGTGAATCCTATTTAAGAGAAGGGTTATACACATGGGATGTCTAGAGGGATAGAGAAATTGTGCCCCGACCATGTAACTCAACTCCATCATTTGGAAAATCCATTTTTCATGCTTATCGTATGGTTTCCTATAATTGTGTGTAAGACGTGATCGACCAATATAAGGACACATAGTTATTATTTTACAAATTTAAATGGTTTTATAAATAAATAATATTTTTATTTTTTGTGTAATTTTTAGTTTTAAAAAGATACTATAGGAATGTTTGTTTTCTCATGTTTTTTAAACTATATTTATTTGGATTTTATAGAAGCAATTTTCATCTATGTAAGTATCCATTAAACATTGTTATTTATTATTCAGGATATGATATTGTGATACCATACATTTCCTTTATTTGAATGGTTTATGATAATTTAAAATTTCTTTATGAAAATGTTTTCTTTCACGCATGTTAATTAAACTAAGAATAAATGATTAGTGCTATTTTACTATTATGAATTATATATAAATGGTTTGATATTCTATGTTTGGTGGGTCGATGATATCTATATAATGCTTCCGATTTTGTTTTGGATCTCATGATCTATAAAGGATACTTGAGAGGTAATCCTAGACCCAAGAAGATTCATAGGTGATTATTCCAAACACAAGGGGATACGTGGTTGATTATCCATAGATCATGAGGGTACACAATTGATTTGATCGAGCATAAGAGGGAGCACAATAGATTAGAATAACCCAAAAAGTTTACAAGGGTGTTTTCACTAACCTAAAATTGGTTTGTAGGTAGTTAACCCGATATTACTATATGTTGACTTCCATGATGAGTTCCCTTTATATATGATTTCTATTATTATGGGAATGGGGAGTGAACCCAATCCATTATGTGACTCTTTTCGGAATGATTTCCTTGATAGTGTGCCTTGAACTAGAAAATTATTTTATATGATTATATTTATGCCATTATTTTATTCTGAAAACATATGTGATATGGTTATGAACTGATAGGTGGGATCATGGTTTATTATTATTGATTTTTCACTCTTATGAATTTTGTTTCTATTTTTATATAGCCCTATGAGATGACTCGTGTTTTAAGGTTTATGTTTTGTTATATATGATATAAAATGTTGGGATCAGGTTCTCACATCGTTAATCATATCTTATACTTAATTATGATTATTGATCGATATCTCCCCTACTTCCCCTTACTATGAATCTGATCTTAAAAATTATTATATTTCTATATCCTTAGGTTATGAATAAAGGTTTCATGTAGTTAATGTCTAATAATGGCACTACATGGGGAAAATTTTTGGTAGATTTTGATAGTCTATTATAGAATATGTTGATTATGTATCTAGTCTCCAAATACACAGAACTAGTAGGTTATGGGGTACATATTTTTTTGAGATGTATTGAATTTTAATATAATGTGATGTATTATTTTTCTAAGGGATTATTGGCTCAAAAAAATTATAATTGATCATGGATATATTATTTGGTAAGGTTTCTTGATTCACTAGAATAATTTACATTAATCTTAAATTTTAATTAAAATATTTATACATAAATTTCAATGAATTTTTTTTCAACACTTACTGAAATTTAATTTATAATAAAGATTTAAATACACTCCAATAACATTTCCATAGTATTATATGTTTTTATAATTTTTTTTGGAAAGGTTATTTTCTATTATCTTATTTTTTTAGTAGTTGTTTAATTATTTGATGGTTCCACCTCATCATTTGTTTTTAATTTTTTAATTTTTGGTTGTATGCATTTTTCATTTGGTCAATGAAGCTGCATAGATATTGGAGGATTGTCTGATAGACTTATGGAAAAAGGTATGGAATAATGATTATTGAGTTCCAATGTAATTTTTTTCATGGGTATTTTTATTGATTATATCTGTTTGTTATTGTGTCCCAGTTTTTTCACTTTTCAATAACCATTTCAGTGCACACAACTTAGTTAGTGTTTCATTCGTTATGTCTATCATATAATTGTTATCACCCACCTATTTTTTATAAAATCTTACCATGTGAAAAAATTACTAATTTTTGGTAATTATTTTATTAATATCATAAGTTTTGTTTTACTTAATGGCCTTGGTTGTTACAAGAACAATATTTACATATTTTAATGATAAATGTTGGTGGCTTTTAGACTTACCAAACTAGAATGATTTTTGGAATTTATATTGTAATTTTTTTTCCAAATTTCTATAGGTGTCTAATGTTATAGGTATTAATACACTATCAAAAATATATGTTTCCTCCCCACCACAAAAAAAAATCAGGT
Organism: Viscum album; assembly: GCA_963277665.1. Lineage (NCBI taxonomy): Eukaryota > Viridiplantae > Streptophyta > Magnoliopsida > Santalales > Viscaceae > Viscum > Viscum album. The sequence goes on along the minus strand of OY728136.1, from coordinate 1,717,805,982 downwards.
TAAAAATAATGATAATATATTTTTATTTACTTATAATATCCCTTTAGTATATTAATGTGTCTAGTTTGTGAGTATTAATGTAATGTTGGTGGAGAGGTGAAACACTTCATTAATTATAATAATTTCTCAATAAACCAATTAATACTTTTCAATTTAAATAATGTGACTTTATATTTGTTTTTTGGGTTCTTTTTTTATTGAGTGGGTTATTTTGATGTACTTCAATAGCTAATGATGATGTATTTCTTCAAAAAAATGTTTTGGGGAGCATTAAATGTATATAGAATATATGCTTTCAATGATGCAATATATTTTGTATCCTTCTTAGGTATTGATCAACTTTTCTAATAATTAATTTTTTAATAGTTATTACTCTAATTTATAAATAATCAATAATTGTTTACATACTAGTTCATTACATTCATATGTGGTGAGGTTATATATATATATATGGTATGTGGTATAGAAATATTATTTATTCTTGGAGAACAATGAATTATTACATTAATTTTATATATCATAATATTCACTTATATTCTATGTATCATTTATTTATTTTTTAAATTTTATTGTTAAAAATTATTTATATAATTATTATTATTTGGAAAATAAATAAATTAATAAATAAAAATAGTAAATTAATCACATCTTAATTTTTTATAGGATTTGATGAAAAATAAGTATATAATTATTAGTGATCAATTATATTAATTATATTTTATGTATTTATATTAATAAATGTGCTATAAAATATCATCAACATAGGTAGTTAATATTTAATTTAAAAATGAATTTGAAATAAATATTATCTATTGGTATTGTGTATTTTGAAAAATAAGTGAGTTTTATAAATAATTCACTAATAGAAAGAAAGATGTTGGAAATACTATTATCAATATATATATGTGACATATGAACAAGTTGTTAGACATTTTTACCAGTATATATATTATATTTTTTGTATTATTATAATAGTAATTGAACTATTTTATCTATTGGAATAAAAATTAATGGAAAAAAATTTACAGGCAGTTTTGTGAAAGATATATATTTTTGTGTAAAAAACATTACCAAATAAAGATGTAATTTTACCAAAAATTAACACCACTATTGAGAAAAACTAATATATTTCAACATCATTGAATCTACGATATTCTTCTTTAGTTTATATAATTTCCATTATCTTCAAAATGGTGTTACTGAATCTCCGAAATATTTTTTATTCATCAATATCTATTTGATAAGTATATTATATCTATAGATTCACTTTAACCACAATAATATATCTTCAAGGGGAATTTCAACAAAAAAATATAAAATATATATAGATAAATTCTGTCTGTGTTTCATGAACTTTTAATAAGAGGTAGAATACATAACTAACATAATCTAGAGATTTAGGTCCCAACACCATAAACTATTGTGTTTTTGCAGTATTTTTATTTCTATAATAAGTTTGTGGAATAAGTTTTCTGAAAATTTCTATGAACCTTATCTTTTATTAAAGGATTTAGGGTGATGTTATGTTCATTTGTTGTTCATTTGAAAGTATCATAATGATATTTTTTATATTTTGGCAGCTTATATGTTCACCAAATATCATCGATCAATATTAAGGGGTAACTATGCATCTATGTTTACCTCTGTCACTTGAAGGAAAAACAAGAATATCAAAGGCCGGGGGAACCATTTTACCTATTGGATACCTCTATAAATATGTCGCAGGACGGACTACAATGATATAACGATGTATATTATGATGATGATAATAAAATTTCATTAAAATGATGATTTTGTTTCTAAGGGTGCATTAGTAGTGATAGTGGTTTTGTAATATCTTGTACACCCATTTAAAATAATGAGGGAAGTGTTCACCGTGATTACCAATTATTTACCTCTATATATGTTCATGATTTCATGTGGTGATTTGGTTGTGTAAACTTCTTATTTTTGAAACACGAAGTCAAGGGGTTATTGGAAACCTTTACAAGGAATTAGATTAAAATTATGTCCTTATTGAATATTTACAATGGTAATTTCATCTAATTTGGATACCAAAAAGTTATATTAGAGTTTTGGTTTACATGAACACAGTTTTAATCCATAATAGAGTTTTACAAGAAGAAAGAAAATTGGAATTTTATGATGGAAAGATCTAATTTGATTCCCTTCAGATGCAAAAATATTTGAATGCTTTATTGTTTATAGAGTGTTTAAATAAAATTAGAAAGTTCCAATTGAATAAATTAGATAGGAAGGCCCTCACCCTGTTAAGGATATTTACTGTACATACTTTGGATTTAAACATTCATAAAAATAAAATCTATACAAAATTTATGAAAGCACTTTCTAACATCTATAAGAAATCATGGACTCTTAATAATGTATTTATAAAAAAATTCAGATTGAGATTGTTATATGGAATACCAACATTTGAAATTGTGAATTACCTAAACATGTTTTGAGGAAAATTTTATTCCATGAGTATTACATTAATTGATGATTTTTGGGTGTTTTTTATACTATGATCACTTATTGAATGCAAGGATGGAATGGTAACCGCCAAATTAATTTTAGCCAAAGAAGATACCTTCTTTTTTCTCAAAATTCAGAATATGATTCTTAGTGGGGAGTTAAGGTAGAAATTATTCCAAATACCATTGAAATTAAAACACAATACAATAGGATTGGGATAGTTTCCACAATATAATAACATTCGAAACAATTCATTAGAGAATAAGACCAAAAGAACATTTTGGAGTAGATCAGCTGGTTGTGACCCTACATATTGGCTATATTCGGTGAAATATATATCAAGAATATAAAAATATTTTGGAAAAATTATAATGGATTGGTTTCAACATTAGGAAGATAAAATTAAATTAGAATGATAGAAGGAGGTATCTTTTTATTGTTGAGATTGACTATTCAAGATGGTTCATTTTTTATAAACATAGGTGATTTTTCCATTCAACTAGTGAGCATCGGTTCCTGGTGGACTATATATCCATATTAATGGGTAGTTTACATATGGAAGATGATAAATATTTATAAATATTTGAAAATTAAAATATTAGCATTCAAATAGAGAAAAAAGGTTTCATGAAGATGAAATATCTTAGACACAATCTGGGTATTTGGGATAACATAATATTAGTTGAAAAACTTTATGAAGTAGGTTACAAAAATAATTTATCAAATGAGTTTTGGAAAAAAATAAAGTATCTATAGTATTTTCTCAATGGGTGAAGAATCTAACATTATAATTGTATTTAATAAAAGATTATGTCGAGATGGTGGTAATAATTTTAGTAGAATATTAAGAATTATGGAAGTATAGATATAACTACATTATTAAGAAGAATAGAAATGTTCTATCTGAAAAGGGAATACTTAACCCAAGTCACATGGATTTCAAAATATGTGAAAGTTTTATTCTAAGGAAATATCTGAAGGTGACCTTCAATTTTGTTTGGCCGAAGACTATGAATTGAAAAATGTACCATGTTCATTCGTATTTTTGTGGACCTACCACGGTAAATTATAATTCAGGATCTATATACTTTGGGATTCTAATTGATGATTCTAATTGGAAGGTCTAGGGATTCTTCCTATAGAATAAATATTATTTTAAGGTATTTATTTAGTGTAATTATTTGGATCAATGGGAGTGTGATGGGAAGTTTATGTGACTTTGAAAAAAATAATTATGGTTAGTATAACACACACAACATCTAAAAATACATTAAAATATGGGATTTAAACATGAGAAGGATGTTCCTAGAACACAAAAACAGAATTGAGTAAATAAACAAATGAATATGACTATAAAATATAAGTATAAAAGTATGATGATTTATTCTAGAATCACATTTGTATTTTTTTCCATACTTTATAAATATGATGTAATACTCCACCAAAAGATTTTCAGCTTCATCTAGGGGATAAGAAATTTTGAAATAACATTATTCTGGTTAAATATTTTAGGTGGACAATCTCAAAATTTTTAGAATTATAGAATATGTTCATATAGAGTCCATGAAAAGTGATATGTTGGGAGGTAAATCAAATGTGAGATTTGTTTTCATATATGGTGATAAGAAATTTGGATATTGTTTGTCAGATAATGAGAAGAAGCACATCATTAAGAGGAGATTTAGTCTTCAATGAAAAACATTGTATGGGAAGATTAGGATTTTGAAGAGGAATAAGATAAGGAAATATAATACATTGATATTAAATTTGACCAGAATGAGATTAACAGAAAGAACATAGAAGAAAGACCATAAATTTAAAAAGGATTTGGAGCACAAGAGAGTGTATTGGAAGGAATAGTTCAGAAACGAAAATTAGAAACAAGTTGTGAAAAAAAACAGATTCAATTAAAGATATCAAATATAATTAATTAATTATTCATAGGTTAGTGGATGATATGAACTTCGTCCCTTTAGTGGATATTGGTGAGAAAAAAAATCGAGATATATTAGTTATCCTTAGTGACTCAGAGTGTTGGGAGGTATATATGGGGGAATAAATGGATTCCATGAATATTAGCAGAACGAGTGTGCAAGATAATCTTCTAGAAGGAAAGAGAGGTCTAGAGAAAAAAATGGGGTTTCAATATGAATGGATAATCTGATGAAAGTATAAGGTATAAAGTACAAATAGTAGTGAAATGATTCAAAAAAAATATAAGGAATTGAATTATTAATGAAATTTTGATCATCCTTTAAGAACATTACTATGAATATGGGGTTGATGATTATTACCTCTAATATTTGTAGATGAAATAGATGACTGTAAAGATATCCTTTCATCATAATGATTTTGAGGAAGAAATATTTATTGTTCATCCTAATAGTTATTAATATTATATTAAAGTGAAACTCATTTTTATGTGGAATAGATGTAGTTATATATTGAAATAATCCCCTTGAAATAGGATTTAATAGTTTGATACATTATTTATTGAAGAAATACCCACTCAATGTAATTCTGATCACTACTACTATATGATGTAATGGGATAATGAAACATTCATTTTACAACATTTTTAATTAGATTATATGTATCTTGTAGGAATATATATTTAATTTATTAAAAAATAAAAGATAATTTTTTTGGGATGTTTGAGATGAAGGATATTGGACTTGCTAATAATGTATTTGTGATGAAAATTGAGAGGGGCATGAGAGCCAGAAAATTAGTGTTATCCCTAACGGATTAAATTTATACGGTTATTGAATGATTCAGAATGACTGGATGTAATGTTTTCTCAACCTCCCTTTACAAACACTTTAAAACTTCAATGAAACATACCCCATATTCAAATGAGTATGTCTATAACATGGAAATGGTGAATTATGCCTCAATTTTTACATGATTGATGTATATAATTAATTTCACATGACCATTAATTTCCATTAAAGTATGTGTTATGAGTCATTTCATGTCAATTACATGAAGGAAGAATTGGGAGGCTGTAAATGTATCACATAATATATAAAAGGACCAAATGCTGATTTTTTTGACTTGGTGATAATGATCCACTCAAAGGATATGGATCACATAATATATAAAATGATCAAACGCTGGATTTTATTGATTTTTTTATAATGATCCTACAAAGGTTCTATGAATGAAATTTTTTCTAGATACATGTATTTTGAAAATATAATTACAGGTTTTCCGATTAATTTTTGAACAAAAATGGATATTTTCATTTATTGGTTGTAGCTAGTGATTATCCTATAAACAATAGAAATATAATGTATTTATTTTTCTGAATTAGTAATTGTATGTACCTAGTGGATTCAATTTCTCATGAATACTTAGAAAGAATCAAAAGGAAGAATATTTCTTTATAATAGTCAGAGTGTAATTCATCTTGATAAGAATGTAATATTTCATGTAAGGAAAAACATCAACTTGAAATTTTATTTCAAATATAATTTGATGGATAATTTAATTTTAGAACATTAATATGTAGTTAGAATGAATAATCCAGTGGATATATTCACAATGGTGTTAGTCTAAGAATATTTGGAAAAACATTGCACAATATTTAGACTATGATGATTTAATGGATACGAATAACACTAAATACAATAAAAGGATATAATCTATGGTGAATTAATAAAAAGGTTATAACCCCTGAATAATTATTCAAGTGGGATATTTTTGGGTTTTGAGAACTCTCTTTAGACATCCAGAATATATTTTAAAAATGATGATTTTGAATGGTGCTATGATAGCCATTTTTTTGAAGGAGTCTGGATGAATGCATATTAATATTATGTTTAATTGGAAGTATTGGAAGAAGGATTTCAATGGATAGTTATCACACAATTTCACTAGTTATCATCAACCATTATTAATAACTTACTGTGTTTGAGTCGTTTCCTCATTTAACAGAAGGGCATCCATGAATATTATTTGGATTTTGAACTGGTTTACTCGTTATAGACCTTTATAAATATGAGGTGGGACCAACTATTGAGATATATGAATATAAATTATGATGATGAAAATTTATTATAATCAGAATGATTTTTTTAGTTGAAAAAGGGTATAGTGTGTAGTGAGAGTGTTTTTTAATATATTTTGTTAAAATTTAATATAATAATTGTAGTGTTATCCCATGTATATAGGATGTTTTCTAAACCATTTATTTTTCTGTGTTCTTCTATTTTTTTCTTTCAGCATTCTATGAAGTGTGTGTGAACAATATTTGATATGTTGATTATTGAGTAGAAAAATACATTTCTAACAATACATTTTAAAATAAAAAATCTCTCTTAATTGTTTATATTTTTAATCCACATTTGTTTAAAATTTATTATTATTTTAAGAATGAAATCAAATTTACCTGATTGAGAAATAAAATTCAATTGGATGGTGATATTTAATATATGGGAAGAATGTGGTCCACATATATCTGATGTATTTATAATAAGGTACATCAGATGGATGTATATGAAGTCTATCAAATAGAAGGATTATAATTTCCTTCAAAGAGACTTCAAAAAATTTCATCAGATAGATACCATCAGATATAAACATACCAATTATTCTAAATGAAGATTAACTATTCTTACCAAACATATATGTACAATTTATACCAAACTTCAACTAATCATCACTACTATACAGAATTTAGAAAGCATTGTAATGCTACTATACCTAATGATCATGAGACATGGTGATGTTTTGAATTAATCATTAAGAAGAGATGGCGTTTGTTTAATATTTTTTTAATTAATGCCACGATGTATAGATGTTTACTATAGGATGTCTTTCTATATATTAGACCTCAACCTTGAGGGGAAGTAGTAATTTTTACATTATATGATCTTATGTTGAGGTTGAATTTTTATAACATATTATTACTTAGTACCGTAAAATTTTTATATTTAGGGAGTCACTTTATATAATACATTTTTTAGGATTTCATTATAAATAATTTTAGGTACGTATTCTATAATAATCATTTTTTTGATCAGGTGATCATGGGTTGTTGGGGATAAATGGAAAGAAGGTTTATCTGATCATGTGATCAAGGTCTCCCAAGGATAGGGAGGTTTATATTTTTTCTAAAATTTCTCAGGAAGGTCTTGCAAGGCTTAGAAGATTTACCTTACGATACATTTATAAACATGGTACCTAATGTTGGTTCTAAAGACATCCTTTTACACTTTGGTTGAAATTCAAGACCTTTCTATATAATGGTTTTGTAAGTTTTTGTTACATTATTTATAAATTCTTCATTAAATTTTTATACATGTTTATATTTCTTACTTCATTATGATGTGTATCTTTATATAAATTTTATATTTTTTTGTATAAAATTGTGTCTTACTCTAATTTTATAAATAATTTTGAAGGAAATTTTTTTTTGATAAAATTTCATGTCTTGGGAAAATTATATTTCTAATTTTATATAATCTACAATTCACATTCCCACAATTAATACTTCAAAGAGTATTTCAATCTCACATATTGAATAAAAAAAGGTCAATAAATATATTACTATAACTCTTTTTTAGAGAAGATTATTTAGTATTGTGATATAGTATTTATCAGTTTGAACTCTAGATGATATCAACCCTATCATATCGCCAATATTTCATTGTGCTGAATATGAAAATTGGTGAGATTCAATAAAGGGATTTGTTAAAAACACTTATGTTTATAATTTTTTCATGAAAAATGGATGTTAGAAAATAACCAATAATAAGGTCACATCATTCACTAGAGAGGGAAATTCATGATTTTTTCTGAACAATAGTTTTTATAATACATTGTTATGTTATTTGATAGGGAATTCTTATATCAAGATATCTTCTTCTAAAATAGCTTATAGTTTTTAGAAAATGCATGATGCCAATCATTTTGGATCGTCTAATGTTTTTGAAACATGAATATCTATGATTCATACATACTATGGAGCATTTAATTTCTTACAATGTGACCACTCCACTTAGATGTGTCAATGTTTTGCCACTATTGTTAATAGTTTTGAATATCATGGTTAGAAGTAGTTATGAAATGAAAAACATAATGAAAAATTATTTTTATCATTATCAAGAGTGGAAATCTATGATAATAGTGGTATATGGAATGATACATTTAACTAATATGAGATTAGATGATCTAATTATAACTCTACTGCAATATGATTGTCAGTTAAAGAGAGATTCTTAGAGAGAGAAGAAACATAGTGGTGTTTCTTTTTATTTTACTTCTAGAACTACTATAAGGATGAATGATAACAATTATAAGAATGTATCTAAATCTAATAAAACTATGATTATTTTCAAGGTTGAATAAAATTTTAGTTATTCAAATGATTGTAAAAATGATATTTCTTAGCTTGAAAAGAGAACGAATAGGATAGTTAGGAAGAAATATTTTTTCATACATGTATATAAAGAACCATATGAAAAAAATGAGAAGAAGGATAATTCATAGATGATTTTTTATTAGTGTAATAAACTATGACCTATGATACCTCATTGTTAGTGGTTGAATAAAAAAAATAATGTTAAAATAAAATTTATAAAGGAAATGTAAAGAGGATTCTGAAAGCCTTAGATACATGCAGTTCATGTGGAGGATACTCATTTAAAATGGTTTTCAGATGATAGTAGTGATGATCATAATTTTATGGGATTTGATGTTATAATTACTAAGAACAAAAAAATGTTATTTGGTAATGGAATTTGATGAAAATCATATAGAAGTTACTCTAAATGAAAAATACCCTAATTTTGATGAGGAATTTAGTTATATTTCATTAGATGAAAAAAATATTGTTACATCATCGGATGAGGAGAGTATACTAACTTTTGAAGAAATGTTTATATATGTTAATTCTTCGAGAAATGAATACGAAATTAATAAATTAATATGACTGTTCCAAATAAATACATTCTAAACCCAATGGTATAATTTATAAACTTTCATAAGATATTTTGAAACATACATAATAGTTATAAGAAAAATCGTATTCCATATCCAATAAGAATAAAATTATTTTGCTCAACATAATTTTTAAATACATAGACTAAAATCACATTTGATATATTTTCTTTATAGGGATTGTTTTTTATAATCTATATAGATTGTTGAAACCTCATATAAATAGTTTTGGAATTTGTTTTATTGAAAAAAAAACTATTTATCATTTAAAATTATTTATTCCAAAAAAATGAACCATTATGTTCAAAATTTAAAAAATATGGACATTGTAAATCATGTTTTCATTAAATAGAGTTAATTTTTTTAGTATATTTTTTATATCTAATGAATTTTCAATTATTCTTCATAAGAATTTTGGTAATATATATTTTCAAAATTTATTGTTTCTCAATAATTCTGCACCCATGAATTTTAGGGCACCAATGTTTTTAATGATTTTATTTTAGAGATAAAGTCTAAGTACCAAAAAATGAAATATTTTGTACATTTATAGTACGAGTTCTTGTAATTTGACTAAAGAAGTTATTTTATAATATTATTAAGATGAATTGTAGAAAATTAACTTCTGGTAGAAATTATCAACGTCAAATCTATGGAATTTGTGTTATTTATCTTATTAATAAGGCTTTAATTTTTAATATTATTAATGTTGTAGGTCATAAGAACAAAATAATTAAAATATATAAATCATGTGATGAAGGTCACATTGTAAAATTCTATAATGATAAATGTATTATTAAAAATTAAGAATGTAATTTTTCTATTTCTATTGATATGGATGATTCTTTTACGCATTAAACATTAATAGACTTTCAAACCAAGATCTAACATATATATGGAAAATGGAAGATCAATAATGATTTTGGATTAGAAGGATCTATCATGTAATTTAAGAATATTAAATAAAAATTTCTTGAAATGACTTGTGGTAGATTAACCATATCCAATGTTTAATTTTTCTAAAATATATGACCCTTGTCAATATGGTAAGAAACATATTTTAATATTTAAATATATTAGTGAAGTGTAAACATTTGAATAATTATAGTCTGTGCAAGTAAATTTATGTTTTCGAATAAGAACTGCAAGTATTGGAGGTAAAATAATGTGTATGTCTTGGTTAATGACTACAGTAAATATATTAGGGTCGATTATCTAATGTTAATGCCAGAATAATTTTTTTTAAATTTTATTAAACCCATGTTAAAAATATGAAGAACCAACCATTGGTTTCTATTCTTAGTAAATATAATGGTAATTTTAATTTTTTTAAATATTTTTGAAACATTTTTTAGTTATAATTACAATACACAAAAACCTATCAGCTCCTAGAACACCTTATGAAAATAGTGTAGTTGAATGAAAAAGTATAGTTCCTATAGAAATTACTATAATCTTGATGAGTGAATAATAAATTATGAATCATTTTTTAGGATGAAGATATAATTAATTCTTTCTGTACTAAAAACTGCGTTTTACTATGACATTCTCTTAATAAAACATTTTATGGTTTTTGGAATTGAAGAAATTAGAAAAATTATTATATAATATTTTTTGGTTGTGAAGTATTCATCATGAATATTAAAAGTAATTTATGTAAATTTAATCCAAATGATGATGAAGTAATTTATTTTGTATATTCTTTAACAAGTATAGCTTATTATGTTTTTAATAATAGAATAAACATTTTTGAATTAATGTTGCATGTTATGTTTGGTGAAAGTAATACTTTTTTTAAAACACCATGAATCCAAATCATTAAATTATTTTTTCATAATTTTTGTTTGAACTGTGTTGAAATATTCATTGATTATAATATTAATAGAAGAACTAATGTTGGAAATTTTACCTTTATAAGATGTTTAACCTGTCATTAAAGAAAGAATTTTTATATATCAATGTAGTGAACTAGTCTTAAGAAATATTATCATTCATCATATAATAGGATATGCAGATGAAAAAGTGAAAAAACATAGTTCCTTAAAAAAAGAATATGTACATTGTGCATTATTAGCTCATTTTAAGCCAAAACATCTGATGATGGTTTAGTTTATGATGATTAGATTATGGAAATATATGATAAGATCAATTAATTTTAATGGAACAATTCTTTGAATTTGGTAGAATGGCCAAAATATATTCTGATGATTAGAGTAAAATGCAGTATCAATAAAAACAAGAAGAAAATGGAAATGTTGTAAAAAATAAGAAAGAATTATCTTTCTTGGTTATAATCAACAAAACAATTGTAGATTATGGAGAGGATTTTTCATCAGTATTAAGACTTTTACCTATTTTTAAACTTATAGGCTTTATAGAATACCTAAAATATACTTTTTTTTAATTTAAAGTGTTATTTTCTTAACAGTTATGTATAAGTGGTTTTTTATATAGAATAATAACTCGGGTTTGAATGTTGAAAATTTATGAACATGTTTTTAAACATACTAAGGGAATTTATAGGCATAAAAAGATCCAAATGTCTGTTGTGATTGAATTTCTAGAATTTTTACATCAAAAAAAATTTTGTTAAGGGAATTATTGATATGTATATTTTCATAAAAATTTATTTTAAATCTACCATTACATTTTAAAAAAATGGATAACATTATATTAGTCTAAAAACAAAAAAAATTATTTCTTATTTCTTTTCATGATTTAGATAATCAGAGTTTTAAATGAGCATGGTGGGTGAAATAACTTTTTTTCATTGGTTTTTAAATTTCGCAAAAATCCTAAGGAACATTTTTATGATATGAAAGGATTAAAAAAATATTTACACAAGAAATGTGGTTATGAATATTCTAAAAGTATAAGTACTCCCAAAAAAACCTCAATAATATGGATCTGGATGAGTATATGAAACTAGCTAATCACCAAATCTTTTTAGGGTTCGTTAGATGTTTATCAAATCTTTCAAAAAGTTGACCTAAATTAATGTTTTCTTATTATTATGATTGAGATTTTTTGATAATCCAAAATATTCCCATATTAAAGCTGTTAAATGAAAGATTTATTATCTAAATGTATCTTTGGATATTGAAATATTTTTTTATTTTGTAAATAAATATGAACATTTTTACAGATGATTTATTGGGATGATGAAAAAATAATCAAAAAATTACATCTAGAACTTTTCATTTCATAGGAGAATAATTAGTTTCTTTTTCATGTATGAAACATCTCTTAGTATCACTTTCCATTGTTAAAGATGTAAGTATAGTAGCATAAAATTATTTTCATCTGATGCTGTAGATGTAACATGCTATTAATGATTTTGGCTTGTTATTTAGTAATTCTACAATTTTATATGATAACACAAGATCTAAATCACTATTTAAGAACCCAACTAATCAGTATTGATAAAATAAAAATTATATAAGACATCATTTCTTTTGATGTCACACATAAAAAATGAAATTATTTAATAGTTTATTGGAATGAAATATAAAGTGACAATAATTTTTATAGAAAATAAAATTTGATAGATTTGAATTTATTAAGAATATATTGGTATGATAAATATAAAGTGATCATTAAACTACATCTAGTTTTTTCAATCTCATTATAGTAAAAAAACTCATCGAAAAAGGGGGAGGAAAATTTTATCTTATATTCCTCATCTGGGTTTCTTATGATTTTAACTCAATAAAATAATCTCTTGATAGATAATTTTTTGAGAAAAATTTATGTTTCATTAGAATGTGGTTCATCAGTTGTTTTTTCAAAACAAACCCATTTCCTTAAATTTTCTTATGTAGCTAGATTATTTAAATCACCAGACAACATAATTTATGAAATTACATATAATAAACATTTTTTCAGGAACCCATTATATTCATTTTATAATTTTTTGGAATGAAAATTTATAATTTTTTATAATCATTGATGTTCTATCAGAATTATATTTGACATGTAATTCATAAGTTTTTTTTATTTTTTTGAAAATATCAAATGTTTAAAATTAGTAATTTCATAAACATTTTTCATCTTCATCTAATAAGATCAAATCTCAGCTATTATATTTTTTATAATTTCAACCACCACGCATATTACCTATATTTAGTATTGGTGTATCAGTTCATTTTCTTCATCAAATTATTTTTAGAAGAGTTCTCTAAAATTTTATTATTCTCTTTCCATTATTCTTCACAAATTATCTATTAGTCCTAAAAAATATTTCAAGTTCATTCATTATGTCTTGATGGTACCCTTTGATGAAAATTATATTTGGGAAGTATTTAAGGAAATGTTTATTCAATAAAGTTGTTTTGAAAGGTACCATTCATTATAGAAATCATCTATTCACATTCATTTTGAGGAATCCATTTTTGATTCCACGAATCATATACATAAACCCAATCCAAGTATATCAAATGGTTTTTACATTATATTAGGGTTTAAATAATTTGATGGTTTTAAGAACATTTTATTAATTTTTTTAAAAAATTCATAATGTTTGAATTTAAAAATGATTTTTAATATTGTTAAAGTACCTTTGGATTTAAAAGTATCATTCATAACTCATCGAGTACTTGATAAATATAGTTCATTCAAAATACACTTTATTTTGTAGTATTTTTTTCTACAAGGGAAAAACTAGGAAAAATACCTCCTAATTATGTAGATTCAAAGATAGTTTACATATTCATTAAAATTACGTGCTACTGAGGAATGGAGATAGTGGTACTCCAAAAGTGAAATATTTATATGTTTTGGATTTTGGTTTCACCAAAAGTAAGTTTAACAGGTTTATGATTAAGTGTATATAATTTGTGGAAATTATAAATGGAACTGTGAAGATCTAGAACTTATTGTCATCAAAATTTAATAATAGAGTTCTTATAATGTTCATGGAAGTCAAAAAAAATACAGTTTTTCATATCTGAAATTATGTATCTTATTTTTTGGATGAAACTATTACAAATATAATATTTTTATACAACATTATTGACAGGATGTTCATCAAAAAAATATATATATAAGACTTTATTCAATTGAAAGGTTATAAGTAAATAAAAAAAGTATATGAGAAAAGGAAAGCCCCAAAATCATCTTCATATTCCATTAATATAGTAATGAATTATAAAAATGAGATTTATAGTGGAACCTTTATAGATTTAATGAAAATGTAAAAGTGGTAGAAATAATGTGATCCATGTATTGGATTTTGTTATTCTGAATAAAAATCCATAAAAAAGAGATTTTTTTCAAATTTAATAAAGAAGAAATGAAAAAAGAAAGATGAATTAAAAGTAAATAAGGCTAAACTCGACATGATTTTCAAAGTGGGATAGAAAAATAAAACTAATAAGACGGTAAAAATGAGAAGGTAATTCCTTTATATATTATTGCTAATAAAGAAGCTTAGTTTTCTCAGTAAATTTACAATACTAATTTGTAGTCCATTTTAACTGAATTTGTTTCATTGTCCATTATTCAGGAGAAAAGTATAAAAGTTACAGAATATTCTGATTACTAATTTTATCAGAATTTTAATAAATTTTTTATGAAAGGAAACAACGTTATAGAAATTTCTTCTCCTGATAAATAATCTCTAGTAACAGGTAAATGAATGATATTAAATATTCCCTAAGCCTAAAAAAGATATATACAGTTAATTATATCAAGAGGGATTTACATTAATCAAACATTGGGTCATTTCAATATTCCCCCCTTAAGAAATTTCACCCTCAAAATTTTCCGTTTCCCACACTAAAACAGATGTGGGTAACTCAGCTTTATCATTTTCTCTGATTCCCAAGTCGCTTCTTCAAACTTGTGGTTTCTCCACAACACCTTCACAATGGGCATTGTCTTATTTTGTAGAACATTTTCCCTACGATCTAAGATCATCACTGGTTTCTCCTCATAAGAAATATCATCTTCCCATTGTACCACCTCAGAAGAGAGTGCATGTAAAGGGTCCAGTATGTACTTCCTTAAGAGGGATACGTGAAAGACATCATGTACTTTGGCCATGGCAGGTGGAAGTGATAGTCGATACGCCACAACCCTGACACGATCAATAATCTTGATGGGGCCGATTTACCTTGGACATAACTTCCCTTTCCATCCAAACCTCATGACCTTCTTCCACGGAGATATGTGTAGAAACACCATGTCTCCAACTTTAATCTCAAGGTCTCGTCGATGATTATCCATATAACTCTTCTGTCGACTCTGAGCTGCCTTGATATGCTGCTAAATGGTTTTTACCTTCTCCACCATTTCCTCGACTGTTTATGGTCCAAGCAACATACGTTCACCGACCTCATCCCATCATGTCAGTGATCTGAACCTTTTCCCATACAGGGCTTCATATGGTTCCATTTGGATGCTCGAGTGGAAACTGTTATTATAAGAGAACTCAACCAGAGGAAGATGTTGATCCCATCCTCCATTAAAGTCCATTGAGCATGCTCTCAACATGTCCTCAAGTGTTAGGATAGTCCGCTCGTATTAGCCATCAGTTTGAAGATGATAGGCCGTACTGAAGTTCAGTTCAGTATTCATAGCATGTTGAAGACTCTTCCAAAACATAGTGGTGAATATTGGATCTCGGTCAGACATAATAGATAGTGGAAGTCCATGCAGCCTTACCACTTCCCTGATATATATCTGTGCCAGTTGATCTAATGAGAAATCTTCTCGAATAGCAATGAAGTGTGCAGTCTTTGTAAGATGATCCACAACAACCGAGATTGCATTGTTGCCTTTGGATGTCCTTGGAAGTCTGGTGACAAATTCCATGGTGATGTCCTCCCATTTCCATTCTGGTATGGGAAATGGTATCATCATCCCCTTATACTTCTACCTCTATGCCTTCACATGCTGGAACACCAGGCACTTTGATGTATATTCAGCAATCTCCTTCTTCATATTATCCCACCAAATTTTTTCTTGGATATCTCGATACATCTTTGTGCTCCCTAGGTGAATAGAGAAATTTGAACTATGTGCATCATCCAAAAGTTTCTTCTTCAGCTCCGGATGTGATGGAACACATAGTATTTTTCCAAACCGCACAATTCCTTCTTCATTAACATTAAAATCTAAGGATATC
Organism: Viscum album; assembly: GCA_963277665.1. Lineage (NCBI taxonomy): Eukaryota > Viridiplantae > Streptophyta > Magnoliopsida > Santalales > Viscaceae > Viscum > Viscum album. The sequence continues at coordinate 1,717,789,436 of OY728136.1, read as the reverse complement.
TCTTTTTTGATAGCTTCCACTTTTTCCTGAATTCCCACATCATTGTTTTGAGCATCCTTTAACCTTTATAAAAAATATGGTTGAGAAATATATTGTGAAAGGATTGATGATTTCCCCTTCTTTATGATTCCCATTTCCATCTTCATCAAGTCTAAGAAGATTGTATCCTTCTCAATTCTCATCATTGATAGAATAGTTGGGTTCTTTCTATTTAGGGAATCTCCCACCTTGTTCGCTTTCCTGGGGTGGTAATGAATTGAACAGTCATAATCCTTGATGAGATTTATCCGTATTCTCTGGCGCATATTACGCTCTTTTTGTGTGAATATATATTTAAGACTCGTGTGGTCTATATATGTCTCACATTTCTCTCCATATAGATCATGCCGCCAGATTTTCAAGGCAAAGATCACCGCCACCAACTTCAGATCATGTGTTGGATAGTTTCACTCATGGATTTTCAACTTCCTTGAGGCATAGGATATCACATTGTCATTCTGCATCAGCACATAGCCTAAGAACTTCTTTGAAGCATCACTAAATACCACAAAACTTTCCCCACTTATGGGTAAAGTGATCACGGGCGCAGTGTTAAGCCTCTTTTTCAACTCATTGAAGCATTCATTGCATTCATCACTCCAAGAAAACTTTACTCCCTTTTGAGTAAGCTTGGTAAGAGGGTTGCACAATCGTGAGAAATTTCTCACAAATTATCGATAATATCCAGCTAACCCCAAGAAGATACGGATATCTGTTACTGATGATGGCCTCGGCCATCCCTCAATTGCTTCTATTTTGGAAGGGTCTATAGATATCTCATTTATTGTGATGATATGACCCAAGAATGAGACCTCCTTCAACCAGAACTCACACTTTCTATACTTGGAATAGAGATTCTCCTTGTGCAAAGTCTCTAGTATAGTTTTTAAATTCTCCTCATGATCCTCCTTGGTTATGGAGTATATTAGAATATAATCTATAAAGACTACCACAAATTTCTCATGGTAATCTCTAAAGTCTCTATTCATCAATTCCATGAATATTTTTGGAGCATTGGTGAGTCCGAAAGGAATTACCATGAATATATACTTCCTGTATCTTGTACGAAAATCAGTCTTGGGGACATCTTCCTTCTTTACCCTTACATGATAATATCCTGACCGAAAATCCTCCTTGGAGAAGTATTGTGCTCCACACAGCTGATCAAAAAAGTCATCGATTCTTGGGAGAGGATACTTGTTCTTTATCGTGATTTTGTTAAGTTCACGATAATCAATGCAAAGCTGTATTGACCCATACTTCTTCTTGATTAAGGGGACTGGTGCACACAATTGGGAAGCACTTGGGCGTATAAACCTTTTATCCTGATTCTCCAGTAGTTGTTTCTTCAGCTCTTCAAGCTCAAAAAAGCCATTCTATATCGAGTCTTGAATATTGGTAATTCCCCGGGTATAAGTTCAATTGAGAACTCAACATCTCTTCTAGGAGGAAGACCAGGAAGTTCCTCGGGAAACACTTCAGGGAATTCCCTCACAATATGCATTTCATCAAGGATGGTTTCTTCCTTGGACTCAATCATCTGAGCTAGATACGCATGCTCATAAGGTAGTAATATTGATGATTGATATGATGGATCTAAAGAGGATTCATCTTCCTCCTTACACTTGTAATGAATCGGGGGTCAATTCTCCATATGGATTGTGATTTCCCTCTCCCGACAATTTATGTTGGCTCTATATAAGGAAATCCAATCCATTCCAAGAATTGCATCAAATTCCACTAGAGGGAGTTCAACGAGGTTCTCCGGGAAATTCAATCCACAGATTATAATAGGGGAGGACTTATACTCAACGGATGAAATGATTTTCCCATTTTCCGTACTCACCGACATCTTCACTTCCACGATTTTTGGTGGTGTTGGGATTGTTCTACTAAACATTAAAGATATAAAATAATACATAGAACCTGAATCAAAAAGTATGTTCACTATTCTTGAATGAATAACTAGCATACCTATCACCAATTCATTGTCGGGGTTCACTTCGGCAGAAGTGATGGAAAAAGCTCTTCCTTTCTACCTTGGAGGTTGTTGGTTGTCTCTGAAAACCCTTGGATTAGGGAACTGATTGGAAAAATGACCTGGTTCATTGAATTTGTAGCATTGAACAACGTATTGAGGTTTGAATGGAGTGTTCCTCTCCTCTGTTGCAGCCGAGGTTCTTTCTTGCCTAAAGTTAACAGCTAGGTTCCTTTCTCTTCCACACTTGAAGCATTTTCTCGTCCCATTAAGTCAATTTCCAGGGTGCTTCCTTCCGCACTTTTGGAGAGTGGGGTAATGAATCTTCTTAGCACTGTTGGATTTATCCATGGGACCACCTGCATTGAATTCCACCTTATTCTTCTTGCCCACATGATACCCCTGTGATTCCTCGATCTCTATTTCTACCTTGAGGGCACATCAGGCAATTTCTTCATAGCGGTCGAAATCACGGATCGCTAATGCTTTCCACAATCTAGGCTTCAGCCCACCAATTAAGTGGTCAACATTGCATTAGGGGGCAAGTACAAGGCCAGAAGCGTATCGTGCAAGCCTTGCGAAGTTGTCCTCGTATGCTCCAACAGATTCTTCAACTTTTTTTTCTTTATGAAAAGGAAGTCCATTTCCATCTTAAGCCGGAGGGTGCGCGGAAAATATTTATCGAAAAACATCTTTCGAAAATCCTTCCATTCCAACGCCTCGATATCCTCCTCAGGCTTCTTATTTTTTATCAACGTCCACCATTGATCAGCTTCACCCTCCATACGATAAGCCTCCAGGAGAACCTTCTCTTGTTCAGAAAATTGGAGGATGGAGAATATCTTTTCAATAGAGTTGATCTATTGTTCAGCGATTGTGGGATCAGATGATCCACTAAAAGTAGGAGGCCTTTGTCTAATGAAGCTCTCGATATCGACTTTTTCTTTCTTATGGGGGGTTGAACGTTCCTCTTGACCCGTGTTTTTATTAAAAACTTGATTTAGCTGGGAGAGAAGCGTGAAAAAGTTCGCGATTCCCACTCCCATTGGATTGGGAATCTCATTAGTATAGGCATCACACTGATCTTCACAACGGTTGTTAGCCCGAGTCCTCCTATTACCGGCCATTAGCTAGAATAAAAGGAACGTTAGGGGTAACACATAAAGGGTAATCCAAATAAAAAAGTTGATTACTTATAAATAAACTTTTATTTCCTTACTCATGAGTCTATAGGCTTCAATCTAGGCATCTCATGATCTACTTACTAACATATATTCATAGGAGAATTTTTTTAAATTCCCTTAATAAGGGTTCATACTATGCTTTTGAATTTATCAAAACATATCCCCCGAGAGTGTCATAATCGAGAGTGCAGCAAGGCCCGTTGTCGTGCACTAGTTCCCGTTCGAGTCTAGCTTAAAGCGGTGTTTTCAGGTTTAACCCCTAGGATACATCTGTGCCAGAGCCGCTTCTACCTGCTCGTATCTAGACAGGGATGTATTTGTTTGATAAACCACTTACTCAATACTTACCAAAAATTAGGGATGTTTTTATTATACTTAGTCTTATCTCTATAGCTTTACTAGGGTTTTCTAATCCTAATCCCAAAAATAACTAAACCTATCCTCTGATACCAACTCTAAAAAACCTTCTTTTATAACAAAATTAAACATGATTTATTAAATAAAACTTCACTTGATACAACAAAGAAGATCAAGAGGTTTAGTGACATTGTGGCTTAGGATCATTACATAAAATCTTAAAACATGAAATACAACATTGAAAACATCCATTACATGACCACTACATTCCCTCATACTTAGCATTTCATGGGATAACCTGAGGACATGCATAAGAAAAGGGTGAGCTATAAAGCCCAGTAAGGGAGTACACATGGAATAACATGAGGAGTACAATACATGTTATACAATAGTCATATCAATAGATCATAAAATAAACATGAACATAAAGGCATGATAACACATGATAATCATAACATTGAAATGTGGCAACAATACTAATCATTGAATTAGCATGAGCCGAGGCTCGTTGCACATGGAGAATGAGTAAATCCTTATTGAACATAAAGCACGAGTAAACCCTCATTGCACTTGAATTATCATGATTCAACACTCATTTCACATGACGTATCATGATACTATACTTTACCCAATGCATTAGAGTGCTATAAGGGCGCACCCTTCTTAAACATTTCATTTCATGCATAAGTGTGCCACATGGATCATAAAACATGGATTCGTTAAACATAATCATTTATTCCATGATAAATTAATGTAAAATTAATACATTAAAATTTATAATCAATAAGTAAATGTGCATAAAGTTGAATACCCTTGATGGAGAAATGGGCATGGTATTCACTACACAATGGTATTGGCTAGGGAAAATCGGTGCAATTTCGGCAGCATAACGGTGTGATGTAAGAATTCATAAAAAAAAGTTGATGAGAGAGAAAGGGGTTACTCATCATATATACATGTAATGGATATTAATGAGGTCATATAGATACATTTCCCAAAAAATTTAATGGAATTTAGGTTCACGATACAAGAACACTGCTTGAATGTAAAAAAGAGAGAGAAGTTTCTTTCGGAATTTCAGCATAGTAACGGGTGTACATGGGTGGAATTTAATGAGAGATAAATGGGTATCCCATCATAAAAACAATAAGAGTGCAGTATGGGGGAGGTGATAAACCATACCCCAACATTAATTATTGAAATTAAAATGGCAATACAACTTAAAGAAAATTGACAAAAATGAGTATGGAAGAAAAAACCCTTATTTGGAAGTGTGCTTCCAAAGACTGGAGAGAGGCTTGTGAGAGGCTTCTTAGGAGCTTGGGGAACATTGGGAGGATTATAGAGAGAGGTGGGAAGAGGTTGGACGAACTCCAAAGGTTTTTAGTGAGGAGGAAGTGGGTGCTTGGGTGGGTTTATATAGGAAAGGTGAGGGAATTCATTATTATTTAGGTTTGGGACCCTTTATATTAAATTAATCCAAACCACAAACCAACCCTTGGTTTTTTCCCAGGGTTTTTGGTAAATGGACGAGGAAAACAGCATTTTATAAGGGAAAAGTCCTAAATTCTTAAAATAATAAGGTTTCTAATGTAGAGGTGATTCACACTCCCATGGAAATTAATTTAAAAAGAAATGGTGTTTCATAAGTCTTGAGGGGTCCATTAATGTTTTGAAAAGTAAGTCAAACAAACCCAAAATCACATTATTTTAATGGTAGAACATATATTGGCCGAACATAAAGATTATAGTATCTTATTACATCACTATTGGGTCATTATGATGTCATAAAACACATTATATATTTAAACGGTATTTAATTCTTACCCAAAAATTTGATTGTCTCAGAAAATTATGAAAAATTCATAGTTGGATAATTTCAACATCCTGATTCTAGAAATAACATTAATTTTATCTAATGAATTTTCTAAATATAATAATTTTCACTTTTAAATAAAAACTGACATTTATCGAAAATTCACGAGTTTTGACAGAAATGGAATTCAAACCTTAATAAAAATTATAATTGCACTCATAAAATTATAAGATCATTAATATTTAATAAAAAATAATTTAGTAATAATATTATTATTTTCTTATAATATTACTTAATTCAAAAATACCTTAATTTAAAAAAATAGATTTCTTAATTAAATAATAACTAAAAACACCATTTGTACTATAACAAATATTTACAATGTATCAATAATGACTAGAAATTATATTCATTATTATATAAAAAAATAATGTACTTGAACATAGTACTACATATTTGTTACATAAACCCTTAAAACAGCCGCATAAGACCTAAGGGTAAGGTGTGCGATGGTGACAGACACTTGGGTTGGCTCGAATAACATCGCTCGAGTGGTAATTTCAATCAACTTCCAATTTTCCCGTAGACGGTCACATTAGAGATTGACAAGATGGAGCTCAGATTGGGATTTGTCAAGAGCGAAGCCCAAAGATGCCACCGCCTTTCCGAGCTCCGACAAATGGGCTTCATATGGGTAAATTATACTAGATTAGTTCATCACATCCTTTTTCTGAGTAAATTTGGATTTAGTAAAGCCCTATATTTATACTAATCATGTGATCACTGATCAATGACTATATTAGCAACGGTCAAAATTCTTATCATAAAACCAAAGAAATTTACATTATATATAAACATAAAGAGAAATTTAATTAGATCAAGAGGGATTTCCATTAATGAATCTTTGGGTCATTAAAATGGATAGGGAGATAAAGATATATTCAATGTTTCTAATCATGGGATTCCAATCCTTAGATGATATACATTCTGATAGGTTTCTAATCATGTATACATTAATTTAGTTTTATATACTTCCTTTATCATTTTTTTGAAAATTATATCCTTTATTTGTAACGGTTCATTATTTTTTTACATTATTTATAAAATTTTCTTTAATGTTATTAATCTTATTTATATGAGTTACTTTTTATTCAATGAAATATTATATAATTTTTTATGTTGTATAAACCTTCTTCTTAATTGGATGTTATAATGTATAACATAACATAAATTGTTCAATTATCTTTCTTAATAAAAATGGGTTGGGAAAATTGTATTTTTAAGACATTATAAACTATAATTCAGCAACTCTTGTAGTAATTTTCAAACATTGACAATCTCATAGATATTAGGTTGTGTATACTTCCTAGTTATATAACATGATTTCAAGGGGTCTGTGAATACTTTTAGAAGGCACACTATCAAAAGGATATTATTCTATAATAGTCACTGTGATAAGATATGTTTTTTAATACCAAAAGTTAGTTTTTATATAAATTTTGAGAGTTCTCCATATCTTTATAATCATGTATTCTTTTGTCTTATTAAATTTACTAGATCATCATATAGATTCATAAGATCTATCTCTTCCACCATATTCCATGTGATTATCAATTCATCTAAGAGTTATTTATGAGGAATTCATAGAAAAATGTATATAATACATTTATTTCTAAACATATATGTGTTTTTATACATGAACCTACATCCAAGGTATATCATGGACTCTAATTTCTTCCTTTATCATCATGGAAAATATAAAAACTATTTCATGGTTATATCATGGGAGACTCTAGATGCTAAAATGATATTCTTCCAAATTTAACTCACTTCATATCGTCTTCATGAATATATTCCTCCAAGTTATATTATCCATTTTATATCTAACATATCGTATAAGAAATAAATTAAACATTCTTGAACATATAATCCCTCATAAGAGTATAATATCAATAATGATAAAAAAAGATTTAAATTAGGCATAAAAGAAAACATAACATTCAATATCCTATGAATATCAATATTTATGACTTATTCACAATAAAACTTGATTAAATAGTGTAATCAATTATTATAAATAATTTCAACAAAAAATCATAGGTCATGCCTGAAATTTATCTTTATTATAGACATTAAAATATTAACATGTGTTCTATCCACTATATAACATAATCTCTTTTATTCACTAAAAGTGATTTTTCCTCGTTATTTTCCACCATATAATTAATGGGTAACAACAATTAATCATCCTCTTATTATTATAAAATCATGATGTTGGACATCTCCTTTTAAGAAATATATCATGAGAACGTCCCATTTGCCTCCAAGATTGATGGCCTTCATGAGATTAATGATGAATTTATTATCAATTAATCTTAAATTATGTATTCATTAATTTAGATAAATTAATTAATTGTTTCTCGGATTAGTCTCTAAATGATAATGGGGACATATCCATTAATTTCCATCACATTATTCCACAAATAAAAGGGGATGATGTATTTACCAATCTTGAAAATATTATCTTCATGATTTTATTGAGAAAATTTCATCAAAATATCAATGAGATGAAGTTATACTCATATCAACTTTATCTTATCCATTCCCAAAATTTCAAAACATATATAGGTGTTTAGTATTTTTCTAGACTCCCAATTAAAAAATTTCCTTCCAAACTCTACTTGTTGTGATAGATAATGAGATATAAAATCTTCTTCAATTTCTTATCTTTAGAGAGATATTTCGTTGAACAATATTTGAGAATTATTCACTAAATTGGAACATAGGGTCCTATAATAACTTATTTTATGATAAAAAATCAATCAAAAAAATTCATACACTAACATTTTTTATATTGATTCCTTAAATAGAATATAAATTCGGGGTTGTTTGGAAATTGGTAAGTATTTTTATATTGAATCTCCTCCCTTCCTTCCCCATCGTCTCCTCAAAGATTATATGGGGCCTATATAGTCCCAAATTCCTAAATTTCCAATTCTTATTCTCAGAAAAATATTCTCTATAATTTTCAAAATTATCACCCGCCAACTTTTCTTCCTTTTTATCTTTACCTAATTTTTATTTCTTTTCATTATCATCCTTTTTTCATTCTAAATTTTGTTTCTTTTCTTCCATATAATTCCCAATATAATGTATTTCAATCATCACCATCACTATGGGATTCTTCTCTATGTTACCTGAATGTGTACTAGATAACCATTTTGATAATATTGAAGATATTTTCCCACATATAACTTATGTTTTTAGAGACATGTTCATTGATTCATCAAGTAATTATCTTAACCTATCATCTACTTGTCTATCTATTGAAAAATGGAATTAATCATTCCCTTGAGAGATTTTTTCGAAGGTCAAATTCATGGGTTTTGATGTAATTTATACATAGGATTATCGGAATGGGTTCTAATGGGTGGATATGGTTAGAATAGCCATAGGGATTATGGTTAGGGTAGATATATAGGCATAGATTGGTTTTAGATTAATTTTTCTACCTTTTTATTGGCACTAACAAGTATTTGTGATTAAATTTTATTGAATAAACATGTATTCATTAGAATTATTTGGGAATTTATTGAGTGGTAAGCTATATCTTAAATAACTATAATATAGTTGTTGATTTTATTCCAAACTTGCCCTGAACTAATCGTATACATGTGTCCCTACACATATCTCAAAATATTATAAAATTGGAACGTGTGTTTGAGATTATGAATACTATGGTGGAGTTGGATCGACCAAAATTTTGAATGTATCAAAATTAAATGGAAAATAATTCTACTTTTGTAGCTTTAAGGCCCGTTGTATGTAGGAGTGTTTCAATTTTAATGTGTGATTTGAATCCTCAAAATAAGGAGTGGTATGGGTATTTAAGTGGAGTTTGGAATACAATATTAATATTTTTTGAAACATTAAATATGAATTTTTAAATGTGGGAGAAGGGTAAGGGTTAGTTTTAGAGACTTTCAGTCGGTTATAGAGTAGTTAATGCCACCAACAATTTTTCTATAGTGCCATAGACAACCTGGTGGGGGGAAATGGATACCTGGTGCCCCCAAGGTGATTTTTATTGAGGTAGAGAACCTTAAATTTACATGGGTATGTTCTATTATATTTTTTTGAAGTATTTTATACCCTAAAATTTAATGTATCAATCTTATACACACCACCCTCCCTCTCATCTCCCCTTGGGCGGATATCCTTCATTTAGTGTAATAATCAAGTGTTGTCACTTTTAATGGGACTCTAATGTTAGTTTTAAAACATTAGTTTCCAATTTTTTTTTATTTAAATCACTATCATGGAGTGATATAGTATATTTAGAAAATTTTCCCAACATTAGTTCATTTTTAAATGTTTTTAGTTTCTTCAAATTTAGGACAATCCAATAGCCAATTTTTAATGTGTATGAATTTTTTGGTATGGGGTAGATGGTCCATTGCATCTATCCATTAGTCTTACCATTTTTATTAGTGGGATATTGTGCTAATAAAGCTACCCATTCCATAATTTGACCTAGTTTTAATAAATTGTTATAAATTATGTTTACTCGTATTAAATAAAACATTTTATCACTATATGAATTTTTTTTAATGATCCATAGTGAGAGCCTAGGTAAATGTATTAAAATTGAGATGGGATTGAATAGTGGGAGAATTTAGTTATAAAATATATTAAAAAATGTCAAAGGGGGAAATTATATTCAAATGGATGTAATGATACATGTGAATTAATTCAATGGTTTTGAAATGGTATTTCCCAACCATCAATATTATTAATTAAATTGGATCTTGAATTGAATAAAAATTTGGTAAATCAAAAGTGTCCATTTTTTAAAATGGGATTTGGGTTTTTAAAATAAAAAAATCAAGATTATAAAGTTTGTAATTTTTTGGAAAGTAAAAATTGTAATTTAATTATGAAATTAATAAGGTTTTAGTGAATGTCTTGGATTTTTTTTGATAATGAGTTGGGGAGTTGTTTTTGATTAGTGGTTTCAATAATCAGCATAGTATTATTGATGAGAAGAATATTATTAAATTAATGAATGTTGAAATGATTAAGGGAATTTTGTACCTTTGGAGGATTCCTAGGGAACAATACAAACCTAGACTTATGTGGATTTCTATGAGGGAGCCTTGGATTTCACTAGGGGACTCATAATAATGTCATAGTCTGATGAAAACCTTGGATTCATTGAGTGATAATGTTGTGGAATGAATTGACCATGACATTGTATTATATTATATTCATTAGTTTTAATGACTTAGGGTTTCCCACTTGGATTCAAGAAATTTATATATTATTTAATTCCACATATTAATTCTGCGTATTCTTCTAAGGTATCATGGTGAATGTCATGGGATGAACACCCCAAATGTATCTTTGTTGTTTTGAGTGGAATTAATCATGTTTAAACTTATTATTCCCACAATTCCATTCATATTAATGTCATGGTATATTACTTGAGTTCATACTATTAGTTTAGATTACCAGAATTTCAAGTGTCACCCATATATTAGATTACCAATGGAATTTTTTGCATAGAAATTCTGGGTGAAGCCCTATGGGTTCCCTTATGTTTTATGAACATTATATTCTTAGTGGTATACAATAGGATAAATTATGTTATGATGTGTATAATTATCATAAAATCTTTTATGATGACCAAATTAAGTGTAAAACTATGTCGGTTGTCACTACTGAGAATGATCATTAATGGTTGTTTACCAATTTTTTTTAAATTAATAACTATGAAATTATTTATCTATAACATTTCTACATGAACTCATTAATGGAATGATTTTTTTCAGGATGATGTTGATGGTAGCCTAATTTTTTTACTCATATATTCATAGGACACTATGACAAATGGGTACCTATGAAAAAGATTATTTGTTTGTAGGTATAGTTTGTGTGAAAGGCCCAAAGTATTTTATTGTGCTTAAATGGTGTGGAGTTTGGACATCTGGTCCTGAAATACTTAGGAATGGTCAAGGGATGAGTTTTATTTCATTTTTTACTTTTTTATGTAATATAAGAATGGGGTATCAACAATGAAATTTATAGAGTTATTCATTTTAGTAGTATTTGATACTATAGTTACTTTTGGAAATTTCGATGTTTTATCTACAATGGTAATTTGAGATGGTTTAAATATTTCATATTATTTTTCACCTATTTTAACTATGATATAAATGTATAGTGTCCCCCCAATTATACCTTATACCTAGACTAATAATTGGAAGCCTATTATGTATGAAGATGATTAAATTAGGCCATTTAGTGCACCAGACTAGGGTACTAGTTCTGTGGCTCTTAGGGTAGGGCATTATAGTATCCTTAAGTGTTTTGTTTTGATCATCATAAATCCATATTATTAGTGAGCCTATTTTACATTTTCAAATGTTGGGATTGTTATATATCTCATCAAGAATGTATCATGAAACATATATTGTTTTTTATTAAACCTTTATTAGCTAAAGCATTGATCCTATCAGGATAGATTAAATTTAATCCACATATATTTTTTTCATTTGAATCCAGACATCAATATCATGATGTGTGAATTTTCTTAATAGAATCATTATTTGTCCCCATATTTAAAATTTATATCCTACATCCCATAAGATAAAATTCTGAATCTAATTTGATAGCTTCAATACCCTCATTTTTAGAAAGCATTTATCCAAGAATTTGAACCTCCAGATTTCATGAGTCATGATTATAACATTAAATTGAATTTTTAACCAATATTTAAACCAATATTTGATTAATAATTCCTTCAAATATATGGAATTTAAGGTTTATAAATTATATATGGTAACCCATCAATGGTTCGTAAAATTTAGTACATAAAAAATAAATCACTTATCAGTTATTGATCTTCATATTATTGGTCTGTATTGGGAAAATATTGATTAATTACTTCAAGTTAAATAAGATGAATATTATTTTATATTATTTATCATCAAGGGTATAATATAAACTTATTTATCTTAAGATTGTACTCTAATATTTCTATTGAAAATAAACTTTTATACTGAATAGATAAAATCTAACTTATAAACCAATTATCATAAAAAATAATTCAAAGACACCCATGCTAGTAAAATAGAAATCAATGATAAAATATAGGACAAATAATATTTTGTTTAATAGATACATATATTTTTCTCAACTTCTTACAACATTCCAAGAATACGGTTCCAAAATCTAAATAAGATTAGAGAAATTGTTACATCACATTAGATATCATTGTTTATAAATTACATATTCTCAAATTTTTTACAGAACCATGATGTAAAAGAATAATTAACATCTAAATTTGGTGCTATGAGGAAGATATATGGGCCTTAAGAGGTTGTGATTTTTAATTTTTGAACTGTAAATCTATAAATTCAAAGGATTCACAAAATGTCCAGTATTTAAAGGGTTAAATATAAATAATGTCTAGAAAGATAGTGATCAATTTAAATGGATTATTTTTTATAAAATATTAGTATACAATTTATTTATGACATAGTTGAATCAATTTGTTAAAATATTGATATAAAATTATATACTTATTTATAGCCAATACAAATTCTTCTATCTAATTAAATCTAAATATATATTTCAAACAAAAAAGTTAAAATTTTTACATAATTCACAATATTATAAGAAAAATCAATTCAAACCAATGATAATAGTTTAATTATCTTAGTCACATCTGTAATCCTCCCTAAAAATTAATATTTTTTAGATATATATTAATAAATAGAGTTAATAAATAATTTAAAAATAGATTCTAAATTTAATAAAAAATATTCAAGAACAAAATTGATAAACAAAATATGCACTTATCATATCACTCTTTTATCTTTACTCCTTATGCATTAAACCACTTTTAATCAGAAATTCATATCTTTATCATCTTAATAAGTGTGTTAATGAAAAAAAAATGGCAATAAAAATAATGACTAAATTGTTATTTAAAGTAAAATCAAGTTAATGGAAGAATTAATAATTCAAAAATATGGTATTTTGGAAGAAACACATGCACAAAACAACTGAAATGAACTAATGGAATATATAAAAAGATATGAGAATCTCTAAATCAACCGTGGGAAATCATATTTTTATAAAACTAACCAAAAATTACATAGAAAATGAAAAATCATTGTGTTGGGGATTTTTCTAAGAGTAAATATCAATCTATTTGATAATGAAACTATAAAATCATATTTTAATCATATATTTCTTCTTCAATTGTATTTATCTATAATTGTGTTGGAGTACATCTCCCTATTTCAAGTACATATATTTATAGCCCTAAAAATTTCATAAATCAAATAACAAAATGTTTAATTATTCAAATCAATCTCATGATCTTTAAAATGTAATATGTAGAAGTATGAAGATATAATTCCAGTCATGGCCTTATGAGTAAAATATATTGGATAGATCCCAGAATGGTTTATAAAAATTCCGTTGAATATATGTGACAATATATAAAATTTATTATCCCTCAATGTAATGATCCCTATGAAAGAGGATTCAATTACCTATTGGAAATGGATTTGTTATTTAATAATGGGTATAGATATGATCTGCCTATTTCAATCACTTATATTCTCCACTATGTTTATCAATGCCTATATAATTATTTTAGGTACAAAATATATATTATTTCAAATGTGCCTCTAATTAAACTCTAATTTTTTTAATTCTAACCAATAATGTATTAAAAGAATTACTCAAGGATATTTATAATGATTAAAATATGAAAACATCTTAATGAAGTGACTATAAAATTGAAATATCTAAATGATGTTTTTTTTGTCAGAAGCAACTGACTACCATGTGTAATTGATATAAGTGGATAATTAAATACATTATAGTCAGTTTGACTTTGTAATGCTACTACATATGTCACATTAAAAAAAGATAGTGAAATATTATTGTTAGGAGAATCATTCCAAGGATATATAATAACTCCACATCCCCATCATGGCTTGTCCATATCGTAATGTAGTGTCTAATCTAGATGATGCTACTAGATGTCCCCCTATTATGTCATATCATAAAATATGATTTGATATATGTCATGAATATAATTATTTATGTCTAAAATAGATATAAAGAAAAAATATTTTTCAAACATAAATCATTCTTTGGGATCTCATATCTATATATGGTATATAACCCAACAACTTTGTAATAAAATAATTATAAATTTCAAGTAATAAAAATGAAAAATTCATATTGTCTAAAGTAGTTTAATTAATATAATTTAAATTCCACTCCAATCTATGGTACCTGATTATTTTTTTGTGTATATGTTTGTAAATTTAAATTTTTATAAAAATTTATATATATATTTATATATCAATAATAATAATATTAATTATATAAACATGTGCATGTTTGTTCCCACACACACATTCAAATTATTCGCATATGTCAAGATTCAATTTCCATACTTGTAGTTTGTATTGTTATAATAAACATGAGGGTGAGGGTTTACATATCAAACTTTTAAATTTTATTTTCATATAAAATGAAAAAAATATAAGGCTTTGGTAGGAGGGGATAGTAGATCCAAGGCATGGTGGGGGTGTGGTGAGGCTTGGTTGTCTGGGTTGGGAATGAGGGGTAGACGATCCATGGATGGGTGTGGGATTGAGGGTAGGGTAAGTATCAATAAAAAAAATTCTAACAATGAAATAAATAAATATAATATGAATAATAATATTATATAATAATAATAATAATATTATTATTATTTTTTACACCCTTATAGGGATTGCAATAAATACAATGAAAAGTTTAAATTAGGAACTGTAAATAACCCTAAAATATTCGAACCTATGATCTCACTAAGGCCTTATGAGACATTTACACTGAGTTTTACCCTATGGGAAGTAGTGATAATAATAGATAAAAAATTTAAAAAATAATAAAATATTTGAAAAAATAATAAACCATAACTAAACATGAAAAGGTATAACTGAAAATCCATCGCTATGTATTTTAATATTATTATTTATAACCGTAAAAATTATTTAATGAAACAAATATATATCCTATTTTTCAATAACCATAATTAATTAATTTTGGGTGGTTTAAACTACAAATCAATTTTTAAAAATCTACAGATAAATGGTTTTTTGGATGCAACGTATCATAGTAAGGTTCATTGAAAATTTTTTTTTCCTCCAACTCTTTACCAATATAAAAATAATATAATGGTTAATGAAAATGAATTATTATATAGATAACATAGAAACCAATACATCAAAGATATGGAAGGATCATGACAGGTGGTATAATTTGATGAAAATGGTAGGATCCTTATATCCTTAACGGTTAAATAGAACTATCCTCTAAGGCATCAGTAGATATATTTTTATCCTTTGAAGTGATCTAATGAATTTACACCTTATCTATATATTATTTAAACAATTAATGTTTAATCTTATTATGGTAATTATTGACTAGTTTGAATGTTTAAGTTATATGAATTTTGAGTATATGAATTAAAAATTACAATTATAGATGTATATTCCTTATTGAATTTTGACTTCTAGTTTATGGTTATGTTTAGGGTTTATATGTATAAAATTTATTATTCATGGTACACATTCAGGTATTCTAGTTATATATAAGCATATAGTAAAGGAGATGGAGTGTCTCTCTCTCAACATCGGAGAGCATCTCCCTCATGGTTTTCAAGGGGATTGCTTCTACAATACCACCTCTTCCTGGTGGCCTCCACCAATCAAAAATCATGAGGATGAGATTTTTAGTCATTTTTCTCTTTTCGTTGATTTTTCCAGGAGGTGTGGAAATATCGTTTCTGATCTCGGTGAAGATGCATTGATGGTGGCTGATGGCAACGATACCTTGAAGATGGTGGAAGGTGACACCTTGATGGTGGCTGATGGCGACGATACCTTAAAGGTGGAGGCGGGTGATGATGATTTGGTGGCGGCGGATGGTGCTGTGATAGTGGTGGAGGCTGTGAGAAATAGGGTCTTTAGGCAAAACCCAGGGGTTGACTCCAAGGTAAGGCCGATTACAGGCATTGCGCTATGTGGAAACTAGAGATCCTATTTGGCTTCAATCTATGATCGATTTGTGGGAGACGAGGTTGTGCGGCTAGCATTCATTCAGTGATGGAACAGGCAGCGATCTCATTTTCAATGGCGGCTTCGATCTTCCTCATGGTGGACGGCGGGGAGACTGTGGATCTGCGGTGTTATCGATGGGGTGCTGGCCGGAGGGCTTCGAAGGTGTTGGGATCCTGGTGGTGTTGGGACAACATTCAAGGGTGATTAGCGATGGTGTCGAATCACATGACGATGATGATGGTGGGATGAGTGCTGGGTGATGACGGTTTCCATTCGGCGGATTGCATTCTGGTATGGCGGTCGTGTAGGTGTCTCAGTGATCAGCACTGATAGTTGGCAGGATGATCACCCGATGAGACTTCCGGTGAGTAGATCTCGAGGATTCAAGGAAAGACGACGTCATGGAACTGTTTATGGTGTCCGGTGTTATGAGGTTTGGGATTCCAGCGGGGTTCTAGATCCATTGTGTGCGTGTATTGGAGTTTGGGACCCATGAGATTTGGTCCATTTTTCGACGCGTCATCGATCTTGGGTCTGGTGGTGGCGTCGGACTGGAAGCTCTGACAAGGGGATGAAATCCCTGAGGCGGGATCGAGTCAGTGACAGCATCCTTGCTGGGTTGTAGGTGCAGGTGACGAAGATGATGGGGACGGCCTCGTTGAGGAGTGATTGGCGGGGATATCGGGTATTGAGTTTGCATGACATGGCGTGTTTGGCAGGCATATTTGGACCATGGAATGAAGATCGCTGTCTTTACATGGGGAGTCAACTTGGGGATAAGGGTGTCGGCAATCACATGGGGTGTCGACATTGGACAGTCGGTGTGGAAATCATGCCGCTGGTGGATTATTTTTGGGCCTTATTTGGATTTCAGATCTACCTTAAATTCAGATGTTAATGGATGTGGGGTAGGGGGCTTTGGGCCTTTGTATTACAGGTTATGTTGTAGGTCTATGGGATTTTTGGTGTTTTTGAGTGGCTTTTCTGTCTTATTTCTGTTTTGGAAGTGCGTCTTGTGCTGCATGAATCTTGTGTTTCGTTGCAGTTATATTTTCTTAAATAATTTTATGACTGAGCTCTCTTGAGTCCTGAACATTCATAGTATAAGCATATAGTAAATCATTTTCAATCATAATATATAATTTAAAATTATAAAAATTGAGTAAGAAGAATGATTGTACATTTCAAAGTAAAAAAACACAATGTTGTCAATGTTTATGGTATGTTAATGTTCTTAGAGTTATATATGGACACTACATAAAATTATGAACATTTTCATAATGGATTGAGAATCAAAATTTCACTATAAAATATATAGGAAAATCTATATTGTTTCTAATATGACAAGAAATTGGCCTCCCCCTTAGTAGTATACTACTCTTGTTAAGAATTATAATAGATTCCCCACTTCTTATAGTGAAATATTTGAAATCTATAATATGAACCAATATGTATATGAATATAAAATTAATTTAATGATTTGATACACTTAATCAACATATTGTTTCTAAGATATGTAATTCTATGAAAAAATTATAATATTATATTCACATATATACCCAATGTTTTATATGTTTCTATAATCATAGTATATTGTTCTATAAAACCATAGATGTTTACCATTATTTCTCATATGTGGCTCATGGTACACTGTTATATCAAATTTTTTCCATTGATGATAAATATTAACATTCAATTTGATGCTTTTTCTTTTATTTTTTTCATTACCCCATTATATGTTACTAATAGTTTCTATCCATTATTTAATACCCTAATCTAGTTGTTGTCAATTTTTTAATAGGGTTATTCTCATAGTTTTAAAATGACTCAAAGACTATTCTTGTGATACAAAGATTACGAATATCTTTGAAACCCTAATAATAAACTCTATAGTATCAGTTGTCATGTGATTATTTCATTGAATCATTTTGGAATTATAAATTCAAATTTTACTTCTATATTCACATTATATTGTCATACACATCATTATTTTCAATATTTATTCCATATACCCAATCATTAAATATTCACTTTTACCAATAATATGTAGTAAAGAAGTTATTATAAATACTTAAAATAAAAATTCAACCAAATTAAATATTTATAAGAATACATATAATATTAGATAAAAAACATAATGCCCTTTTTTATTAACTTATCATACAATTTAATATGCACATTAAATGAGATATTCACAAATAAATATCAACAATAAGAATTAGGATGTGACTATATATTTCCTTCAATATTTAAATCATTAATAACCACTTCATAATTAAATAATATTAATAATATACATTGATATTTCATAAATTGTGCTTATATACATTCTAGTAATCAACTCCAAGAATAAAAGTATCCTTAAAATGGAGAATGATAGTGTTATAGGGGAATTATTCTCATCTTGTATAGAAAATATGCATAAAACAATTGGATTAATTTAAAAATGTAAAAATAGAAACACATAGTATAAATTCCCAAAACCTATAATAGTGAATTATATTTGATTTATAAACATAATTTATTTAGGAATCATATTTTCAATTGTGTATATGATTTAAATCATAATTTTTATAATAAAAAATCCATCATCTATAAAGAAACCCTTCAACACATCATCTAAATCACCATAAAATTACATAATTACATTATGTTTTTACACTATATTATATATCTTATTTATTTTATATATTTAAGAATGTTGGTAATGTTTTTTCAATATGAAGATGATGAATTATAGTTTTTTTCAGACTTTTTTATTTGACACTCACATTCAAGATATAATTTATTTTAATGGTTTTTAAAGTATTATCGGCAATTACATGGAATTCACTACATAGTGTCATGATATCTATCACTACCCCCGTAATCTCAATGTTACCCCTCCTAGGATGATATTGAGATTAGTGAGGTAATGATTCCTAAATCCTACCTCTATTTTGCTATAGGTTGGCAAAAGGCATCGAGGTTACGTCATACACCTAGATGGGAGTAATTTCACTCCAGGATATGAGAAACAATAGAGATAAGAAAGAAAAAACCACCAAAAACTCCCAATCATACAATTAATAAAGAGAAATTCCAATATATGATATATATATATATATGTAAGGATATATAATAGAAACAACTATAATATATATAAAAATTCTTTATCAATGACCATGTAGCTCTAACAAAGCCTAAAAAATATTTTGATCTTGGAATTTTCAGCATGATCACTATCTAGCCCTCATTGAGCTTAAAAATAGTTTTATATATATCGTGTGAGAATGACATGTAAACATAGTATGATCCTCCATGTATCCTCTCATGAAATATTTAAATGAAACATAAAAAATCATAGTGAGTAAAATAATGAAACCAACTCATCACTTAAATAGGATTAATATTATTTTTTATCTTATTTGTGGCTATCTATAAAAATATATCATAGAAAAGGGATCATATAATGTAATAACAAAAGTGGGAACCATAATTACACTCCCCAATATTGTTTCGCTGTGCCCCAACTTTGTATGCCATATGTTATATCTACCCAGAAGACACCCCGAAGATACCTGGGATAAAGTAGGACAACCTAAAGAGACATATACTAAATCATGAACTCCATTAATCACATCATCTCATCTTCCAAACCATATATCTATATATTAACTGAGTAGTTTCCCAGAGCCACTGCATCTCATACATTGTGTACTATATTTCAATCCATCAAAGTCCATACATAAAAGATTTATAATAATCCAAAGGATACTATATGAAAAGGTACATGTTTATGGAAATAACATCAATCCATTACATCCCTCTTTCCACATATATCAATAAATATTAACACAAAAAACACTAGTAGTTTATATAACCATGATAAGAGAGTGGGATTGTAGTGTGTATTTAGCCATCCATTCATCACCATCATTGACATTGGGGAAAACACATTCCTATAGTAAACTGGGTGTTAGTAGAGTTACCTAAATGGGAGGGGTAGTATATGAAATTTAAACCAAATACATGACACATATAAATATCACAACCACATTGTGGTAGAATAATTATCCCCAAACTCATCATCAGTTAACATCACACAGGACTCTCAGCTACCACTACTACGGAATGGGTATTAAAAGAATAAATGCATCAAGAACAACAGTAATTAATTAATTTTTCACAGTGCATTTTTATTATTTTTCATGTTTAAAAATTAACATTTTTTATCTATGAGTTGATGGAATTTTTTTTATTTTCCTATATTATCAAGTATGTCATCATGATAAAGAAGCATCATGAACCAAACCCATTTTTTTAATTCATTCATGATTTCAAAATCATCTAGGAACTCGAGGGCTCAGCCTAAGCTACCACATAAAATATGAACACATAGTGCATGGTATTAAAATATCTCTCATATGTTGCAACAAATAATAAATATATCAACTTACACATGACCATTAAATATGTTGGTTTATTATCAAAAAATCTTCCAAAATTTCTGCAAAACAACAACAGGCAAGACTAACATTAACTATTTTTATCAGTCCCTATTTTATCCCCAACACCAATATACGTAATATGATATTTTATATCCCATTTCAGAACCATCATCATAACCAGCACCTCATTCCAAAATTATATCATTGGTAAAACCCGCCAATTATCATAATTTTATTAGGAACCTCAAGCCATCATCACTGCCTCGGGTACCCCCAAACATATCATCACTATAATTAAGAAATTTGTTCCATAGCATCAGGATTACCAACCCAGTATTCCAACTATAAATTTCTATCATTTAACAATATCAACATTTAAATTTATATTATTCCTCCCATGGATTCAAGTAGTCTATTGGAAAAATAATAATGAAATCCATCCTTAATTAAAGAATGTCACACATTCTCAACTATAAATGAATTATTTATGTAACAATTAATTATCTCTAACTGTATTTAATAAATAAATAACTCAAAAATTAATCCCTTCATATCTAGACCTAAAATTATTGTAGCTAAATATTATTTATTTAATATTGGGTTCTTCCCTAAGCTTTTCTATCATATCAATTATAATTATTTTAATAGCCACATTTTATTGTAATAATATAATTACTAGATTTAAGTTGTTATATACTTTACAAGAATATCAAACATTCGTATAAACTATAATGATAGATATAACAATATGTTATGAATCTTAATGGAAATAAAAATATATCAAAAATCATGGGATCTCCCATGAAAAATATTTCATTCATTAATATTAAATTTTTTTAAATTTCATAATACATATGATTCCAAAAAACTAATTATACTATAACATGTGAAAATCCCCACCAAGCATGAATAATATTCTACACATGAAATTATAATCTTTTAAAAAAATAAGAATAACACATGTGATATTCACATTTTAAATTGTTCTAATATCATGAATTATAAACATAATTATAATTGACATTATTTATGTAGATTAGAACTATAACATGCTATCATTTTGAATTTCTCAAATAATAATTTAGAAAAAATAATGTAATTATCACTTTCTCTCTCTTGGATAATTATAGAATAATTATCATTATTCTACAACATTCAAGTTCTTATTTTATCTTTCTTCCATCGGTATCTCATGTAATTAAATAATTGTGTTTACTAAATGTCATAAACCATTCAAAACCATTATTAAAATTTATATAAATAATATTTATTTCAAAATGATTTTTTTGGAAATTAAGATAACATTATTTATTCATATAATTAAATACTATCTATAATTATATTATGTAATTCAAACAATAATCTATAGTACGCAATATTCTGTTTAAAGAGAGAAATGTATATAACACATGAAAAAAAGTATCAAAATAATAAATTTTCTACAACATGAAATATAAATAACTCTCACCTAAATATTTCAGTATTATTTTAAGAATTAGAAAAATTATATCTTTTAGTAATTTTTGAATTATCTATTTTCCATATTCACAAGTATTCATTTCATATCCAAACATTTAAATCTAACAATTAGCACACAAATCTCCATCATGAGATTATTTCTCAAATTATTATCTGGATAAGGATAATCATATCTATTCAACAAAATAATCTAATGCCAGATAATTTCACACTTGTATGGGAAAATAAAAATAAGCTACAGATCCCCTACCTAGTATTTCATTTCCAATGTAAATTGCAGCACCTAGGAGGATATATGAGATAGTGATTTTTTTATCTTGGAAGACAATGTTTTTGGTATGAGGAAGAATCCCATGTCAAATAAAAAATAATTTAAAACTCCATAGTATGAATTGATATCTTCTATAATCCATAGATGCAGGGAGGAACTCCAATGTGATAAATAGACTCATTTTAACATTCATAAATATCTTTATTTGGATACTCCATCAAACTATATATTTTATTTCACATTTAATTTTCCCAAATGTTTTCTTTGTCAGTAATTTTTTGAGGGTCAATCAAAATCATCCAAAATTTTTTTTAAATTATTTGAATGAGTAAAAATAAAAAAAAACTACTTAATTATCATTTAAATATCATTAATTACACATAAAAACATGATATATGAGGTTTGAGATGGAAAAAATGATTTTTTATACAAATATCATTACCTATATGTAGGAGGTGTGCACTATAACATCCTATTTCCTGGATCTAGTATGTTTTTATTTTTTTTTCTATGTTCCCATATAGATTAAAAAATATTTTATGTGATTTTTCTATGTATAATGAATACTGTAGAATAGGTAAACACCTTTTACCATAATTACATGTCGTGTACTTGGTGCCGGTTGTGTGTAATGCACTGGGAGATCATGTCATGAATGAGATTATCACGCTATGAGCTGGTACACACCGTATTCTTGTAATAAAAAACGTGAAGGTTTTAAATATAAGATTTTTAACCAGAGGTGATGGGTTTTTTAGTGTAACTTATCCAGCATTGACTACACGATGTGACCAAGGGTTACACATCATGGCCTGGCCCGTGTACAATTTTAAAACGCATGATCTAATGTTTTAATTTGTTGCTACTATCATCTTTTTGAATCTCTCTACCCTAGACTATCCCTAAAATGTTTTTTGAGGTATCTAACCTTCTGTATCAATCCGATCAGAATTGGATCTTCATAGCATTGTGGTGAATCTCACTGGGAAAGTCTTCTCTCTGATTCTTCCTAGTGATTGATCATTGTAGTGACCTAACCTTGTGTTATCAGATTTTTTGATTCATAATAGTTGATCCTTGTCATCTTCTTCTAGATATATTGTGAGATATTGTCTCTAAGGTCATTCCTCAGTTATTTTTGGTGATGCATACATTTTTTCTTGAGGTACGTTGGCTGTTGTCCATCTTCCAACCCCTTGTCTTCTATTTCCAATCAATACTTTAAGGTAAGGGTTTGATTCAAGGGCCTCTGTTGAGCGTTTTGTAGGATGTTTTACTTATTTATTCTATTGTGTGAGTGTGAGACCCAAACATTGAGGAAGGTGGTTCAATCTCAAGCCTATGATAATGATCAAAATTATTATTACTTTATAAATTAATTTATGAAATTGGCATGATTGTTTGTGTGTGTTAAAAAAGGGTTTTGAAATAATTTTTTCCCCTAGATTTTAATAAATGGTTTGTGAAATGGTTTTTAAATAATTGAAATGGGTTTGTGAATAAGAGAGAATACGTAAACTTTGGTACATAGGTGTAAGGTTTAGCTTGATACCATCATCCATTACATTGTGATTATCAAAGGGGTTTGCCTTGGGGTATTCCTCTATTTCCTAGGACTACTATTCTAGAGGATTGGTATTAATATTTTGGGGGATTTACTCGTGGGGTATTCCACTATATACTAAGACTTTTTTTCTAGGATTAGTTTTGTGCACTTGATTATTATGATACATGTAGTCTGATTCCTATAGATATAGTACATCTTGGTGTTGTGATACCTACACATTTGTATTTTATTTCTTGGATTACTAAGACAGCCTTGATATTCTTGTTTGTGCTTGTGGAAAATGACATCGAAAATGTGCATTGAAACTGACATTCTTTCTTTTTCTTAGAACTATGAAAAAGGGAATGTTTACCATGTTTTCAATAAAATTTCATTATTGATTATAATTCCTTGATTTATATTTTTAATAAGAATACATGAATTTTCATACAGAAAAATTCTACGCAAGACTTTTGTGGGATCGTACTCAGACTATAATATTAAACCATGAGCACCACTTTAGTGGTTTGTAGTCATTTTTCTAACATCTGGTTCATGGAAAGTTAAGGTGTCATAGTGAGGCAATGAGGTTTGTGTCAGCTGGGATGCATAGCTGGTGGTGAGATGTTTGGAGTTCTTCCATGTCATCATTGGAGTAGCTTTTTGGTTTTTTTGTCCCTTGAAGTTAGAGTTGTCTTTTGGAGTTTTAGTTGTTATTAATTTTTTTTTTCACTGTTTTCATACAATTATGTCATATATATTTTTCTAATCTTTCATCATTACTTATATTCTCTATATATGTATACTATACGGTTGTTCAGGTTGGGTGAAATCATTCTCTTGGTTTGTTATTTGATGCCTGAGTTCTTGTCGCTAGCCCGTGGGGATAGGGAACACCCTTCGAGTATGTGATGGATCGGGTTGGGTGTTAGGTTTAAGGGAATCCTAGGTTGGTTCATTACAGTTTGGTATCAAAGGAAGTATGTCCTCAAGAATCATTGCTTGGGATGTCTATTAGAATGGAGATAGGATTTTTAGGACATGAGTGGTATGTTTCGATAAGTTCATGGCTAGATGTTGTTGTAATGAGACTCAAGTTACCATTATATGTTGGGATATGTGTCTCTAGTGTTAGTTTTTTCTTTTAAAAATATCAGTTTTTTCTTATGGGATTTCTGTTTTGAACTAAAATTTTCTCATTTTCTAATCATTCATATGTTTTGATGTGCAGTGGTATGCCTCTAAATCATCTTCTATAGGTTCCTAATGAAGGTGAAGTTGATGTTACTCATGGAAATCCACTTATAGATCAAAATATCAAACAGAATATCATATGGGAAATCTATGATATTGATCAAGATGTGCCACAAGTTCAGAACATAGTGGTTGAAGTACAACTAAGAGCTAGAGGAGAAAGATATTGGTCACGAGAGTTCATACATGAGAATAGACCATCCATTAAAGAGATTATTGAACCTCGAGAGGCATAATATTGGATGGATAAGATCGATCAAATATTTGTATTCCTGGAGACACCTGAGAATATCAGGGTGAATTGCGTAATTTTCTAACTCGAGGGATTCAGAAACCATTGGTGGGAATCTATTTTCCATGCAGACAGACATGTCGGCTTGAATTGGAAGGATTTCATAACCATGTTCATTCATTAGTTTTATCTAGAGTCTCTAATTTTAGAATAATCATTGGAGTTACTATCATGGGAGTAGGGAGAGCATTCAGTGTCAGCCTACACCAATTAGTTTTCTAAGCTTTGTTGGGTTAATAATGTTTCCTTGTGACTTTTCCATTCATATATGTTTTGAAAATCACAAAAACATTATTTTAAGCCAAATTTTATTTCCCCTAATGATTATCTTAATAAGGAAAATTTTCCCTATCCAAGGAAATTTTTTACTTACCTTTGTTTTTGTTTTTAATTTTATAGTCTCTATAAATATAACACTTTTTATTCCTAAATAATAAATTTGGTTTCACATCTATAAAATCAGAATCAAATAATTCCTTAGATATAGTATATTCTCTGAAATTTAGGTTATGAATTATTTGATATTCAGGTTCCAAATTCTCTAAAATTCAGGTTCAGAATTCAATGAAATTCCATGTCCGAATTGCTCAGAATTCAGACTCCTAATTCCTCAAAATTCAGACTCCTAATTACTCATAATCAGACTCTGAATTACTCAAAATTTAGACTCTGAATTCCTCAGAATTCAGACTCTAAATTCCTCAGAATTCAGACTCTAAATTCCTCAAAATATAGACTCTGAATTCCTCAAAATTCTGATGTTGAATTCCTCAGAATTCAGATTCCGAATTCTTGGGATTTTAAACTCCAAAATCTATAGAATTTAGTTTTCGAACTCTTTTGAATATAGAATCTCAATATCCATATCTTATAGATTCCAAATGATTATTTAGTTAGATTCAAAATTATATTTTTCCTTAGACACTAAAAAATAAATTTGGATAAGCATAATCACTTTCTATATACTTGTTATGAAATGATTTCGTATATTATATTTATAAATTACCATTGTGTGAGAGAAATGAGTATAGATCCCTTCGAGATTCAAGAAAAAATGTGTCCATTGGATGGGGGAGATGACCATTGGAGAAGTTCCAATAAATAAGAGCTCATTTGAATGAGCTGAAGAAGATACACTGGTTGATGACTCTAGAGATTTCATGATTTTGAATTGATTTCTAGATTTAGAGACTCCCATGGTTTGTGCATACTAAACATCAGGTTCAGTCTTTCTTCGTGCGACTTAGATTTTTGTTGAGTACATTCAAAGACTTCTAGGGATAGAAAGACAGAGGTCCCGAATACCTTATTGTTTGATGACTTCCATGGATAGAGAGAGAGGTTTCGACTAACTTAATGTCTGAGGTCTTGTGCGGATAACAAGATAGATTCTAATATTCATATCGAGGTCTTACCATGGTGTGGGTAAGACTTACATTCTTGAAAGTATAAATCAAGGGACCTTTATCCAAGGTTGTTGGATACCTTACTCTTTGGGTTAAAAGATTTAATACTTTTTACTTGTTTTATTTCAAGTTTATTTCCCCTTCATTTGGATAAAAAAGGAATGTATAACCTTCTAATACATAATTCTACTTTTGAATACTCTGATAAGAAAGATTCTATATGCCTTAAGATAGAATATTTTCCTTGTAAACATTCATTCTGTTTTTTTTGGAAAAATATTTCCAGAAACTAGTATGTTTTTTAAGATGAACTAAAATAGGTCTTGTGAATTTACCTTGTTTGAAATTTTTTGACTTTGTTTTCCTTAAGGTTAAATATTATTTTTTTTAAATTTAATTTCACCACCTCTTGTAATTGAGCATCTACATTCATATTTCAATCCTACAATTGGTATTAGTGGATGTATCTGAAATACTTATATTCACATATAATTTTTATTTCTCAATTTTTCATTGTTCTAAATATTTATTTGATTAGGAATTTTTGTCATTGATTACAGAACATTTAATATTAACATGTTTTTTGGAAAGATATATTTTTTAAATGGAAGGAATTAATGTTGGCTCAATTGATAATCAAAATCTTACAAGACCACCTATATTTGATGGGAATAATTATGAATATTAGAGTGATCATATGATGACTTTTTTAATTAATACTTGAGTAGACATCTTTTTTATGATTAATGGAGATTAAAAAATTTCAGAGAAGGAAGTAAAAACATTCACCAATCAAGAAAATTCAGAATATCAATTAAACTAAAAGGTAAGTAATAATTTTTTGGGTTTCATGACCATAAATAAATATAGTTAGATTTCTTCTTGTGAAGCTAAAAATTGTATCTGGAATAAATTAAAAGGTACACATTTTTGTACATCTAATGTGATAGAGACTAGAAGATCTATTCATATAGAAGAATATAACAGTTTTCTATTTACTTATGGAGAAACAGTATGCAAGGTGAGGAAAAGTTTTATGAAAATTGTTAATAGTCTACAATCTATGGGTGAGAAATTAATAGATAATGATTCTCTTGTGGAAAAGATTAAATATATCATGCCTAATGATTGTGAATCTAAGAGAACAACAATTAATGATAATAGGAAAGTCTCACAAATTGCTCTTTGATGATCTTTTTTGTAACTCATATTTAAAATGAGACAAGAATGAAAATATATTATGATATGAATAAGAAGAAAATGTTAATAGAACAGAAACTCTTACTACTACTAAATCCATGACTATTGAAAGGGTTACACGATCCAAGATGAATAAAGTAACTCTTTTATCTGAATCTAGTGAAATTGAACATTCGAAGAATGATATATATAATATTTCATGTAGGATGAAAAATATATTTGGTAAGAATGATTTTTGGTATATATTTAATAGGAAAGTATGAAAAGACAAGAAAGACTCATATGTCACTTATTATGAATGGAAAAGAGCAGGGAATATATGGTCAGATTGGCTTATGATTATGAAATGATAGAAAGGGAAACCATTCTTAGAGGAATAGAAAGAATTATTAAAAGGCTAAAGATAAGAATTTTTTGAAATCCAATGAAAACTGGAGTTCCCATGGTCGTGACTCTTTTGATGAATCCTCAGTATATGAGTCTTCATTTTAAAATAATCATCATCTACATTCCATGTTACCCATTGAAAGTTATTGTCTAATGGAAATGGTACACAATGTTAAATCTATCACTAATGTATCTTAGAATGCAAATTATACGGATGATAAATACTTTTAATTTTTAGATGGTGAATCTTTCTCATCAGAATATAATATATTACCTTCTTATAAAGAAGTGTCTAGATTTTCTAAACTTATTGGGAAGGAAAATTCTAAACTAAATAAAAATATTGATAAGACAAATTCTATAATTTCTATTTTAAGAAAAGAAGTCTCAGATCATTATAAATATGTTGATAAAGTTTTTTTTATTTTTAATTTATTTCTAAAAACCTTGACGAAGTAAATTCTGAAAAGGATAAACTTTTTAGGGATCATTAAAATATAATTTCTACGAAAAATATTTTAGAGGCTAACACTAGTTTTAAAACTAATTTTTTTAAGGATAAAAATGTGGTTACTAAAATAAATTCCAAAATAGTTTCCTTGGGGATGTTTTTTTCAAACATTACTTCTTTTAGGGAAATCTTTGACAAGATTTATTCCCAAATTCTACCTATATGGAATCATTTTGGTTTTGGTTTTACCCATTCTTAATCAGTTTTTAGTAATAACTATTTTGTTCCTCAATGTCCTCCATTTTGAACTAAATGTTAATGTGGTGAACATTGGGTAAAAATTTATTCTTTAAATAAAAAATAGTCTTTAGGTTTTCATAAATGTTATTTTTTGATGAAAATGTGGATACCTAAAATCTTTTTTTCTGAGATTTTTGGATCCAAGAAAGTTTGGGTTTTGAAAGTCTGACACTCTTATTTTAAGAAAAATAAAGAAATTACCAATAGAAATACATGGTACATTGATAGTAGATCTTCCTGGCATATGACTGGAAATAATAACTTATTTGAAAAGATTATCAAGAAAGATAGATGAAATGTTACTTTTAGAGATAATGCTTAGGGATAAACTATTTGTATAGGTAACATTATTTCTCTTTGAAAAACATTGATTTCAGATGTATTATTTGTTAAAGGTCATAATCATAACCTTATTAGTATATTTTAATTACGTGATGAAGGTTACCTTGTGAATTTTATGAATGATAAATTCTTAGTACACAATTCCAAGGAGGAGTTTTTTCTTTCTGCCCGTAGGCAAGAGAATGTATACACACTAAACCAAGATGACCTTAGGAGCCAATATCTATCCTGTCTTAGTTCAATTGAAGATCAATCTTGGTTATTGTATAGAATGTTAGGACACTGTAACCATAGGAACCTATGAAAACTCTCAATGAAAATACAAGGTAAGGATATACTGGAGCTTTCATTTTATTCTTCAAAAGTTTGTGATCCTTGTCAATTTGGTAGGATACATAAATAATGTTTTATGTAAATTGGTAATGTCTCAACTTCTAACGCATTACAGTTAGTTCATATGGATCATTTTGGCCCAACACAAACTGTAATAATTGGAGTCAAATATTACGTATTTGTCTTAGTTATTGAATACACTATATTAACATGGGCATATTTTCTAACAAAGAAATTTGAAGTTTTTTCTTATTTAAAAACTATTAGATCCCAAGATAAAAATGAGAAAAACCTTCCATTAATAACTATTTATAATGATCATGGGGGATAATTTCATAATCCAGATTTTGAAAATTTTTTGTTGTACAAAATTTATTACACATAACTTCTCAGCTCTTAGAACTCCTCAGTAGAATGGAGTTGTTGAAAGAAGAATTCAAATTTTTTAATAGATAACAAGAACCATGTTGAGTGAATAATCTATAGTAAACACTTTGGGGATGAAGTTGTAAGTACTGATTTTTGTACTATAAATAGAGTTTTCATTAGACCTTTTCTTAACAAAACCGCTTATAAATTGTGGACTGGTAGAAAATGTAGACATTACTACTTCAAATTATTTAGTTGTAAAGTGTTCATTCTAAATACTAAAGATAATTTACATAAGTTCAGACTCAACTCTGATGAAGGAATTTTATTAGACTACTCCAAAACTTTTAAGGATTATTGGGTTTCCAATAAAAACACTTCTATTGTTGAAGAAATAATGAATGATAAATTTGATGAAACTAATCATTTTCCTTCTAAACAAAACAAACATACATCGTCTGATGTGTTTTAAAAAACGATTTTTCAACCTTTTATATATTATCCATCTAATAAGGAAAATGTTCAAGAAAATATTTTTGAAGAATTTACCCAAAAATAATTCATATCATATGTTGAAGAACAGGTTTTACAAAACCCAAATCATTTGTTTCTTAAGAATCATCCCAGTGATAGAATCATTGGTGATGAAAACCATACTTTGAGGACTATAAGTTCCTTCAGAAGTAAAATATAACATCTAGAATTTCATTACCAATTAGAACCAAAAATCACGGGTGCATCTTTAGGTGATGATGATCGGATTAAATCCATGAAAGATGAGCAAAATGAATTCAAAATGAATAAAGTCTGGACCTTGGTTGAATTTTCTAAGGAGAATTTTGTTATTGGATTAAAATGGGACATTAGAAATAAGTTTGATGAAAATGGAATTAATATGAGAAATAAAGTTAGATTAGTTGTTAAAGGCTATAATCAACAAGAAGTAATAGACTATGAAGAAACATTTTCCCTAGTAGCTAGACATGAATCTATTCATATTGTACTTTTTTTTTGTTGTATTCGTTAATTTTAAACATTTTAAAATGGATGTAAAATGTTATTTCTCTAATTGATATGTTCAATAATAAGTTTAGGCTAAAAACCTCTTGGTTTTAAAGACACAAAAAATTCTGAACATGTTCTCATACTTTCCAAATATTTATATGGGCTTAAACAAGCCCCTATAGCCTGTAATGGTAGACTTAATGATTTTTGTTACCAAACAATTATGTTAAGGGAAATTCTAATCCACCTCTTTTTATAAATAAATATAATAAAAATGTTTTGATTGTTCAAATTTATGTTGATGAAATTATATTTGGTTTAACATAGAAATCTTTAATGAATTCTTTTGCGAATCTAATAAAATCTGAGCTTGAAATGAGTATGATGTCTGAGTTAACATTTTTCCTAGGTTTTCAAATTTATCAAAAACCAGAGATAACATATATTTGACAACATAAGTATATTAAACATATTTTTAAAAATTATGGATTTGACAATACTAAAAGTATATGTACTCACATTGGTACCTCAAATTCTCTTAATTTTGATGAAGCTGGGAAACTAGTAGATCAAACATAATTTAGAGTTCTGATTGGAAGTTTACTATACATGACTACTAGTCATCTAGACATAACTTTTTCAGTATTCTTATGTGCAAGATATCAATCCAATCATTTGGAATCTCATTTAAAATCAGTGAAAAAAAATTTCTTTTTAACAGGAACCATGGATTGAGAACTTTTATATACTTATGGAAAATATTTTGTTTTAAATATATTTTAAAATTCTAATATTGGTGGATGTAAAATGGATAGAAAAATTAAATTCAAAATTTTTCATTTCATAGGAGGTTAATTAGTTTCTTGGTCATGCGAAAAGAAACATTCAGTATCACATTCCACTACTAATGGTGAATATGTTGCTGCTGGAAATTGTAGTAATCATGTGTTGTGGATGCAACACACACTCGCATATTATGGCATGAGATTTACCAAAACACAGATATTGTGTGGTAACACTTGTGCCATTATCCTAAGTATAAACCATTCACATCACTCTCATGAAAAACACATAGATATTAGGAATCACAGTCTTAGGGATTATGCACAAAAAGGAGATATTATTCTTTAATTTATCATAACACAAGATCAACGTGCTAATATTTTAACAAAATCATTACCCTCTGATAGATTTAAAAACATTAAATAGATGTAAATAATTATTACTATAATGTAATCTTACACATTTTTATTGTTGTTGAAACCAATCTCATTACAGTAAGAAACTCATTTTCCTAGGGGGAGTATATTTTCTTGGTAATAAAATTTTGTTCATTGTAAAAAAAATTCATAATCAAATTATTTTGTTGTAAAAAAAATTCATAATCAATTTTTTTTCATAATCAAATTTTTTTGTAAGCCATGTTTTTTGTAATCTATGTTTTTCATAGACCAATTTTTTCATAATTTTTTTTCAGAATCTTATGTTCTTTGAAAAAAAATTTCCTTATTATTGATAATTTTCCAAGCAATCCAGAAGGTATTTTTCCCTATGTAAATTTTCATAATTATCTTTTTTATATGTTTGTATTTTCATTTTGTTTAAGAAAGTTTTTGGGATTAACTTTTCATTAAATCGAAATTTCTTCATAGAAACCTCAAAAGATTGAAACCACCCAAAATCCTTCATTGGAATTCATCTCAACTTTCTAATTCGATCAAGCATATTTTCACCATTGGATCAGTCAAGAAAGATGAAACATTACCTCAAATGCCTATATAAAGCCCCCTGATGTTTGTCCCAATTCATTTATCAATCCTTTTCATGCTGAAGTTCTGTTCCTTCACTTATAGTTCATCCTGAATATCCTGGTTTTCCTCAAATCCAAATGTCTTTTGAAGATTCTCCTTAGAAGTAAATGTCATCAGTTGAGGAAATTTCGGAGTGGAAGATATACAGATAAAAGATAGTATATCTGAAATTATTTTCTAAGTATTATTATCTTATCTTAAATAATATCATGTTAAATGGTTGAGAGAGATTATGTGTTTCCAAACTGAAGGTACATGGTCTGTTTTATCCAGAGTTGCTGGTAGAATTATATGAAAATGATAGATTGTTTAATGAAGGAGGGATAGAAATGTTTTCATTTAAGAGTAATGGAAAAACTTATTCCCTTTCTTAATGTAAGGCTTCAAACATAATTGAAATTCTGTATTAGGGTGAAGCTAAGTTCAGAACCCACAAATTAATGGATGTATCCGGATCATTTGATAAGGAAAAGGATTTAGAGGGCCTTTTCTTGAAATAAGTGAAGACTCAAAAGATTAATCATCTCTCTACAAATTTATGGATTTTTGAATTGTGGGATCAGGGTTTTATAATTCTGAGAAAAGGGGATACAGATACCCGGAAGTAAAGTGAAATCTATATTCTGTATTTTCTGGTACAACTCCAGAAGATTAACCTTGTGTAGTATATCCTTTTTACAATTTTAAATATCAATTATAGAACTATAAATTCTCAAATTATTATGTACCTGGAAATTCTCTCCAAGATTGCAGTTCTTTATCTTGAGCCGTTTAAAATCCCATGTAGCTATAAGCCATGGAATTTCATGATCATTTTTCTTAGTAAGGATACATTGAGAAAGATAAAGGTTGTCTTCTCTAATGAATCTGGTGAATTTTATGAGTTATCTGAAGAGGAAATAGAATCTTTATCAAAGAAACTGGAAGTGGATGAGAATTCCAAGATGGGTGGTAAGAAGAGAAAGGTGAAGGATTGAGAAAATAATGAAAAATATCTTATCGTTAAGGAAACTCAATCAGCACCACCTAATCCAAATAAGCAAAATACTTATCCGGATGAAGTGGTTTTCAAATTGAGAGAAGACAAAAAGAATAAGAAGGATGGGGATCCTAGTTATGGCTTGGACCCTACTAAAGTTAAATCCTAGAAGATTAAGGCTGGTGAGGATCTTGTGAATAAAGAAAA
Source organism: Viscum album (assembly GCA_963277665.1). Classification (NCBI taxonomy): domain Eukaryota; kingdom Viridiplantae; phylum Streptophyta; class Magnoliopsida; order Santalales; family Viscaceae; genus Viscum; species Viscum album. Next base: position 1,717,754,868 of record OY728136.1, on the reverse strand, counting down.
CGAAATTATTTAGAATAATAAGTTGTCTAAAGCTGAGATTGTTTCATCTCTTATGAAGGTTGTTGAGAACGCTTCTGTGCAGCTTTGCGTACTAGAGACTTTTCTTAATGAACTAGTACCCATAGAGATTTTGGGAAAAAAGATTGTGATTCTGGAACCTGGTGAAGAAGAACAAATTGTGCAAGAATAGGAAGTGGAAGGATAATAAGATGAATGAAGTGATGATATAGATGATATGATATGAAAAGTGGAGGAATATCATGTGAAGGAGAGTCCTTTTGAGAATCTATCATTCTAAACATCTAAAGTTGAATCTTCAAAACATTCTACCATAGGAAAAGAATAAGAGTTCCATGATGAAGTGAATAAACCATATAAATAAGAGAGTAGTAATCATGATTTCATTAAACTAGAGGATATTCTGGCATATTCCAAGAAATAAGATCTTGAGGAAGATAAAATAGTTCAAATATCAGATAGTGAACATGACAAACCAAATGCTACTAAGATAATTCTGAAAGATGATAAGGGAATATGGGTGTTCATTGATACACTAACGAAATCCATAGTATTAAAGAAATATGTTGGTTGTTTGTTGAAAGGAAAAGATGAAGAGATAGAAAAATAATCCCCATCAATAAAATAATATGATTCATTATCGACTTCTCTTGGACATGACATTATGGTACAATCTATGAAGAAGTTGTTTGATACCATTCCCTAGCTTCCAGTTGTAGACTCGAGGGGCCAAATGCTTCAGCAGTCATTTAATCAGAAATCAGATTCTGTTTCCATCCTTATGGATATGTTTGTCAGACATGAGGCCAATTTCAAATCCATTTACATCAGGTATGATGCTCCTAGGAAGTTATGTAAGGAAATCATGAAGTGGTCAAAGAAAAAAAATGAAGAGATGAGAATCCTTAAGGATTTTCAACATAGTGTGAAGAATGATTTTGACACTGAATATGGAAAGTTCAATGATCTTACTAAATTTTTTGGGGATAACTATATGTCAAAAAAACAACCTAGAAGGAAAAATTAAATGATCTGAATGGGAAGATTAATTTAGTTACTTTGAATTGGAAAAGGGAAAATTATCTTAGAATTGAGATCGAAGAAAAACTCAATAAGCAATAAGAAATTCTGAAGAATCCAAAAGAAACTCTTAAGGCACAGGAAGAAAAAATCAAAGCTCTTGAGAAGAAAAATGAGGATCAGTATCAGCTACTCATGTATTTTTAAGAATATCACAAAGAGCATATGAAGCTGAAAAACATTATGAAGAATTAAATTCTAAAAAAGAATGAATGATAATTTCTTCCCAATATGATGTTATATTGTATTTCCTTCATTGTAAAAACTTTCCATATAATAATGAAATTTTGGTTGATCATTATATGTTTTTTGTATAGTTCTAACATTTCATGTACTATATTTTTATCCATTCTCTTTATTCCTTTTTAAAAATCAGAAAGGGGAAAATTAATGATAAAATGAATACAAAGTAAAGATGAAAATTATCTAAGTAAACTGGACTCTATCTAAGGGGTATTTTACTCAATTAATATTTCCTTGTGCAATTTAAAGAAAAATATCCTTAAGGATGTAAGGAATATAATCCATAGGGATTTCAAAACCTAAGTGGGGTTAGTTGTATTCATCCTGATTCATATGTAAAGGGATATAATTTTACAGTTTACGTTTATAATGAAAATTCTATGTCCTTATATTTTTTTTGTTAGGATGTTTTTTCTTTCCACAATGATGGAGATTTTTTAGGTAATAAGGTTTACTTATGGTTTTTTCATTCCTCTATGTTTTGAAAATAAAAAACCCTTAATTTTAATGCAAATTATATTTCCCCTAAGGATTATCTTAATAAGGAGAATTTTCCTTCTCCATGGAAACTGTTTCCTCACCTATGTTATCATTGTTCATTTTATCGTCTCTCTAAATATGACTCCTTTTATTCCTAAATATTAAATTTGATTTCACATCTAAACCCTTATAATATTATAAATCCTTGGATATAGTGATTTATCTGAAATTCAGGTTCCAAATTATTTGAAATTCAGCTTCCAAATTCATTGAAATTTATGTTCGAAGTTCTCTGAAATTTAGGTTTTGAAATCACTGAAACTCGGGTTCTGAATTTTTCAGAATTCAGACTCCGAATTCCTTAAAATTCCTACTCCAAATTCCTCAGAAATCATATTCCTAATTCATGGGAATTTTAACTTCGTATACTATAGAATTTGGATTCTGAACTCTTTAAAAAACAAAATCCGAATATCCCTAACTTATATATTTTGAATGATTATTTGGTTAGATTCAAAATTCAATTTTCCTTAGACTGGGAAAAATTTATTTTGATAATCTTATTCATTTTCCATATACATGTCATGAAACGATGTCATACAATCTATTTCTAACTAACCATTTTTTTAGTGACACATGTATAGGTCCCTCCGAGATTTAAGGAAAAATATGACTATTGGAGGAGGGATCTGACTGTTGGAGAAGATCTTATAAATAGGAGGACATTTGAAAGCGCTTAAGAAGAGACACTGTTTGATCACTCTAGAGATTGTATGTTGTTGAAGTGATTTCTAGAGAGAGATACTCTCAAGATTTGTGCATAACGAACAACTCATTCTTCCTTTCTTTGTACGACTATGAATGTTTCTATGTACAGTCGAGGACTTCCGTGGATAAGAAATAAAGTTTTCGACTATCATAATGTTCTAGGACTTTCAGGGATATGAACATAAAGGTGTCGACTACATTAATATTTGAGCTATTTTAGGGATAGAAAGACAGATTCTGATATTCCTGTCAAGGGCTTACCCTAGTGTGGGTAAGACATAATTTCTTGAAAGTATAAATCAAGGTACCACTATCCATTACTGTTGGATACCCTACTCTTTGGGTTTAAGTAATTCATACTTGTTACAGGTTTTATGTCATGTTTATTTACCATGCATTTTGATAAAGGAATAATGTATAACCTTATTATAATTTCTTGTACTTTTTTATACCCTGATTAGTAAGATTCTATATTCTTTAAGGTAGAATATTTTCCTTGTAAACATTCTTTAATATTCATTTCCGGAACCATATTTCTAGAAACTAGTATGTTTTTTTTGAACTAAAATTGGTCTTATGAATTTACCTTGTTTAACTTTGTTAAACGTATTTTTCCTTATGATTAAATACAAATGTTTTTAAAATTTAAATTCTACCCCCTCTTGTAATTGAGCATCTACATTCTTATGTATATATTACATGCTTGTCATTTTTTCTCTAGATGTGGTATGGAATGACCACCTGAAGGCACAAAATTACCTGTAGGGTTTGAAATTTGGTATTAGGTTATAGGTGTTCATGTTGAAGCATTCTACCTTTGTAGAGATAGTGTACATAGCAATTATAGTAGAGATGAACATGGAATACAAGGTTATCTTTACCACCTATTCTACTCCAATAGGTGATAGCTTCAGTAGCGTATAGGGGAAGAACATGACGTATAAGGATGATGAGAGGAGTGGTGGTGGAGGGTCTCACCCACAAGCCTTCTCCGTGCCATGATTTGTTGCTAGAAGTGTTCCTATGACTTCGTACTAGTGCAAAAATGGGGATCACACCTGATGATATTGTCATATGCTCTTGAAGACATGTAATATTTGTGTACATGTTAGTCATCTACACCATTTCTATTAGGAAATGGATATTCCTTGTTATGGTCAGGGTTCGTCATCTCCAAAGGCCATTGTGGTGTAGTCAAAAGATTCAAAGACTACAGGGTTCTAGCCATATGCCTTAGTAGTGAATCATTTTCACATATTAGAAAAGTTTCCAATGGACGATGATGTAGTCCAGGTAATAGTGAGAGGTATTCCCTTCATTTCTTCTTTAGTATCCACTGAAATTTTCTATATTGGTGCCTCCAACTCATTTATATCTGTACGTTTTTTTAAATGCTTAAACTTCTAGTGGTACATATTCCTATTTATAATTGAGCTAGTGACACGTCTTGGTAAGAAGAAAGAGTGGGGGTTCTAGTGTCATTGTTAGTTCATGATAGATTCCTGGGAGTTGGTATTGGATTTTCACATCCTTGATCTAGATCAGTTTGACATCATCATCAGTATAGATTGGCTTGTCACTCATCAAGTTGAGGTTTATTGTTATCATCAGTGTGTTTCATTTCTTATTGTCGATAGGAGATCTCATTTGATTCAAGGAGAGTGGGACCTGAGGTCATGTCTTGCAGTACCGTCCTGCCTATAGCTCATGAATTTTTTGGATGCTGTTTTGTTTGAGAACATTAAAATTTCATCTGTAGAGGATCATCCTGTTGTGGTTTGAGAATTAACTAACATTTACCCAGATGACTTATCCAGTCCTCCTCCAGGGGGATAGGTAGATTTCATTATTGACATGGGGCCAGGAATGTATCCCATATTGATGTATTTTTTCTACATAGAACTAGCAGAGATAAAAAGACTCAAGATTCAGATGGAAGACATGTTAGAGAAGGGTTTTTGTTCTCCCATGTTTTCCCCTTAGGAATCCCATGTACACTTTTCCAAGAAATTGGATGGTTCACTACGGTTATGTGTAGACTATAAATTGGTAAACCGGGTAGGGGTTAAGAACTAATTTACTTTTCCACGTATAAGTGATTTTTTTAATAAGTTGAAGGGAGAAAAGTGGATTTAAAAGATCAACCTTTGGTCCGGTTATCATCAACTCAGAGTTTGGGAGTCTGATATACCGAAGATAGCCTTCAGTAGAAGGTATGAACATTATGAATATCTTTTGATTCCTTTAGGTATAACTAATCATCATGCAATTTATATGGCCTTGATGATTTAGATATTCTACCAATATCTTGAAAATTTTTTGTCGTTTTTAGTGATGATATTATGGTATATTCAATTTTCGATTGTGATCATGAGAACCATCCTAGTTTGGTTCAAGAGATTCTCAGAAATCCTTGTCTATATGGAATGCTTTCAAAAAGTAGTTTCTAGATTGGAGGAGTGAAATTCTTGGGGCACATAATTTCAATGTATGGATTATCAGATGATCCAGAGAAGGTAAAATCTATTTTATCATGAAAGGAACCACAAAATGTCTTTGAAATTTAAAGCTTCCTTGGTCTTTCTGGATACTACCAATGATTCGTTATGTATTTATACAAGATATAATCACCTATGAGTCCTCCTTCCAAGAAGGTGGTGAAATAATAATGGGATGAAAAATGCCAGTATTTCGTTAAAGAAATGAAATGACTTCTGACAACTACACCTATTCTGATCTTACTTGATCCTGATAATGGGTACGTGGTGTTCATTGATGCATTTGGAGTTGTTTTGGGCTTTATGCTAATGAATGATGATCATGTGGTAGCTTATGGATCTCATCAAATACAAATACATGAGAAGAACTACCCCACTCATGATTTAGAACATGCTGGGGTTATGCATGTGCTTAAATGTAGGTGGAACTATCTCTTTGAGGAGAAGTTCATAGTTTTCTGCAATCATAAGAATCTAAGCTACATATGTTCCTAGAAGGACTTGAATCTTAGAAAGAGATGATGGGTAGAATACTTTCAGAAATTTGACTTTGACATTGGCAACACTCTGGGGAAGTGAAAGGTAGTTGCAGGACTCTTAGAAGAAATGTATCATAAGAGGTTATTCTATAATCAATGGAATAGTAGAATATTATGGGTGTTTTCTCTCGGTTGCACTTGGATGCTCAGGAGGATGTTTCAGAGATGGTTTTGACCATTATCTATTTATCATCATATCTCCTAGAGTCTATCTTGCAAATTCAACATCAATATGATGATTTTTAGAATATTTTGGAAAACCATTGTTGTGGGGAGACAGTTCCTGGTTGGCCTCTTTCTTATGATTGGATACTTCACTTCAGAAAGCGAGTTATCATCCCAGCATCTGTGAGAAGTTCATATTTGTTTGATTGTCCCATATATTCCTAGGTTGTCCATTTATTCTCTACAGTGATGTATTATGACATGATAATATGATTTTGGTGGCCAGGTTTAAAACAAGACATTGTAAATTATGTGTCTCATTGTTACACCTAACAATGGATAATGGTAGAGCACTTGAATCCCTCTAGTTTTATTTATCCTCTTCAAGTGGTGGTTTAGAAGTGGGACATGGATTCCATGGATTTTTTTTGTTGGGATTCCATGAATTCCTATAAGTAAAATGTTATCTGGGTGGTTTTTGATCAATGGAAGAATTCTTCTCAATTCATTCTACTCAAAGACACCAATAAAGTTGAAGATCTGGGTGAGATGTATGTGTAGGAGATCATGAGGTTACATGGGAGTCCTTATTTCATTGTTTCAGATAGCGATCCGAGGATTAAATAAATGTTCTAGAAGAATTTTAAGAAGAAATGGTGACTATAGTCAATTTGAGAGTAGCTTACCATCCATAGAGAGATTCCAAATAGAGCATGTAATTCAGATCTTAGAGGGTATGCTTTATACTAGTGTGTTATTTTTTAAGTGAATTTTGGGATAGCAATCAAGGACTAGTTAAGTTTTTTTACTACAATATTTATGATAATGTTAATATTGAACACATTTTATATATGTATTTAAAATATTTAAACCCCCCAAATTCATCAATTTAAGTTTAATTACATTATTTTTGGATTTATGATATGTTTTGTGTTAAAATTGGAAGGTTTCCTAATTTTGGGAATTTAACCGATTTTATATGTTTTGGTAATTAGACCATATCTTTTATAATATAATCACAATTTCTATTATTATTATTTTTAGGAACTCTGGAAGTTAGGGCTATATTTTTGTCTGCTAGGGTATGATATAATTCGGCCATCAAGGGACCCAAAAAATGAATTAATGTAGAGAAAGATTCTGGGCGACCATGTGGACCCCACATCAGTTAATCTATCATAAATCGGTCATAATATCTCCAATTAAGTTGATTCAAATTGGAATGGGTATCCACGTCAGATATGAGTATCTATGTTTAATATAAGTGAGATTGAGATTCATTAAGTTTGATATTGGATGGGAAACATTGAATGAAGATTTTTGGCAATATCGTTGAGAAGTCATCCTTAATAAATATTTCATATATTTTTCTATAAATGACCAATTAATTTAAGACTTGGAGGACCAAAAGGAAATTTTATTTGTATAATTCTATAATAAGGTACCTTTGGGTGATTAGAGAAGGGGTGGCACCAACTAGGAGAAAACTTTCATAGGACATAATCGGCTGGACAATTTTTCTTCTTTTCTCTATCTTTATTTTATTTTTCATAGTTTTTTAATGCCTTCTCCTTCCTAATTCATCTCGATTACCCTTACCATGGTGGGGTAAACATCTGAGTGATCTGGTAAGGGTAGGTTTTCTATTTTTTAATGCTTTAGTTCATGCACTTTATTGAATAAAAATTCTATCGCTTTTCTGTAATGGTGTTCTCAATTTCATATAGCGGGTTTTATTATCAAGTGTGATCATATTTGATTTTTTATTCCATTATTGATTTTTTCATTGGTCAATGATCATTTTCTCCCTCCACTAGGTTTTTGTTTATATACGATGGAATAGACCAATTCTTAGGGGTGAAGTACTCAGCGATCGTCAGAACGTGTGGAAGTGGTGGTGAATGTTTTTGATTGCTTGGGATAAACAAGAACTGATGGGGTATTGCCAAATTCAATTGAGGATATTTACATAAATGCTCATGCATATGGAAGGAGAGTAGACCAAACTGAGATCTTGGTAAGGAATTCTCCCACTATCACCATCCGACCAAAGGAGTGAGAGGAAACGATCATGGAATCTCACTTTAAACAACATAACAGAAGAGGTTCAGAATAAAACAAAACAAGGATCGAATTATAATTAGGAAACCAACCCCGACATAATCACTCTTCTTATATCATAGTTTTTAATATTTTATTCAGTTAATATTTTTCATTTCTTTTTTTATTTTTTTTTCAAAACCAGTTCAATCTCTGAAACCACCCATATTTCCTCTAATTAAGTGACAAGCGTAATTTTAGTGCACTCCTCTCTGGAGACAATCTAGTTCAACCACATTACTACATTTTATGTTAGGTAATATTTGTTTTTTTCACACCCCATGATAGGCACATTTCAAAACCTGGCGCCATTGCCGGGGAGGTTTTGCCAGCAATCCATTTGTAAATACTTGACTTTTTTTAATTAAAAAAACAAAAAAAAATATTTTTTCATGATGTTCTCAAATGATATTTTCTTCATTTCATGGAACAATTATCCATGACCGAAAGAAACAATTACTGACTCACCTTGGTATATAGAGGATAGTGTTTCCCTCTTTTCTAAATTGATCAGGGGAGATTGAATCCAAATCAACGAGGATAAATTCAAGGATCACATTCAAGACCTTAAAGAAAACCTTAATTACCTAGTTTTGAAGGGATTTGATAGAGAATTAGTTGTACTCAAGGAGTATTTTCTATAATTTTTTCATGAAATGGTTGATGTGAAACAAGAATAAGAAGTTCAAAAAAAAAGATCAATTTCATGGACTTCGAGAAGAAATACTGGACATAGAGAGAAAAATGGAATGGCTAATTGAATACGTTCACACATCCCAAGAGAATACTGAACCTAAACTTGATCTGTTAGTAGAAGTAGATTTCCCTCTCATACATTATGTTGATGAACCTAGGGAGGCCATTATGGAATTAAAATAAGATCCATTTATCCCTTTTCAACCATTTTTGATGAAGATTGACGAAGAAGATGTTCCTTATAAAGTAAGTACGGGAGATCAAAAAGATCTGGATGAGTTCTGTAAAAAGTGTGAGGAACTACTTGATCCCCATGTTCCTAGTATTGTAGAAGATCTAACATCGTTTAAGGAAGAAAACAAAAATGTTGTAGAATTTAATGATAATATGGAGGAGCCTAACTACCTGCTTCCATCTGGTACCACTCTTCTCCAAGAGGGACTTCCAATTGAAGAAGCAATTGAATCCAAGAAAACTCAAGGTGATGATCTTTTCATGAACTCGTTGTCTTCTAATTTTATTGAAACTGAATTGAGTGTCAACTCCCCTTGATTTAAATTTTTAAACTCAAAAATCGCATGTATTGTCTTGGTGGACTAGGAAGAAAAGAAAGCTGTTCTTAAAGAGGAACATACCGAGCTTCTCGGACATGTTGATTATTTGTTAAAGGGAGTTCTAGAAGAGATACACATAGATTTTCTTGAGGAAAAAGAGACACAAGATTCATACATTGAAAGGGAATAATTTGATATTGAAACTTTCTGATTTAATTTTGTTCAAAAAGAATTATACTCTGACATTTCCCATGATTATTCAATTGATGTAGAATACCTTAAGAAATCACTAGACAATGAAGAAGAAGTTGTGAAATTGGAAACCATAAAAGATGAGGACTCATTATTTGTCTTACCCCCACCAAAAAGTTGTATCTTATAGTCCTAGTGGTGGATTTGGTGTACTATACTCATGTTTTCCTCAACAAAAATAATGAATTACAAGATGTAATGAAGAAGTTTTGTTGGTTCATCACAAAGAAACTCCACCCGCCATCAAATTGGGGATAACCAACTGAAACTGCCCATCTGGAGGCAGTCAAAACCCCAGGCCCACCTGGGGGATTAAACCAAGATCTATCATTCTTTTCTTATCCTTTTTCTATTTTCATTTATTTCAATAAATTTCTTATGTTTTCATTTGTTCATTTTTGTAGGTTTTTAACATGCAACACTAAGAAGATTAACTCAATACTGCACTTCCAATAAGTTAGGTTGTACCTATCCTTTAAATTTTCTTCTTGTTGTGATTCATTATAAAATTTTATTACATGTTAAATCCACTTTAATGAATTGAGGACACTACACCATTTAAGTTTGGGGGAGGGAACCTATGTAGTTTAGTATTTTCATTTTGGGTTTGTTTTTCAAAAAAATAAATAAATTGTGTGCTTTCAAATTTTTTTGTGATTATTTTTTTTAGTTTTTTTGTGTGATTTTGAAATGTTTGAGCTAAAATGATTATTATTGCCGTTTTTGAATCCCATGACATTGTGTGAACCAATTTCATCCATGAAATTGAGCTTAAATGAATGTTGAAAATGATTTTGTTTCAAGTTCAATTCATTGGGAATTTCATGAAAAGTAATCTGATTTATGAATCCCATGATACATCTCACTTTCTATATCTTCGAAATTACTTTCTTGTGAGTCTTTTGAACCATTTTTTCATATTATTTTCATTCACCTCACTTCATGAGAGAACTAATCTATGCTTGTTAGAACCATAATTTGATTTATTCCTTTCAAAACCTGAGGGTTTGGGGTATATGTGTTTTAAATTATTGAGGAATTTATTTGGTTTTAATCCCCTTTTCAAGATAATCCCTTTAATTATGGCCTACCTTGTAAATTTAAACCTTGTATCCCAAATAATCCATGAACAACCTATTATGTTAGCCACATTACAAGACTATTTTCCCTATCCAACCTGCTCTTGAAGTGAAATTGCATGATATAGTTGAACGTAAGTGTGGTAGAAGTTGTCTTGTGTTGTGCTACCTCATTTGGTGACTCATTGGGTGGAAAATGAATTTTTGAAGAGATCTGTGTGATGCTGAAAATAATTTTGTTGAAAGATGTGCCTTTTCTGGAGCTTTCATGATAAGAGAAGTTGTGCCTTTTCTGGAGCTTCTAATGGAAGAAGAAAGTTGTGCCTTTTCTATAGCATTCAAGAAATATCATGATTGAGAAGAATTAAATTTTTTCTTGCATCGTGATGGTGGATTTGAGTTTCTACAAAAGGGAAGATAAGGATACCATACTTGAGTGAAAATTAGAATCTTGCAATTTTTCTTCAAAAAGAGCCAATCCCTCCTTTTTTGGCCACAGAAATTTGTTTTTATCATCTAAAACCTTCCAAATGGAATCCACAGAACATCACTAAAAAGTAATCATGAGAAAGACATGTTCTTGACTGACATCGGGTGGATAAGTATGATTTTTTCAAACCTATGGTGACCCTTCCATTGGTTTTGATGAGAAAAACATTGTTAAAAATGATATTTGTGAGATGGGAGAAAATTCATGAGAGGTAGGGGTCTTGTGTGCATGGGAGGAGAAATGAAGAGGAAAAATATTGAATGATATGATTTGAGAACATGAAATAATATTTATGGATGGGGAATGATGTCATTTATTTCTTGGTGTGGAATTGGTAGATCTCATTGGCATGTGTTTTGAATTTGCTTTGATTTGATTATGATGTTTACTTGTCTGGGAGTCCAAGTGCTAAGTGTGAGGGAATTGATAGAGTTAATATTTTACACATTTTTTATATGTATATCAAATATTTAAACCCCCCAAATTCATCAATTTAAGTTTAATTACATCATTTTTTGATTTGTGATATGTTTTGTGTTAAAATTAGAATGTTTCCTAATTTTGGGAATTTAATAGATTTTAGATGTTTTGGTAATTCAACCATATCTTTTATAATATAATCCCAATTTATGTTATTTTTTTTAGGAACCCTTTAAATTATGGCTACATTGTTTTCTTCTATGGTATGATATAATTCGGCCACCAAGAGACCTGAAAAATCGGTTAACGAGGAGAAATATTCTGGACGACCATGTGGACCCCACATCAATTAATCCACCATAAATAGGACATTATAGCTCCAATTAAAATGATTAAAATTTTAATGGGATGACAAGTCAGATATGATTATCTTTGATGAATATTATGGAGATTGAGATTCATTAAGTTAGATATTAGATGGGAAACATTGAATGAATATTTTTGGAAATCTCACTCAGAAAAAGTCATCCTTAATAAATGTTGCATGTCATTTTCTATAAACGTCCAATTAATATAATATTTGGAGGATAGAAAGGAAATTTAATTTGGATAATTCTATCAGAAGGGACCTTTCGGTGATTTGGGAAATGGTGGTGCCAACAAAGAGAAATCTTTCGGAGGACAGAATCAGCTAGACAGTTTTTCTTCTTTTCTCTTTCTTTCATTTATTTTTCATAGCTTTGTAATTCCATCTCATTCCCCATTCATCTCGATTACCCTTACCATGGTGGGGTAAAAATTTGAGTGATTGTGTAAGGGTAGGTTTTCTATTTTGTAATTCTTGATTTCATGCACTTTATTGAATAAAAATTCTATCTCTTTTCTGCAACGTTGTATTCAATTTCATATAGTGGGTTTTAATATCAAGGGTTATCATATTTGATTTTTGATTTGGTTATTGATTTTTTCTTTGGTCAATGATCATTATCTCCCTCTACTCAGTTTTGGTTTATATACGATGGAATAAACCAATGCATAGTGGTGAAGTACTCGGCAATCTTCAGTATGTGTGGAAGTGGTGGTGAATGTTTTAGATTGCTTGGGATAGACAAGACCTGGTCTGGTATTTCCCAAGTCAATTGAGGATATTTAGTTCAACTATCATGCACATGGAAGGAGAGTAGACCAAACTGAGATCATGGTAAGTAATTCTCTCACTATCACCATACGAACAAAGGATTTAGAGGAAACAATGATGGGATCTCACTTTTAAAAACATAATAGAAGAGGTTAGAATAAAACTAAACAAGGATAGCATTACAATTATGAAACCAACCCCGACCTAATCACCCTTCTAATATCATAGTTTTTAATATTTTATTCAGTTATTCCTTTTCATTTCATTTTTAATCTTCTTTCCAAAACCAATTAAATCATTGAAACCACACATTTTTCTTCTAATTAAGTGACAAACATAATTTTTTTACACTCCTCTCTGGAGACAATCTAGGTTAAGAACTTTACAACATTTTAACTTATGTAATATTTGTTTTTGTCACACCCCACGATAGGCATGTGTCAAATACATCGACCAAAATGTCTCATTTTGAGGAATTGTATACTAACCTAGGAATATCACCTCCTTGTTGGGAAGAGGTGGGAAATGTATCTTTAGGTTGACTAAGTAAAGTTCAGGAGACGTCGGAAAATATTCCAGAATTTCAAAAATGTGATGTTACAACACAGTGTTGGTATAAAGTGTATATATGTCTGCATCACCATTCTCTAGAGTTTTCCATTGGTGACTGGGTTTACTAGAAATATTCTCCTCATTTGGGTCACTGTCGACTTGGAAAACTAGAAAAGACGGCTCTGAGATTTGTTGGACCCTTTGAGATAACTGAACATCTTGGGAAAGTTGCATATCGGTTTGCAATCCTGGTTAAGTTGATCAAAATTCATGATTCTTCCATATATCTCAACATAGGAATTATCACCATGATCCCTCTCACGTTCTATGATGGAAAGAAATTGAGTTACAACCATATGCTTCTATTTTGGAAATAGCAGTTGAGATTGTTGACGATCAAGAGAAAGTCTTGCATGGGATGTTGATTCTGTTGGTCAGAGTTCTATGGAAATGAGGATCAGATTTTCAGGAGACATTATAAGAATATTCATTGATGAGGGAGTAGTGTCGTCAACTTTTTATAGGGATTACATCTTTTACATGACTTCCTAGGGATAGAAAGTCTTTATGGTGGGGAATTTGGAATATCATGTTACCTTGATCGGGCATGTTTCCCCTTTTTATAAGTTTCCTTGTGGTTTTTAAAATAATTTATATGATTTTTCTAGGTTTACTGCTAACTCCATAATTGGTACATACCATGTACCTAAATTACATGTCATGTACTTGGTGTTTGTTTCATTTTATGGATTAGGAGATCATGTCATGAATGAGGAGAACATGTTGTGAGTTGGTATATGCTGTGTAATAGAAGTACATGTTGTGAAGGGTTTAAATATTGGATTTTTAACATGTGGTGATCAGTTTTTTAGAGTAACTTATCCAACATGGGATACACTATGTGACCATGGTGTACAAATCGTGACCCATTCTACATCTAGTTTTATAATACTCGATCTTCTATTTCACTTTGTTCCTCTCAACGGTTTTTTATTACTCTCGCTCCTAGACCATCCCTAGGATATTTTCAGAGGTCTCCAACCTTATGGATCAATCCAATCAGTGTTGTATATTCATGGTGCTATGGTGTGACTCACCAGGTAAGTATTCTCTCTTATTCTTCCTAATGATTGATCATGGTATCACCTTAGCCTTGTATTATCAGATCTGTTGATCCAAGATGGTTGATCCTTTCCATCTTTTCTAGGTCCTTTGATAGATCCTTTGTTGAAGGTCATTCATTAACTATTTGTGGTGAAGTATATGTTAATTCTTTAAGTATGTGGGATTTCTTACATCTCCCAACCCATTGTATTCTATTTTAAATCAATCCATTTATGTATGTGTTTGATTCTAGGGCCTTTGTCGATGGTGTTGTTTGGTTTTGTTCCTTTTGGAATCCATTGTGGGCATGTGCGACCCAAAAATTGAGGTAGGTGGTTCCGCCTCTAGCCTTTGATAACGATCCATATTTATATTGCTTTATAAATTGATTTCTGAAATTAGAATGATTTTTTGTCTGTGTTGAAAAAGTGATTTGAAAGAAAAATTTATATTCCCTGGATTTTTATAAATGGATTGTGAAATGGATTTGATTGGTTTTTAAATCATTGAAATAGGTCTCTGAAAAAGGGGTCATGGGTTATCATGGGTACGTGGGTGGATGGCCTTTCTTTAAGGCCATCAAACATTACATTGTGATTATCAATTAGGGTTTTATTGGGGATTTCCTATATTTACAAAGCCTATTATTCTAGAGGATAGATATTGACAATTTGGGTGGTTTACTCATGGGGTATTCCTCTGCTTCCGAGGACCATTGTTCTAGGATCAGTTTTGTGCACCTGATTGTTATAGTATGAGCAGTCTGCTTCCTAGAACTATTTAATTCCTTGGTGCTATGATACCTATGGTTCAATTTTGTAGAGCGTGGATTCTTGAGTTAGCCTTGATATGCATGTTTTTTCATGTGAAATATGATATGGAAAATGTTCTTGGAAACTGATATACCTTATTTTTTATAGAACTATGTAAAAGTGAATATTTACCATGTTTTATATGAAACTACTTTACTACTTATCATACCATGATTTAAATTTAAAATAAGCATACATAAATTTTTATACAGATACTTTCTATAGAACACCTTGGAGGGATCCTACTTAGCATGTTAGATCACACCCTACGCACTGCTTCTGTGGTGCGTATACCTTTGTTTGTAATTTAGTGTAGGGAAAGGCAAGGCATCATAGTTAGAAAGCGAGGTTTGTGCAATATATGATATTTATATTTTAGTGAGATGGTTAGAGTTATTTCATGACATCACTGGAGTAGCCGTATGGTTTTTCTTGTCCCACACAGTCGGACTTGTCTTTTAGAGTTTGAGTTACTATTACAGTTGTTTTGTTTTTATTTTTTTCCTAAATTTATGGCATTTTTTTATTCATTCATTATTCCTTTCTTTCTCTATATATGTATACCTTTTGGTTGTTCAGGTTGGGTGAAATTGTTCCCTCGGTTTTCCGTTCGATGCCTGGGTGTATGTCACCAACCCGTAGAGACTGGGATTGCCTATCAGGTATGTGACAGATCACTTCAGGTGCCAAGTTTCTAGGCAACCCAGGTCAGTTTGTTACATGTGAAATGTAAATGAAACTTGGTTTTTATAAGGCCCCAGCCTTAAACATTACTTAATCTTGAGTTATTACAAGATTAGTCATTGAGGATCATTTCAGGTTTAGAGTTTTAGAGAATTAGATCATGAAACATGCCTTACATTCCATATTTAACCAAAGTGGTTACATAAAAGATAGTATTAATTCTTCCCATCAACGGAAACTTATTTAAAATAAAACATGGATTCTTTATTGACACATCCTTGAGACTATCATCACATCATGTACCTTTCCCTTGACCTGTGAAAAACATTTTAAAAACTTGGGATGAGCATAAAAAGCTCAGTAAGGGTTATAAAAATATGGAAAGGAAACATGAGTTCATATATACATAAGAATGAAATCATACTTTACCAATAAAACATAGGAACTTTAACATACCTCATCAAATCATGAATAAATCATAGAAATCATAAGATATAAAAGGTAACTTCAGGCATTCATAACATTCTTACGCAGGGAGTAACCCTCTTGGTTACGTTGCGAATACCCACCACAGTATATTCCATTAATCTCTACGGAGAAACCTTAAAGTTTCACTCCTTTGAGTTACCCAATGCATTGGAGAGCTATATCGGGCTCACCCGCCCTTAGTTTGTCACGGAACCACCCGTCATCATAATAATGCCCAAGAACCTCAACATAATCGTATCCCAAAAAACATGAATAAATGAAACATAAAATTTCCACCTTTCAATCACAAGATATCAATACAAAACATTGATATAAAAACATTATGAAATCCATTCATAATACCAAAATAAAAGAAAAGTAAAATATGGTATTTATTTTTCTTTTAAAATAATGGTATGGCTTGTTGAGGAAGCTGAAACTCAAATAATGGTCACGACGGCGGAGAAGTCGTTGTCGCCGCATACGTACGACAAAAACATTCCCTTTTGTCATTTAATAAACACTTAGTATAAAAAATATTCCTTTTGAATAAACGTAAAAGTCAAAGGGGTTTATACACCGTATAAAAGAAGGTTATGTATAAAATAGAATATGCCTCAATGAAAGGATATTGAGATGAAGTCCCTTACAAAGATGGTATCCTTGGTTTAAGGATAAATCAATTACATAATTATGTGTGACAAACAAATACACCAAATATAAGTGGATATTAAGTGTAAAATAATCAAGGGTCATTAACACATATTCAAAGGATGACATATTCAATAACTACATGTTGAACCCAAAGAAATCGAAATTGGGTTAAGAAGATCCCGTGACAGCCTAACGGTGTCACATCAAAATGAGTTGATGAGAGATAAAAAAAAATGGTATCTCATCACTTGGACATAAAATTTACATCAATAAGGATATATGAGAACATATCCCAACATAACAATATGTAAATTAAAAGACCCAACAAAAGAAGTCTTTTAAAAAGAGGAGGGTGAAAGGTTCCCTTACCGACATGGGTATCTTTCAAAACATAAACCTCGTGAAAGAAGGACAATACAACATTGATGTAAATACTCATAAAAGAAAGTATATTAAACAATGAGTAAAATAATGGGCAGTACATACACCACTCAAAGAAAATTATGCCTAGTGTAGCATAAATCTCATGGGAGTAAAAGTGAGATGAAAAATCCCTTACGAAAACTCGGCAGCCTAACGACGCCACATAAAACTTAAAAAAATGGATTGATGAGATCAAATAGGGTATCTCATCATATTAACTTAAATTTTATAGAAAGATTAATATAAAAGAACATCCCCCAACATAAAAAAGAGGAGCTTAAAAGAAGTGACATAAAGGAGAGTACTTAAAAGAAAGAGAGAGATTAGATCTCTTAAGAAAATTTGGCAGCCTAACGGCGCCACTCAAAACATCCAAAATCGATTGATGAGAGAGGATAGGGTCTCTCATCACATGAACATAAAAATTACAGTAAGAATAATATAAAAGAAGATCCCAATAACAAGAAAGATGATCTTTAAAAGGAATGACATAAAAGAGTGTACTTAAAAAGAAAGAGTGGAGTAGGATCCCTTACCTCGAGTCCAACTTGTCTTGTTCGTTTCTTTATATTTCTGAATAATAAACTTTGGTCAATTAATAATTGCCTAAGTACATCCTTTAGAGATTATTATTCAGTTAATATCACATATTATAATGTTATAATAATTGTTTAATAATGTTAGTTCATATCAGACGTTTTTGCTGATGTTTGGTACATGAGTCAAAAATGAACTTTTTTGAAAAAAGATTTCCCATTTAGTTATAAGTAAATAATTTCCAGAATATTATTAATTATTAAAATATCATATATATCCAGTAAATATTTATTTTATACTATTCCATATCATTTGGAGATAAAAAACGAAAAGAACCGTTCATGGAGACGGTAGGTTGTACGTACGCATGAACGCTACTTTCATTTTTTGTCATATTAATGGAATTAAAACAAAATGAGAGAGAAATATATATGTTATAATTCCAGAATTATATCCATAATTTAGATGTAATATATTACATATATATCCATTATATATATGTCTTTATAATATTACATAACATTTTGAGATAAGAAAAGAAATGTACCGTTCATGGAGACGGTAAGCCGTACGTACGCTTGAATGCTACTTCCATTTCTATTTCATATTTAATGGAATTAAAACATAATGATACATAATAGTATTTTAATTCCAGTATGGTATCATATATAATATCATTAAATATATCCTTTATACGTCCCACATATGATATTAACGAATCAAATCACTTTGAGGGGGCGGTAGTCCGCACTTCCTTAAATGAAGATATCACGTTTACCCATAATGGAAACCATAAAGGTACTCCATAATTGAAAAATACAGAAGCTTAAGTAAAACATAAACATATTAGATTTCATATTTAAATATAGTGTCATCTTAATGGCCACCATTGAAGGTGTTATAAGAATGTTGAACAATCATCGTTTCGGGAGGCAGAAATTCGCCATCCACGGAAACAGTATGTTCTTTAACCCTTAGATGTAGGTGTGTGTATGTGTAGCTCGAATACATCTTATGAAAACATCCTAGTATATTGAAGATACTGTATTTGTTACAAAAAAATGAATAAAAAGAGTTTAGGGGGTTGGAGCAGCAAAATAAAACAAAAGGACAAAAGTGAAGACATTACCTTAAAATCGGGTAACTTCTTTTGGTTTGAGCTCAAAGGATTCCTTGGAAAGACTTATGCCCAAAGTGAGGCTTCAAGGAGTAATGTAGGGAAGTGGAGAGACAAAATGGGCAGGTGTTGGCCGAGCCAAAGGCTTTGGGAGTGTGGGTAAGGAGGTAGAGGCGGGGGCCTTTTATAAGAGGAGAGGAGGGGAACTCTTGTAAAGATACAAAATGTTACTTTATTTTCAAAAGCGTTTCGGATTTTAAAGGTCCCACATTGATTTATTTCGAGTATAAGGTGATAAGGGTTCGAAATACACTCATCCAATAGGTTTTTGACATGTGTAGGTCTTAGATATTACATTATCTTTCCATTTTATTTAACTCGTTAAATAATGAGGTTATCACTGCATCATCATGATTTCATAAATAATTTAATTTATTTAATGTATAAAAATTATAAAAAAAATACAATGATGTAGGAAATCTTTTTATAATTCCAATGACTATTTATATTCAAAAATATGACTTGTATAACCCCATGTAAAATTGTTTTAGTAAAACATTTCATGTTTGTGTCATTTTTACTTTAACATTAAATAAAAAGATATTTATGTCATTTTCCAACCAAAGTGGCTCCATGGGGTCCCCAAGTTGACCCATGGATTTTCTTGGTTGTCCATGACACATCCAATTAGGGTATTACATGTGTCTAGGTCATTTCATTTTATTAAAACATTATTCTTACCATAAACTACACTAATTACCTCTAATCGCGATTAAAAACTTAATAAGTTACTATTCACCAAAGATTATTTTTATCCCATTGAACCACATTTTACTTCTTAATGAAAACCATGTATGTCGTATTTTTGAAATTCAAAACCCAAAGATGGAAAAATTTCATTTAAACGGCAAAATCTGTTTTTATAAGTACCACTTAGTAGTTTCACTATTCATCAAAAATTGAAGTTTTTCAGAAAAATCCCAAAACTTTACCCTAAGATATATTTGATATTCTGAATTCAAAAATGAAGTCTATTTTATAAAATTCAAAACATATAAGTCACATTAATTAATTTACTAATTAATTCCTGCTGTCATAGCAAATAGCATGTTTTTATGAAACAATAAGTATCAAAAGATTGACACTAGTTTAAGTCTAATTTCACAGTGAAATTAATTCCAACAACCATTATTGGATTTAATGATAAAAATATATTCTAATTTCACTTTAAAACCAATTGAAAAGATAATCTAATCATATGAATAAATTATATTAAAAATAGGTTTTGAATTAAAATACAACATTTTACACTATTCATTAAAAATGAACTTTATCGGAAAGATACCAAAAATTTACACAAAGTAAATTTTGATGTCCCAATTCTTAAAGAGAGTTTTATTTGGTCCAATAGAATGTATAAGAGTGAACAAAAATATATTTAATGACGGTTCTCCATCAAAAGGCGATAAGTGAACCTTTAGTGAAAACTAGGGCATATACGCCTAAAATTGAATTATTTCCATATTTTTAGCCTTTATCATTTATTGGATAAATGTAAAAACATTTAAAAACATATATAATCATATTTTATTTATTTCTATCTATTCCCTCCAATACAATGGCTACATGTTAACTACCATTTAAAATAATATTATTTTATTATTAGAGTGCAACGTAAGATTCCCATGAAACTCGTTGTTGCGTGTTGGGTACGCCATCGAGCATAGCGTCCCCTTTAAAGTCATATTAATATTTTATTCAAAAATATGGATAAATATGAAAATGTCGCATTCTTTATTTACCTGGGGTGTTACATCCTTCCCCCCTTTTGGGAATTGCGTCCTCACAATTTTTAAAATTGAGCTTCGAAACATCCTTGAAAGTCCCACATCGGAACAAGAGTCAGTAGAACAATCACATTAAAATAAAGGAAGGTAAGTACAGAGGTCACTCGAGCTAACCCATACTAGGATTCCATGTAGAAAAACATGGACATGGAAGAAAAAGAAAATGGTCATGTTCTTGAGGGAGAGTGATAGTAAACATGTCTAGGAGAATGTTAACCATAAGAAAATAACAAACTTTTGATGGGTAAAACGGTATTCGATTCCCCAGTAGGGAAAGTTAATATACAACATTTTTGTTTTAAGTTACTTTTTATTGAGGAATTTATTCATAAGGAAACATAATCACATATCATGTTGACTTTCAACTTTTACTAGATTCCTTAATCAAACTCATACTTTTTCCAAAAGACGTGTATTTAGGGAGACTTGTTCGCATTAATTGTACTACAATCAACTTCTAAAGAATCACATAATCCACCAAAGAGAACTATATACTTCCCATGTCTTTAGGCATTAACCAATACCAAAACCAAAAAGGTTAGTACATGGTCAGATAATCCAGAAAAGGATAACCCTTTAAAAAATCTATGCCTAATCTCCAAAATTTGTCCAGCAAAACCCAAAGTTCAACGAGGACCATCCGATAAACAATTTGTCCATAAAATTATTCAAAGTAAACCAATCTACGATTGAAACCCAAATATTTGAAGGATTTAGTCACATAGTCTTCCAAGTTAAATCGTAACATTTATCTCCAAACAACATCAGTTGCTCCTAAAGTCTCGTATTGAAAAGTAATTAACCTAATCACATATCCTCCTTGATAGGTTTATCATTTTCATAAATAACCCAAAATCAACATACTCTTAATTCATAAAATCATATAACTAAAAATAATTAGTCAAACTAACCAGGGACATCACGTAGTCTAGTGGTAGGCGATAAATACCAGTCACACTTTGGTTGTGGGTTTGATTCCCGCAGCTTTGTCCGACGCGACGGGTAGTCACACGGTCTGCGTGTTGTCCTTTTTCCAAAACTATATAATTCTCAAATCATTCCCCAAAAGGGATAAAATCATCAAAAATAACCATAACATAATTTAACCTCAATTTTAACTCATGCCTTTCACTTCAATAATAACATATAGTAACCCATAATTACCTCAAAAGTAAGGATCATATAAACCCAAATGGTTCTTTATAACTATGTCCACAAAAGAAAAGATAACTATTCCTTGAATAAAATTTGCCTATATTAAACATCAGGGTTACACATAATGAAAAACGTTTTCTAATGTAACCCCATCATCAAAAGAGACTTAATACTCTTAAGAATTTCACCATAACTCTTGGAGCCCTTATATGTTGACATCTTACTCACTCAACATTCTTCATGATCCATTAACCATTCCTTTCCAAATTATTCCGAAATATCTCTTTCCTACAAACAAAATCATGAATCATATCCTAAGATTCCAAAATAGGAAAACAATAGTCATTAAATAATACATACCTTTGATTGGTCATTGTCAGTTTCTTCATCCTCAATCGGAATGGAATTAGGTATTGGTAAAATAACATTTGTACGCTCTTGGTGATCCCAATCACGAAACTTCTTCATAGAACATGTGTTTTCATAATGACCATGAACACCACTTTTAAAACATTCAATTGATCCCTCAGAAAGAAATTCTTTCCCTTTCCTCGAGTCAACTTGATGCTTCCTTTTTCCATGGCAGGTTCTTGCTTTATGACCTTCGTTTCCACATTTATAGCATATTTTTGTCAATTTGAAACATTTTCCTAGGTGTTTCTTTCCACATCTTTGACACATATGTTTTTGAACACACTTACCTTTATGATTATTACATGTACTTCCGTAGGGATTTGTTTCTCGCATATATGATGCCTTAGGGAAATCAACAAGGTTTAGGTGGTCAATCATGACTCCAGATAGTTGGTTGAGGATAATCACAAGAGTTCTCATTGCAGCTCCCATATCATTCAGTTTCTTGCTCAAAAAACTGTCACAGTTTCCTTCACATCCATTATTACTTTGGTGCCTGCTAGATCCAGCCATTTACTAAAACCAAAAAGGTCAGTGTGAGTATATAAAAAGAACCATCATGTACTAATGAGGAAGATAAACACTAAGATATACTTACTCAATCACTTTATCTAAAACTAGGACTCTTTCTGAAATCCTAACCATTATGGTAATGCCACTTATGATTAAAGAATACCCTAACCTATAAAGTTATCTAAATCGACCTTTGATACCAACTATAAGGCCCCAGCCATAAACTTTACTTAATTATGAGTTATTATAAGATTACACATTGAGGATCATTTCAGGTTTAGAGTTTTAGAGAATTAGATCATGAAACTTGCATTACATTCCACATTTAAACAAAGTGGTTACATAAATGATAGTATTCATTCTTCCCATCAACGGAAACATATTTAAAATAAAACATGGATTCTTTCTTGACACATCCTTGACACTATCATCACATCATGTACCTTTCCCTTGACCTGTGAAAAACATTTCAAAAACTTGGGATGAGCATAAAAATCTCAGTAAGGGTTATAAAAATATGGAAAGGAAACATGAGTTCATATATACATAAGAATGAAATCATACTTTACCCATAAAACATAGGCACTTTAACATACCTCATAAAATCATGAATAAATCATAAAAATCATAAGACATAAAACGTAACTTGAGGCATTCATAACATTCTTACATAGGGAGTAACCCTCTTGGTTACGTTTGGAATACCCACCACAGTATATTCCCTAAATCACTTCGGAGAAACCTTAACGTTTCACTACTTCGCGTTACCCAATGCATTGGAGAGCTATATCGGGCTCACCTGCCCTTAGTTTATCACGGAACCACCCATCTTCATAATAATGCCCAAGAACCTCAACATAATCGTATCACATAAAACATGCATAAAGGAAACATAACATTTCCACCCTTCATTCACAAGATATCAATACAACACATCGATATAAAAACATTATGAAAACCATTCTTAATACCAAAATAAAATAAAAGTAAAACATGGTATTTATTTTTCTTTTAAAAAAAGGTATGGCTTGTAGAGGAAGCCGAAACTCAAATAATGGTCATGACGGTGGAGAAGTCGTTGTCGCCGCATACGTACGACAAAAACATTCCCTTTTGTCGTTTAATAAAAAATTCGTATAAAAAAGATTCATTTTGAATAAACATAAAAGTCAAAGGTTTTTATACACCATATAAAAGAAGGTTGTGTATAAAACAGAATATGCCTCAATGAAAGGAGATTGAGACGAAGTCCCTTACAAAGACGGTATCCTTGGTTTAAGGATAAAACAATTACATAATTATGTGTGAAAAACGAATACACCAAATATAAGTGGATATTAAGTGTAAAATAATCAATGTTCATTCACACATATTCAAAGGATGGCATATTCAATAACTACATGTGAACCCAAAGAAATCAAAATTGGGTTAAAAAGTTCCCTTGACAGCCTAACGGCGTCACATCAAAATGAGTTGATGAGAGATAAAAAATTGGTATCTCATCACTTGGACATAAAATTTACATCAATAAGGATATATGAGAACATATCCCAACATAAAATATGTAAATTAAAATACCCAACAAAAGAAGTCTTTTAAAAAGAGGAGGGTGAAAGGTTCCCTTACCGACATGGGTATCTTTCGAAACATACACCTCGTGAAAGAAGGACAATACAACATTGATGTAAATACTCATAAAAGAAAGTATATTAAACAATGAGTAAAATAATGGGCAGTACATACACCACTCAAAGGAAATTATGGCAAATGTAGCATAAATCTCACGGGAATAAAAGTGAGATGAAAAATCCCTTACGAAAACTCAGCAGCCTAATGACGCCACATAAAACTTACAAAAATGGATTGATGATATCAAATCGGGTATCTCATAATATTTACTTAAAGTTTATAGAAAGAGTAATATAAAAGAACATCCCCCAACATTAAAAATAGGATCTTAAAAGAAGTGACATAAAGGGGAGTACTTAAAAGAAAGAGAGAGATTAGATCTCTTACGAAAACTTGGCAGCCTAACGGTGCCACTCAAAACTTACAAAATCGATTGATGAGAGAGGATAGGGTCTCTCGTCACATGAAAATATATATTACACTAATATTAATATCAAAGAACATCCCAATAACAAGAAATATGATCTTTAAAAGGAATGACATAAAAGAGTGTACTTAAAAAGAAAGAGTGGAGTAGGATCCCTTACCTCAAGTCCAACTTATCTTGTTCGTTTCATTATATTCCTGAATAATAAACATTGGTCAATTAATAATTTCCTAAGTACCTCCTTTAGAGTTTAGTTTTCGGTTCATATCACATATTATAATGTTATAATAATTGTTTAATAATGTTAGTTCATATCAGACGTTTCTGACGATGTTTGGTACATGAGTCAAAAATGAACTTGTTTGAAAAAAGATTTCCCATGTAGTTATAAGTAAATAATTTCCAGAATAGTATTAATGATTAAAATATCATATATATCCAGTAAATATTCATTTTATACTATTACATATCATTTGGAGATAAAAATGAAAAGCACCGTTTATGGAGACGGTAGGCCATACGTACGCATGAACGCTACTTTCATTTTTTGTCATATTAATGGAATTAAAACAAAATGAGATATATATATATATATATTATAATTCCAGAATGATATCCATAATTTAGATTTAATATATTACATATATATCCATTATATATATGTACTTATAATATTACATAACATTTTGAGATAAGAAACGAAATGTACCGTTCATGGAGACGCTAAGTCGTACGTACGCATGAACGCTACTTCCATTTCTATTTCATATTTAATGGAATTAAAACATAATTATACATAATAGTATTTTAATTCTAGTATGGTATCATATATGATATCATTAAATATATCCTCTATACGTAACACATATGGTATTAACGAATCAAATCACTTTGAGGGGGCGGTAGTCTGCACTTCCTTAAATGAAGATATCGCGTTTACCCATAGTGGAAACCATAAAGGTACGCCATAATTGAAAAATACAGAAGATTAATTTAAACATAAAAATATTATATATCATATTTAAATATAGTGTCATCTTAATGTCCACCTTTGAAGGTGTTAGAAGATTGTTGAACAATCATCGTTTCGGGAGGTAGAAATTCGCCATCCACGGAAACAGTATGTTCTTTAACCATTAGATGTAGGTTTGTGTAAGTGTAGATAGAATAATTCTTATAACACCATCCTAGTATATTGAAGATAATGTATTTGTTACAAAAAAATTAATAAAAATATTTTAGGGGGTTGGAGAAGCAAAATAAAACAAAAGGACACAAGTGAAGACATTACCTTAAAATCGGGTAACTTCTTTTGGACTGAGCTCAAAGGCTTCCTTGGGAAGACTTATTCCCAAAGTGAGGCTTCAACGAGTAAGAGAGGGAAGTGGAGAGAAAAAATTGGCATGGGTTGGCCGAGCCAAAGGCTTTTGGAGTGTGGGTAAGGAGGTAGAGGTGGGCGCCTTTTATAAGAGGAGAGGAGGGGCACTCTTGTAAAGTTACAAAATGTTACATTATTTTCAAAAGCGTTTTGGATTTTAAAGGTCCTAAATTGATTTATTTTGAGGATAAGGTTATAAAGGTTTTAAATCCACTCATACAATAGGTTTTGGATATGTTTAGGTCTTATATATTACATTATCCTTCCATTTTATTTAACTCGATAAATAATGTGGTCATCGCTGTATCATCATGATGTCACAAATAATTTAATTTATTTAATGTCTAAAAATTATAAAAAAAATTACTATGATGTAGGAAATATTTTTAGCTTTCCAATGACTATTTATAGTCAAAAATATGACTTGTATAATGCCATGTAAAAATTGTTTATAGTAAAACATGTCATGTTTGTGTAATTTTTACTTTAACATTAAATAAAAAGATATTTATGTCATTTTCCAACCAAAGTGGCTCCATGGGGTCCCCAAGTTGACCCATGGATTTTATTGGTCGGCCATGACACATCCAATGAGGGTAGTACATGTTTCTAGGTCATTTCATTTTATTAAAACATTATTCTTACCATAAACTACACTAATTACCTCTAATCGCGATTAAAAACTTAATAAGTTACTATTCACCAAAAATTATTTTTATCCCATTGAACCAGATTTTACATCTTAATGAAAACCATGTATGTAGGATTTTTGAAATTCAAAACTCAAAGATGTCAAAATTTCATTTAAACGGAAAAATCAGTTTTTATAAGTACCAATTAGTGGTTTCAATATTCATCAAAAATTGAAGTTTTTCAGAAAAATCCCAAAAATTCACCCTAAGATATATTTGATATTCTGAATTCAAAAATGAAGTCTATTTTAAAAAATTCAAAACATATAAGTCACATTAATTAATTTAATAATT
Source organism: Viscum album (assembly GCA_963277665.1). NCBI lineage: Eukaryota > Viridiplantae > Streptophyta > Magnoliopsida > Santalales > Viscaceae > Viscum > Viscum album. The sequence goes on along the minus strand of OY728136.1, from coordinate 1,717,727,648 downwards.
AATTCCTGCTGTCAGAGAAAATAGCGTGTTTTTATGAAACAATAAGTATCAAAAGATTGACAATAGTTTAAGTCTGATTTCAAAGTGAAATTATTTCCAACGACCACTATTGGATTTAATGGTAAAAATATATTCTAATTTTACTTTAAAACCAACTCATAATATAATCTAATCATATAAATAAATTAGATTAAAAAGAGGTTTTGAATTAAAATACAACATTTTACACTATTCATTAAAAAAAGGAACTTTATCGGAAAGATACCAAAAATTTACACAAAGTAAATTTTTATGTCACAATTCTTAAGAAGAGTTTTATTTGGTCCAATAGAATGTATAAGAGTGAAAAGAACTATATTTAATGATGGTTCACCATCAAAAGGTGATAAGTAAACCTTTAGTGAAAACTAGGGCAAATACGCCTAAAATTGAATTCTTTCCGTATTTTAAGCATTTATCTTTTATTGGATAAATGTAAAAACATTTAAAAACATATATAATCATATTTTAGTTATTTCTATCCATTCCCGCCAATATAATGGCTAAATGTTAACTACCATTTAAAATAATATTATTTTATTATTAGAGTGCAACGTAAGATTCCCAAGAAACTCGTTGTTGCGTGTTGGGTACGCCATCGAGCATAGCGTCCCCTTTAAAGTCATATTAATATTTTATTCACAAATATGGATAAATATGAAAATGTCATATTCTTTATTTACCTGGGTTGTTACAGTATTACCCTTTACTGGATAGTTGCCCTTATGTAAGAAGCATGGACTACATTATAGTAGTGAGATTCTACAATTATGCATTCGGTTAGCCTTACTCATTTTCATCCTTACACTTAAACATGCTTTTAAACACACTATATACCATAAAAATGGTTAACAAACCTTACATATCCATAAGAAATATGGACTTACCTTTACAAGAGGATTATCTTACCATTATGCATGATTTTGGTACCCTTACACTATAGTTTAAACCAACATTACATAATAGAGGGAACCACAATGGTACAATTTCAAAACTCAAATGAACTCTAAGTTACCTTTGCACAATATATAATAGACATGTATTACCTTTATATAGGTTTATGAAAATTACCCACACCCTTAAGTAACCCCTAGAAAACAACTATTACCCATACATATCACATTAATAATAGGAGTTACCCTTAAATTTAAGTACAAAATTTCATAAGTTTTAAAAAAACGTAAAACATACTAAAATTTAAAATACAAAAACATGTAAATAATTAAGAAAATTATTTATTAACACATCTAAAATCCCAAAACTATTATAAAATATTTTAATTACTATTAAATCATCAAAATTAATATCAAAAATACCCCTTTAATACATTGACATTACCTTATTAATTTGTAAAATAATTTTATAACATTTCATAAAATTATAAAATCATATTAATAACACAATTAAAATTAATGAAACCAATCCTGAACTATAAAACCCCCCATATTGTTAAATTAATGTTATAGAATATTCTAGAAAATTACACGAGATACTCCTTAAATAATTTTCATCAATGATAATTAAAATAAAAATTGGGAAGGGAAGAATTGGGGTTTGGGACAAATCAACCACCCCATGAGATGCCTCTCAATGTTATCACTATACGTGGAACACAAAAATCTCCATTTAGGTTCCAAGTGTATAGTTACACAATACCTTTAAATAGTTAAAAAATAATTTCTTAGGGTAGATTCTACTCAGACAAGAACTAGAAACTAATAACACATTATGTATATAGGTGAATCAATCTCAAATATCAACATGAGATTAAATGTTTCATCCTAATAAAATCAAGATTTAAAAAAATTATAATTTTTTGAATATTTACGTGACATTTATTCCCAAGTACATTTAGATAAAATTACATATATATTTCTACAACAAACTCAATAGGAAATTCATATCCGAAAAATAATATTTTACAATGAAGCACTTCAGAAAATACAATTCACATTGATGTATAAAAAGGGAACATAACTCTATCTGATAGATATCACCTATGTCCCCATCTTCTATATAAATTATACTTATTTATACCATCATTTGAAGAAATATACATGGTAGAAAAGTTTTATTAAAAATAAACATGTTTTACAAAACTATATTTTCCTTCTAGGAATGCATACCCATACTTCACATTAAAACACACTGGATTTAAAAACATATTTATCATAATTTTCAGAAAGTCTTATGTGTTTATATTCTGGTTTTTCAACCATTATTCAAATGAAAACCCTTTTAAATATGTTTTAATAACAATGTATTTTTAGAAATATTACTTAAGAAAACAGTTTCAACACATTTGAAAAAAAATTATTTTAAAATAAATATAGATTTTTAATGAAGTCTTCCAAGGATAAAATCCTCAAAACAAATTTTTTCATTCCAAAACCCTTTCAAATTTAACATGATTTCTATTATAACTCACATAAATATGAAAATTACAATATTCTATCAAATTATTTTTATGAAAACAAAAAACATCTACCATTCCATTGAAAAACTAAATATCAAATCATTCCATTAAATCCATATTCATTTGAATACAAATTTTTAAACCCACCCCATATTCTCAAAGTCATTGAAATAGGATATTATTTTACAATTCCATTATATTCATTTCAAAAGAAAACATCAAATGTTTTTTTAGAAACCTCATGCCTCACCTTTTGAATCATTATAATTAACATAATAAAAATTTTGAAGCATTTTAATTTCGTTTAAATCATTTTTAAATTCAATATTTAAACTCATTAACATTTTTTATGATCAATAAATAAATTTTCAAAATCCATTATCCATGGTTTTCATGACACAAACCATTCAATTTCAAATAATTTATCAAGCCTCTAAATGTTTATATATGAAATGAAACACAAATAAAACCCAAAGTTTAAAAAATCTATTTAGTCTAGATTGAAAAAAATCCATGTTTGTTAATAATGTTATTTACAAGGAACAATCTCATGGAAAAGCTATAAGGATGTAATTTCTAATTAAAATTTACCATATGTCCATGCCATTACATTCAATAGTTATATTTCAAGGTCACATAACATTCATTAATCATCAAAAGAACCAAGATCAACAAAAATAGAGTTGACGCAAGCATAAATATCAAACCATCCAATCTACTTCACTATGATATATTATTCTATGGGAATAACTAACTAAATTGTATAGTTTTCAAATTTGTCATGACATAACGTGTTATAATGAGGGTGTGTTTTATCTCTATTCATATTCTCAAGGTCACCTCAAAATGAGAGAAATACAATTAAAGGATATAAGATCACTAAGAAAAAACCATTTCAAAAATAAATCCACATGCATGACCAATAATATTCATGGATATGATTTACAGTATAGAGAGTAATTAATATAACTCTAGGTGGAAATAAATTAATGAAAAGAAATACAATGTCCTCTTTTTCTTGAAACAAGATCCATATCAAATGGAACAATTGAAGAGTGTCTTGATTAAAATCAATGAAATAAATAAAAGAACCCTATCCAATGACTAAATCTCCACCACACCATGCCTAGGACAAGACTATGGGATACACATCATATTAATAACCCCTCCCCCTAGAAAAAACAAGGGACCAAGGAGAGAGTAAATAGTAACACCTCCCCTAGTACCAATAATGGGATTGAGGAGAGAGTCATTGAATTATATGAATATGGTCAGTTAAACCCCATTTTATAGAACATATATCCATATAAACACCTGAATTGAGGAATGAGTTGTGATTATAGGAACTGATCTTTGATAAGATGTGGGTGGTAAACAAAAGGTTTAAGTGATAAAATTGATCATATGTTATAGATTTATTTGGTTATTTGCAATAATTTTAATGAGTCGGTTTATCAATACTCATTACAAAGGTCTATAAATAAATCAATAATGATAAACTATGACATTCACTTCAAGGGGATATCAATATAAGGGTTTTAGGTTCGATAAGGTAATTAATGGGTCTCACAACTCATCAACAGTATAGATCAAAAACCATATGGTGTAAGGAATACATAATGGGATGTGAATCTTCCCATATTGGGTTTAGAGGACTCAATTCATATGGGAAACTATTCTCAAAAACATCCCCAAAAAATATCCATCTCTTCACAAACCGTGAGGAACAAGAACCATACTATCATGATGATATGTGCATCATAATCATAGCCATAAAATCTCAGTGTTCCCTCCAATAACGATTCAAACCAAATTTTGTCACTACCTCCTACAACCAAACAATCATCCCATGATTTGAAAAAATTCCCTCATACATCTTTAGAATCTTCTTATAGAACTCTTGGAGTATCCTCCTCTGAGAATTGTCATCGTCCACTATATGGTTATTTGATGACACGTCTTACTGAACATCATCAGCATGATTCTAATGAGGATTTCAACATAGAACCACTCTTTTGATAGAACTGATGTTAGGGACTCCTAACACATGACATAAATTACTTATATTTAGTATGTTACTTCTTTTTAACCTTTTCCCATTGTCTACACATTCAAACATTGGCGCATAAAATCATGATTCATGATCCTTTGCTAGGTATCAACCCCATGATGAGCATAGCATTACAAAACATATATATTAAACTAGAAGGTCCTTTCTTAGAATCATAGGGGATTATAACATTTCTTGTACTTGATAGTATACCTTTTTCAAAACACTTACTATGAGTAACATTCACTATCCCCACCAAACAATGCATCTCCACCAGTACCTAACTCCAAACTCTATATTATCTCTCAATCATCGCCTTTGATAACACATTATTTGTACCCAAACAATCTAAAGGCATCCCACTAAAATCATTAATGAGATAATGTAGATAATTATGCTCAAAGACTATCTCTAATAGGACATGGGTTAACAACAAGAACAAATGGTATAACATATACACATATAGGTGGCATTACCCTATATAATATGAGAAAAGAGATATATAAGATAGAAAAACCCACAAAAAACCCCATCAGCATAAAAAGTTAAGAATAAAAACCAATACAAGATATTTTTGTAAAGATATACAACTAAAAATACTGAAAAAACTAAAAAAATCTTCAATAATGACCATGAAACTCCACCATCTCCTAAAAACCCTTTGAGCTAGAATTATCTACCATGATCACCATCAATCCCATATTTAACTAAAAATATATTTTATATATATAGGTAGATAATAACATGATTACATAGTAGGATCATCCATGTAACCACTCATGAAAAATGTGAATGAAACATTAAAAATCCTAGTGAGTAAACAAATGAATCTAATTCTCCACCTATACATTTTTTCTATTCTTTTTCTATCCTCCCCATGATTATATATTAGCAAGTTTAATGTATGAGAGATCATATAATATTATAACCAAATAGGGTACCCTACTACCACTTCCCCACTATTATATTCTCTATAGAAAACATCATACATTTTATTACATCTCTCTCTAAAATTCAGCACAAAGTTACTAGGGAAGAAGTAAGATGTCCCAATGAAACCTAAGAAAAATCTTTCACCCCTTGCATCACATCTTCTTGTTATGACAATAACATCTCAAAATAGTAATCATATAGTTTTCAGGAGCCACCAAATCATATTACATGTGTATTATACATCATAAAATAATAAACCATAAATGAAATACCTATAACATTCAAAATTATACTATATATGAAGATACGTGTGTCCAAAAATATTCTTAATCCATTAAAATCCTCTGGAAATATATATCAGGAATGATAAACACTATGCATACGAGCACATTATACTACCAGGAGAAAAGAGTTGGGTCAGAGGTGGTAGTCATCCATCTATTCCATTCCATCCTATATATTTTATAAAACACCCTCTACAAGTCCATTACATGTTTTTTCCCATCAAACATTAGTTTGAAAGCATAAGAAATCACAAAACATACATGATACATATCATTCTCATTACCACTCTATTTCAAACAACCAAGCCATAGACTCATATTCCACTACTGTTTCACAAGTCTCCTAACATCCAATACTAAGGAAATGGTTTCAAAATCATATAATAATCAAGATAAATAATAATTAATTAATTACACATTAAATAAAAAAAATATTTTCCAAGATTAATACTAAATTTTATGAGCCAAGTGTCAATGACACTATTAATAAATTTTATTTTATTATTTTATACATTATTATCCTAAGAATGTAAAAATGACCAAGAGTTTTCTTTTAATATTTAATTTATCATTTCATAATCATCTAGGCACTATAGGTGTAACACCATGAGATTTTTATGAATTATTTTTTCCAAATGAATTTAATATTTTTGAGATTTTCCAATTCACAAAACAATGAAAATAGTTTATTTTATATTGCAAGAGTATGATTGGATTTTATTACATGAAACACTATGTTAATCATGAACTACATGCAATAACAAATTTATCCTTCTCTTCATGGAACACCGAGGTTTTATTATGTTACATGCAAGACTAACCTTCCGTGATGGCTTGCGTTACAAAAAATATCGAGTGTTACCTAACAATATTTCATTATTAAAATATTACCATTTAATAAGATATAAAATAATTGTTAAATATATGATTTTAGGATTAAGTAACATATATTTTAACTCATTGGTAAGATATTAATTTGAAAATAATATTGGAACCAACTGAATATAAAGGGAATGATTTTATAAAATACTATTTTAATGTGAAAAGTTGATTTATCATAATAAAGTAAATTAATTTACACTATTGAATGATATTGATTAAATATATATGTAATAAATTCGGGAAAATTTTTTATATTCATAAAATTTATTTTATATTCATAGTATTAGAACATGACAAACAATATACAAAACCACCTATATTTTTATAAAAATAGTTTTACTTCCTTTTAAGGGTGAAAATATTTTAAATATAAATATTAGAATTTTTTAAATATAATATTTCATTAATAAACATAATATTTTAATGAAAAACATAAAAAATCTATTAGGGTGAATGTTTGGTACTTTTTAGTGAATTTTAATTTTTTAATGTATATTCAAAATTACTGAATTTGATTTCAAAACTACATTTTCATATACATTATATATAAGGTTAAATTAAATATTAAATTATTATAAATGTTTAATTATATTTTTTTTTTCAATAAACCGAATTTATGTCATTAAAGTCAATTTCACTTTGATATTGAATATAAAAACATATTATAATCTTGAAGTTTTTTACTTTAAAAAATCGCATTGTAAACCCGACAGTGATATTAAATTTAAATTAATTTCTATGATTTTTTATAAAATATAGAAAATGTGTTCCATATTTTAAATTGTTATAATTTATAATTTTTTATAGGTTTAACATTATTTTATAAAAAAATTAGTGTATGTAATTAAAATTAATTACATCAATAATGGGGAAATTATGCTTAACAATGGAATGAAAAATAATCTTAATGGAACGAATGGCCTATCCATTTTACAAAAACACATTGGATGGAAACATTTATGCCATAAAACATTGATAATTAATTTTTTTTTAGGAATTCTTTATGTAAAATCATGGGTACACCTAACTTGTTCTCCAAAATGCCATGTCTATCCATTCCCTTCCTTATAAAAGTCCACCGACTCTCCCTCTCTTTAACACCACTAAAACCACTTAGGGTTAAAAAAAATACCCAATAGAATTAAAATAAATTATACCTTCTTCATTTAACCCAACATTTGGTAATAAATTATTCCATGTAATCTCATTGGTGAAAACCAAACTGATTTACTTGATTAATATGTAACACCCTCCCTCAAGATCCTTTCTCTTGTTTTCCATTATTCACTACCTAAAAACTTATTATTCCATGATTGTGAAAAAAATTGTATACTAAATCTAATAGTATATTAATTTTTTAATGTTTCTAGCTAAACATACACACACTTCTATATTATGGGTAAAGAACAAATTGTTTACATGTACGGCGAACTGCTACCTCACAAAACGAGGATTGTTCATTTTTCCTTTTCCACCAATCATGGTTGAAATTGTGATGGAAAATATATTTATAGATGATATATATGATATTTATAATGTATTAATGGACTTTAATTTTTATATAGAACATATCTTTATTCTTTTCATCTTGTGTAAATACAATAATTTCTTTATAGGATATGTGGACTACCGCCCCCTCGAAGTGATGTAATTCTTTCCCACAATACATAGAATGTATTAGAGATGATTTTAGTAAAATAGTATGATATATATGACAAAATAAGCCTAATGTAATGTTATTATATAAATATATTCTATTTTATTTCTATGTATCAATACAACTATAAAACGGAAACTAATTTCATGCGTACGTCCGACATACCGTTTCCGTGAACGGTGTATTACATTTTCAAACATATATATTATATATATTATTATAATAATCATATAATTAATATAAATTATATTTATATCATGTATTACATTCTATAAATAATTATATAACTATACAAACAAATGGTACAACAAATTAATACACATGCAAAAAAGTAAAGCGATTATTTACCAAAGTGAATCTTTATCGTAAAAATGTTAATTATATGGTAATATAATGTCGTGATCAAACAAAATATGTTATTAGATATAAAAATATTTTTTTCTGATATATTTATAATAAAAATATGTTTATTTTATATGATTTATGAATTATAATTATGAGATTCGAGACACAAGGAAAGATAATTTCATCCCACATTTTATTTTTATAATATACATGCTTTATTCACCATGGGTTTATTTTGTGTGGTGTGTATACGTCCCCTAAATGAATTATTTTAGTATTATAATTAAATTTATGTGTATTTAAATATCCAGTTTAGGATATTATTTTCATGGGGTTTATATTTTAAATGTTACCAAATTAGAAAATTAATTATGTCGTAGTTTTCCATTTTCAAGACACGTGCCATGTTATGAGCCTATATTTTTTCCTGAGGTTTATATACTATCTTAAAATTGTTATATATTGAAATTAATTATTTTAGTGATATTTCATGATTCATTTCATTTCATTTTCTTACATGGAGTGTATGTTTTAAAGATACCATGTTGTAAGGGTTTATGGAAACAATCTCATTGCTTGTCAAGATTATTTATGATTATGATTCCATTGATGAAATCATATGATCCATACTAAAGAAAATTCATGAATTTTATTCTCATATAGATATTCATGATATATTCATGTATTGGTACTATTATTCCACTCTTTGGTACATAATATATTTAATAATGTTTTTTCCTGAAATCACGACATTACCCTATCCTCAGTCTGAAATCTGTTCTCCTCCAAAACCATTTTTTATAAAAAGGATTTCCAAAAATATTATACTATTCAACTATAATATTAAAAATTAATTTTTACCTGTTTTTTCGTTTACCCATTTTTTCAAATGTATCTTCGAGTCCCTTTCTGAAAAAAGAATATTCTTTCCGTTTTACCATGAAAAAGGAATGTTCTCTTTACCTCGTACTACACATACATATTTACTCATCATCATTTCTATGAAACATCCTTTAATGATTAAAATGATATTTATTAATAAAAAATTTTAAATGTAATTTTCAAGGAACATTATTTTTAAAAAAATCAATCTTTATTTATATGATTAAATTTATATTTTATATAAAATGGTTTTCAAAAGGATTTATGTTTTAAAAATAATTTTCCATTGATGAAATAATATTTTCCTCAAGAAGTGTTTTCAAAATATCATTTCAAATTATTCTCCGTCATAGATAACATCTGATGATTTTAATAAATAACTTCTATGAAATTATCTAAATGTTCTATTTATATTCATTCTATAATTGTTTATGCTTTTAAGGAATAATGCTTATGACACCTGTTTCTTTTCCACGGGATATTATTTGATGAAATGGTTATGAAACCATTCTCATTTACATTTCTTATGATGTGGTAAAATGTTAATGATACCCATTTCATTTCATGGGTTATGATTTGATGTTTATTAAACCCATTTCTTTTCATGGGTCATGATGTGTTGAATGTTTTATGGAACATTCACATATGATTTAATTATTTTATGGATGGGACCTATATATGCATCCAATTCATTGGGTAGTTATTAGTTTTATATGAGCCCAAAGAGTACACAGGTTGTACACCATGCCAAAAAAACAAGAAGGTACATGGGTCATATCCCAAGCCTAATTGCAAGAGGGTACACGGGTAGATATCTCAATCTCAAAGTAGTTACGTGGATAATATCAGATGAATAACATGTTATTAAGGTGTTGGTAGGTATCCTTGGAATGAGATTTTATATTATTATATGTATACCACACATTCTATGTCTTATCCCTCAGTTATTATTTCATTCCTTGTGGACTTTATTTCCTTATGATCCATATCTTATGAACTTTAAAATATTATTCCATAATTCAAGTTTATGATCTATGATATGTGGGGTTTGATCTTCAAATGTTATGATCACATTCGCATATCATTATTATCATGTTTATTCTTATGTGTCTCCCTTGATAACCTTTACCGAGCATCTGAATTCACCCCTTTTTATGATTCTTTCACTGGTTTAATGTGATACATATTAATTATGATGTGTCTAATTGGGATACTAGTCATAAAGAAACTATTGGGAGATAATGTATCTCAATAATGTATCCATGTCTCTAAGGATTATTATAAAGAAGTGTTGATGGTGAGGAAAATTTACTATATAGTAAAGGATAGAGATAGTGGTTTCCATGAAAAAAATCCATATCTAGACACTACATATGTATGTGACTATGGCACGTATGTACCTAGGGTTAATAACTCTGAAAAGTTATCTTGGGCTGGACTCGTGGTAATATGGTACAAGATATCGGGTCTTGTTGCACACCTAGATTGAAACTCTGTGGGGATAAGCTCTATGAATTGACAACTCTTCCTGAATCATCATGAAGGTTTTAAAAAAACTTTTACAATGAATAACCTAAGATATGTATGAAGTGTAAAATATTAAAAAAATATTCATAATTTAGACAAAATGAATGTTTTTTTCAGGATTATGTGGTTCCTCACTATGAAAAACGATTCTTACTATATTATTATTGGTTTCAGTCAATGGATGTAACCTATAGGAACCATGTTAATGGTGGCTATGATGGAAAAATCAATGGTTGTTCTCTTAAAAATCAAAATAATATTGGAGTTGGAAAAAACATCATCTCTATGATCACAGATATTATTCATGCTACGAATCCTGTTGAGATTCCAAAAATGAAAAAGGATGGAACAATGTCTTATTGAGCTATTCATGTAGAATCGCCTACCTTTCAGTGGGTATTATGATCCCCTTGTCCCTATGAACTGTATTAGTACCATTTAAAATATATTCTCCATTCTCCAGTGTTTGGAACATGAGAATGACATTCTGGTTGTTAATCATCTGGAATGTGAATCAGGATAGTGGTTGAATATAATCTTGAATATAAATAATTAATAAGATATTGAAAAGGATTGGGAAGAGAGCAAGAAAATAATATTCCATAATTACTTCCACAAGTTTATCATATGATGATGGAATAGGATTTCCTTGAGTTGAAGAAAAAAGATGATGAGTATTTTTTTACCTATAAGGATAATTTAACAAGGCTTATGAGGAACACTTTAGCATTTATCATCCAACATGAAAGTAAGGTTGATAGGTTATCTGTTGGTTAAAGGAAAGACTCATAAGTTTATTGTCCATATGAGAATTTAGTAGATAAAAATATATTATGTGTTGTGTAATAAAATATAAAATGGTGGTTTGTGTTTCATATCAATATCATGGTTTTAACAAGAATATGAAGATAGTGTTCGAAGGAAGATCTATAAACCATAGAGATAAGAATATGAGTCTTCATTTATGCTCTATGTTTGAAAATAAGAATGGAGGTAATTGTCTTAATAAGACTAGTAAATATTTTAAGTTTGTAATGGAATAACATTGAGTCATTTAATTCCTAGGTGATTGAAAAAAGATATATAATTAAGTAAATAATGAGAAAACTTTATAAAATACACCTTTAACACTTAAGTGTTTCAAATCCAGTGAGTTTGTGAATTTCTCTAAAATGTGGCCAAATACAAGGGATAATAAGGGTGATCATCACTAACGACCTCTAAAGACAAAGGACAATGAGAAATCATATGAAATCAAAATGAATGAAGTGAACCATGATAATTGGGGAACTCCATATTGGGTAATTTATTATGGAATTTTATAAAAATATGATCTATGATAATATTATTGTTCACGCTTTAATAGAACTTGATATGAGTATAATAATTGATTATCTCTCTCTACATGAATTTTTTATAAATAAAATAATGATTATTTTCTAGATTTATAAGGATAACCCCAATCATCCAATAGAAATTCCATTGAAACATAATATCCTAGTAGAGGAATAAAGGGTGAATTATCTTTTGGAAGAATGTATGTTTTCAATACCGATTTAGAGAAATTTAGACTTTGACCATATTTTAAAGAGAACATATGATAAATATATTCAAATGTATTGAATTTTATGACACTTGGGGTATCAATTTTACGCTGATATCATGTCCTTATTTCTAATGATTTGGATTTTCCTCTTTTGGAAGTGTTATAATGTTAACCATTTATTGAATGTTTAAGTAATTATTTTATTGAATTTTGTGAGAATAAAGTATTATCACACCACATGATGATTTATTATTATGGGATAACCTTTATTAATAACCTTTTGTTAATGGTAACTGAAGGGAGATGGGATGACTTATCTTGGATTTGATGATCTATTAGTGTTTTAGGAATGAAAAATTCAACTTCATTGTTGGACAAATAGGTGAAGTGGATCAAGGAACAACATAGGGTGAGGATGTCCTGAAATCATTAAAGTATATATTTTCATAAAAAAATGTCAACTTTACTAAAAAGATATAGAAATTAAATGTTGTCCTAGTACCCAAATTTTATTGACAATATGGCCATTTAAATCATCATATATTTATAAATTTTTTTCCACCAATTTTTCATTGAAAATTGAATTATTTGTGACTAATGACCTCAATAACCCTCTATGAAAATTTATACATTTCCTCCTAGAACCTTATTTTAGTTCCCATATATGTTCTTATATGTGGAATCCAAGTTAAGTGAAACTTTGGTTAACTGTTATGTTTCCAAATTTTTGTTTTCTAAAATAAATTTTTAGTGATCATCTTTATAATGATGGTTTATAGGAAAGGAAATTCCAAGTATTAAACCATTGATAACCCAAATTAATTTCAAGAGAAAAATAATTTTATGTGTGGTATAATGTCACACCCTGATATGTTTTTGATTTTTTTTTCAAATTAATTAAATATTTTTGATATTTTCCATTTTATGCAACACTGAAAATAGTTTAATTAATATAATTTCAGTACGTATAGATTTCATTATAAAAAACCAGGTTAATCAATCGCTACACACGACATAATTTTTTTCTTTCTCTTCATATAAGACCAATGTTATATTATGTTACCCACAAGACTAACATTACGTGATGGCTTCCGGAACATGAATAAACAAGTGTTACTGAATAATAATTCATTATTAAAATATTATTATTTAATAAGATATAAAATATTTTTTAAAATTAAGATTATAGGATAAACTAAGATATATTTTAACTCATTGTGTACCTATTAATTATAAAATAATATAGAAACCAAATTAAAATAAAGGGAATGGTATTATAAAAGACTATTTTCATTTAAAAAATACGATTTATCAAGTAAAATTAATTACTAATAATGAATGTTTTAAATTATATATTTATATTTATATTTTTGTGTTATATATTTTATGAAATATTTTTTAAATTCATACAATTGATTTTATATACACAATATTATAAAAGACAAAGTATTTTAGAAAAACCCAATATTTTTAGAAAAGAAATTTTATCGTTTTTATGGGAGAACATTTTTTAAATCAAAATTTTGGGACTTTTATAATTATAATATGTACAAATTAACTTCATATTTGAAATATAAACATAAAAATTAGGTTAGGTTAAACATTTTTTGTTTTTCTACGATGTTTCATTTTTTAATGAATAATGAAAAATACTTAATTTTAGTTCAAAACCTCTTTTTCATATAATTTGTTTATATGGTTAAATTAAATTTTAAATTTTCTTAGCAGTTTAATTTTATCATACTTTTATAAATCAATTAAATTTATGTTATTGGAATAAATTAAAATTTTAAATTGAAAATAAACCCAAAGAAAACTTTTGAACCATTTTTATGTTAAAAACCATCACTGTCAACCTGAGTGCGAGATTAAATTTAAAATAATTTATGTAAATTAAATGATAATAATATAGAAAAATGGATTCTATATTTTTAATTAATATAATTTATAATTTATAATGAGGTCAACATAATTTTTTTTCTATAATTAATAGTGAATTTAATAAAAATTAATTACATCGATGAAGGTAAAATTAAGCATACCAAGTGAATAAACCTTAATATTAATGGCCTAAATGACAAATACGCATGTAAAAACAAAATATTATTTTTATATATAGTTCAAAAAAATTACATTATTTTATTTTATTGGTTTGGTATGATTTTGTTTGAGTAAAAACCTAGTTCTACAAAACTTCATCTCAAAAATGCTAAGTGTATCATTTCCCTTCCCTATAAAAGGTCAATGCCTCCCCCTCTTATTCAAGCCTATAAAAACAAATAGGTTTGGATGTTATATTACAAATAAAATTAAATAAATACCTAACTTCCTCCTTGAATCATCAATTTTTTCATAAATCCTTACAAGTAAGACCTTTAGTGAAAATCAAAAGGTTTTACCTAATTAAAATGTAACACCCTCCCTCAGGCTCTTTTGTTTTATTTAACATTCTACACTCCCTCGAATATTATTATTCCATGTTTTATATCAAAAAATTATTCCAATTATAATTGTATATTTTTACTCTAATAGTTAAACCTACACTTACACACACATATATCTAATGGGTAACGAACTTATTATTTACATGTGTGACGAACTACCACCTCGCAAAAGGATGACTGTTCAATTTTTACATTACAACCTCTCGTGGTGGAAATTATGATGGAAGATATAGTTATATATGATATATTTTATATTTCAAATGACTTTATGCTTATATAAAAGTACATACCTTTATTCTTTCCATCTTGTGTAAATACGTTAACTTCACTTGGGGTAGTTTGGTCTACAAACCACTCAAAGTGATGTGATTTGTTCAAGAAATACATGGAATGTATTAATGGTTTGTTTAGCGAAATAATATTATATATATGAAATAATAATTATACTTTAATGTTAATATAAAAATATATTTTTCTCATCATCTCTTTCAATACAACAATAAAACAGAAACAAAATTCATGTCTATGTATGACTTATCGTCTCCTTAAACTGTGTGTTCCATTTTCATACATCTATATTATTTATATTTTAATTATACACATATAGTTAATATTAATTTTATTTATATAATTTAACATACTATTGAAATCATTATATTAGTATATGGGCCCAATATACAACAAATTAAGACACATGTGAAAAACAAAGTGAATATTACTAGAAGTGAAACCTTAACATAGAAAAAATAATAAGAGCATAATATAATGTAATAATAAAACCATATATGGTACTAGTATTAATAATATGGTTATTATATATATTTATAATAATCTTATATTTATTATACATGAGTTTCTAATGAGTACATCTTAAAGACACAAAGTAAGGGAATTTCATCTCACTTTTTATTTCTGTGAGATACATGCATTATTCACCACCCATTAAATTTCGGTGGTGTGTATACTGAACATGGATTAGTTATTTTATTATTATACATAAATTTATGTTAGTTAAATATACATTTTAGTATATTTATTTCATGGGCGTTAGGATTCAAAATATACCAAATCAGTAAACTAATTTTTTTTCTCAATTTGCATTATTTGAGACACATAACATGTTATAGACCTATATTTTTCCATGAGGTTTATATAGTACCATTGAAATTTTATATCATGAATATAATTATTTTAGTTTTATTTAAATTCTCATTTTATTTCATTTTATTACATGTGGAGTATGTTTCAATGTTACCATGTGGTAAGAGTTTATTGGAACAATCTCATCGCTTATCGAGATTGTTTAAGTTTATGCTTCATTCGATGAAATTTTATGACACATATCTGAATAAAATTAATGAAATTTTTTTTAAATGGATAGTAATGATATATTAATTTTTTGGTAACATTATTTCACTCTTTTTTATATTATATAGTTTAAAATGTGTTTTTAAGAAATATTGACTTTACCCTCACTTTGGTTAGAAATATGTATTCCTTTAAAACAATGTTTTTAAACATGGTTTCCAAGAATATTCTATTTTAATCATATAATTTTTGAATGATTATTTTACCATTTTTTTCATTTAACAATTTTTTTAAAGTTATATGCTTGTCACTTTCCAAATAAGGCATATTCTACCCTTCTTACTATGCAAAAGGAATGTTCTTTTTACCTCATACGACATGTATAGATTTACCTGTAGTGATTTATTGGAACCATCATTTCATGATTAAAAGGATAATTTTTATGATATTATTTTTAAAATTATTTTTAATGTAAAATTGTTTTCATAACATTTTCATGATTTCTTTATATTTTTTCAAGCTGTGTTTATATTTTTTCAAGCCTATTTTCCAGAAAATGGTCTTAAAAATGTTGTTTATTTTAAAGATTATTTTCCAAAAATTAAATTAGATATTAATATATAAATGTTTTCAAAATATATTTCCATGTTATTATCCATCAAAGATGATATTTTTTGAACTTACTATGTACCTTCAAGGAAATGATACAATGTTTCCATTCATATTGTTTCATTAATGGTTTATTTTTTAAGGAATAATTCTTATGACACATGTTTCCCTTCCAAATGTTATAAACTTTTGAAACCCAATTCTTTTCATGAGTTATTCTTTGATAAAATTTCTATGAATCTTATTAATTTTACATAGGTTAGGAAGTGATTAAATATTAATGATACCCATTTCATTTCATGGGTTATGATTTAATTTTTATAAAACCTATCTCTTTTCATGGGTCCTGATATGATGATTGTTTTGTGGAACATATATATATTATTTTATTATTTTATTCTTGATATATATATCTCCATCAAGTTAATTGTGTAATGATAAATTGTATATGTGCTCAAATAGTACACAGTTTGTAGCCCAAGCCCCAACACAAGAAGGTACATGGGTTTCATCTCACACCTAAAAGTAAGATTGTACATGGGTAGTTATCCCAAGCCTAAAGTCGGTACATGGGTTATCACCCAAGTCTAACAAGTTATTGATGTCTTTATAAGTAACCCTGAAATAATGTTTTCTATTATTATTTGTATTCCTCTAATTTTATGTCTAATTCCTCAGTTATGCTTTAATATAATATTATTATTTTTCTATATTGATCATGTATTATGAACTTCAAAACATTATAAAATAATTCATGTTTATGATTATTGATATGTAGGGTAAGATCTTCTAATATTGTTATCATTTTAACATACCCATATTATCATGTTTATACCTACATGTTTCCCTTATTTACTTCTAATTAGAATTTGAGTTCACCCATTTTTATGTTTGCTTCCCTAAGTTATGAAGATATGTATTATGTATGATGTGTCTAAGATGCGTACTAGTCATGAAGGACGTAGTGAGAGAAAATCTATCTCACTCTTGTATCAACATTAACAATTACATTTTCCCAAAAGCAATAAACTAATACGGTTATTGGGAATATATTTGTGCAATGCTTTAAGTATACTGAAAAAGTGATATAATGACTATGTATTTTAATACTGGGTCGTTATACTAGGATTCATCCCAAGATAAAACATTATTTATACACTCACCATCCATAGTATCAAACTACATCTCATTTTTAGAAACTCTTAAAAACAATATCAATCATCCCATGACTATTAAACAAGTTGATTTATTATCAAGAAAGCCTCCTAGATTTAAACACTACAAAAAAAGGAAATTCCATTTTCAATCATTTTTATTAGTCATAGGTCCATCACCAACAACACTGCATATAATACCACATATGACATCCCATGAAAAAATCATCATCAAAAATAGTATGCAGTTACACCATTAAAGCCTCAAGAATCTTCACCCATCATCATAATCATAAATGGATCCTTATAAAACCATTACATCCAAAGAATCCATACCCATATCATCACCATAATTTATACCATGCGCCAAAAACCTATGAAGTTTCACCCATTATTCAATCTATATTAGGTTATCATTAAAACATTTGAATGTACAAATACATATTAAATGATTTTATCCACAAATAATTCTAAGGTAACTACGGCCAAAATAACCAAGGAATATCCTTATTGAAACAAATCTTGGCTCACTAATACCTACATAAATGGTTTATGAGATCATTAAATCTATATAACCCTCTCTAATTTATTTATAAATTTATCAATTATATCCAAATACTCCAGCCTTATAAATTAACTAGGATAATATTTAAAATTTAATTGGTCATTGTGTCCTAAGATACTATTTCATTTTACGACGATCTCAATGATAATTTTTTAAAAATTCCTTTTTATTTTAATCATTGATTTACTATATTTATATTTTTATTTAATTTTATCATATCATCCAGGATTAATAACTATTAAATATATGTCATCGTATATAGTATATCTAAGAGGCAATAAAACATATATCAAAAATCATGATATCACACATCCTAAATCTTTCTATCATGAAAATTAAATATTCAAACATGAAATATTAATTATGGTTCCAACAATTTAGTGAAATTATAACATGTGTTACTCATTTCCAAGAATGAATAAATTTCACAGCATAAAATTTTATTATTTAGAAAAATAATAATAAAAATAAAACTTTCAACAACCCCATTTCAATTTTTCAAATATCTACAATTATGAAACATATTCTCATGAACATTATTAGATCATTTTAATATTGAAACATTCTAAAATTTTGAATTTATCAAAAAATAATTTTTAAAATAGTTAGTAATTATCACATTCCCTCTCTCAAATAATTCCAGAATAATTATCATTAATCAAGAACATGAAAGATCTTATTTTCCCTATCATACAATAATATTTTAGATTATAAAATATTTTTATCAATTTTATGTGATAAACCATTCAAATCCAATGTTATAATTAGAATTTAAAATATTTATTACAAAATGAAACATCTAGATTATAATATAGCATTACTTATCCATGGATTCTAATATTATCAATAATTAAACTATAGTATTTAAACAATAATCTACAATGTGTGTTGATCATCATAAAGAGTTGTTAATGGTTTGAAAAAAATTTATAATATTTTCGAAAGAATAATTTTTTTGCAACATGAAATATAAATATCTCATAGCTAAATACATTAAGATACATTGAGCATGAGATAAATTCTCTATTTTTATAAATATCAGATAATATATTATCATTATTTCATAATATTCATTTCATGTTAAAAAATTGAAATTTCTTTATTACCACACAAACTAACAGAATATAATTATTTACTAGAATATTTTCAAATTAAGAACAATTACATCAATCTAAACAATGATTATAAAGATTGATAATTTAAATCATGTATAATAAAATTTAGAGAAGTCACGGATCTACTATCTGGTTTTTCCTTGCCAGTGTAAATTTCTTCACACAAGAGGATAGAGGAGATAGAGATTCCTTTATCATTGAATACATGGGTTTGGTTCTTGAGAATGAATAAATGGTCAACTTATGACTAATTTTAAACTCTCTTATAGGCTATTAGATCACCCATAATTAGGAAAAATAAATAGAAACTCCAACTAGAGGAAGAAACATGTTTTATAATTCATAAATATCAGTCCTTGGAAACGTCATCAGATTCTATATTTATTCCCAATTTATGTTTCCCCAATGATTTCTTTGTCACTTTTTACTTTAGGATCAATATAAATATCCCAAAAGTGATTATAAAATACAAAAATGAGTCAAATTAATTAAAAAGCACCAATTTTCCATTTAAATCCCTTTAATTATGTTGAAATATTAATTATAGGAGGTTTGGTTTGGAAGGCCGGGTTTTTTTTAAAAAAAATTACCTATACATTGAAGGCATGCACTGCATAAGGGTAATATGGTATTTAACTTATATAAATAGTTGCCATTATTAATATAAGAACATTCTATGTAATGGTAGTGTGATATTACCCTCACAAATCTAATTACCCTTATAAAATTTCAAACACACCCTTATATGGGATTTAGAAATTTTCATACACCCTAACGTAGTAGTGAACGACCCTTATGCAGCCATAAGAAACATGGAATTACCTTTATACTATGTTTTACTTACCCTTACTAGAAATTTGGGAATCCTGGCGTACATATTTAAACTACCATTACATAATAGAGGGAACCCTAATCATACACTTATGCAAATCAAATAATATTAGCATTTCCTTTACACAATGCAAAATATATCCATCTTACATATACACAAGTTTATAAAACTCACCCTTACAGATATATAAATCCACAAAAACAAACCTTACCAATAAAAATCCATTAAAAATAAGATTCACCCTTATTTAAAAGAAAGGATCAGCGTGAGGGTAAAAATAACATTATAAACACTAAATTCTAACATATAAAAATATAAATTAGTGATAAGAGAATTTATTATCACTTAAAAAATTCAAAATATACTTCTATAATTTTATATTTAATTCAGAAAACTAAAATTTATTTCCTCATCCCACATTTAATACTTATACATTACATCATAAATATTTAAAATCATATTAAAACATCTTTACAAATTTAAAATTTAATTTTTAAAAAATATTTTAAAATTTATTAAACCCCACCCAAACCACTGGACTCCCCAAGAATACAAAATAAGACCCATGAATATACTATAAAATTATAATATCCAAATTAAAATTTTTTAATCATTATTTTCCACCATAAAATTTCTTAAAAATAAGTTCTACATAGTATTACACCTTGATGATTAACAAATTTTGGTTATGCAATCATTTTCACATTCAATCCACTAATCTCCCATTCTATTTTAGGATACTTCATCATTAGTGAAATATTAATTTATTATTTTTTGATTATATAAAACGATATCTCCTTTGGTTATTTACACATTTTTGAGGCATGTTTATAATTTTCAAAATTTATTTTCAGATACATACCTTTAAGTGCTTTTTATTCTCAGTTTTAATTGTATTTACATAAGTCAATACAATAAAATGTCACAATTAAATTTTATTGACAAATATACCATAAAAGTACACTATAATAATTGGTTGGTATTCTAAAATAATATATACCGATACATAAAATTCTATTAATCCATTTTTGAATTGTTTTCTAAACAAATAATAGGATGAACTATATTGAATAATTTCTTTATTTATTAAATATTTTGATAAGTAATTTATTTTATTACATCGTCTACATTATATTTTAGTAGTAATTTAATTCTTGTATATATGACTTATAATCCTTCGCATCATAGAAAATATAAAACACCTTTTTTAGTTAATAATAACTAACACACATTTCATTGTATGTTAATTATCTAATATGGTATGTATAGGAATAAACTAATATCTATCAAAAAAAACATGTAACATAATTTTTCATAATAATTCTATATGATTGAGGACAAAAAATATATATTATTTTCATAATCGTTCAAATTTTATTGATGCCATTTTTATTATTCTAACATATATGGTCAGATAAACAAATAACTAGAAAATAAAATTCTGAATAGATGTGACATGAGAATATTCTTTTAAAATTTGATTATATTATCAAATTATAACCTAGACATAAGAGGAAAACTCATTAAGACATTCCCATATTGGGTTTCAACATCTATTATTCTCAATTTATTCTTCTTATTTGAATTACATTTTCCCCTACTGTCGAGACCTCTCTATTATTATAAATCTTTTAAAATGAAATCTACGTAAAAGTGAGTCGTACTTATGGGTGTTGTCACACCCCGAAATCATATCCTTTTTATTTTATTATTTTCTTGTATTCATTTCTTTTTGGTTGAGGTTTGTGTTGATTCATAGTTTGAATTTTTGAATTTTTGAATTTTCGGGTGAGTTTTTTGCCTACAAACAGTTTGTGAAACCATGTGGAAAACATACAGTTCAGTTATGGGAAATAAAAAGTGGTGTCCAACATAGTTGGTTCATGGTTTGGTAATATTGTAGCCAGCCCGTGTGTGTCTGTGACTTTGCTCTAGTAGGGTGTGAACATTTGCCACACTGTCTGGTAGACTGTTCGACCAAATCGTGAAACCCACCCTCTATTTAAAAATAATAGAGTAAATTGAAAAATAAAATTAGAATTAAATAAATAAAATAAAAAGTAATATTTTTAATAATAATAATAATATTTTTTTTTGATTATTATTATTATTAATTTTATTATTATGATTATTATTATGATTATAATTGTTGTTATTATTATTAATATTATTGTTATTATAATTATGTTATTATTATAATAATTTTTATTATTATATAGTTTATTTTGGGGGGGAAACCCTATGGGCTCTCTCTGTTTCTTCCACGCATACCCTTCCCTCCCCATGTGAATCACGAACTTCCCCCTTGCATGCCTCCCTTTTTGCCGAGCCACCCACCAATGACCACCCACCCACCTGCGGTCCTCCCATATCTGGTGCCCATGGATTCTCAACATCCATTCTCTTGTTTGGCCACCCTAGTTGGTTCCCTCAAATGAACAGCCCTCCCCCCCCAGTGAATGTATTCCCCCTTCAATGCACTTCCTTTATCAGATAGTGACTTCTCCCTCACATGACCATCTCCCCATATTGTGTATGCCCTTCCCCTCTTGATTTTTTGGTTTCCCATTACTGGGAGTCAGTTTCGTAGAACCCTAGAGGTTAGGGTTAATGACTTGGGAAGTTATCCTCTTGGTACATGGTGTATGAATCATACGTCGGGCTCGGTTATCCCGTTCATGGATGTTTCATCACAATCGCACACTATTGTGGTAGGCATTTCCATCTTTTTCTTTTCTGGAAAAACCCATTGAAGCTCACTTTATTTAAATTAATTTTTAAATATTATACACACCTTGATAATGACCTTAATTGACATATGTTGATGTTTTTTTATAATAGACTATTCTACAATATCTTTTAAAGTGTTTTACTATTTATGCATATGTGTATATATTCCCAATGTGTTGAAAAAATTTCAAATCCTATTTTTATAATTTTAAAAATATTATTCCCACCATCAGGATGTATGTTGTTGGTTTATAATGGTGTTTTATGATAACATAATTTTCTAGAAATATGTTTTGTGTGATTCCTTGTTTATGCTTAGATGAATTTATACAGAATGCGTATGATTAAATGAAAATTTTATTTTTCTCAAGAAATTGGGTGATGTGTGATGATGTTTACCATTAGTGATATTTTATATATTGTGTTGGACTGTATTTTTGTCCTTTTGTGTGAAATGATAATTAATATGGGTTTCAAATTGTAATATGAAAGGCTTTGAAAGGGGTTGTTTGTGTTTTCTCAAATTAATGGGATAGTTGGGTTTGTTTTAGAAGGAATGTGGTGTTTTTAAAATTGAATCTGAAAAGTGGTTTAGGGTTTCCCATGAATTTTAAGTAAGTGTCATTACAAGTTGGAACATCCATGGGAGCACGAATTGCACCCCTAGATGTTCCCTCAATAGAAAGAAAAACTTAAAAATGGTATTTTCTGCAACCATGGTTTCTTTAATGGTTCATTGCATTCTAAATAATGTTGGATCCTTTGTGTGATTTCAAAATTTTGTTTTTAAAATAAATAATAATAGGTATCCCCATTAGGAACTGTGAGTCTATTTTGGTAAATGTTTGGATTAAGGTTCTATTTGGAGTGTTTTATAAAAATATGTAATTTCTAAAGTTTATAATGGTTTTTATGAAAACATATATAAAAATATAACCTAAATTCATGTTGTTCAATGCTTAATTAAAATAGGGTTTTACAGTTTTTTGAAATTTATTTTGAGGTGTCTTTTGGAAAAAAGGTAATTTGGGTGCATAAAGATAAAGGTATGTTTTTAATTTTTCATGTATTTAAAGAAAGGATTGAATGATCAAGTGATATGATGGCCTTATTGGAACTTTTGATGAAGTAATTTTTATATATATATAATGGGGACCTCTATCTTGGATTTACCTTTATTGGATATCACATAGATGATGTTTGTGTTTGGTGTAAGCAAGTGTGTTCATGGAAGTTAAGGTGAGTCACGCATGCAAGGGACTCTTATTTACACAGTATTATACCACCATGGGTTCCTGAGCATCTTATAGAGTATCAAGTTATTGTTTCTGATCAACCATGATTAGATGGTTTGGTACACCTTGGATTGCAGATAGACCAGGTGTGATGTTCCACTCGACTTTCTCGTTGAGTGTGACCATTTGGTTATTGACATAGGGTATTCACCAAACCCCATCAGGTGGTTATGAACCGAGTACGTCAAGGGGTCTTCTATATATTTTTTGTAAATCCCATTGTTACTCTATTGTTTATTCATGTTTGCTTTCATTTTAATTTAGTTTTCATCATGAACTACTTCTTTATTTATTGAACAAGCTGGTATTGACTTCTTGGGTTTTGGCTTGACATTTGGTTTTGGAATGGTAGTCTTTTTTTGAAAATTAAGGTTTGGCATGCAGTGTATTGGAAAAATGGAATAGTGTATTTATTTGTTAAAATGGGGAAAACATTATTTTTATATGTGTGTTTCAAACTTGTGTTAATGTAATGTTTTTAGGAAAGGAAAATACAAGGATTATGTGGTTTATCTCCAGAATTCCTAAAAATCATCTCAGTTCTCATGTCGACTTTATCGTTTCATATTTTGGCCCTCTCAGTTTCACATCTCTGTTTCATATAGCATCGTTCTGTGTTTTTTGGTGACCCATGAGGACACATGGAAGTACATGTGGTAGTTTATTTATTTCCACTACGAGCATTTCATTTTGTTTTTCAGTTTTATTTTCAATTATTTTGTTATATTTTTTTCAAAGGAAAAATAATTCCCAACTATTTTATCATGATCCTGACACAAGTTTCTAGCATGTGGGAATCAGAAATGACCATCAGGCCATGTTACAGATCCACTGGTTTGACTAGTTTAGGGTCGACCTTAGAGGGTTCATGATAAGTGTGGTGTAAGATAATATAATGTGCAGGAAATAAATTCTGTATAGTTTGAGAAATATAAATTATATGAAGGTTATAAATAATTTCATTCATATAGTTTTTTAGTTATTATTTTTTTATTAACTATAAATAAAATAAATAAATCAAAATGTACAATGAATGATCATCTCAAGATTTATCACTATTATACAATTTTCTAATTATATTTAAGGGATTTTAATAATAATAATATGTGTGATCACATAAAATAATAATTTACAATTCAATAAGAAATAAATATTTCATGATAGTGATTTTTTGTCAAAAATGGTTAATAATGTATGGTAAACCAACTCATACCTAGGGTAAAATATTTTGAGCATCACATGAATCTTGTTAGAAAATCAACCATTAATCTTTGATTATCCATTTTTCAATTAACACCAACCCTTTTACTTAATTGTTTAAAATTTTATGAACTCCCAATTTTATATAATGTTATTCACATACAACTAAGGGGTACCAGTTGTATAGTATCCAATGTAAAAAAATGTATATTTTGTAGTGGGTTTTAAATATTTTTTATTAGAAATTGGAAATAAACTATTAATAGGGAAGATATTAACATCGAATATTATAAAACTGATGTTAAAAATATCTTTTAACTCCGGTTATTATATAACCAATGGTAATATTTTTTAAAAAAATTAAAACACACATGTCTATATTTTCCCCCCATTCATTTGATGACTAATTCTCTCAAACCCTATTATCCAAGTCTCACAAAGAATTTCCATTTTATTTCTTTTTCCTTATTCTAGTCTTATATTTAACTGTATTCAATCTTCCTCTACTACATTACATCATCCTCATCCAGGTTATCTCTCTTACTTATCCTTGTTACTTTTCATTCATCTATGTATTATTTTCCTCATATGCATTTCTTCTTCTTTGGGAATATTCAATTATCTCTTTTTAATTCTCCCACATTCAATAATATACAACTTTTTTCACTTTTTTACAACTAACATCTCCATTATCTATATGTTTTAAATTTTTAGTATTTAAACTATCAGCATCAAAATTGTATTGTAATTGTATTTATTACTAGTTAATTTTTTGGTTTTTAAAGATATATTATGTTATTATAAGTTTTTATGTTTATATTTTATTTATGTTTAAAATTTACTTTTAACATTATTGTATATACTTTTGTTAAAAAATTATCAATAATTATACATTTTTTGGATTACAACAGATAACACCATTAATAATTTGTTTTGATTTAATATTGATTTGTTTGATTTTTTCAATAAATGTTTTATTTTTATATGTGTATATATAATATTAATCATTAAATTTAAAATTTAAATATATATATATATGTGTCTATATATTTATATATTTTAAATTTATTTTTTTGTTTATATGATTAAATATTTGTAGATTTTAATATATTAAAAACATTTACTATTACTTTCGGTAAATAATGGGTAAAAAATATATAAATGTATTAAATTTCACTAATTTTTATATTTATGCATGAAATATTTCAATATGAGGAATTTACGGTGTGGTGAAATCAAAGACAGTTTGTTTTTTTATGGATTTAATCATAGTTTTAAACAATGTCCCTAGCTTAGTTAAATAATTTAAAATTAGATATCTAACATTGATACATATATTTAGATTGAGATATGGGATTTTATAATTGAATAATTTCATGATAATAATTGAAATCAATGAAATTAATAAATATTTTTAAATGATTATATGAATATGTTGTCAACCCATTGTTCATAGGCAGTATGAAATTTAGAGTGTTATCATCAGTTCTTGGATTAGTTAACGTAAATGAAAAAAATGAATGGATCAATAAATGTTTTGTAGCAAATATTATAATTTTTGAAGAGTTACTAATTTAAGTAATAGGGCATCCAAATTAAAATTATCAACTAAAAAATTATATTGTCAAAATTATTGGGATATAGAAAAATAAATTCTTCTCCCAATGATTCTGTTCTCTTTTTGAAAGAATATGAAGTTTTATCAAAATATTCTAATTGTGGGACATCACAATATAAAATGGAAAATAGATCAGACATTGAATCATTTTTAGGGACAACTACCATATTTACTCCTATGAAAATGTGGTATGTTTGAATAAATATTCTTTCGATGTATTTTTCTATAAATTAAAATGATGCAAAGAGATTGAGATGGAATAAAGATGATTGAATGTCTGATAGAAACCTATGTCACCCTACTAATTCATCATAGTGGAATATATTTTATTAATAATGTTAGGATTTTTGAAATAATGTAAGAAATATAAAAATTGGGCTATTTATAGAAGAATTATTCTATATCAATGCCGCAAAGTCAAAAATAATTTATATCCTATTATGTTAGTATTTTATGACCAATGCACATAAATATGCAAGAAAAAAATATGAAATAATGAGTTTGAATTTTTTTATACAAAAATACGTTTGAAATGGTATTAATATATATATATAACCATTAATTAATTATAGGAAATTATTATTCCTTGTAGGTTTTAATGTTTTTAATGCATACAAGAAAGTGTCTTTTATTTTTCATGTTATGGAAATGTTTACTATATATAATTTTATTTTATAAGGAAACCTATTTAGATAAATTGTTAAATGACCTAAATATTATCCAACTTGTGAATATGGGAAATAATATCACCATTTATAGAATGGGTTAAAGACACTATCCATGGGTTATTCAAGATTATTTCTATTTGATAACACTTATCAATGATTTAAAAAAAGGAAGCCAATGGTTTAAAAGAGTATAGTTTTCCACGAGAACTCTTTTTAGCTGAATAATATTATAATAAGGTGAAAAAACATATGTAACCTTTTTAAATATGAAAATATTATAGATTCAAAAAACATTGGGAAAAATGGTCCATCATATTCGA
This sequence comes from Viscum album, assembly GCA_963277665.1. NCBI lineage: Eukaryota > Viridiplantae > Streptophyta > Magnoliopsida > Santalales > Viscaceae > Viscum > Viscum album. The sequence continues at coordinate 1,717,699,229 of OY728136.1, read as the reverse complement.
TTAACTTTATTAGAGTTCTTTTGGAGGTAAAATATAAAAATGATGTTATTAATATACAAACCTATTTGAAAATTTTATATTAACATTATTAAATATAAAAATATCTATAATAATGGGGTTTTTTAATGATTCGTCTTAATATCTATGGAAATATGTTTATATTACTCTAACACCATGATAGAAAAAAATGAAAATGTTTACCTATGGATTGTTACATGTTAAGGAAGAGTGAAAATATGAATTTCTATCAATGTATTCATGGTGTTATAGTTGTAACATCCCAAGTAATTAAGTAATAATATATTTTCATATCTATGTCTATTTATGAATTAGATAGTGTTTTAGAGGCCTAAAATGAGAATAAATCCAATCTTAAGCATAGAATGCTCTAATATTTTTAAAAAATTGTTTTACCACCTTTTGATGAAAAACCAATTTTAAATATAACTTTTGAAAATTTTATAATATCTATTTGTCAAAATAAACTTATTCTTTATAATTGGGACATTTAAATTTACTTTGGATAAATTTTTGGTGTTTTTCTGGCAATGTTCATTCTTAATGAATAGTGAAAATTTCTGCATTTTACTTCAAAATTGCTTTTTCATATAATTTAATTATATAGTTATATTATATTTATAATTAGTTTTAAAGTGTAATTAGAATATATTTTTACAATTTAATTCAATGGTGGTCATTAGAATTAATTTTACTTTGAAATTGGACATAAACAAGTGTCAATTTTTTGATAGATATTGTTTCTTAAAAACACAATATTTGTTTTGACAACATGAATTATTTTTAAATGAATTACTGCAATTTTTGTGTTTGAAAATTTGGTAAAATGGATTCCATATTTGGAATCATAAGGTCCAAATTATGTAATTAAGACGCTTTTGTTTTTTGACATTATGAATAGTAATGATGGTAATTATCATTAATTTTCGGGATTAATTAGTAATCGGGTTGTTAAGGGTAATAAAATAATAACATAATAATATAAAATGACCCCAACATTTGTCAAAATCATATATTTTGAGTCATGGGTGACCATTTGAATCATTTTACCTAACTTGAGGGTCCATGGAGTCACATGGGTGTAATAGTGACATTTATGACATTAGTTTTTAAAAAGAAGAGAAATATAACAAGGGTTTGTATATCCAAATTAAAACAATTTAAATTTTTTTTAAATAAATGATATCATAGACTATAAATTGTCATTGGAAATATAAAAGTATTTCCTACATCATGGTATTTTTTTATAATTTTTATACATTAAATAAATAATCTTATTTTTGACACCATGATGATGCAGTGATCACCTCGTTAATGAATGAATTAAAGAAAATGAAAAGATAAAGTAAAATATAAGACTCTAACTTATAAAAAACCTATTGTATGGATTTATTTCGAACCCTTATCACCATATCCTCAAAATATATCATTGTGGGACCTTTAAAATCCGAAAATAATTTTATAATAAAGTAACAATTCAACACTTTTCAAAAGTGACCCTCCTCCCTCTTATAAAAGGCCCCCACCTCTACCCCCTTACCCACACCTCCCAAGCCCTTGTATTGTCCAAACTGTGCTCATATTATCTCTCCACATACCTCTCTTACTCCTAGAAGCCTCACTTTGGGCAGAAGTCTTTCCAAGGATGCCTTTGGATCAAATTCCGATTCGGAGGTAATGTCTTCTCTCAAGTTTCTTCCTTTTATTTTCCTTCTTCACTCACCAATATCTTCTGATTATTTGATCCCATAATAACACAATTATCCTAAATATAATAGTATTTTTTATGATAAGGATTCTACCAACACTTTCACACACCTCCGTCTAATGGTTAAAAAACATATTGTTTCTATGGGTGGAGAATTATTGCCTCACGAAATGATGATTGTTCAATATTCTTTGAACACCTTTCATGGTGGAAATTATGATGTAAATGTATTTATATATGATATATATGGTATTTATTTTTTCTATATGGTTCTGAATTTTATTTTTAAATCACATCATTATGCTTTTCAAGTTGTGGAACTAAGATAATTTCATCTAAGTAAGTGTGGACTAATGCCCCCTCACGTGATATGACTCGTTCATGCCAAACATGGAATTTATGAAGAATGTAATTAATTAACATATGTTACCAATATACCATATATATTATACTAGAATTATAATATATATATGTCTCATTTATTATTATTTCCTTTAATATGACAAAGAAATCAAAGTAGTGTTCATGCCTACGTACGGCCTGTCGTCTCCATGAATGCTGCATTTCATTTTTTTATCTCAAAATGTTATGGAATAGTATAAAATGAATATATACTCAATATATATGATATTTAAATCATTAATACCATTCTGGAGATGATTTAATTATAACTACGTGTGAAATTCATTTCAAACAAGTTCATTTTTTACTCATGTGCCAATCATTGACAAAACATATGATATGATCTCACATAATTAACTAATTATTATAACATGATAATATGTGATATGAATTGAATAATAAACATTAAAGTAAGTACTTAAGAAATTATAAATTTACCTATGTTTATTATTCAGGAATATAAAGATTGAACATGAACAAGTCGGACTTCAGGTAAGGGACTTCATCTCAATCTCCTTTCGTTGAGGCATACTTCATTTTATATACGACCTTCTTTTATTAGTTCTATAATAAACCATTTTGACTATTAATTTCATTAAAAATGAATATTTTTACCAGATGTGTTTTACTAAATGACCAAAGGAATGTTTTTGTCTTACGTATGTGGTGACAACGACTTCTCTGCCATCATGACCATTATCTGAGTTTCGGCTTCCTCTACTTGCCATAACGTTTTTTTAAATGAAAAATAAATTCCATGATTTACTTTACTTTTATTTTGGTATTGAAAATGGTTTTGACAATGTTTTTATTATATAAATTTGTTTTATTGATATCTTGTGGTTGAAATTTGGAAATGTTATGTTTCTTTTATGCATGTTTTATGTGATACGATTATATTTGTCATCACATATTACTAAATTGAAGGTACAATATTTTAAAATAACCAAAAAGTGGTTGATGAATGATTATACAATTACATTTATTTCATGGTTTAAGGTAAAAATAAACAATAATAAATTTACATGAGAATTCATGAAAATTTATTCTTTAGGTTGTTGTATTAATGTATTCACATGGTCTTGTTTTGATATTAATTTTTACTCATTTTACATAAAATATTAAGAAAAAAATAATACCATTTAAAATATTAATGTTAGTGTTGTAATTGATGGAAACAATTTTTATAGTGCAAAATAAATAAACCCAATTCTCACATCAAAAACATATCTTTATGTCGTTTATGTTATTTTAAAAATTGAATATACTGGATTTTGAGTACCAGTTATTATGTGTAAAAGGGTTTAGAGTAAGGGTAAAGGGAAACATAGAGATTATGGATTTAAACTTGTTAATTTGAAAATAGTAGGTTCTAAAAAAGATCCATTAATTATGAAAATTCATTAGAAGTGGATATTTTATGTTACTACCCCATTTTATGATCAATGGATTGTTATTTTTTAAACAAAAAGAAAGTCATTTGGGTGAGGATCATTTTGATGATGTTAGGGATTTATGTAAGGTTTCTTCAACTTCTAAATTATTTTATATGGAAAATATTTTTTATGATTTTGTAATAGTACATGCAATAAGAAATTTTCATGTAGTGGGGATATGAGAATACCCTCCCTCACACTTAAAATTATTCAGGTAGATATTTTTTTCTCAAAAATTACTCATTGAAAAATACTTTTTTTACTAGGGTTTTTAAATATATAAAAATTTATCATTTCTATAATTTTTAGATAAAATTTATTATGAATTACATTCAGTAAAAATATTGTTTAAATAATTTTGGTATGATATTTTTTCAATGAAATTTTCACATGTAAATATATAATTTTTTAACTTGAGTATTGAAACTGATATGTATCACCCTCATTTTTATGATATTTAACCTTTTAAAATTTAGTTTGAGGTTATATAATTCTTAGGATGAGTTTTTTTTGTTCGATAGTTTTGGTGTGTTTTGAAACTTTTAAGGGTTCATGGTTTGAGTATATTTTGGGGAAACCATGATGTTTTTTATAGTAATTCGTGTGATGGTCTTATGAGGGATGAAATTTTCATACAACTACGACATATTTTATCCAAAAGTTATTGGTTCCTAGAAGAAACAGTGTTACTAGAGAGTGAGGAAAAATCATTATTGATAAACAGTTATCTAAACAATACAAATCAACTATGTGAGTGAGTTTCTTGGTGGCATTCGCATGCGCATGGTTACCACACAGTTTTCTAATCTATGCATACTAACCATTCTAAATGCATTTATTGCTATGAAAACCTGAGTTTAACTTATGATTAAACCTCCAAAACCTATATTTTTAATTTTCATATAATGATCTCAAACTCTATAACTCTCTTTATCATTATTGGTGGTTCCCTTTGATCCAGAATCTAGTTTTGATGGATCCAAGTGTTTTGGATCTCTAGAATCAATGGTAAGACTATAATATTGTTCTTTTTATTTTTATATCCTCATATAATCTCATTAATAACAAAATATCTAATTCATTATGGATATATCTATGATCTATGATGTTTTTTGATGAGATATTTATTGGATCTATTGATCAAAATTTGTTTTAGAAATGGATCTAGTAGTTTTGATGTAACATTCCTTATTTTCATCACCTGTTGATAGGTAGGTGGATTCTCTCTCTTATCCACATATTCAATTACATGATGTATTAGATATATTAATATATTTTATTATATTTGAAATGGAAAATTTTAATTATTTGAATAATGTAAAATTTCTTGGTTTATGGTTTTTAAATCCTAGTAATTTGAATAATTTTTTGTCAAACCCATTTGAAATATGGTATTACGGTGTAGTTTTGTTTTAATGAAGTAAATTGTTTCAATTCAATTTTTAAAAGGAAATAATAAATTTAATTATGAATTTATATAGACTTAATCAATGTAAAAGCTTCATATACATGGGAGGTGGGTGTCAATCATTTAATTGTGTGGGGAATTGTCTGTACGGATATGGTTATTAGTTCCAAACTATAGGCATGAATGTATATCACAATGTGATAAATTGGTGTGGGATGGGTCATTACACATGAGTTTCATGATTCTCATTTGTAATTCATATGTGTGTGAGTGGATTGATGCGGTGTTGGTATATTATGTGGTATTATTGTATAAATCACCCAACTATTGATTTAATTAGTTTTTTTACAAATCTGTTTTAAAGTTCCTAGATTTGATATAAATAATGTTTTAAATTGTGAGATAAAAAGTTATTTTCCCAGTAGTTTGTTTTGTGAAGTATCTTTGTAAAAACCTGTTGGGTATGATTACTCACCAACTGCATATTCACTTTACTACATATTCAAATGTTTTTCTTAACAATACATGTAATTAAAAGGTCTTCTATTTCACTGGTTTATCGTCATGATTCTATTTTCTTAGGATAGTGTTCGGAGCATAGATTTATCTCTTATATTAATTGGAGTGATTACACATCAATATTTTTATTCCAGGAAATTATTTTGGTTTATTGACTCTCCATACAATAGTTTTTCACTACTACTATGATTTTTTAATTGGATTTTTAATTGAGTTGTAGTATTTATACTCATACTACATATAGTTGGTTTGTTATTTTTATTTTTTCTTAACATGTTGTACAGTTTAATAATGGGAAATGATAACCCAATGTTTATGTATTACCTTAGAATTTATTTCATTATGTTGGATTCTTGGGGAACTCACTAAAGGTATCGGGAACCTCTGATCTGGCCTAAATCAATAGAAAGGGTAGGGATGATACACTATGGATCATAATCATTTATATAATTTTGGTGTTATTTTTTATATCCATTAGTATTAGTTAAACAGTTTTTTATTGAAGAAGTAATATATCATTTTTTTCCTTGTTAAACATACACTAAATATAAAACCCTAAGTTTTTTAAATGAAAACACTATGTTCAATAAAATTCATGATACGCCACATCAAGTTAAAATGAAAAATTAAATATTATTATTTAAATGTTACCATTGTTACATAATAATTAAAATGGATGTAATTAATAGTATTAATTTAATTATGAAAATTTTCTTAATCATGATTACATAATTCTATAACTAATTAATGAATGTAAATCCTTTTTTAAAATAAGATTAAATGTTTTTCTAAAAAAATATATAAATGTACACAAGTGTGTTTTATACAAATAAATTAATAAAAAACTTTTATTATATTTTCTTAATTGAATATATCTATAATATAATTAAATTAATGTTAAATATTCATATTATGTGTCTTATAGACATTATATAAGAACAAATCCAATTTTACACAAAAATGAAGTGTTTAAAAAAAGGTTGTTTCCCACCTTTTGATGGCACGCCAATTTTAAATATAGTTTTTGAAACTATTATAAGTTATATTAGAAAAAATAAACTTATTATTTTAAATAATAGTATCAAATTTTATATTAGTTTAATCTTTTTTATTTTTGGGATATGATTTATTTTTTTGTTGAATAATGAAAAAAATACTGCATTTTAATGGAAAACTACTTTGTACAAAATTTATTTTTCTTGATAAAAAATATGTTTTAACGGTTATAAAGTAAAATTTGATAAAATTTTTATCATTTAATCAAATTTTGGAAATTGGAATCAATTTTACATTGAACATAGATATAAAAACATTTCAATATTTTGGAATTTTTTTCCTTTTAAAGCTTATTTTCTCATTTTTTCAATGATATTAATTTTAAATTAATTTTGTCCACTTATATAAATTGAATTTTTAAAAACATAAATAAAAATTTATTCATAGTTTCATATTTATAATCCAATAGAATTCACTTAATTTTTCGACATTATGAATTGTAACATTAGTAATTATTTTTATTTCCACGGTTAATGATAATTTGAGTAATTAATGGTAAAAATTATACTATAAAATTAGAGATAAACTTTTTCTAATTTCATCATATTATTTTCATTCAGCCATAATGAATAATTGGGATCAAATATAACCTTTTGAATCCACTTTAGTGAGAGTATGGAATTTATAATATTTCATTGAAAGAAAAGTCAATTTTGTTACATTTTTGTTTTTAACAAGTAAACCCTTTTTAATATAAAGTCATATAAGTGATATTTTAGAATATAAATATTTTTTATAAATAAAAAAAATTATCTACAACGTGATTATTTATTTATATTTTTTTCACAAATTAATTATCATAAATATTGACCCAATGATGATAGAATAAATGATTAATTAAATGAAATATCAAATAAATAATATTAAAAATAGTCAAATAAATATAAATTCAGAAGATTAATATCATCTGAGAATTTTTTTAGATTAATTTTACATGTTATAAATGTTTGGTATATATTTTTTAAACTTTATCTAATTTTTTTTATATTTTTAAAAAGTCATGTAATGAATAGTGTTATAATAGACATTATTAATATTTTAAAATAAATAATAATTTATTTAATGATTAAATAATCAAAGAAATAATATTTTTCCAAATATTTGTTATAATTAAATTTAATAAATAACTCATTTATTTGTTTTTTTATATTTTATATCAATTATATTAACCCTAAAAGTATAAGTCACATGATAACACGGTAAGAGTTAAAGGGTAAAATAAGGGTTAAAAGAAAAATGATTAGGATAAAAAAATAATAAAAACTTGTATAATTTACATTGGATGAATTTATTTCAACTCTTATTAATATTATATTCTAAATAAATCAATTTAGATCCACATGTAAAATAAAATTATTTTATATTAATTTCATACTTTGAAGAATTCCAAGAGTTCCCCTCCCCTCTCTTGTAAAAGGGAACTACTTCTCATAATTTATTTATACATAAAAACCAATCTATATATTCCATAATATACCAAAATACCTTCTTGTAATCCCTCAATACCTTATACATATCTTATTTAATGAATAACACTATCCTTAGAGTTGTTTAGGAGTTAATAAAAGGATATCTTCTAAAGAAGAGGTATGATTTTTTATTTAAATGTTTCTATTTTATTTCTTCTTTCTATTCCTTAAAATATTATTCACCCTTGATGAAATAATTAATCTATTGTCCTAAATATAATGATGTATTATTAAGTTAATATCATCACTTAAATCCATATCCACTACCATAAAATATGGAATGAATTAATTGTTTGTACATATGTGTGAAATATCACCTTCATGAACCCATATAATTCATTTTTCATCACAGTATTTCATGAATAGTTAAAAAGATGGAATTAAGGTTTATATATGATATTTAGGAAATATTTATCCTTATAGTATAATAATAAATAAATTAATTTCTTACTTTCCATTAACATAAAAATTATAACATCATTTGTGCGTACATGAGAACTATCACCTCTATAAGGTGATGCGATTTGTTTTTAATCACTACAACACATGGATAATATATATAGGTAAGTTTAAATTATTAATATTATATTAATTATATTTTATCAGTATGTAATAATAAAATAATTCTCACATTCTTTCGATAACTATCAATGGAAAATTGAAATCGTACTCATGTGTACTTATGACCTACTATCTCCTTGATTATAGCTTTGCTCACTTTTCATAACCATAAATAAATATTTTGATTTAAAAATATATATTATTTTAAAAATATATAATTATTTAATGAATACTATTCTGGATATCATCATGTACCTTTATATTTTTTCAAAGAGGAGGACACAAAATCAAGCAATAGAGAAAACAAGAGGGGGGAGGAAGAGTGAGGGGAGAGGGAGAGGGAGGGCGGGGAGCGAGAGCATCCCTGGATTACGGGGGCCTAAAATAATGGAGCCCGAGGGCATCGCCTCGAATTAGATTAATCCCTTCCTCTTTGAGAGTAACTGCTTTGAGGATGCAAATCTTATTTAAACTCAGGACACCCATGGATACCAAGTAATCCGCAACCTTGTTCCCCTCTCTCCACATGTGAGTGATCTGAATCCTGCAGTCACGGAGCTGGTTGTACTTCCGAATTGTGTAAGCCACTGTCCAAGGAGTAGAAATTCTGCCCTTCAGAGAATCGTAAAGGTTCTTTGAGTCTGTTTCCACTTCGGAGAGTGAAATACCTTACTATTTGCATAACTTGAGCCCTGAGAGAACCTCATGGGCCTCCACCGGAAGAGAACTACCTTCGCCATAATGGGATGTGAAGGCCGGGAACACACTCCCTTCTAAATTTCGAATCACTCCACCTCCCTGCATGTCCCTCTTAACAAAGTCATTTTGGATTAAAGTACAGAATATCGACAAAACATCATGACTTGAACATAAGTAATTATGTAGTTTTTATAAAATGATAATAATTGTTATAAAAAGAATAATTAAGATTTGAATATTCCAATAAAATGAAATAATTAACCAATTTTTAAAATCTTATAGTATAAATATTTTAAATGATGAGTTGGACCCAGGTTAAGGGAATCATTAACATAACATCCTCATTTAGAAATTTTTTAAAGATATACTTTTATAAATATCTTTATTTCAGGTACATGTTTCTAAAATGAATGTATTTTATAGTGCATGAAATTTTTAAATGTTATTTTTTTATTTTTCTTAAATGATATCAAAAATGAATCTTTTTAAGGTTTTATTTAAGGGTAATTCTTTTAAATATTTATTTTAATGTATCTTTTTCAACTTTACTTTCAAACGTTAAAATGAATTTTTATTTAACATATATACATTGAGTGGATTCTCATGACTTCATGATGCTTTATTGCATTAATTATTTATTTATAATTTCTCATTCTTATTTTTTAAGAAAATTATTTCATTATTATGTTTGTGACTTATAAATTTTAAAATTGATTTTTATATGAAAATGGAATTTCGATATCCGAAAGTGTTTTCATCATGTGTTTAAAATATTTTCATGGGTTTTATTTATGAAAAGTAATATAGAAATTGATTATTAAGGTTTTATCCCATTATATCTCATAATATGATGGGTGAGACCCATTGTATCTCATGATATGATGTGTTGAGACCATTATAACATAATATATAAAAGGTGAACCCAATTATAGCTCTCTAATTCCTTGGGTACTCCATAGATAGATGTCGACCGTATGGTTATTCAATTTGTAACAGTGAATGTAAGGGTGATATGGTAATAATTTCCTAATGCACCTTCAATAGTTTTCTATGAATGATAATTTTTTTAGAAAAGGATTATTATTGGTTTTTATGTTTTCAATGGAGAACCAAGTATCTTTATTTATATACCTTAATAAGATTTTTATTTCTATCCCAGGTTTTAAAATTTTATTCACTAGTTTTAAGGATTTGTAAGTGAGTGAATGAAGTCAAATTGGATGTTATGAAGATTGTTCATGAAAATAAATAATTTTTTATTTTAAAAGGATTTTCCTTAGTGAAAAATGGATACTAAGTATAAGTTTCCACTTGTGTATGAGTTTACCATTTAAGAGTATTTCCTAATTCCCTAGAAATATAAACCTGAAAATATTATCAATGTGAAATAATTTAATATTAGTGACTTTAATAAGTATTTTGTAATGTTTAATGGTGGGTCCTTATTATTTGTATCAAATGAAATTTTAAGGCAAAAGTAGGGATTAATACTTTTGGTCGAACATAGTTTTGGTTTCTATGTATTTTATTTTATTTAAAACCTTGGTATATAAATTTTTTAGATTTAGGAATGTTAGTTAAAAATAGAAAGAGGATGATCTAAATGAAAATTCTAATCTCTTCCCAGTTACTTACTTGAAATAATTAATGCAAAGTCATGTCCTGATAGTTATGAACATTTTTCCAACATATAAATATTTTGAAAAAAATTATATGAAATATTGAACACCTCTTCTATACCTAGGTACCATCGTGTTCATGAGTTGTTTTTAATCAAATCCTATTTTCTCAATATTATGATGATTTTACAAATTGTATATATTATGAAGTAACTTTCAGATATTTTACATTATCATAGTATTATGAAGCATATTAGGATTTTACTAAAGCTGTCAAAGAAGGAGGCCCATGAAAAACATATTTATATATGGTTTTAAAATATTTTCTTTCATCACATAATTTGGGTTGTTTAATAGGACCCTTGATTAAAAGTTTTTAAAAAAACTCAGTCCAAATTTATTATAAAAATCACTATATTATAAGAGGTTTTGAAATTATATGTCATAAAATATAATTTTCCAAAACTATTTCTCTAAAAACACCAATACTGCCCATGTTGTACAAGGTGTATATAATGAAATGAATAAAGGGGCTCTGAAGAAGTTAAAATCATTGTTTCAATGAATGGATATTCTATCGGTGTGAAAAATTGATGATGAAACTATGTGGACTGCACGATTAAGGTACGATGTTCTTTATTCTTGGAATAGTATTATTAAATCATAAGGGATGAAATGAATAATTTCTTGATATGAATGAATTCAAGAATTAATAATTTGATGTAATTAGGGGTTGGTATAAAAATGATAGGTTTAAGATAACCAATAAAGATTAATAATTATATTAAAGAATGAAATCTATATTATAGGTAAATATATTTATTTATGTTCTTCGTCTAGGAAGTAAAATAATGACTCAAATCTAAGAAATGGATATTAAAATAAAAACATTACTCGTTATCTTTTATTACTAAGGAATCAGTGACTCATCACATATTTTTGGTTTTGTGGTTGTGAACAATATTATGACTATGTCATCTATCACTCTCCAATAGGACTTGATAGTTAATTTATTATTCCATTTCCATGTTTTCCTACATGAAACCCCAGTATGTGTTGTTTCAGTTGACCTTTAGAATTCCCTTTCATTATTCAAAAGTTGAAGTGTCGTTAATTGTTTATCTATTATGGGATTTCATCAAGGGTATTCTGAAAAGTCAAAGCCCTATTTTTTTATCCCATGCTCTAATTGGGAGGATATAATTTATTAAAGGGTGGGGTAAGAATGTAACATCCTTAGTTTTTAAAAAGAATGAATATGTTCGATATCAAACATGATATGCCACATCATGTTTAAATGAAATATTAAATATTTTTATTTAAATGTTATCATTATAACATAAATCAAAGAATTTTTAAAAGGAATATAATTAATAAAATTATGAAAATATCATTTAAAAATGTATATAATACTCTTTGAAAAATCAATGAATGTAAACCCATTTTTTAAATAAAAGGAAATGTTTTTATAAAAAAATATTTAAATTTTCACAAGTGTGTTTTATACAAAAAAATTGATAAATCACTTTTTTGGATTCAATAAATAATATATATATATAATTTTTAAATTATTTTTTAACATTAAGATTATGTTTTTTGTAGACATAATATAAGAACAACCCCAATTTTACAGATAAAAGAAGTATTTTTCAAAAAAAAATCAATTTTTCTTCCTTTTGATAGAAATTTGTTTTAAATAAATTTTTTGTCACTTTTATATGATCTATTTGAAAAATATATTTTTCATAAGTGGATTATCAAAATTTATTTTGGTTGAATTTTTTTATTTTTCTGATATGATTCATTTTTTGATGAATAGTAGAAAAAATAGCATTTTAACTGAATACTACTTTTTCATAAAATTTATTTGTATTTTTAAATATTATATTTGAATTGTTTTAAAGGATAATTAGATATTTTTATATTATTTATTCTATGTTAGGTCATTAGAATCAATTTTACTTTTAATTTTCATATAAAAACATTTCAATTTTGTTGACATTTTTACTTTTAAAACCCAATTTTTCATTCCATCAATGAGATTATGTGAATTACATTTTAAAAAATATACATTAATGGTTTTAATAAGTGTGATATTTATTATATAATATTATCAAAGTAATTTTTATATATTATGAATAGTAAAATTAGTAATTATTTTTATTACCATGATTATGGGTAAATCAACTATTTAATAGTAAAAAATATTATAAAATTAACCTAAATATTTTCAATAATTAATTGAATGAGTGGGTTTAAGATTCAATGTATCCTATGATATAAATATAACCATTTTATTCCACTTTGGTGAGATTAAAACATTTGTTTTATTTTATTTTATTAAAAGAAAATTTAGTCACACTTTTGTTTTTAATATGTTAAAATTTATTAATATGTTGTCATATAAGGGATATGTTAGACTATAAATATTATTTAGAATTATAAAATGGTTATCTACATCATGGGAATTTATTTACAATTTTTTGTGATGATATTTTAAAAATAAATGGGGTCACAGTGATGATTTGTTATTTTTTTAATAAAAAAATATCAAATAAATTATATTAAAAAAACTTATATAAATACAATTTGTGATTATTAATTTCATAAATAAATTTTTAGGTGAATTTGACAAGTTAGTGATGTTTTATATGTATTTTTTTTAATTTATCTTACTATTGTGATATTTTTTAAGTTTTATACTGAATAGTCTAAAAATGATATTATTGATATTTTTAAATAAATAATATTTTTTTAAAAGATATAAACTGTCTAAAAAATAATAATTGACCAAATATTTCTTATATGTACTAAAATATTTTAAATGGGTAATTTATTTTTGTTTTGGTATGTCATAATACTTATATTAACCCTCGTATTGTGAATTACGTGACAATACAGTAACAGTTAAAAGAGTAAAATAAGGGTTCCAATTAAATATATAAGGATTAAAAAATAATAAAAAAATATTTAACTTTAATTTTTTGAATTTATTTTTACCCTTCCAAATTCTATATTTTAAATAACTCATATTGGATCCACTTGGAATAGGAAATTAAAATATATTAATTTAATATTTCTATGAATTCTTAGAGTTTCGTCCTCTCTCTTATAAAAGGGCAGTACTTCTCATAACTTATTGAAACATAGATCCCTATTTGTTTCATTAATGATATCCCTAAATACCTTAATATAATTACTACCTACTTGATGGAGCTCTATGTTTAGTAATAACCCCATCCTAGAGTTTTTAATGTGTTAATCAATGGAGATTTCTCGAATAAAGGGTATCATTTTTTTTAGTGTTTCTATTTTATTTTGTATTCCACTTAATTAAAACATATTACTACATGATTAAATAAAAAAATTATCCCTAATATACTGAGATTTTATTATCTTAATATTATCACCTAAATTCACCACCACTACCATAAAATGTGAGATGAATTAATCATTTGTGTGTATGTATGAATTATCACATCCATGAACTTATATAATTTGTTTTCTATCACTATATCTGAATAATGGTAATAATTGTGGATGTAATGTGTACATATGATATTAATGATGTATTTATCATTATAAGATAATTTTATATCTATTAATTTCTTACATTTCATGCACATAAAAATGATAACGTCGTTCGTACGTACGTGTGAACTTTCACATCCACAAAGTGATGTGATTCGTTTTTAATCATAACATCACATGTATAATATATATATACATACAATTTAAAATCTATTAATATGATTTTATTGATATTTTTATAATTCTATAAAGATAAATTGATACTTACCTTATTTCCTTTAAAATAGATGGAAAATGGAAACATTACTCATGCGTACATACGACCTACTGTCTCTATGATTATAAAGTTGTTCATTTTTTCATAAACATACATAAATGGTTTTATTTAAAATTATATTTTAGTTATTAATGTAATTACTATGTCATTAATATTATTCTTGATATAATGAACTAACGACCAATTTGAAAATTGACATCCTAGAAAATTAATTTTTGTCTGAAGTACTGAATATCGACAAAAAATCCTGACTTTAACTTAAATAATTATGTAATTATTAGTTAATGATAATAAGAGGTATAAAAGGAATAACAAAATTTAAAATTTTCTCATGAAAGTAAATAATTTTTCAATGTTTAATATCTATGAGGAAAATATTGTACGTGATGAGTCAGACTCAGGGTAACTGACTCGTTGTCTTAAAAACATCGTTTCAAAACCCATTAGGCACAGATACTATAGCAGTACTATAACGTACTATACAGTGGCGTCTCTTTAGAAATGGCAGGCATTGTAACAGTGGAAGGTCATTGTAGTGGTGGAAGTGCGTTATAGTAGTAGCGGGAAATGTGTGGTACTGTAGCAGGCAGGTATTGTAGAAGTACAATTCAGAGAATGGGTCCTGGGCCAAAAACATGGGCCTATAGGCCATGTAATGGGATAAATGACCACTAGGCCTTTAGGCTATGTAATGGATCTCCATCTGCTCAGTTGAAGAGTACTTTTCTTTGCTTTAATAATAAATTAGGCTTTAACCTCGACCTTTTAAAAAAATGTATAATAATGTTTTAAATTTTATTTTTTGATTAATCTCAAATATTATAAAAAATGAATCTTTTTAAGGATTTATGTATGGGACTTTCTTGTAAAAGTACATTTTAATGATATTTTTCAACTCTTTTTACAAACATAAAAATAATTATTTTTTAGCATATATGGCATTAGTGGTTTCTCTTTCTCTCATGATGCTATATTAATTTCATATTTTATTTATAAATTTTAGTTTTTCTTTTTGACGAAAATTATTAAATTATTATTTGGGTTAATTTTATATTTTAAATGTTATTTTTACAAGAAAATGTTAGTTTGATATCCCAAAGTGTTTTCTCATGTGTTTTAAGTAGTTTTCATGGTATTAATTCGTGATATATTCCATTGAAATAGTTTACTATGGGATGATCCCATTATATATTAATATATGATAGGTTAGCCCTATTGTAGCTCAACGGATGAGGGTTTGAGCCCATAATAGCTCAATATATGATGGGTGAGAACCATTTTATCTTCACAATGCATTGGGTACTCCATTGATGGAAGTTGGTTGTTTGGTTATTCCATTTTTAATGGATAATTTAAGAGTGATATGGTAATAATGTCCCATGGAACCTACATAACTTTTATATGTGTTATAATGAGTTCTTAAGAAATGGGTTTTTAATGGTTTTCATGTTTTCAATGGACAAACAATTTTCTATCTTTATGTCCCTTACCGATATTTTTATGCTCATATCAATTTTCAAAAAAAAATCAAAGGGTAAATTGATCAGTAATATAAGGAAAGTGGTCAAATTAGATTTTATGAATATTTCTTGAGAAAATAAATCATTTTTTTATTTTTGAATGGTTTTCATTGGTGAAAAAGTAGATAATGAGTATAAGTGTCCAAATGTAATGTATTAGTTTAATTTGTAAGTGTATGCCTTAATATTCTAAAACTCTAAACTAAAAAAGATCCTCAATGAGAAATAAAGAATTTTTTTTAACTTGACTCAAATTTTTTTAATAATTATGGTCAGATCATTACACTAAAAATTCACTTTTTTAATACACATTTATATATATATATGGTGATAATATCTTTAAATTTGAATTAATATTTGTATTCATCAGTTTTAGTTAGAAATTATTTAGTTAAAAAGGCATGAAATAATTTAAAAGAAAAATTCCACATTTAAGGATACTATTTTTTAATTTAATATTAAAATTTATCAATGTTTTTCATTTTTGTATTTTTTATACTACTTCTAAAATCCACTAGTTTCATTCACACTTTCTATTATTGATGAAAATTGGCACCATAATTTTTCTAGAAATAATTCAGTGTTTTAATCCATTTTAGAGTGATATAATTTTCATTCTATTATTTAAAAAAAATTCATGTAAAACATTGATTCTATTAAAATATTGGTATATAGAATTTTAATAAATTCATAAATTTAAATGATAGAAACAAATCCATATGAACATTTACCATGGTCTGTGTATGTATTTTGATATTAATGTATATATATATATTAAATAAACAATTTAATGAAATCAGTCATTTATTTGATAATATTATTTGTAATACTACTATTGATCCTCCTATAATAGAGTCTTCTTATTCTCTAGAGAAAATGATAACTCTAACCAGTATATATGGGATTAAAAATTTAAAAAATGTTCACTCAGTCATCAAAATAACAGGTTATAAATTGAATTTTAAGATAATAATATACAAGTTATCCAAAATACATATAAGTTCATGAGTTATATGACCATGCAGTGTGATTTTAGATTTATCATTTTACATTGTGATTAGAGGATCATTGACTAGATTCTGAAAGATCAGTCATGGAAGTCCATAATTCCAAAATATCTAAAATTATTTATTTATTTTACAATTTATATTATTTTTTATAACATAGATAACTAATATTTAATATATTAAATTGAGAATTTCATTTTACGTTCAATATATGAATTCAATTGAAAAGAGATGGCTATTGTAACATTCCAATCTGAACCCCAAGGACTGAGCTATAATGTCACGTAACCTTGGGAATACCTCCCCAAATTATAATCGGTTCTGACTAGTATTGATGGACTGTGGTAGAACCATGGGGAGAATATACACTCGATAAGAGTGGAAAAAAGTAATAATAACCAACATGTTAAATAAAATAATTAATTAGAGTAACACATTTAGAACTGGAAGATGACATACGTGATAAAAAAAAGAAACACATCATGCATCCAATAAAAAGATAAAGATATTAATAAAAGAACTAGAATATGTTCCACTTGAAATAGAACAAGAAAATTTAACATAATCCCACAAAACCTGCTACATTGTTCACCATAGGGCCCCTTCCATTCATTTGTTCCCTAGTTAGGGAATCTACAAGTGCACCACAATGAAAAAGGAGGATGTGAGTACAATAATAAATAGGGAACCACCAACATCCCTTAAAATATGTTCATAAAATATAAATGTGTATTTCATGAACATGTAAAAAGGGAATATATAACAATAATGCATCACACAAGTACCATGCACATGCCAATTTTTAATAGACTGGAACTACCTAATTTGTCATCATACCATGAGAAACATACCTAATTTTTCACAATGCTATATAAAACATGGGTAACAATCCAAAAACAATCTCTTAAAGTAGATATCCCCGTGAAACTGACATATCCCACCAATATGGATATTTCAAGTAGATGTTGACCCATGTTTGGAATATATTTCTAAAGTGGATAGCATAAAGATGTTTCCAATATCACATGCTGACCCAAGTATAGAACATCCCTCTTGTATGGATATCCCCAAGAATGTAAAAAATACCACAATGTAGAATAGTATAGGTACATGACGACACAAGTATGAAACATCCCACTTTGTGGAAATTCTATAACTTTTGTAAAATTATTCACGTCATCAATCATGTTTCATATATCACATGTCATCCAATGTTGACCAATACATGTGTCACAACTTACATGATGACCAAATAGGCCTAACCTATATTCTCTAATATAGTATAATGAAATATAGTATATATGATACGTAATGAAAAAGAAAGGACCATATCACATCAAGAAAAGTAGTGAACATAATCATTACAATTCATATGAAATCAACACAAACATGATCCAAATGTTGCATAGGTAAATACACACACTTCATATTCTCAAGCATCAATAAAAGTTCTCACATGATACACAAGAAAGCCAATATTTCATACCAACAACCCAAATATAATACGTTATAATTTCAAGGGATTCCAACCTTATATTCAATGAATACTGATGATTAGAATTTATTTCTGAGGTTAACTACACTACTGATGCATCGTTTTATTTAGAAAAAAATGTTTAAAACACTATTTGTTGAGACAAAACAAATGACATTGATTACCCTTCAATACATACCATATCAGATAACATGTATATGATTAATGATTGATGATAAAAAAAATAAAAGATATAGAATAATATATAGGGGAAGATGATTGAGTTGATATGATGTTGGGAGGATAATTCCCTAATGCACTGATTACCTCTCTAAAAAGCACCCAATTTATCTTTTTTTTGTATTTCATTCATTATCTAAATGAAATATATTTATTCATTTTTGACCTACATGCAACAAAATGGTCAAGAAAAGAAACTATTGTCTCCCATGGTCTCATAAAATCAAAATTATTTCTTTCTTCCAGTTAAATACATTTTTTTCTTTCATTAAATATATATATATTAAAAGTCAAGTATATATATATACACCCACATATATATGCACACATGCATATATGTATACACACACACACTCTCACATACATATATATAGATATATATATTTGTCCCACATATATAAATGATATATATATCTATATACACATATATACACATGTATATATTTTTACATATATTTTTAACTTGTATATATACAAATAATATATATACACACACACATCCATAAATACATACATACACCCATACATGTTTGTATTTACCTGTTTATTTATTCCAAATATATACACACACAAAAACACACAAATAATATTTTCACAAAATAATAATAATTATAATAACAATAAATTGGTATTATTATTAAATATTTCACATTATAACCACTATTAACACTTTAAAAAACCATTAAGTACAGATAATAGTAAAAAAATTATTAATCAAATATAATTTCATTTTTTTTCTCAATTAAAAATATTATCATTATTACATAGGCTAAAATTAAAATATTCATCAAACAAATATTTTCACTGTAGCATATTTGTTAATTGAACATTTATATTTCAAATTTTTTCTTTGAAACAAATAATAATAAGAATAATAATAAAAGTTTTATTATTATTTATAGCTATCCAAAAAAATATTTATATACCAATTATTACAACTGTTATGTGTGATCAAACTAAATGTTCGGCGCACACAAAAATTATGTTGCCTATAAGGTAAAAATATCATCATAGACCTAATAGTGGTCTTGTATTTCTCATTTTATGGAACATTTGGGAAATATTAAATTATTTTCATAAAATAATATCATATAATATCTAAAACATTTTCCCCACATGTGTTGTTACAAAACAGCTGACACACAAAAATCTAATGTTATTCCTAGGATAAACCACTCATCTCATTAATAGTTGTGGTCTTAGATTTCTCATACAACACACTATTTTAGAGATATTCAATTTTTTGTGAAAAAATGCACCTCTGTGAATAAAATATATTTAAAAATTTTATTCAATAATCATCGAAGCTCTGAAATCCTCAGAATCATGTGAGGACTCAACAAATAACCGTAAAATTTTTATATAGTATATTCAATCTTTTTAAAAAAAATTATCTATTCGTAATATCATTATAAAAATGTTTTAAAATGTAAAATTATCAAACCAAAGTACTTTATATTTATTTATAGAAGTTGGTAATTATTATCATTTAAAAAATTGGGTTTCTTATAATTATCCCTACCATAATTATTCACATCATCAAGAGGTGCTTTAGATCATGGAATAATAACTCCCAACCTTAAGAGATTCTATATAAAAATAAAAACATTTTTAATTCCACAAAAGTATATAAAATAAATGCATTATAATTCCATTCTAGATAATTGAAAGGAACTCTCAAATTTATGAATTCCAATTCAATGATTATGTTTATATCAATAAAATCTAAACATTAGTCAAAACCACATATATGCACAAAAAAATAGAATACAACGTGATCAAATAAAATAATTCTATAAATAATTCACCTGTGTACATATCACAATTTCAACACTAATTTCATTATTTGGGATCTATTTAATGAAGTCAACAGGTATATATGACTTTTGATCCAACAAACTTATCATGAATAATTAATTCACAAAAAAACAATAAATCACATATCAACATTATGTGAATCACCCAAGGTTAATTTAATCAATATTAATAGTAAAACATTATTACCCCATTTTAGGGTAACTTGGATGTGCAATATTTTGTGCTGATCAGACCCTAAAATCATTCCTCTCCTTGAGTCCAACCATATCCCAAATCTTTCATATATTGTACAAAAAAATGGAAATGAATGGCGACGTGTTATTCAATCATGATCATCTAAACCTAATTTATTGCATACCGACTGAAACCACATGGTTCCAACCAGAATGTCATATGAACTCAAGAACACCAGCACGTATGCTAAAGGGGTCAAACTAGCTGCGAGCATCTAGGGTAGAAACATGAGGATAATATACCCTATATCATAGTGCATATGAGACATAAATAAACAAAATAATAAATAAAATAAATAATAATAGTAAAATCTATAAAAACTAAAATATATAAATCATGATAAACAAATGTAAAACAATAAGGATCCAACTATAAGAAAAATCTAGAAATAAAATTAGTATCAGGCATCCCACTCTCCTGATCAAACATCCACCACATGGACGTTTCCCTTTTTTTATATCCAGAGTTATGGAATCTATAATCACATCGAAATGCCAGAGTACGGTGTGAGTTCTATATGACACCATTAAATACTATTAAAATTAATGCAAAAATATAAAAGTGTATTCAATGAACATACATTGGGTTCATATATAAAAATATTATATCCCACAAGAAGAACACACATGTCGATTCCTCAAGGATCGACTCTGCTAGAGTGGGAACTATGCTTAGAGAAATAGACCATCTTCAGCACAATGAAGTATGGAATATTAGTAACGAGTCAAGAACAGCCTCCATGAGTGGATATCCCAAGGAATGTGACACATTCTACTAGGAAGGGTAGATTAATTACATGTTGATCCATGTTTGGAAAACTTGCCTCAAGTGGATAGCCCAAACTTGTGCCAAATTTCATATGTTGACCCATGTTTAGAACATCCCTCATATAAAAATACCCCTAAGTCTGTGACACATCCCACTGATAAGAATAGTCCAAGTACATCCCGATGAAATTCTGGAACATCCCTATTAGAAGATAGTCCCAAACATGTGTAAAATATTTCATTTCATCAATCACGTGTCATATCTAACATGTAATTCAATGTCGACCAATACAGGTGTCACATATCACATGAAGACTAAATAGTCCAAACTTTTATGCTCGATAATAGAGAAAATTAACATAGTACATACAATACAAAATTTAATTTAGGGATCAACATATTGTCATGTCATGAAGTAAAAATAATCCTCATAATCAATATATAAGAAACAGAATTAGATGTATAAGGATACTTATACACACATACCTAATGTGTCCAAGCATCAAACATAGGTCTCAAGGGATACACACACATGCCCAATAGTCATACTAATAACTTGTATAACATATGCGCTAAATTCAAGGGATTCCTACATTCTGTGAAATGATGAATGAAGATGAAGGCTGAAATCCAATGTTAAATGAACCATAGAGACCTCATTGACTTCTAAAAAAATTAGGATTTAAAATTTTCATATTTATTAAAACTCAACAACACTAATGATGATTCAATCTTGGAAATATCAGATAATATATCGAGGATTTATGTTTTAAGATAATAATAAAAATGATATATAATAAAAGAGTGAGGAAGAGAGGAGGGATGTGATGTGAGGTAGGGATAAAAAGTATCATATGCCCTACTTAGATCCCCATAAAACATCCCCCATTTATTTATATATTTTATTTCATTCACTGTATTAATTTAAATATTTATGTTTTTTACAACCTTCGTGCAATGCATGTACCAAAAAATGCCTCTAGTTCTTGATACCCCTTCAATTCATGATTATTTATTTATTGATTTTAAATAAAAAAAATTATTTCATTATATATATAAATTAAAATTAAATTATATATACATACCCACTATAACACCCCATGATTTTGTTAAATAGTTTTTTAAATTAATTTAATCCTTTCAATATTCTACATTTTATGAAACACAGAATATAGCTTGTGTTGTAGGAAAGTATTGTGTAATTATTATTGTCTATGTAATGAAAAGTTGATCTAGAGATACATAGAACACTTATATTAGCTTGTATGGCATGAAACACTATATTTATATTGTCTTATATAAAATTCCATGTTATTTCAATAACTTGCTTGACATGCAAGACCAAGTATTACTAAACTGTAACATACTATTAATAGTATTATTGAAATATTATTATAGTTGTTACCTAAACATTGTAATGGTGGTTATGAATAATATTAATTAAATTATGAATATATAGATTACACATTTATATAATTAAAATTATATTTTATTCAATTAACTAGAGATGAAAATTAATCATTTTTGGAAATATAAGAAATCATTTACGGGAAAATTATATTTTCGAAATAAACTATGTTTTTCCTTAAGAAATTAAATAAAATTATTTTGATAAATAATTTTAATGAGATAAACATATATTATATAAATTCAACTATTTAATGTTTATATTATATGTTATCTATCCATGAGATGGAATGAATCCAATTTTATAAATAAAAAGATATATTTTTCTAAAATGTAATTTTACAGCCATTTACTAGCACAGCTATTTTAAATATAATTTTTGAAACCATTATAATTTTTAATTTGAATAGTAAAAAATATTTTTGGGAATTTTAATATAAAAATATTATTTAGATGATGCTTTGGTATTTTTCATATAAGTTTTATTTTCTATGAATACTGAAAAACAATAAATATTTATTAAAAACAAATTTTCCATCTAATTTATTTAAATAGTAAAATTTTATTTTAAATTCGATTTAAATAATAATAAGTTCAATTGTAAAAAAAATAAATCTAACATTGTTCATTGGAATCAATACCATAATGAATTATTATATAAAACCATTTCAAACATTTGAACTTTTTTACTCTAAAAACTAGATTTCCCATCACGTTTATGGGATTGATTTTAAATTAATTTAATCCAATTTTGTGACCAAATTTGGAAAAATGAATTTTATATTTGGAATAAGATTAATATATAATTTCAATTCTGATAAATTTATTTTCCTACCAGAAATATTAGTGTATGAAATTAAAATTACTTAATACGATTAAGTTAAAAACGAGTTCACCTTATGGTTAAACATTATCTTATAGGTCCAACTAACATATAAACATGTATAAATCCATTTTATGGACATATATTGACCATATAGTCCATTTCATAAAATATATAACATTATTAGAGGCACATGGTGTAATAGGGACCTCTCAATTGTGTTTAACTTTTTATTGTAACAAGAATGTCACTCCTCACCCACTATAGAAAGTGAACTCATACTCCTCACATCATCAAAACTCTGAAGACATTTGGATCAGAAAAAATCTATAAAAATATCCTTAAAAATTACCTATATTCATCCTATAGGCCTATAAATTGTGCATAAATCCATCCAAGTAATCAATTGAATGTAAAAAAAAGGAGTAACCAAAATAAGAGGTAACATCCTTCAACAAGAACTTTTGTTTTATTTCATTATCCACCCATTAAATTATACATGTTTTGTGATTATATAATAAAAGTAGTATAAAAAATATACTGATATTCTTTTATTTTATTCTTATTACATACACTCATATAGAATTCCTCCAAATGAGATACATAATCATTTACCATGTGTATGGTGAACTACACCTTTCCAATCGATATTATTCTCTCTTCCATTAACACATTTCATGGTTTGGAATCAGGATGGATATATTATTTATATTTGATATAATTAAAATTAATGATTTATTTATTGTTATATAATAATTTTATAACACATGCCTTCATGATTTCCATTTTTTGAAAATACAATAACTTTATTTTTGGACATGTGGACTACTGCATCCTCAAAGCGATGTGATTTGTTCACACTTTACATGGAATATATAACGGATGAATTTATTAAAATTAAAATATATATATGAAATAATTATTATTATAAAATTCTAATATATATATATATATATTCCATTAAATATTTTTCCTTTAATACACCAACAAAATAGAATCAAGGTGCATGCGTATACACGACCACGTGTCTCCACAAACGTTGTATTCCATTTTATATTTCTATATTTTATAAATTATTATAAATATTTATATAATTAATATATATGATATTTAAATCATGTTCTAAATTCATTATTTATGTAAATCATGATCTAAGAAAGACTATTGATAATAACAAGTCAACACATATACAAAAAAACAAAGTGATTATTACCCAAAATGTAACATTAACATGAAATTGTTAATTAATAGATAAAATAAATTCTTAATAATACCATATATGATATTATATAAATTAATATGGTTATTTGGTATATTTATAAATTATTATATATATTATATAATATTTTTTTATGTGTATTCTGAATGTCAGGACATAAGGTAAGGGTTTTCTAGTCTCAGTTTTCTTTCTGTGAGGCTTTTCCCTTATTTACCACTCATTTTTCTAAATGGTGTATATACTGTCTAGGAATTTATTATATTATTATTCTAAATTATGTTATGGGTATAAAAATATACCTATTATGATCTACCATTAATGGGGTTTATGGTTCATAAGTTACCCAAATGGTAAGCTAATTTTATATTGATTTTTCTTCTTTGAGACACATGTTATTTTATTCTCCTATATTCTTTTATGAGGTCTGTTTACTCCCTTTTGACATGTTATATCTTAGATATAATTATTTTAATTATATTTTATGTTTCCTATAATGTTATTATTTCTTGCGGATTATGTTTCACTATTATTAAAGAGGTATGACCATATTACAGCAATCTCATCATTTATGAGGATTGATTAGGTATATGTTTTAATTAATGAAATATTATGGTCCATGTCTCATGAATTCTCATGAAATTAATTCTCCCTTATTTATTCTTGTAATATAAAAGTAATGGTACCACGTTCCCACTCATTCGTACTTATGATAAAAATGAAAATGATTTTATTAAAATATAAATTTATTTTACTCTTCGGTCAGAAATATGTTCTCTCCCAAAACCATGTTTTTTAATTTTTTTCAAAATGTATCCAAATGATGTTTTAATATTATTTAAATAAAATATTATAATTATTTTCAAATATTCCATTATATTTTTTTAAATATTAATCCCATGTAAATGAGTTTCAAACTATTTTGAAGAATTATTTATAAGTTCTCAACATTATTTTCAATGAAAAGGTTTTCAAAACAAATTTAGGCTTCCTTTGTATATTTAGAAATTTATTTTCAAAGAAAAGGTTTTAAATTTTTTTCCAATCTTCCTTTATAAATTTTCAATGTTACATTCAATTAATATCTTTTCAATATGTTTTCATGGTTCCCCTATAAGTATTAAACATTATTTTTTAATAAATCATTTTCAAAATGTTTCCATGAATAATTTATATGATTTAGATGTTATTTTTAATAAAATGGTTTTAATAATGTTTTGAAGCTTAAATTATAAGGTTTAATGTTTATTTTCCATGAATATAGGTTTAATAAATATTTTATAATTTAAAAATCATTCTCCAATGTGTAAAGGATATTTTTTCACTAAATATTTTATAGAAAATTTCAAATCTATCAAAAAAAATGAAATTTGAAAATATTTTATGAATGGGATTGTTAAAATAATGGATATTTTCATTAAGAAATGTTGTGAGTGATATTTCAGAATCATTCCCTATATATGATTAAATTTTTTATATTTTTCTCTTTACTGTGGACATGATCCAAGGGCACCATTGTTACTCTTTATTTTAATGGTTTACATTTAAGATTTTAAGTTGTTTTATGAACAATTTTTCTTCCATGGGTTCTTCCATGATATAATGCGTTTGAATCTTTCTTTATATGATTAGTTATTCTATGATAAATAAACCATTATCATTTCCATATGTTATAATATTATGAAATGTTTATGATACCCATTTATTTCAGGGGTTATGATATTATGTGAATGAAACACATCTATTTTTATAGGTCAGGATATGAGAAATGTATTATTATCTTATGAACACATATTTATGATTTCATTGTGAGATGGGTGGGACTTATATCCTCCTCCGATAAATTGGAAAAATATTATAATCTCATGAGATAGACATGACTATAATGAGGAGGGAACTCGGTTCAGTATTTGACATTGTCCTCTAAGATGGTATTCAGAGTGAACCTTGACAACTAATATGGTCTTGGGAATGATCCTTGACAACTAATATGGTCTTGGGAGTGAACCATGACTACTAATATGGTTTGGGGTGTAAACCCATTCTAATATAAGGAAAAACATTCAACTAGGGATGGTGGTTTTTCATACCAAGTTGGTGTAGACCCCATGAAATGATTTGAAATGTTTTGGAAATGGGCATTGACATATAAAGAATGATTATATATTCTTATTTGTATTCCAAATATTCTATATCTTATTCCTGTCTAATATTTTCATTGAATATGATCTAGATTTTATTATGAATAATTTCTTATGAACTTCTAGTCTTTATGCCATGATTCATGTTTATGTTCTTTGATGTGCATGTTCTAATTTTACAATGTTATGATAATTTATGCATACCATTGTACTTATGTTATGATTACATATATGCTTTATATACCCTTAATGAGAATCTTATTTCACCCTTTATTATGTTTCCATTCCATTTGTCTTGAAGAAAGGTTTTTTGTAGGAGTACTAAATTATAAGATATTTGGGATAAAATATTGAAGATATTTTACCATGTTAGAAGATTAGGTTCCATGTTTCTAAAGAAACTAAATTATTATGATTCTCAAGCATCTAATTTTGAAATGTGATGAATATTCATTTAAAATGATGTAATATATAGGTATTTTATACATGTTTCACAATTATTTGTATCAAAGCGATAGTTTAGTAAACCCATAGAAACTAGGATGCTGAAAGATTAGTGAGATCCAAAGGGATATCTCTAAGGATATAACTAGAGATGTTTTTTAAGGATAAGTATAAGGATGAGTTATATTTTAGGAAAAAGACTTGTAATTATGGTAAACGATATAGTGAGTTTTTTCCTAGAAAAACATCATTGTCTAGATACTACAAGTGGAAGTGGCTCTGGAAGAGATGTACAGAGGGATAAAATCCCCTAAACACCATATTTAGCTAGACATCATTGGGAAAATGAGCATGAAAATGGTGATTTCATCACACCTGGTCTGACATTCCTAGAAGATATGATTAATGAATTCAAAAACTCATTATGAACCATCATTATATATTTAAATAGAATATCAACATGAATAACCTAGGATAAACCGATGGTGTCATAGATTAAAGATGTCAGAACCATGACTTAGACATCATATAAGTGAACTTGTGTTATTAAGAGGTTTTACGGAATGATATGTGTTGGTCATACTATGATTTTGTGTTTTAGTCAATGGAGGGAACTGAAATTAATTGGGTTTACGTTGAATGTGATGGATGTTTTTTTATTAGTAGTCAAATGATATGATGAATAGTGTAACGAATGTTGTGATTATTCATAAATAGTTTTCAATGTACAGGATTTACAACATATATCATAATCAACTATCAGACTCACAAAAGAAGATAAAGAAATTGTTCTCTTAGAACTTAGGTAATGGATATCACATTAGAAAGAAGATTCAATTTACATCATGTTGTTAATGTGGTAAAAAGCACCAATTTCATTATCTTAGTGAAATGGGATGATTTCTTGAATGTGGAAAATGTGGACACAAAGAAAGTAATTTCAAATGGAAAATTGAATGTTCGATTAACTCAATTAATGAGAATAATGGAATCCTTAAGACATCATTGACAGTTCAATGATTTAAATATGTAAATATTGGGAACAATAAAAATATACCTCATAAATGAAAAGTTAATGAAGAGAATCAGCAAGGTGGCATGAGTAATGGTTATATTGTGGATGATGAAGAGAGTATAGGTGAAATGTGAAATTAAACAGGTATTACCTAATAGGATGAGGAAGAATTTTTAATGGATTAAGGATGGAGTGGAGTAAACTTATTGTTTTTGTATTTGGATTCAAGAATTTTGAATTTTAAAATTTATAAGGATTGTTTAGTTTATGTTTTTTGTTAACGATTTACATGAATATGTTGAATGGTTCAGATAGACGAGAAAAATTATTCAACCGAAAGGGTATATTCATGAAAAAAAACATGACTAAAGGGAATATAAACATTAATATGTTCATGATGTTGATTTTAGGATGTTTGAATAAATATATGTTGGATATGAATAAGTAAATTGGGCATTATTGATTACCTTTGAACTGATTAAGAATTTTCTAACAAGGTTGTCTGTGCTATCATGGATGGAGTTTAAAGCATTATAGGGTTTATGGAGTTTATACAACAATATATGTTTTATGTAATCAATGAAGAATCATATATATTCTCAGTAATTATTTATGGCAATTTTGGTCATTACCATATTTCAATAGTTTACATGATGATGGTATTAATGAATTTTTTATGAGACAACCAAGGGATAATTTATGATATATGGGGGATCATTGTTAAACAAAATTTTTTCATAAATTTACTGAACTTATTTATAATGTTTTTTATTTCCAACTTTCATGTGGGTTATAAGGTTATCTATGTATGAATATTTTAAGTTAAACAATAGATGATATTTGTGATATTAATTTATTATATCACCATATGGGGATTTTTACATGTTGGGTAACCTAGGATAACCATTCTGGTATGAAACAAACTAAAGATATATAGAATGACTTATCATTTGAATACATGATATGTTTTTAATTTATGATTTTAAAATTCCCCATAATTTCTTAGATTAATATGTGAAGTTTAAATCACGAAAGGCATAACCAAAGGGTGAGATTGTGCATATGATGAGAAAAAAAATCAATTTAATATATTCCCTTATGTAATTGTATACTAAAATAATTCCTCAACTTTAGGAGAAGAATATTGAAAAATATTTATCCAAATACAATCATTTCTATTGAACTGATAGTCTTATAAATAATCAAATGTTTATGGTTTTTAGGCCCATAAATTTTCATTAATCATTAATATATTGGTGATCAATGATATTTATCATTCTCTATAATTATTTATTCTTTTATTACATGTAAATATTCACTCATTATCTTTTTTATCCATCATAGAAACCTAGTTTTGAGTTACAATGGGTAACCATTGTGGTTCCAACTTTCCCTTTTTTAAGTAATTAATAGTATTCATTTTTATGAGGTGGGTTTCTTGGAAAGGAAATTTTAAGTATTAAACATTTGATAACCAAGATGAATATTTAGTGTGAAATTAATTTTCAGGGAATTAGAAAGTAAAAACAAAATATTTTGTGAAATATATTTTTCCAAATTAATATAATCTATTCAATATTTTGAATTTCACACAACACAAAATATTACTTGTGTTATTTGAAAGAACCAAATTATTATTGCTTTATATGCAAAAACAATTCAATCTTCTGCTACATGAAACATTTATATTATCTTGAGGTACATGAAACACAATGTTTGACTTCTGTTATATTAAATTATATGTTCCTTTTATAACTTTCCAGACCCATAATACCCAGTTTCACAAAACTGAATCTTTCTATTATTATATTATTAAAAAATTCATATAGTTTAGACATAGATTTCAGAATGGCAGTTATGAATATGATTAATTAAATTTTAAAAAATGGGCTAAATATATATATTATAATATTTTTTTGGTGACCAATTAACATGAAAGGGAAATAAAAAACTTTTGAAAATATAGGAAATATTTTTCTGGAAAATTTCATTTATGAAATCACAAATGTTTTTAATTAATAAAATAAATAGAAATTTTTTGATAAATGACTTTATTGAAATATATATAAATATATTATATTCATTCAACTAGTTGACTTTAATGTTATGTTCTTTCTAGAAAAGATATAAGAATTAGTCTAATTTAATTAATAAAAGTATGTATTTTTCTAAAAGCTAATTTTACCACCTTTTAATGGCACATATATTTCAAATATTATTTTTGAAACTTTTATAAATTTTATTTGAAAAAAAAACATTTTTGAAATATTAATATCAAAAAAAAAATTATGAATTTTTTTTATATTTTCAATGAGAGACTTATTTTAATGGAATACTGAAAACAATGAATTTTAATTGAAAAGTATTTTTCATATAATTTATTTATATAGTTAAATTATATATATAATTTTTATTAAAGTATAATTAGTTAAATTAGACCTAAATAAATAAAATTTATGTCCTTTTATTCAATTTCACATTTAAATATTTTATAAAAACATTTCAATCATGTGAATTTTTTACTTTAAAAACATGTTTTCTCATTATGACTATGGGATTAATATTAAGTAAATTTTGGAAATATCTATGATTTGAATTTTGAAAAATTGATTCCACATTTTCAATAATATTAAATTTTTATTATTATTATGTTTAACTAAATATTTATTAATAATATTAGTTAATGTAATTAAAATTAATTAAAGAAATTAAGGTAAAAATGAGTTTACTTAGTTGTTAAACATTTACATTAGTGGACAAATGACCTATAAACATACCCAAAATACGTTGTATATAAATATTTAGATCATTTACAACATTTTATAGAAAATTGAACATTATTTCGGGAAAATTATGTATGATTGGCCCTTCAATATTGTCTACCTTTTTATATTTACAAGAATGACACTCCTCTTCCACTATCAAAGGGAACTCGCAACCCTAACTTATTCACACCTATCAATACCATTAGCTATGAAAATACCTATATAAATATCCCCCAAACTACTCTCTAATTATCTTAGAGGCCTCAATTTTGGGATAAATATATCAAAAGAATCCATTTGGTGAAAACCATAGAGAGTTACTCGAAGAAGTGGCGCCATCCTTCAATAAGAACATCTGTTTTATTTCATTATCCACAAAATAAATTATTCTCATTCCATGAATGTAGAAAAACTAATTTATCCCCAATATATTAATTTGTTTCTATGTTAATTTTTATACCCAAAATCACACAATCTTCCATTAAATAGGATACACCATCATCATTCCAATATACAATAGACCACCGCCTCACGCACCGTTGTCAATTGTTCTACCATTAAAACATTTTAAGGACAGGATTAATGATTAAAATACTATTTTTTATGATATATATTTTAATAATGATGTATTTATTATTATATTATTTTTATATAACACTTAAATTTTGGATTTTCATTTTTTTGGAATTTGGTAGTGTCGTATGTGGATGTGTGGACTACCTTCTCTTAAAAGCGATGGGATTCATTCAAACTATAGATGGAATGTATTAAGGTTGAAATTAGTAAAAATATATGATATATATGAAATAATATTTCTAGAAAAATTATAATATATATATATATATTATTTTTACTTTCCTTCTTTTAATGTGATAAGAAAATTTAAACGATGCTCATGTGTACGTACGACGTACAGTCTCAATGATCGGGGTATTCCATTTCATATTCTATGATGTATAGATTATTAAAAAAATTATTTTCTAAATATATTTTATATTTAATACATTATTTACATTATTTAAATTATTAAACCATGATCTATTTATATGGATAAAAAATAACAAGTTAAAATACATACAAAAACAAAGTGGTTATTACCAGAAACATAACATTTACATGAAATTGTTAATTAAAAGGTAATATAAAGTCATAATAAAATCTGATATGGTATGATATAAAAGAATATGGTTTTTTGGTATTTTTATAATAATATTATAATTATTATACTAGAGTTTTTAATGTTTACAATGACATTCAATACATAAGGTATGGGTTTTCTAGTCTCACTTTCATTTCTGTAAGAATTTTTCCATATTCGCCGGTCGTTTAATTTTTGTAGTGTATATATTAACCTTTAATGTATTATATTATTATTTGAATAAAATTTATTGGAATTTAAATATCCCTGTTATGATCTATCTTTCTTGTGGCTTACAATTCAAAATTTACAAAATCATAAAGATATTTTTGTCTCAATTTTCTTTTATAGAGACACATGTAATTTTATGAAAATATATTCTATAAAAGGTCTATATACTACCCTTTTACATGTTATACCATAGATAGCATTATTTGAATGATATTTTAATGTTAATATAAATTTATTATTTCATGGGGATTGGGATTTAATGTTACCATAGAAGTAAATGTTTATATCTATAATATCATCATTTATCAGTATTGTTTAGTATTATTCTCTCATTGAGGAAATATTGTGACCCATATCTCATGAATTCTCATTAATTTTTTTATTGTCCATTTACAAATTTAATATCAATGACATGGTACAGTTTTTACACTCTTTGATACATAATAAAATTATGAATTTTCTTTCGAAAATTCATTTTATTTCTCTCCTCAGCTGGATATATATTATCTCATAAAAGAATTTTTTCTAAAACTGTTTTTGAGAAATGTTTTAAATGATATTATAATATTATTTTCAAATAAAATTAATACATTTATTTTAAAAACATTATTTATAATCCTTATATTTTATTTTAAAAGAACTAGTGTTAATTTTTCATCAGGGTTCCTTCATATGTTTTTAAGTTATATTAAGAGAAAAGGGTTTAATTTTTTTTTTCAAGATTCCTCTATAAGTTTTCAAATTTAATTTATATTTTTTTCAAAAAAAATTTAAGACACATTTTTAAATTTTCAATTTTTTTAAATAAATGTATTCTAAATATTTTTCATGATTCATTGATAAATTTTTTATTTTATTTTAAAATAAAATGTTTTCAAAATATTTTCAAGCATCCATTATATGTTTTTAATGTTATACTCAAGGAAAATATTTGAAAAAGTTCTTCAATATTCCCATAAATGATTTAAAGATCATTTTAAAATAAAATATGTTTCCAAAATGTTTTATAATTAAAAAAATATTTTTCAAATTGGAATGTATATTTTTATAAAGAAATGTTATAAAGGAAATTTTAATTCTATCTTTACAAGAAAAATTTTTTTGAAAAAATTTTTTGAAAGGGATTTGTAAATAAAAGTTATTTACATTATGAAATGTTCAAATTGTTATTTCAAAATACATTCCCATATTAAATAAAATTATTTTTTGTATTTTATGCTTTATTATAAATATGTTTAAATGAAACCATTTTTACTCTTTGTTTGAATGATATATATTTCTGATTACAGGTTTTTTGTTAAAAATGATTCCCTTCCCTGGGTTATAACATGGATAATAGTTATGAAACACACTTCATTTAATGGGTTATTCTAGGATTATGAAACCTATCTATTTTTTAATGTTCATGATATGATGAATTTTTTATGATGTGAAATTCATTTCATGGGTTATGATATGATGTTTATGTAACCCATCCCTCTATATGGGTCATGATATGATGAATTATATTTTCTCTTATAAAACATGTATGAATGATTTCATTATGAGATGAGTGTGACCTATATCTCCTTCAAATGAATTAGGAAAAAAATTATATCTCCTGAAAATAATAAGACTAGAGTGGAGAGTGAACTTAGTTCAGTAAATGACCTTGTTAGACAATATGGTCTTATGAGTAAACCTTGAATACTAATATGGAATTGGTAGTGATCCTTGACTACTAAGATAGTACGGGGAGTGAAACATTACTAATATGATGGTAACAGGAGTGAAACCAATTTAATATATAGAAACGGAATCAACTGGGGATGGTGGTGTGGGATGTTTAGTAGGTGTAGCCACCTGAAGTTCCCTGAATGGTTTGGCAGTGAGCCTTGACTTATAGAGAATGATTTTATATGGATACATGTCTACCAAAAATACTATGTCTTATTCTTATTTTAAGTATTCATGTCTTAAAATCATTATTACATTATGAATCATGTGTTGTGATATTACAATCATTATTGCATGATTCATGTTTATGTTATTTGTTATGCAGGGTATGATTTTCCAACGTTATAGTCATGTTTTCATACAATTATACTTATGTTATGCTTGAATATCTCTTTTATTTACCAGCATTGATAATTTGAGCTCACCCTTACATATTTTTTCTTCCCCATGTTTTGAAGAATGATTTTACATGGGAGTATTAAATGGGAATATCTTCATGGGAAATATTGAATATCTTTCAACAATTTAGAAGAACAAGGTTCATGTTTCCAAAGGCGGTTTACTATAACAGTCTTGAGGCACGTACTTTTGTAATGTGATGAATATTAATCTAAGATGATGTAATATCCATTTATATTAATAATAAGTATATATACCCACATATATACATACACATATATATACATACGTACATACATAAAAACATATATATGCTATCACACAGTCATATATATACATATATATTTATCCCACATATATACATGTTTTACATATTTGTATGTAATGATATACACATGTATATATATTTAAATATATATATTAAACCCATATAGATACATGTTATATATATAAAGACATCTTTATACACATATATACACCCACAGAGATATATTTAAATATTTATGTATTCCAAATATATATATATATATAAACACACACCTTTATAATTTTCCAATAAATAATAGTAATTATAATTAAAATAATATATTATTATTATTATTAAATATCTTGTAGTAATTTCACTATTCAAAATTTAAAAAACCATTAAATTATGATAATATAAAATCAATTTTCTTAATCACATATAATTTTATTTATTTAGAATAATTATAAATATCGTCATAATTACATTGGCCACCACTAAAACATTCATTCATACAATACTTTCCCAAAAACATATTATTTAATTTCACAAGTATATACTTATATTTTTCATTGACACAATTAACAAACATGATAATAATATATTTATTGTCATTATTTCTAGCTATCCAACAAAAATATTAATAAACTGATTATTGTTACACTTACGTGTGATGTAACTAAATGCCTAATTCACACAGAACCTATAAAGAGACTAGGGTAAAATAATCATCAATAACCTAATTGTGGTATCTTATTTTTCATATGAATCGCTTTTTGGGAGATATATAATTATTTTTAAAAAATAATATAAAAAATATTTAAACGTTATCCTCATATGCGATGTTACCAAAAACTCAACACACACCAATGTTATGTCACATCTAGGGTAAACCCATCATCCAAGACATAACAGTGCACTCATATTTCCGAAACATTGCACCATTTTGGATATATTCATTTAAAAACTGCATATTTATGAAGAAAATAAATTTAATATTTTTATTCTATCAACATCGAGGCTCTATCAGCCTTGATGTCCTGTGCTGAATGAACACATAACTCTAAATATATTCCATAGACTATTACAATGTGTTTAAAAGAGATTTTAGTCTTTCAAAAATCCATATTAAACAAATGAATTTAAATATTAAAATTTCAGAGAAACATAATTTTAATGTATTATCAAATGAGGGTTTTCATTATCAATTTAATAATTGAAGTTGTTATAGCTATCATTTGAAGAAATTAGATAGAGTGATATTAATGAAAATTAAATTCAACTTATATTTCTATTAAAGAATATATTGAAAAACTATTCCTCAAATATGAAGTAATATATACAGTGACATGGGAGAAGTTTTTTCTAACATTCCATTTTTAATGAAATTTTTAGTATTCATTTTTATGTTGTTGGTTTCTATGGAATAATGTTTTAAGTTTTAAGCCTCTGATAACCAAGATTAATTTTGATGGTTAAATTCTTTTTAAGGGTGGTAGAATGTAACAAACTTATATTTAATAAGATATTATTTTTTGAAAATTAATTTAACATTTTCCATATTCTGTATTTTATGTAACATTGAATATAACTAGTGTTATAATAATGAAATAAATTATTATTTCTATACAAACAAAACAAACTAAATATTGTGCTACATGAAACACATATATTATATTGTGGTGCATGATATAATATTTTTGAAGGTTGTTATATATAATTTTGTGTTTCTTCGATAACTTCAGTTACACAAAATACCTAGTTTCACCAAACCACAATATTACTAATATATTATATAAATATTAATATATATTTTACCAAGATGTTGGAATGTAAATTATGAATAAGATTAGTCAAATAATTAATGAATTATTTAAACATATATGTAGTAATATTTATTTGGTTAACAATTCACTATAAATGAAAATAAAACACTTTTGAGAATATAAGAAATATTTTTCACGAAGACATTATTTATGAAATTAAACAGGTTTTTCATTAACAAATTATTTAAAAGATTTTTTATAAATGATTTTAATGAAATTTAAATATAAACATATATATATATTATATTCATTTAACTATATTATTTTCACTTTATGTTCTTTTTATAAAAGAGATGATAATGCATCCAATTTTATGAATAAAAGGATGAATTTTTCAAATTGTTAATTTTACAGCCTTTTAATGGTGCAAATATTTTAAATATTATTGTTAAAATTTTTATAATTTTTATTAGAAAAAAAATCATTTTTGAAAGTGGTGCATCATAATTTTATCTGGTGTATTTTTTAGAATTAATTCTAAGAAGATTCATTTTTAATGTACAGTGAAAGCTCTGACGTTTATTTCAAACCTTATTTTTCATCTAACTAATTTATAAAATTAAATATTATTTTAAATTGTTTTTTAATAAAAATTAGTTAAGTTATGAAATACTAAAGAAAATTTAGTTTAATAAAATCAATTTTACAATTTAATTCTACATAAAAAAACATTTCAATCTTATGGAATTCTTACATTAAAAAATTGATTTCCAGACACGTCTATGAGATTAATATTAAATTTACTTCACCAGTTATATGATTGGAATTTGGAAAAATATATTCCATATTTATAATAATCAAAATTTACAATTTATATTATGTTAAACATAGACTTTTAGAAAAAATATTTGTGAATTTAATTAAAATTAATTACATTTATTAAGGTAAAATGTGTTTATATAGTGGTTAAACATTTAATTAGGGGGGAAAATTACTTATAAACCTGTAAAAAATATATTGGATAGTAAACTTTTGTTCATATCCTACCATTAATAGAAAATGAAACATTATTGCAGGAAATTTATGTAAAAGATGCCTCTCAATAGTGTCTACCTATTTATATCAACAAGAATACCACTCCTCCTCCAATATAAAATGGAACACCCCCCCCCCACCCCTCACTTATTCACACCTCGCACTCCCATGGGATAAGAAAAAACCAATCTGAATATTCTCCAAAATTTCCTCCCTTCATACTAGAGACTACAATTTGAGGAGAAATCCAACAAATAAGCCTTTTAGTGCAAACCAAACAGAGTTACCCAAAGAAGTGGTAATATCCTTCAATAATAAATTTTGTTTTATTTCATTCACTACAACATAAATTAATCTTGTTACATGATTATATATTATCCGAAGTATGATAAATATGTTATGATGATGTTAAATTAATTTTAAGAAATAAATCGTATAATTTCCTCCAAAATGGGATACAAAATCATCATTCATGTGTATAACATACTACCGCCTCACGAACTAATTTCATTCATTCTACCCTTTCCACATTTCATAGTTGGGAATCATGATGAAAATACTTTATTTTATATGATATATATTTAACCTATGATGTATTTATTCTTCTTGAATTATTTTATAGATCATAAATTCATGATTTACATTTTTTGGAATATGATAACTTCGTTTGAGGACATGTAGACTACAACCACCTCAAAGTGATCTGATTCATTCAAACTTTAGAAGAAATTTATTAATTATGGGTTTAGTAAAGATATATGAAATATATGTTATACTGTTGATATTGGAATGATAATATATATATATGTCATTTATATTCCTTCATTCAATACGAAAAGAAAATAGGAAACAATGCTCATGTGTACGTACATCTTAATGTCTCCATAAACAGTGTATTCAATTTCAAATTTTAATGTTTAATAGATTATTAAATATCATTATTTGTTGAACATATGTAATATTTAATTCCTTTTTTTTAATTTTCTAAATAATTCAACCATGATCTAAGTAAGATGACCATGAATAACAATTCAAAACGTATACCAAAAACAAAGAGGCTATTACCTAAAACATAACATTAAAAAGAATTTATCAATAAATGGGTAATATAAAATCATAATAAAATCCTATATGGTTTCATATATAAGAATATATTTCTGTGGAAGACTTATAATAAAATTATTATTATTATACATTAGTTTTGAATGTGTACAAACAATGTCACGACATAAGGAAAGGGTGTTCTAGTCTCACTCTTATTTTTGTAAGACACATTACATAATCATTAATAGTTTCATTTGGTTTGTGTATATAATAACCTTGAATGTATAATATTATTCTTATCCTTCAATTTTTGGTTATATACATGTCCATTTTAAGATCTATCTTTCTCGTGATTTACAGGTCAAAAGTTACAAAATTAGTAAGATAATTTTGTCTCAATTTACTTTCTTTGAGACCCATGTCATTTTATATACATGTATTCTATTAAATGTTTATATAAAGACCTATTACATGCTATACCATGTATATCCTTATTTTAAAGATATTTTACACTTCATTTAATGTTATTATTTAATGGGGATTGTTATTTAAAGATACCAAAGAGGTAAAAGTTTATATATAAAATATTATCATTTATCAGGATTGTTTAGTATTATTCTAAAATTAATTAAATATTATTATCATTAATTTGTATATACTCTATTTATTAATTTCATATCCATATAAGGGTATTTATTTCACATTCATTGGTAGTTTATAAAATTATGATTTTTTTAATGAAAATCTTACTTTATTTTTTTCCTCAGTCGGAAATATTTTTTCAACCCAAAAAATGCTCCCAAAAAATGTTTTCTAAAAATTTTTCAATGAAATCTTAATATTATTTTAAAAGAAAATGAATTCAATTATTTTCTATTATTTATTTATAATATTTTAAAATATTTTTCAAAAAAATTGTGTTAATTTTTTTGCATTTTTCTTTTATACATTTTTGAAGTTATCTTCAAAGAAAATATTTTAAAAACAATCTGAAGATTCCATTATATGTTTTGAAATATATTTTAATTTTTTTTCAAAATTTTTTCAATATTCATTTATAAATATTCAATAATGTTTCCAAAAAACAATTACAAATTTTTATCAATATTCCACTAAGACATTTCAATGTTATTTTCAAAGAAAATGATTTAAAATTGTTTGGAATATTCCTTTATATATTTTCAACGTTATTTTTAAAGAAAATATTTTAATTTTTTTCCAAGATTTAATTATAAGTTTTCATTTTTATTTTCAAATAATACATAATTCCAAAACTTTGCATCATTTATAAGGTGTTCTTCAAGGAGGAAATAATTTTTTTATCAAGAAATGATATATAAAAGAAATTGCAATACATTCATTATAGGAAAAGGATTTCTGAAAATGCTTTATTAATGAGATTTTTAAATGAAGGGTATTTTAATTAAGAAATTTTATAAGCGATCATTCCAAATTTTTCTCTATATAAGATGAAATTATTTTTATATTTTATGCTTTACCGGGAATATGATCCAAGGACACCATTATTACTCTTTTATTGAATGGTATATGTTTTAGGCAACAATTTCTTTATTGAACTTGTCTATCATCCATGGGTTATACCTTGATATACCAATTTTGAAAACAACTTCATTTAATAGGTTATTCTATGATTCAGAAACCTATCTCTTTTCCATAGTTTATGATATGAGGAAATGTTTATGATACCAATTTTATTTCATGGTTTATGATATGATGTTTACCAAACCAATCGACCTTTCTGGTTAATGATATGGTGAATGTTTTTTATCAATGGGGTCAGGTATGCATGATATAATTATTAGTAAAGTGGGACATATATCTCCCTCCAATGTATTGGGTAAATATTTATATCTCATGGGATAAATATTGCTTGTGTGGGGAGTGAACTCATTTCAGTAAAGGACCTTGTTCACCAGAATAGACTTGGGAGGGAACCCTGACAAGTATGATGGTTTTGGGAGTGAACCATGACTACTATGATGGTAAGGGGAGTAAAACATTACTAATGTAATGATTTGTGGAGTAATATCATTCCACTTTATAAAAGGGATGCAATTAAGGATGGTGGTGTGTCTTGTCTAGTATGTTTATCCCCCATGAATTTCCTGAAAAGGTCTGGCAGTGACCCACAAATTATTGTGAATGATTATATATGGTTACATGTATGCCAAAAATACTATGTATTATTCATATATTATGACTTCATGTATCATTCTCTGGATTTCCATATGACTTGTGTCTTATTAAATTCATATATTTTTTCCTTGATTCAGGTTGATGTTCTTTTTTAAATGGGGTAAGAATTTCTAATGTTATGGTCATGTTCTCAAACCCTTATGCTTATTTCAAGCTTCAGTATCTCCTTTATTTACCCTTACAATGAATTCGAGCTGACCCTTTCATATGATTACCTTACTCGGGTTATGAATAATTGTTTTATATAGAAGTACTAAATGGAAATATCTTTGTGGGAAGCATTGAATATCTTTCACTAAGATAGAATAGCTTTTTCCATGATTCCAAAGACAACAGAATATTACAGTCATTGGGCACGTTCTTTTGTAATGTAGTGATTATTCAACTAAAATGATTCAATATCCTTTTATATTAAGCCATTGTCTATATACCCACAAATATACACAGGAATATATATTTATATATACACATATACATACATATATATGAAATCACACAAACATATATATACATATATATTTAACCCACATATATACATGTTATACATATTCGTATATAATGATATAAACCTATATATATATTAACATACATATTAAACCCATATATATACATGTTATATATATACACACATCCTTATAAATGAATATATACTCACACATATATATTTACATATTAATTTATTTGACAAATATATTCTAACAAATTAACACCATTATAATTTCCCAACAAAATAATAAAACTTATAATGAAAATAATATTTTATTATTATTATTAAATATCTGGAAACACTACCACAATTAAAAATTTAAAAAACCATTAAATTTTTATAATAGTAAATGCATTTTATTAATAAAATATAATTTCATTTATGTAGTAGAATTAAAAATATCATCATTATTACATTGGCCACCACTAAATCATTCATCCAACCAATATTTTCACCATAAAATATTTTTTGATTTCGCATATATATATCTATATTTCTATTTGACACAAATAATAAAAGGGATAACGATAATTATTTTATTATTATTTCTAGTTGTATAACTTAAATATTTACATACCAATTATTGTTACCCATACATGTGAAGTAACTAAATATCTGATCCACAAAAAAAATATGTTGATCCTAGGGTAAAACACTCATCCTAGACTTAATGGTGGTATCATATTTCTCATATTACTCACCATTTGAGAGGAATTTAATTATTTTTCAAATGTAAGATAAAAAAATATTAAAATGGATATCGTCTTCTGTACTGTTACCAAACACCAGACACACAGAATTATTATGTCTTTCCTAGGGTAAACCCCTCATCCTAGATAGAAAAGTTGTCTCATATTACTCATATAATGCACTATTTTTTAGATATTTATTTTCTAAAAAAATACACATGTATAAAAAAATATTTTTAATATTTTTATTCTATCAACGTCAAGGCTCTACGGGCCTCTAAGCCCTAGGAAAAATTAACACATATCTCTATATAAATTCCATAGAATGATTTAATGTTTTTTAAAGGGATTTCACCCTTTCATAAATTGACAACAATAAATTTATTTAAAAATTAAATTTTCTTACAAACTTACTTGTAATGTAATAACGATTGTGGGATTTCATTATCACTTAAAATAATTGGGGATGTTACATCTGTCATTTCTACGAATTATGTGGTGTAATTTTAAAGGAAATTAACAAAAATATATATTTTTGATAAAGAAAATAACGAAAACCCATATCTCAAATATGAGTTTATATATGTACAGATATGAGAGAAGTTTGTTCCAATATTTCATTTTTAAAGTAATTATTTGTATTTATTTTTACGTTGTGGGTTTCTATGAATGGAACTTTTAAGTGATAAAACACTGATAAACTAGATGAATATTGAGGGTGAATTTCATTTTATGGGTGGTTGAATGTAATAAAGTGATATTTTTTGAAATATTATTTTTTAAATTAATTTAAACTTTTTAATATTCTGTATTTCATGTATCACTAAATATAACTTGTGTTATAAGAAAGTTCCAAGTTATTAATACTTCATACGCAACAAAAAATAATGATTTTGCAACAAAAACACATATATTTGCTAGATATACATTAAAAATAGTGTTTTATTTGTGTTATATACCATTTAGAGTTTCTTTGATAACTTGCGTGAAATACAAATCCTATTTTCATCAAACTAAAATATAGTATTAATATATTATTAAAATATTAATACAGATTTCACTAAGATTTTGGAATGGCAGTTATGAATGAGATTGGTTAAATTGTTAAAATAAGGCCTAAAATGTATATAATAATATTTTTTGGGGAAAAATCAATAATAAATGAAAATAAAACACTTTTGAGAATATAAGAAGTATTTTTCTAGAAAACTTTTTTGATGATATCAAACCAGTTTTGCATTAATTAATTAATTTAAAAACATTTGATGAATGATATTAATTAAATATAAATCTAAAAATGTATATATTATATTCATTCGACTATTTTATGTTTATATTATGTTTTTTCTAGACAATAAATAATAATGAAACCAATTTTATGAATAAAATATGTGTTTTTCTAAAAAATAATTTTATCAGCTTTTAATGGGAAGAATATTTTAAAAAATATTTTCTAAATTTTTATAATATTTATTTGAGAAAATAAACTTCAATTTTGAAATAGGACTATTTAAATTTTCATTCTCATATTTTTTTTGTTTTTTAGAAGATTTAATTTTAATATAGAGTGA
Source organism: Viscum album (assembly GCA_963277665.1). Taxonomy (NCBI): domain Eukaryota; kingdom Viridiplantae; phylum Streptophyta; class Magnoliopsida; order Santalales; family Viscaceae; genus Viscum; species Viscum album. The sequence continues at coordinate 1,717,655,118 of OY728136.1, read as the reverse complement.
AAACCATGAAATTTAATTGAAAACTGCTCTTTTAATCTAATTTATTTATATAGTCAAATTAAATTTTAAATTGGTATTAAATTAAAATTAGTTAAATTATAGAAAATAAAATAAAATTTCGGTCATTTGAATCAATTTCACATTTAAATTTGATATAAAAATATTTCAAACATTTAAACATTTTAGGTTAAAAGCCCATATTACTATTATGTCTCTGAGATTAACATTAAATTAATTTTTGAAACTTATATGATTGGAATTTGGAAAAATAGAATTAATATTTAAAATAATAATAATTTAAAATTTCTATTAATTTAAACATTTCTTTATATAAAAAAAAGTATTAGTGAATCTAATTAAAATTAATTAAAGTGATTACAGAAAAACGAGTTTAAATAGTTGTTACTGTTTCACATAAGTGGCCAAATGACCTAGAAAAATGTACAAAGGAAATTGTATAGAATTATTTAGACCATATAATCCCCTTTATAAAAAAATTATCATTTTTTCAGGCACATTGCGTAAAAGAGGCCTCTCATTTGTGTTTACCTTTTCATATTTACAGGAATGTCACTCCTCCAATATTAAAGGAAACCCACCCCTTTACTTATTAACACCTCTAATTCCATTTGGATTAGAAAAAACTTGTACAATTATTCACCCAACTTCTCTCAAATCATCCTAGAGGCTTCAATCTATGGATAAATCCAACAAAATAATCCCTTTAGTGCAAAAAAAAGAGTTATCCAAAGAAGAGGTAACATCCGTCAATAAGAACTTTTTTTATTTCATTATCCAAAACATAAATTTTTCTTATTTAAGGATTATATAATAAAAAAAGTATATTTAATATATCAATATGTTTTTATGTTAATTTTAATAACTAAAATCATAAAATTTTATATCAAATGGGATACAAAATCATCATTCATGTGTATAACTGACTACCACATCATGAGTTGATGTCATTCGTCCTACTATTTCCACATTTGAAAGATGGGAATCATAATTAAAATACGTTATTTTATGATATATATTATTAAAATGATATATTTATTCTTATATAATTATTATATAACATATAAATTTCTGATTTTCATTTTTTGGGAATATAATAACATCGTTTGTTGACGGGTGGACTATCGCCTCCTCAAAGCGATATGATTCATTCAATATTTAGATAGAATGAATTAAATACAGGTTTAGTAAATATATATGATATATATTACATAATAATTATACTATAATGATATTATATTTTTTACTTTACTTCATTGAATACGATAAGAAAATAGAAACAAATGATTATGCACACGTATGACATAATGTCTCCATGAAAAGTGTATTCCATTTCGTATTTCAATGTTTTATAGATTATTAAAAATAATTATTAAATAAATATATTCAATATTTAAATCATTTTTTACATTATTTATCTTAGGATTCCATGATCTATGTAAGAGAATGAAAAATAACACGTCATAACATTTTCCAAAAATAAAGAGGATATTACCCAACACATAACATTAACATAAAATTATTAATAAATGGGTAATATAAGGTTATAATAAAATCCATATATGGTATTATATATAGAAATATGGTTCATTGGTATATTTATATAATTAGTATACATGATTATTGATCATGAACGAATAAAGTTAAGACTTAAGGTAAGGGTTTTCTAGTCTCACTTTTATATATTTGAGATTGATGCCATATTCACTAATTGTTTCATTCATATGGTGTATAAACTGACAATGAATGATTTATATTATTATTATCCTAAAATATATGGTTATTTACATATTTATTTTATTATTTATCATTCTTATGATTTATGGTACATAAGATACCAAATAAGTAAAATATTTTTTTCTCATTTTTCATTCTTTGAGCCCCAGGTTAATTTATTAACATGTATTAGATTAAAGGTGTATATACTTCCATTTTATATTTTATACCACATATATAATTGTTTTAATGTTATTTAATTCTTCATTTAAATTTATTATTTCATGGGTATTGTGATTCAATGTTACCAAAGATGTAAGAGTTTATTGCTAAAATATCATCATTTATCAAGATTGTTTAGTATTATGCATCCATTGATGAAATATTATTGTCCATATCTAATGAATTCTCATTAATATTATTATAATATATTTATTAAGGTTATATTATTATAATGGTAAATATTTACACTCCTTGATACATAATATAATTAATATATTTTTATGAAAATCCTACATTATTTCTCTCCTCATTCGAAAATATGTTTTCTCCTAAAACAATGTTTTCTCACAAAATTCTCATTTCTAAAAATGTTTTCAAAAAAACCTTTATGATATTGTAAATTTATTTTCCAAGAATATGAATTCAATTATTTTCTAAAAATTATTTAAAATATTTCAAAGTTATTTTCAATGAAACAGTGTTCAAACATTCTGCAAGCTTCCTATATAAGTTCTCAAAGTTATCTTCAAAGAAAAGGTTTTCAAAACATTTTCAAGAATACATTATATGTTTTAAAAACTTTTTAAATTTTTTTCCAAATTTTTTCAAGATTACATTATAAATATTCTATTTTTTTCAATAAAAAGTTTTCCAAAATGATTTCAATATTCACATTTAAAATTTTAATGTTATATTCAATGAAAAGGTTTTCAAGAAAAATCCAGGGTTCCTTTATAAGTTCTAAATGTAATAATGAAAAAAATATTTCAAAAATGTTTTCAAGTTGCCTTTATAATTTTCCAAGTTAATTTACAATATAAATATTTTTAAAATTATTTTATCATTTAAAAATTGATTTTAAAATATTAATGTATATTTTTATAAAAAAAATATTTTAAAAGACATTTCAATAATTTATTTAAATGAAAAATATTTTTGAAAAAAATTTATGAAAGATATTTTTAAATAAAGGATATTTTATTTAAGAAATGATGCAAGTTTTTATTCAAAATCGTTCCCCATCTAAGAAGAAATAATTTGTTATATTTTATTCTCTACTGGGGATATGATCCAAGGACACCATTCTTAATATTTCATTAAATGGTATATGTCTAAGATGACATGTTTTTTGTTGAGATCATTTCTCTTCCCTAGGTTATACCATGATATAACATTTATGATTCCCTCTTAATTTAATCAATTATTATATGATTTTTAATCCTATATCTTTTATATAGGATATGATATGATGAAATTTTTATGATACCCATTTATATTTATGGGCTATGTTATGGTGTTTATGAATCATGTCTCTCTTTATGAGTTAGGATATGATCAATGATTTTTTATCTTCTAAAACATATATGAATGACTACATTATGAGATGAGTGGGACCTATATCTCCCTCCAATGAATTGGGTAATGATTTATATCTCATTAGATAAATATTTCTAGAGTGGGGAGTGAACATATATCATTAAAGGACCTTCTTCACCATGATGGTCTTTGGAGAAATCCTTGACTGGAAGGATGGTCCTGGGAGAGATCCTTGACTAATAACATGGTATAGGGAGTGAAACATGACTAATATGATGATTAGGGGAGTGAAACCATTCCACTATATAGAAAGGAATGCAACATGGGATGGTGTTGTGTTCTGTCTAGTAGGTATATCCCCCCTGAAGTTCTCTAAAAGGTTTGGCAGTGAGCCTTGACTTACAGTGAATGATTTTATATGGAAACCTGTATACCAAAAATTATATGTCTTATTCAAATATTATGCATTCATGTTTTATAATTTTGATTTCATTATGGATCATGTCTTTTGAATGTTATTCTTTATGTAATGAATTTTGTTTATGTTATTTTTATGCAATGTATAATTTTCCAATGTTATGATCATGTTTTGATACCCTTATTCTTGAGTTATGCTAACATATCTCCCTTATTTACCCTCACTAAGAATCTAAGCTCACCCTATATGTTTCCCATATATTGGTAATTCTAAAATGTTTTATATAGGAGTAGTAAATGGTAATGTCATTGTTGGAAACATTGAATATCATTCACCAATTTAATAGATCAAGTTCCCTCCTTCCAAAGAGAGTAAACTATTACTGTCCTTAGGCATGTACCTTTTTTATTTGATGAATATTCATATAAAATGATTTAATTTCCTTGTCTATTAAGACTAAATATTTATACCCACATATATACACAAACACGTATTTATATATATACATGCATATATACACTATCACACACACATATATATACATATATATTTAACCAACATACATACTTGTTATAAATATTTGTATATAATGATATACACGTTTATATATATTGATATATATATTCAACCCATATATATATATGTTATATATATATACGCATCTGTATACACGTATATACACCACACAAATATATTTACATATTTATTTATTCCATGTATATATAAAAATATACAACATTATTATTTTCCCAATAATAATAATAATAATAATAATAATTTATTATTATTCCTAAATATCATGCAATAATAAAACTACCAACACATTAAAAAACAATTAAGTGATTATTATAGTAAATGGATTTTATTAATCACATATAATTGCATTTATGTAAAGAAATTAAAAATATCATCATCATTACATTGGCCACCACTAAAAAATTCAACCAACAAATATTTACACAATAACATTTTTTCTAATCTCACATGTATATATCTATATTTTCATTTGAAAAAAATAACAATAGGGATAATAATAATTTTTATTATTATTTTAGTTTTCGAACAAAAATAATTTTTGTGAAATTGTTCTTGTCATAACCTGTGATGTAACTAAATGTACAACACAAGAAATACATAATTTTAGAATACATTAAAATAGTAGTTTTGGATTTAATGTTTGTATAATATATAACAAATGAATCACCATTTGATATATATTTATTTATTTTTTAAAAATAATATTAAAAATATTAAAAAGGTTATCCTCATGTGTTATGGTACCAAACACCAGAAAAAATCATATATCATGCATAGGGTAAACACCTCATACTCTACATATTAATTGTCTTGGATTTCACATATGATGCACCATTTTGGAGATATTCATTTTAAAAAAACACACATGTTTGAAAAAAAATTATTTAACATTTTTATTCTATCAAAATTGAGGCTTTATGGGCCTTAATGACCTTACGCTGAAATAACACCAAATATATTCCATAGAATATTAAGAATTGTTTGGAAGGTATTTTATCCTTTCATAAATCCATAATAAACAAAGGCATTTTATAATTACATATTCACACAAACATATTTTTAATGTATTAAAAAATTTGGGTTTTCATTATCATTTAAAATATTGGTGATACTAAATCTCTCATTTTTTAGAAATTATATGGATAAGTTTTTAATAAATTTTAATTCAATTTCTGTTTTTGAGAATGAAAAGAATGAAAACATATGCCTCAAATATGAGTTTATAGATGTAGTAACAAGGGAGAAGTTTGTTCCAACTTTCTATCTTTAAACTAGTTTTTAGTATTCTTTTTTATAATGTGGGTTTCTATTAATGTAAATTTTAAGTATTATATTTGAGATAACGTAGAAAAAATTTGACTGTGAAATTAATTTTATTGAGGGTAGAATGTAACATCATGATATTTTGTGAATTTTTTCAAATTATTTTAATCTCTTAAATATTATTCATTTCATTAAAAACTGAACATAACTTTTGTTATGAGAAATCACCATGTTTTTCTTACTTCATACGCAACAAAAATTGAAACATGTGTTATATGATACACTTAGATAAGCATTTGGTACATGAAACAATATGTTTTACTTGTGTTATATTCAATTCTATGTCTCTCTGATAAATTGTGTGACACTTAAGACCGTATTTCACCAAACAACAACATACTAATAATATATTATGAAACTATCAATATAGTTAACACCAATATGTTAGAATTTTATTTATGAATGAGATTAGTTAAGTTATAAAAACATGGAATAACTGTATATAATATTATTTATTTGGTTACCAATTAACTAGAAATTACAATAAAAACTATTGTGAATATAAGAAATATTTTCATAAAAAACATTATTTATGATATCAAACATGTTTTAAGTTAATACATCAATTAAAAAACTTTTGAAAAATAATTTTTATTATATATATATATTATTTATTCAACTAATTTTCGTTCATCTTACTTGTTTTCTAGACCATTGATAATAATGAATCCAATTTTATGAATAAAAATATGTATTTTTATAAAAGGTAATTTTACTACATTTTCATGGAACATGTATTTTATATCGTATTTTTGACTATTTTATAATTTTTTTAAAAAATAAACATCATTTTGGAAAGTGGTATCAAAACCTTCTTTTTCAGATTTGTAGGTAATTTTCTAAGAAGATTAATTTTTAATGAATAATGATAACCCTGAATTTTAATTGAAAAAAACTTTAAGATGCGAGACATTCATAAGCTAATTTTTTTATGTTTTAGTTTATGTAGTCTATTTTGGAAAATTAAGTGTTTCCCAAAGTTCATGAGAAGGATCGGGGGTGTTCTGGTGGTTTGGGTCATGAAAGAGGAAGTAAAATGGAATTTATGGGCATGTTGTATGGTTTACACATGGATGGTGAAAACCATGTGGAGTATCCAAAGTAACCATTTAGCCTTGGTCAGAGGAAAGTTCATGGTTACAAAATAGTTAATCTGACCATGAGTAATTCCTAAAAAACTATGAAACCAGATAATGATTATGAATTTAAAAAATTAATACTCTGAGATTTTAAGGCTCACTCGGGATTTTTCATCGTTTACTCCCCCCTAAAACCTAGTGATGAAAAAAAGTTTTCATGAGAACATATGTGTGATACTCCTTCCTTCCTGTGTTTTTTAGAGTGATGTAGGTTGCATCTCAATTCTCTGGGGAATTCTAATCTTCTCCTTGCTTCCTCTTCTCGATTAGGGTTTTCATAATTCTCCCATATCCTTCTGAATCTATAAAACACTCTTTTTTCCTTGAGATATATGTTGTGGAATCAAGGGTTTGTTTAATTGGGATCTAAGGATTTGATTGAGGGAGATGTTTTCAACAGATTCAAGGTAGGTGGTTTAGAAATTATGTCCCACAGTTTTAGTTGGTATTTTTTCATGATTGTGTTTACTTCATGGTTACCCCATCTTGGGATTTTGATCCTTTGATGATATTTGGTATAATGAATGTCTAAATGATGAATTGAAACTCCCTCGGTTCCCCATGAGACACATAGAGGATGATTTGACCCATTTAATGACACCCATGTGGTGCACTAGTACTTTTTATACCTAGGATTAGCTAAGTAAGTTATAAGTTGTTGTGTGATCATATAGATCCCTTGTTGAGTATGTTATATTCTTAATATAAGTCCAAATATGAAATTTTTTAACTGTGGTTAGAGTATGAGGCTTTAGATTAGTGTTTGATATGCCTAACCGAGTTAGTGCATGTGAAATAGTGAATTTTCTAATTTGACAATGGTGTGTGAAATTGGAAAATTTGATGACGAGAATTTTGTAAGGGAATTTATGAATATGTATAATGGGTTAACATAAGGGTATTATTTAATATTCTTAGTTAGCTAGGATAAAAAATGGGAATCATAATAAATGGATTAAGATATGTAAGGGATAATGTGTTATGGGTTACGCCATAATATGATTTATTATGTGGATTGTTATGGATTATGATTGTTTTATGTATTGGTTTCATTTAGTTGTAATGTGGTTGGTGTGTGGTGAATGGACGTATAAGCATTATCACATCGCCCGATGTGTGGGATACAAGACTAACGCACCTCGACTGATGCTCTACGTCCACCCACAAAACACTAGTTAGGGAAGTGGATAGCACTATATTCCCCTAACGATTCCATTCCCCCCAGACTGCGGCTTCAAGGTGAGAATATTGTGATGTTTTTATATATTATCCCTAGTGAGTTAGGGACGTAATTATTCTATTACTAAAATGATGAATTCCATGAACCTCATGTGATTTATGATGAACTAGTTAAGATAGAGACAGAATGAATTAGAATAATGGTTTTTTTATGTAGGGTTGTTTACTAGTGGAATCCAAATTGTCTTTCCTTTAATTTTTATTTATTTATACTTCGAATAAATATTTTTTAGACTGGAAATTTTAGACAACATTGGTGGTGTCCTAATAAGTTGTACTCACACACTACTGGGGCCGCCATTCGGTACCCAAGATGATTTCATGATTGAAGTTCAAGATAAGGGAAAGTTACCTTTGCTTCGCTGCTGAGTTTGAATTGGGACATGCATGGATGAGGTTCCAGATTTGATGTCTAGGATGTTTTTGGGATTACATTATTTTTATTTATTTTCAGTTTCGTTCACTTGGCATTGTAGCATGACATGACATATTAACTATTAATTGTGTGTTTTGACTAGTTTGGGAGATGTTTAACTATGCATGTTATTGGTTCTTTCATATTATTTCTGCTATTTATATTGTATTAATTTGTGGATTACTCTATTAAAGATGTTATCATCTCCACACGTGACCTATTAGACCCTCTCTACTAGTCGATAACCTATTGTGTATGGGGAGGCATGCTTGATTTCATGTAATGACCTGGCTTGGGGCACCTGATATGGTAATGTTACACAGTGGTATCAGAGGAGTTATTTTCTCTTTTCACTATTTTTGGATCGTAGATAGAAGAGTAAGAAAGTGTCAGAACCTCATAATGAACCTGTTCTTAGAATTATATATCCCCTGTATAGGGGAAAACCCAAGTCACCCAGGGTAGTAAATGATATTATTTTTGTTTGATGTTACATTTGATGATATTTCACCATTGGGTGATACACATGTGGTGTGATTTGACAGTTTTATGATAATTTTTTCAAGTTTGGAATGGAATGAGGTTTTCCATTCATGCATCACTCTAGGAACCTATGTATATATGTGACATGCATTATAGTAGGTAGACACAAATGGTATGGGTGTGGGTAGCATGAATTTGACTTTTCTAAAAGTGTAGAAAAATGATAAAAAAATAATTAAGTAATTATACTCGATAAAGGGTGGTTTGTGAAATGAAGTGTTATTGGAATATGTTTTGATGTGTGAATAGTCTTGAAATATTATAGAAGGTAAGGCCTATAATTGTGTGAGTTAGATACCTCGTGTTGGCCATAACCATGGTAGGGATGGTCGAGGGTAGAATTATGGGTATGATCAGACCTATTTGGGTGGTGTATGTGAAATGGTATGTTGGTTTCTAAGGAAGATACATCCTTTATATTTGTGAAATCAGTATGGTTTGTGTTCAGAAGTTCATGTTTGAAATTGACGATAAATTTATCCATGAAGACGTGTTCCACTTGGGAGATAAAAGGACATTGCTAACAATGATCCCCCAGTTGTATAGCAAGAGGATCCAGTGTCTTAGGATAACATGGAAGAATAGTTCCATGAGAATATTTCTCGTTTATATAGATGATGGAATGGGACCCACTGTGGGTTGTGTCAAGTTTGTTCGAGATGACCAAGGTGTTTCAGCTACCATCCCCTCCAACCATTACTAGAGAGGTTGGGCCAGAGGCAGTAGAGTTTTGGATATAGTCTATCTAGACTATTCTTGTTTATCTTGAGATTCCTATTTAGAAGAGAGTAAATCTATTAGCCTACATCTTAAGAGGTCTGTCTTAACATTGGTGGGATTTTATGGTTCAACCCAAGCAAGAAAAAGGAATGTTGGGGAAGGATTTCACGGAAAATAATTTGGAACATTACTACCAAAAAAACATGAGGCAGGATAAGGCTGCAGAGTTTAAGAGTTTGACCTAGGGGGATGAGTTGGTGATGGATTACACTATCTGCTTCATGGAAAAACACCAATTCATCCCAATGATGGATATAGATGAGGTTACTATGAAAAACCACTCCCAATATGGGCTCAGGCATGAGAATAGGTCCAAGGCGAACTTCTTCTGTCTAAAGTGGTTTTCATAGGTAGTGGACCAAGCCCATATCTCAGAACAGAACCTGAATGAAGCTTTAGGTGGTGGACTCATGGCACCAATGATATGGAAAGGTGGTACATCCTCTAAGGGATGGATGTGTCATCTTTTAATTTCCAACAGGGTGATAGTGTGTATAATAGTCAGAAGAGAGGGCTAGTTCCTCAGGGTGGTGATCAAATATTATGGTTTCATGGTGGTAGGGTACAGAACATGCAGGGATAGTGTCCTTGACTACCTGTCGATTGTGGGTCATGTGGTAGGTTGGCACATAAACAAAGGTTCTTTAAGAAACCTTAGTAGCAAGTAATGGATGGGATTCAAAAGTAGATACTGATTTTTGGTAGGGGAGTGATCACCCCATATCAAGTAGGTAGTTGGAGCTCCATTGGTCGTACAAGTATGGTTGGTGTACATGGAAATTTAGGATGAGACAATATACACATGTAGTGAAGTGTAGTGTGGGGTATATAGGTTTGATCATAGGGTCGAGGGATAATACATCTATACATAGTTTAGTCTACACCTTGGGGTTGAGAGGCTAGACCTTCTACCATTCGAGTATGACTCGTGTAGCTTTCACTCACTCTAATATTATATTTGACCTAGGTTCCAAAAAATCATTTATATCTGCACAGTTTGTGGGTGTGTTGGACCAATCCATGGAACATGTTTGTGGGGTTGTGTAAATTAATACTATATTTGGGGGTGTGAGTTGAGGATATTAGATAGTTTAAATGATTATCTCTAGAGATAGGTGGTTATCATTTTCGGTGGAACCTGTTTTTCCTCATGTTGTCGGGTTTTGGCCTAATTTTTTCTATTGGCTAGTTAGTTCTGTATCAATCACATATCTATTGTTACCAAGGTAGGGTAATGTTCACATCACCCAATGGAGGAACATATGTATTTTGTGGTGAGTGAGATATTCAAACAGACCATATATGGCCAATTTCTTAGTAGTTGGGGGAACATAGAGACAAAGTATAATTCCATATTCATGATGATGGAGAGGTAGAGAAACATGTCTTTACTCATTCTATGGATCAGTTTCAGGATGTGTTTTCTGAGGATTTCTCCGGACTACTACCCGAAGGGTATATGGATTTCCCAATCGAGTTCCTGCAATGAGTAGAACGAGTTCTGATTCTACCATATCGAATGGATCATGTACAATTCCATGAATTAAATGTCCATTAAAAAGAATTTGAAAAAAGGGTTGCATTTAACCTATTACACCACTAGGGTATCACATGTCCTATTTTCTAAGAAGGATGATGGGTCCTTGATGTTATGTGTTGATTACATAATGTGAAATTGTATTATGGTTAAAAATAGATACCCACTTCCCAAAATTGGAGACTTATTTGACCAAATGAGGGATGCATCTGTGTTCTATAAGATCTATTTGAAAATATTATACCATCCATTGAGTGTGAGACCTTTTTACCTAAATAGATAGCTTTCAATATAAGGTACGTGTTGATGAATTTTTCATGATTTTTTTTTGTGTTGACTAATGCACTGGCTGTGTTTATGGAGATAATGAAACAAATATTTCACCCTTATCAAGATTATTTTGTAGTTGCCTTTATTGATGACTTCCTTGTGTACTCATGGATTCTTGAAGAACATGAAAAACATATTGACATCTCCTTGAGTACAATAATAGAGCATTGTATTTATTCCATGCAATCAAAATTTTAGTTTTGGATTGATAAAGTGCATTTCATGGTACACATAAATTCTAAGTGAGGTGTTTCAGTATGTATAGAGAAGATTATAGATATAGTTTCTTGGGATTAGCCCTAGAATGTTTCTGATGTTTGATTTTTTTTTGGATTTTTTGGGTTATTACCATAGTTTTATTAGGTATTTATCTCATTTGGAAGCACCACATTCAATCTTATCCAAGAAGGGTATTATGATTGAGTGGTTGGAGGCATGTTAGACTGATTTTCAACAATTGAATAAGCTGTTGAATTCCACACCGATTCTGATCCTACCTGAACATGGTATGATGTACACATTGTTCTATGATGAGTTTAGTATGGGAATTGGGGCAATTTACATGCAAGATGATTGGGTTATAGCTAACAGGTCAAAAATGATAAGACCGCATGAAAGAAAATACCCTACTCATGGTCTTGAGCTATCAGTGGTGGTTTATGCCTTAATGTTTTGAGGCATTAATTATTGGTATAATTATTCACGGTGTTTATAGATCATAAAATTATTAAGTACATATTTTCCCAATGGGATTTGAATCTTTAGTATCAATGTTGGGTCAAGTACCTACAATCCTTTGATTTGTAGTTGGTTTACACAATAGTAAGAGGGGATATTGTTGTAGGCACTCAGAGATGGAAGACTAAGAATTAGGTGGTTCAGGAATCCAACTCTAAGTGGAGGATGATTGATTTGATTTCTAAGATAAACCTAGAGGTGTAGGATGGGTATGTACAAATGACCCTTGCATCTATAATGATTGAGTCTACACTTTTGTACTGGGTCATGAAGAGTTTTCTAGAGAATCTGGAGTGTTTGGCTATAAAGGAATGTCTTATTGGTGGGGAGCCACCTTCTAGTTGGGATGTTAGTGCTAATGGAGTTTTCTATGTTCAGGAACATATAGCGAAACATGTGGGTAAACATGAAGAGTTGATGTGCAATTTCCATGAATCGAGGTTTGAAGTACATCATAGCATAACTAAAATGTGTAGTGATCTTCGTCAGTAGTATTAGTTGCTGGGATTGAATAAAGAGTTTTTGGGTTTTGTTGCATGATGCCTTACCTATCAAAAATTGATGTCTGAGCATCAATGTCTAGGTGGGTTGTTACATTAAATGAAAATTCCAAAATTGGAAGTGGAATGACATAATGATGGACTTCATAGTGGGTATTCTGAAAATGCCTCAAATGAATGAGGCAATCTGGGTTGTTGTGGATGATTTGACTAAAGTGGCTCATTTCATACCAATCTAGAAAACTTATATAATTTACCAGTTAGTAGAGTTATATGTTCGATAGATAGTGCAGCTGCATGGTGTAATGAGAACTGTAGTTTCATATCATGATCTTCATTTCACATCATGCTTATAGAAAGGGATATAGAAGGAACATGGTACCCAAGTGTTTTTTAGTATGGATTATCATCTACATATGGATAGGAAATAAGAGTGTACAGTTTAGGTATATGAGGACATGTTGAGAGCCTGCATTATGGATTTCAGTGGTTCATAGGAAAATATATTTCTACTTGTTGACTTTTCATGCAACAATTTTTTTCAAGATAAAATAAAGATGTTTCCTTTTAAGGCACTCTATGAGAGTCCATGTAGATCATTGGTGTGTTAGTTATAAGAGGGGGAGTCTATGCTATTAGGACAGAGTCTCGTGCATGAGATTTATGAGAATGTTCAATTGAATCAGAAGCTGATGGAAGAAGCAGAGAGTAGGCCGAATCCATATATATATTGGATTCATACACATATTGAGTTCAAGTTTGTTGATAGTGTGTTTCACCGGGTGTCACAAAGGTTGGTTCAATTGTGAATACGAAAACATTGAATGATGGATCCCATGTATGTGTGGTCATTTGAGATCGTGGAGAGGATCAGATTGGTGGATTAAAAATTGGCACATCCACAATGGTATAGTCAAATTCATGATGTTTTTTATGTTTCATAACTCTAACAGTATCAACCTGATCCATTTCATGCGACAAACATTGAGGATGTAGATCTGGAGTCCAATGCATCATTTGATGAGCATTCAGGGAGTATTGTAGACCATATTGAGAATGTATTGTGAGTCAAGATTGTGACTTTGGTTCGAGTTTTATGGATTCATAGAAACATTCCTGAAGAAAAAGGGTGTGATAAGTAGATATGTGGGCCCAATGACCCAATCTCATTTCATTGGAAGCTGAATGATGCTTGGGAAGAGCGGCCATAAGATGAGCCATCCTAAGGTGGGAAGGTGGTAAGATCCCAGACTTTTCATAAGGTAATTTTTTGTTTATGTTTTTGTTTATGTGCTTTATTTTGGTAAATTAAGAGTTTCCCAAAGATCATGAGAATTATCGGGGGTGTTTTGAGGGTTCGGGCCATTTAAGTAGAGGAAAAAATAAAATTTCCAAGCAAGTTGCATGGTTTGCACACTATTAGTGAAAACATGTATGGAGCATCCCAAGTTACTGTACATCCTTGGGTAGAGGCTAGTGAACAATTACTACTACGTTAATATAACCATGTGAAATTTCGAAAATATCATGAAAAGGGTTGATTTTGGGATAGTAGATCTCACACAGTTTTCACACAGTTTGGAATACATTGTGGGTAAACCGTGCCACCCAATAATGATGAGAAATTTACAAAATTTTCACTCTTGGATTTCAAGGATCATATGAGATTTTTCCTCATTTCCTCTCACCTAAAAGCTAGTGATGAACCAGAGCATTAAACCAATCTAAAGGGTGATCCTACATCATTCCTAGTCTTTTTTGAGTGCGTTCGATTTCGGATCGAATCTATAGGTTTGCCTAATATCATCCATTATTCCTCTTCTAGATTAGGGTGTGTATTTTTCTCCCATATCCTTTAGAATCTCTAAAACCCTCTTTTTATAGTGATATATATGGTGAGGATTTAAAGGATGGTTGAATTGGGATCTAAGGATTTTATTGAAGGATTGTTCTTCAACAGATTCAATGTAGGTGGTTTACAAGTTATATTCCATAGTTTCATTTGACATTTATGCATGCTTGGGTTTACTTATTGGTTATCCAATATTTTGATTTTGATCCTTTGATGAGATCTGGTGTAATGAATTTGTAATGATGAATGGAAACCCACATGGTTTCACATAGGTCACACAGTAGATTATTGGATGCATTAAATTCCACACATGGGTTGCACTAATACTTTCTGGACCTTGATTTAGATAATTAATTTCTAGGTTGTATTGTGATCATGTAGATCACTATTTGAATAAGTCATATTCTTAATGGAAGTCCAAATGAGTCATTGTTCAGTTTTGGTTAGAGTATGAGGGTTATGAGTTATGTTCAATATTCCTAAGAGAGTCGCGCTTATTAAACGGTGAATATGATAAATTTACAATGGTATAGGAAATGGGCAAATATGTTAAAGGGAATTTTATAATGTTATTTATGAATATGTATAATGGGTTTCCATAATATGATTATTTAATATTCTTAGTGATCTAGGATTGAGAATGGGAATTGGGATAAATGGAATAAGTCATGTAAGGTAAAATGTGTTAATGGGTTATGGAAAAACATGATTTACCATATAGATTGTTATGGATAAGCATGTGCACATGGATTGAGGTGTGGGATAAATGAATGTGGATCCTCACAAGGGTTGATTTGGACTGATTCTATAACTCCACCCACAATTCATGGGATAGGTAAGGGGACAAAGACATATTTCCCTAACGAATGCATTCCACCCAGGCTGAGGCTTTGAGATCAGGATATTGTGATGCTGCGATATGTTATCACAAGTGAGTTAAAGATTTACATATTCTATTATGAAAATGATTTATGCAATGAAGCATGTTTGATTTATTATGAACTAGTAAATATAGAGACATGAGGAATTGGTACCTTGGTTCGTTTTTCTATGTAGTGATTATTGACTAGTGGCCTCTGAGTTGTCTTCCTTTTGATTGTTATTTATTTATAATTTCATGCACTATTTTTTAGACAGGATATTTTTTGGCACCATTGGTGGTGCCATACTGAGTGGAAATCATACCCTGATCGGACCGTTATTGGGTACCCATGTAGATTTCATGATTGCTGGTTAGGACAAGGGAAACGACCCTATGTTAGGGAGTTGAAGTTGACTTGGGACATGCATAGATGAGGTTCCAGACATGAAGTCAGGACCCTTTTTGGGATTCCATTGTTTAATATAATTTTGAGTTTTTTCACTTGGAATTATAGCATGACCTGACATATTTAATTTTTATTGTGGATTTTACTCAGTTTGGGAGATGTTTGACTATGCATTTTTTTGGTTGTTCCCTATAATTTCTGCTTTTTATATTGTATTATGATGTTCCTTACACTAAAAAAGATGTTATAGTCTGCCCACATGACCTATTGGACCCTTTTTGCTAGTTGGTAACCTATGGAATTTGGGGATTCCCTCTTTAGGTCATGCAACAACCCGGCTCGAGGCACTGATTTAGTGGCACCTGGGTTGGGGAAGTTACAACTAAATTTTTATCTAATTTATTTGTATAGTTAAATTTTATTTTAAATTAGTTTTAAAGTATAATTAGATAAATTATACAACACAATAATAAAAATTTAATTCATCATAATCAATTCTACATTTAAATTTGATATAAAAACACTTTAAACATTTGAACTTGTTTACTTTAAAACCCTCCTTTCCCGACACATATGTGAGATTAATATTAAATTAATTTCTGCAACGTTTATTATTGGGATATGTAAAAATAAATTCCATATTTATAGTAATAATAATTTTTTATTTCTATTATTTTTAACATTGTTTTTGATGAAAAATATTAGTAAATGTAATTAAAATTAATTACAATGACTAAGTTAAATAGAGTTTACTTCATTGTTAATCTTTTACATAAGTTATAAAAGGTTATAAAAATTTTTCCAAAAAAATATAATAGAAATATTTTGACCATATAATTATTTAGACCAAAAATGGAACATTATTGTAGCAACATTATGTAAGATAGTCCTCTCAATATTGTTTACCTTTTTATATTTACAAGAATATCATTCATCCTCCTCTATAAAAGATAACTCACCCCATCACTTATTAAAAACTCTCATTCCCTTTGGATAAAAAAAAAGCTATCCAAATATCATCCAAACATTCATTACTTCATCATAGAGGCCTCAATTTAGTTATAAATCCAACAAAATATTACCATTAGTGAAAATAAAAAGGAGTTCCCCAAAGAAGAGGTAGCATCCTTCAATAAGAACTTATGTTTTATTTTATTATCCAGAACGTAAATTTTTATTATTAAATGAATATATAGTAACCATAGTATCCTAAATATAATAAAATTTTGTTATTAAAAATTTAAGACCTAAAATTACATAATTTTTCATCAAATTGGATACATAATCATCATTCTTGTGTACAACAGACTACCGCCTTGTAAACTGATGTCATTTGTTCTATTGTTACCACATTTATAGGCTGGGAATCATGATTAACATATGTTTTTTAAATGTTATATGATATTCCAATTATTTATTTATGCTTATTAAAATATTATATGATAGATAAATTCATGATCCTTTACTTTTTGGGAATATAATAACTTTTTTGGTGGACGTGTGGACTATGGCATCCTCAAAGCGATGTGATTTATTCAAACCTTAGACGAAATGTATTAAGGATGGGTTTGGTAAAAATATATGATATATATGACATAATAATTTTAAAGGAATGATAATATATATATATATTATTTAATATCCTTCTTTTAATATGATAATAAAACAAAAATAATGATCATGTGTACGTACGACGTACCGTCTCCATGAGCGGTGTATTCCATTTCATATTTCGATGATTTATTGATTATTAAAACTCATAATTTACATAATATATGTAATATTTAAATCATTTTTTACATTATATTAATACGTAAACAAAGATCTATGTAATAGGATCAAGAATAACAAGCCAA
Source organism: Viscum album (assembly GCA_963277665.1). NCBI lineage: Eukaryota > Viridiplantae > Streptophyta > Magnoliopsida > Santalales > Viscaceae > Viscum > Viscum album. The sequence goes on along the minus strand of OY728136.1, from coordinate 1,717,637,370 downwards.
AACATATACCAAAAACAAAGCATTTATTACCCGAAACGTAAATTTAACATGAAATTATTCATGAACGGGTAATAGGAAGTCATAATAAAATAATATATGGTATGATATTTAAAAATATGGTTCTATATTAGATTTATAATATTATTATAATTATTATACATGCGGTTTGAATGTGTACGAAAAAAATTTGGACTTAAGTTAAGGGTTTTCTAGTCTCACTTGTACTTATGTGAGACTTATGCAATGTTAAATGATAATTTCATTTGTGTGATGTATATAATAACCAAAAATGTATTATATAATTATTAAAAATAAATTTATGGGATTTTATATATACCTTTTTCAATTTATTTTTCTTGTGGATTAGGTCTTAAAGGTTACCAAATCAGTAAGATAATTTGGTCTCAATTTTCCATCTTTGGGACACATATTAGTTTATGAACCTATATAATATAAAAGGGGAATATACTTCCATTTTACAAGTTATAACATTAATATTCTTCTTGCAATTATATTTTATGATTCATTAAATTTATTATTTCATGGGGATTGGGATTCAATGTAACCCAAGAGGTAAGTGTTTATTCCTACAACATTATCATTTATCAAGATTATTTAGTATTATGATTCAATTGATGAAATATTATGATCCATATTTCAATAATTCTAATTAATTTTATTATATTATATTTATTACTATTATATACATTTAATAGTAAAAAAATTTATAGTTTTGTTACTTAATATAATTAAGAATTATTTTTATGAAAAACCTTATTTATTTCTCTCCTTAGTCAGAATTATGTTTTCTCCGAAAATAATGTTTTCTAAAAATGTTTTCAAAAAATGTTTTTAATGATATTTTATGATTATTTTAAAAGTGAATTCAAAGATTTCCAAAATATAGTTTTTGTTCTTTCAATGTTGTTTTCAAATAAATGATTTTAATAAAATCATCCTACCTTTATAATATTTCGTAGATATCTTCAATGAAATGGTTTTCAAAACGTTTTCAAAATTCCATTATATGATTTAAATTTTATTTTAATTTTTTTTCAAAAAAAATTTATGATTACTTTATAAATTTTCAATTTATATTTCAAAAAAAAATCTCAAATGTTTTCTGTATTTCATTATAACATTTCAATGTTATTTTCAATGAAAAGGTTCTCAAAATGTTTTCAAGCTTCATATATAGGTTTTGAAATTTATTTTCATTGAAAATATTTCAAATATGTTTCAAGATTCCACTATATATTTCAAATATTTTATATGATTTAAAAATAATTTTTCAAAGTGTAAAAGATATTTTTTCAAGAAATGTTTTAAAGGAAATTATAAATATTTTTTCATAAGAAAAGGATTTTTGAAAATGTTTTATGAATGATATTTTTAAATAATGGTTATGTTAATTATGAGTTATTCCAAGAAATATTTCAAAATCTATCCGAATTAAAGATAATATAATTTTTCGTATTTTATGATTTACTGGGGATATAATCCAAGGACACTATTCACATTATATCTTTTAATGGTATATGTTGAAGATGGAAAGTTGTTTAATGAACTTTTTTCACTTCTATGAGTTATACAATGATATTAGACTTATGAAACACACTTCATTTAATTTTTTATTCTATGATTATGAAACCTATCAATTTTCCATAGGTTATGATATGATGAACGTTTTATGATACCCATTTCATTTAAGGGGTTATGATAATATGTTTGTTAAAACCATCTCTCTTTATGAGTTAGGATATGATGAATGATTTTTTATCTTTTGAAACATGTATATATGATTTCATTATGAGATGAGTGGGACCTATATATTTATATAATTGAATTGGGTAATGATTTATATCTCACGAGCTAAATATTGTTGGGGTGGGGAGTGAACTTAGTTTAGTAATGGACCTTGTTCACCATAATGGTCTTAGGAGTGAACCTTGACTACAAAGTTGGTATTGAGAGATAAACCTAACTAATAAGATGGTTTAGGGAGTAAAACATGACTAATATGGTGATTTGGGGGATTGAACTATTCCACTATATAGAAATGGATGCAACTGGGGATGGTGGCGTGTCCTGTATAGTAGGGGTGGACCCCATGAAGTTACCTGAAAGGTTTGGTAGTGAGGCACAACTTATAGAAAATGATTTTATATGGTTACATGTAATCCTAGAATTCTATGTATTCTTCATATGTTATGAATTAATGTCTTTTAGTCATGATTTCATTATGAATCAAGTATTATGAAAATCAAAACTTTATGTAATGATTCATGTTTATGTTCTTTGTTATGAAGGGTATGATATTCCAATGTTGTGCTCTTATAATCATGCGCTTATTATAATGTTTTGCTTACTTATCTCATTTAATTACCGTTACTCGGAATCTGAACTCAGCCATTCATATATTTCCCTTCTCTAGTTTATGAAGAAAGGTTTTATATAATAGCAATAAATGGAAATATCCTTATGGGAAACATTGAATATAATTCACCAAGTTAGAAGATTGTGTTCCATGTTTCCAAAGATAGTAAAATATTACAATCATTGAGCATGTACTTTTGTAATGTGATTAGTATTAATCTAAAATGATGTAATATCCATGTATGTTTAGACCATGTTTCTATAGCCACATACATATACATAGTCATATACATACATATATACAAATATACATACATATATACGCTAACACCAATCATATTTATAAATATATACTAAATCCAAATATATACACATTATACATATTCATATATAATGATATAAACATGTATATATATATATATTAAACCCATATATATATACATGTTATAAATATAAACATATGTATACATGTATATAAATCCACAGATATATATTTACATATTTTTTTATTCCATATATATATAAAATATACACACTGTTATTATTTTCCAAATAATAATAATAATAATAATTTATTATTATTATTATCAAATATCTCATAGTAATGTCACTATAAACACATTAAAACCCCATTAAATTCTGATAATAGTAAATGTATTTTATTAATCACATATAATTTCATTTATTTAGAATAATTAAAAATATCATCATTATTACATTGGCCACCACTAAAACATTCATTAATGAAATATTTTTACTATAATGTATGTTTTAATTGGACATGTGTATATCAATATTTTTCATTGACATAATTAATAATAGTGATGATAATAATTTTTTATTATTATTTCTAGACATACAACTAAAATATCTGTATACCAATTATTGTTACCCTTACAATAAATGTAACCAAACTGCTAACACAAAAAAAACATATGGTGAGCCTAGGGTAAAATACCCATCCCGGACATAATGGTGGTATTATAGATTTCATATGACATGGATTTTGGTAGAAATTTAATTATTTTTTAAACACAATATAAAAATATTTTAAAAAGGTAATCCTCATGTGTGATGTTACCAAAAACCCAATACACACAAATCTTATGTCACACCTAGGGTAAACCCCTAATATTGGAAATAATAGTGGTGTCATACTCCTTATATAATGAACCTTTTTAGAGATGTCCATTTTAAAAAATACATATCTATGAAGAAAGTATATTTAATATTTTTATTCATTCAAGGTTGAGGCTCTATGGGACTCAATGTGAAATTATGAATGAACACCTAATTATAAATATATTACATAGAATATTAAAAAAACTAAAATCCTTTCTAGTATGTCATAAATCTATAATAAAAATATATATTTAAAATTTAAATTGTCACACAAATATAATTATAAATTATTAAAAATGTGGGTTTTCATTATCATTTAAAAAATTGGAGATATAATAGCTATCATTTGTGCAAATAAAATGGAGTGTTTCTAACGTAATTTGGCTTCTATTTATATTTTTTAGAATGATAATAATGGAAACTCATGACTCAAATATGAGTTCTATATAAGGGCGAAGTTTTTTCCACCTTTCCATTTTAATGTAACTTTTATTATTCATTTTTATGATATGTGTTTCTATGAAAGGAAAATTTAGGTCATAAAACATTAATATCCCAATTGAATTTTGAGGGTGAAATTCATTTTATTATTGGTATATTGTAACACCCAGATATTTCGGGATTCTTTTTCAAATTAATTTATTCTTTTCAATATTATGTATTTCATGAAACACTAAATATAACTTGTCTTATATGAAAGTACCAAGTTATTCCTGATTTATATGCAACCAAAACTGATTCTTGAGCTTCATGAAACACTTATATTATCTTTCAAAAAATTAAACACTATGTTTTACTTGGGTCATGTATAATTTTTAATTTCTTTAATAACTTGTGTTACATGCAAGATCAAGTTTTACCAAACTACAACATATCATTAATATGTGGTTAAAATATTAACCTAATTTTCACTAATATGTTCGAATCATAGATGTGAATTAAATTAGTTAAATTATGAAAAAATAACTTAAACTTTTGTATAATAAGATTTATTTGGTGATCAATTAAGTAGAAATAAAAATAAAACACTTTAGAGGATATAAGAAATATATCTCTGGAAAACATTATTTATGAAATCAAAGAATTTTTCCATTAATAAATTTACTAAAATGATTTTGATAAATTATTTTAATGATATATATATATATATATATATATATATTATATTCATTCAATTATTGGTCATTCAACTTATGTGTTTTCTAAAAAAGAGGTATGAATGAATCGAATATTATGAATAAAAATATGAATTTTTATAGAAGGTAATTTTACATCCTTTTTATAGGGAACATATTTTAAATATTATTATTTAGTATTTTATAATTTTTATAATAAAAATAAACTTCCTTTTTCAAACGGGAATATCAAATTTTCTTTGGCTTATTTTTTGGTATTATTCTAAGAAGTTTCATTTTTATTGAATATTGAAAGCAGTGAATTTTAATTGATAATTTCTTTTTCATAAAATTTATTTATACATTTGAAATATATTTTAAATTTTAATTAAATTATAATAATTTAAATAATAAAAAATTAAATCAAATTTTGGTCATTGGATCCATTTTCACATTTCAATTTGATATAAAATCATTTCAAATATTTGAAATTTTTAAATTGATAACCCACATTCTTGTCACATCTGTGAGATTAATATTAAATTAATTTCTATAAATTTATTGATTGAAATTTGGAAAAAGTGATTCCATATTTTGGATAATAATATTTTATAATATCTTTTATTTTAAACTTATTTTTTGATAAAAAATATTAGGGAATGTAATTACAAATAATTACAATGATGAAGGTAAAAATTTGTTTACTTAGTTGTTAAATATTAACCTAAGGGGACAAATGACCATGAATAATCCATATTTTTTTGAATTTTCAAATTACACTTTTGAAGGGAAAAGTGTGAACCCACCACAAGTCCAACCAGATACAAAACCCACCCACTACAAAACCCAAGACCCAACTAGATACATCCTTCCCATGAAAAAACCAAAGAACCACACCCATTAAAGTTTTCCACATTTCAAAATTAAAATTTCAAAAGTAGATCACCACCAAACGCGGGAAAAGGATACACGCACCATGTTGCTACATATGACCGTCAATGTAATCCACCGCCTGAGACATCTTGACACAATCATCGTAGAAAAACACACCACAAGCCCACGGAGGACTGACATCCAGTAAGCCTCATCAATTGCATCGCCCCTATCAATCCGTTCACCATCATCATCAGTACATCAAGAAACAAACTTCCATGTCATCGCCGCCTTATCATCGCGGAAACTAAAAACTTGGGAAACTGAAAACTCATCAATAATGGCAAACTTCAATGTCTGCATGTCACTGTCATCGAACAACCAAGCTAGAGGCTCATTCCTTGGATAACCGATGACTGCTCAAACGCCACCTCCCAATTCTCCGATGAACCATCGCACCTGACCGACCTGGAGAGGAGAAAAGGAACTTCGGGCTAGGTCTGGGTTAAAGCAGCGTGAGATTCTGGGGGAAATAGCCTTTTTCCAAGGACCATTCGAGCAGACCAAAAATCCATAGCCAAAAAACAACCGCACATATTGCCCTCTGAGAAGAAGCTTTAAAACCGAAATAGAAACCATCCAAAGATAGAATCCAATAACCAGAAGAAATGATAACAGACAAGAGGATGCCTTAATTGAAGCCGTAAAAGGAACCAGGGATTGAAACCCTAAAATGAAACCCCAACCGAAACGAGGGAAACCAAAGAAGAGAAACAGAGAAATGAAGAACCCTGCATTACCCATAAACCCACCGCCACAATCTCAAACCCATCTATGGAAACAACACACCAAACTAATATGGGGTTGTGTGTGTCAGGTCAGATCGGCAGAGCAGGGGTGGAAGGGGAGAAAGTGAGGTAAATCCATAGAACTAGAATAGAATAAACCTGGAAAGAAGGAAGCCGAAGAAGCCGAATGAAGGACCCATCGTTGCTGAGAAGACAGAAATACCCAAGTAATTGTCGAAGCTGAAACGGAGGCTTGAATGAAGAAAACCTGGAAACATGGACAATGAAGTAGCCGAAATGGGGTGAAAATCCCATCACCGGTGAGGAGAGCATGAAACCCTAAAGGGAAGTCTAAGCCTGAAGCCGAGAGCAGTCCCCGGGTGAGTGGGGTGCCATTATGACCAAATAACCTTGAAACATTTAAAAAATACAATGGATAGAAATATTTAGAACGTATATTCCATTTTATTGAAAATTTAAAATTATTTTAGGCACATTTTGTAGAGAGGCATCTCAATAGGGTTTACCTTTTAATGTTTACCAGAATTCTACTCCTCCTCCACTATAAAATTCCATTCACCCCCTAACTTATTCACACATCTCATTTCATTTAAACAAGCCAACCCTATCCAAATATCCTTCCAACCTCCACCATTCATCATAGAGTCTTTAATACATGGGTAAATCCAACAAAATAATCCCTTTGGTGCAAAACAAAAGGAGTTACCCAAAGAAGAGGTAACATCCTTCAATAAAGACATTTGTTTTATTTCATTATCCCCAAATTAAATTATTGTTATTAAATGATTATATAATAAAAAAAGTATAATAAATATATTATGTTGTTTTATGTTAATTTTAAGTCCTAAAATCACACATTCTTCCACATAATGGGATACACAATCAGCATTTGTGTGTACAACAGACTACCACCTCAGGAACCAATGTCATTCATTATACTATTACCACATTTCAAGGATGAGAACATGATGAAAATTATGTTTTTATATGATATTTATTATCACTATTATTGATTTATTATTATTGAATTGTTATATAACATTTAAATTCATGATTTTTATTTTTTGGGAATATGATAATATTGTTTCTGGATGTGTGGACTACTATCTCCTCAAAGTGATGTGATTCGTTCAAACATTAGATGAATCTTATTAATGATATATTTAGGAAAGATATATGACTTATATGACATAATAATCCTAATGTAATGATAATATATATATACACACAGATACTTCATTTACTTTCATTCCTTCAATATGATATGAAAACCAAAACAATGCTCATGCATACGTAGATATACCATCTCCATGAACGGTGTATTCCATTTCATTTTTATATGTTTTATTTACTATTAAATAATTTATTTAATGAATATATGTAATATTAAAATCAATTTAATTTATGTAAATTAGTAAACCATGATCTAAGTAATAGGATCAGGAATAACAAGTCAAAACATATAAAACAAACAAAGCAGTTATTACATGAAACTTAACTTTAACAAGAAATTATTAATAAACAGGTAATATAAATACATAAAAACCAGATAATATATTATATATAAGAATATTGTTCTTGTGGTATACATATAATAAAACTATAATTATTATACATGGGGTTTGAAGGTGTACAGACAATGTCAAGACATAAGGTGAGGGTTTTCTAGTCTCACATTTATCTCTTTGATACTTATGACCTATTCACATATCATTTCATTTGTGTGGGGTATATACTATATAATAATCAATAACATTATTATAAAGCTTATATTTATGGTTATTTATATATCCCTTCTATCATCTATCATTCTTTTGGTTTACAGTTCAAAAGTTACAAAATCAGTACGATAATTTGGTCTCAATATTCCTTATTTTAGACACATGTTATTTTATGAACTTATATTCTATTAGAGTTGTATGTACAACCATTTTATCTATCATTACATGAATATAATTCATTTAATAACATTTAAGTGTCATTTAATGTTATTAAATAAGGGTATTTGTACTCAAGTTACCAAATTGGTAAGGGTTTATTTCTACAATATCATCATTTATCAGGATTTTTTAGTATTATGCTTCAATTGATGAAATATTATGACCATCACTAAAAAATTCTCATTAAATTTTTTATACTATATTTATTAATTTTATATACTTTTAACGGAATATTATTTAATATCTTTGGTACATAAGGTAATTAAGAATCTTTTTTATGAAAAATTGACGTTATTTCTCTCTTCGAATGGAAAATGTTTTCTCTCAAAACAATGTTTTCTATAAATGTTTTCTAAATATGTTTTTAATGATATTTTATGATTTAGGTCAATTAAAATTAATTCAATTGTTTTGAAAACATGATTTATATGGTTCCAAATTAATTTCAAGGAAATATTTTTCAAAAAAAATCAATATTCCATTATAATTTTTCAAAGTTATCTTCAGAGAAAAGATTTTCAAAAATATTTCATGATTACTCCATAAGTTTTAAATATTATTTTAATTTTTTTTTCAAAATTTATTCAATATCCGATTATAAATTTTAAACTTTTTTTTCAATAAAATGTTTTCCAAAATTTTTTAATTATTATTTTTTAAATTTTCAATTTTATATTCAAAGAAAACATTTTCAACATGTTTTAAAGATTAAATTATTTGTTTTCAAGAATGTTATAAAATAAAATATATTAATTTTTTTTCAATATTCCATTATAAATATTCATTTTTATATTAAATGAATGTGTGTTTCCAAAAATTTTTATTATTTAAAAATCATTTTTCAAAGAGGAATGGATATTCTTATTAATAAATTTTTTAAGGGAAATTTCTATTATTATATTATAACAAAAGGATTTTTAAAATGTTTTTAGAATTGGATTTTTAACTAAAGGATTTTTTTATTAATAAATTTTCCAAGTGATATTCTAAAATAATTCCCCATAAAAGATTAAATTCTTTGTTTTATTTTTCGCATCAATTGGAATATTATCTAAAGAAACCATGTGTACACTTTCTTTGTAGGGTATTTGTTTAAGATGGGAATTTGTTCATTTAAATCATTTCTCTTACACATGTTATACCATGACATAACAATAATGAAACCAACTACACTTAATTGAATATTATATGATTATAAAAACTATCTTTTTAAAATAGTTCATGAGATGATAAAATGTTTATGATACCCATTTCATTTCATGGGTTTTGATATGATTTTTATGAAACCCATCTCTCTTAATGGGTCATGATATGATGAATGTTTTTTATCTTCTAGATCATGTATGACTAATTTTATTATGAGAAGAGTGTGACCTATTTTCCCCTCTATTTAAGTGGATAAATATTTATATATTGTATGATAAAGATGGATAGATATGGGAGTGGTGTCAGTTCACTAAAGGACTTTGTTCGACAAGATGGACTTTAGAGTGGACCTCATATACTAAGATGTATTTGGGAGACAACCCTGACAAATAAGATGGAATGGGGAGTGAATCATGACTACCATGATGGTTTGGTGAGTGAAACTATTCCACTATATAGAATGGGATGAAACTAGGGATGGTGGTGTTCCATGTCTAGTAGGTGTAGCCACCTTGAAGTTCCCTAAAACATTTAGCAGTGATCCTTCACTTATTGCAAATGATATTATATGGTTAGGTGTATACCGAAATTATATGTCTTATTCATATGTTTTCCATTCATGTCTTGTACTGTTGATTCCCTTATGACAATTTCCTTATGAAATTCCAATATTTATACCATGATTCATGTTTATGTTATTTTTTATGTACATTATGATATTCCAATGATATGATCATGTTCTCTTACCCTTATGTTTATGTAATAATAATGTATCTCCTTTATTTACCCTTTTTGAGAATATGATATCACCCTTTAAAATGTTTCCCTTCCCCAAGTTATGAAGAAATGTTTTATATAAGAGTATCAAATGGGAATATCTTTATTGGAAACATTGAATATCTTTCACCAATTTAGAAGATCATGTTCCTAATTCAGAACCCCACTACTAGATCTGATTTCTTTTTGGATCATCAACATGAAATCAACACCTCTAGGAATATTAACTTACTTCATGTTATTTAAAGACAACATTCTTAAATAAACCTTTAAAACAAAATGGATTTTTAATGGTGATAGAAACACTAAATTATACTACTCTCTTCAAAGAATCAAAAAGGTTTATAGTCCTCTTTCCTACCTTAGCGATGAGGACACAGTCATTGATGTCAATGAGAAAATTTCTAATCATGTTGTCTCTTATTTTGATAATATTTTTAATGGTCCAAATGTCAATAAGGTCCTCCTTCATGATTTCATTCTGATTATGGTGAATGGGGAAGATAATTCTTATATTTTAATCACCCCTCTTGATAATGAAATAAAAGACACTTTTATTATCCTTAGACCTGATAGTGCCCTAGGTCCTCATGTCATTAACAATGGTTTTTACAAAATTTCTAGGAGGTTATTCACATTTATGTTTACAAACTTGACAAATCTTTTTTCTAATGGTTTTCTCCCCCATAGCCTAAATCCTCAATTTATTACCTTAATTCCTAAAGTGGACAGTGCCTCCGAGATTCATCTCTTCCAATCTATTCCTCTTATTAACTCTCTTTACAAAATTATTATGAAAATTCATGCTAATAGACTTTATTCTATATGAAATAAAATTGTTTATTGGAATCAATTTTGTTTTATTAATGGAATGTCCATACAAAATTGCATTTCCAATGTTATAGAATGTACCAATATCTTAAAAAAATCCCCCTAAGGAGGAAATATATCCATTAATCTAGATCTTAGGAAATCCTTTGATACCATCAATTGGAGATTTACTTTCAAATTTCTTTACTACATTGTTTTTCATGAAACTTTCATTAGTAGGATAAACTCAATATTCAAATCAGATTCATTCTCTATCCTTATCAATGGTTCCTCTAAGGGTTATTTTAAATGCACCAAGGGAGTTAAATAAGGTGATCCTTTATCTTCCATTACTTTTTCTATTGCATAATATTACTTAAGAAAATTTTTCACTCATCTTGCTGATTAAAATAAGCATAAGCCTATTTAGGCTTCCATAAATTACAGTGTTCCCACGGATCTTTTATATGTAGAAGACATCATCTTGTTCTTAGAATGTGATAAAAGGAATATTCAAAATCATAAAAATGATTTGTCAAATTATGAAGAAATATATGGTCAATCTATAAGGTGGATAAAATATTTTATTTTCTTTGGTAAAAATTTTTATACTCAAAGAAATGGAATTATCATCACCAATTTAGGTTTCAAGGAAGGATCCTTACATTTCCCTTATCTTGGTGCTACAATTTTTTTGGGGATGGCCTAAATCCATTGACATTTCCACCATTGTTGATCAGGTCATCAATCGACTAACCTCAAAGAATGGCGAATCCCCCCTTTATGGATAGAAGGATATTTCTAGTGAAATCTACAATTGTCTCAAAAAGGATCTACCTACCGATTTTCTATATATTTTTATCTAATATTCTTAAGAAAATTAATGTTTACATCAAAAACGTTTTTTTGGACTAGAAGCATTATTGAGAGGAATATTGTGGCAATTACCTAGGCTAATTATTATAAACCATTAGATAAGGGTGGTCTTGAAATAAAAAATCACAAACTCATTAATGTTTCCCATCAAGCTAGATTTACTTTGCGGTTGATTCAAAACAACTATGATTTTATTACTTTTATTAAACAAGGATTCCTTATGAAGTTAAAGAAGGGAAACTGGAAATATATTAACTCTTCCATCTGGCCATCCATTAGACAATATTGTTCCAATATCAAGAATAATTCTAGATAGATGGTTAGCACTGATTCTTCCATGAATTTTTTTCTGGACAACTGAACTGACACCCCCTAATCTCTATGCTGCCTTCCAATTCTCTTCTAGAAAACAGCAACTACACTATAAATTATGTTATTGAATCACATAACTTCAACATTATTGATAACATAACTCATGTTATAAATAATTATTCCTAATCAAATTTTGATGATTTTCTCATTTGGGATCCTTATCACAATGGTGTGCTTGATTCCAAATGTTTTTAAAATCACAATTTTTCAAATTCTGACTCTAACATTTGTTGGTTGAAATCATTTGACAAACCAAGGATTAAACCCCTGAGACTTACTATTGTTTGGTTTATTTATCACAATAATGTTCCCACAAATATTTGTCTCTAGTCTTTTGGGATTCAACATTGCTCGAAGTGTAATTTTTTCCACCAATATAGAGAAGATACTAACCATAAACTTCTATCTTGCACTACAACTTCAGCCCTTTATAACTATATTACTAATATCATTGATTGCATATGGTTACTCCTTGACTCTATCAAATCCCAATTAAAGTATTGTGTGGAACTTGAAACCTCTCAAAAATTAATAATCTCTTCCAAAATACTATTTCTAAGATCATTAATGTGATTTGGTTTGATAGAAATGCTATTCTCCACAACAATTTCTCATTCATTCTTAATGTAGGTCAGAAACGAATTCTCATTTCCATTTAGCATACTTCCTAGACTTAGAACGCTTATTGTGACAAAACTATTGGAGACTTTGATATCCTCCATTGACTATGTATTGATGGTCTCTATATAAAACTAAGGAGAACCTTTGAGGTGTTCAGGAAAAACCCACTCCCATGATAGATCAAAGTGAATGTCAATGGCACTTTATAAGGAAACCTGGGACTTGTGGGTTGCGGTGCTATTTTCCAAGACTATCTTGTTTAGTTTCACAGATGCTTCTATGGCAGTTTCATTATTACCTCATCTTTAGAAGTGGAAATTATAGGTGTGATCCATTACATTCAATTTTCTAAGAAAAAAGGATGGAAATATATTTTGATTGAAAGGGATTTGACCACTAATGGTTATCCTATTTGGAATGGTGTGGTGCATCTTTTTTGGCCACTTACTACCAGTTAGATGAACTTCCTTGCTTCGCTTCTGGAGACAAGCTACACTGTCACTCATTCCTTTCATAAAGAAAACATTGTTTCAAATGGTCTTTCTAACAAGGGAGTCAACGAGGGAATAACTTGGAAGGATAACATACATTTTGATATTATCTGTCTTTATGATAAATATTGTAATAAGATAGTGTACTTCAGACTCAGGTAGTTTCATTCATTCAATTTAATAAATTGTGTCTTTTTCTTTTACCAAGGTACTCCTATCTTTAAATATATATATATATATATATAAACATTCTTATGCACATATATACACCCACACACATATATTTACATATTTATTTATTCCATATATATATAATAATTAAAATTTATTATTTTTCTAAAAAATAATTAATATAATTACAATAATATTTTATTAGTATTATTAAATATCTCATTGGGATGCCACCATTAACAATTAAAACCCATTAAATATAAATAAATGTGAATGCATTTTAGCAATCATACATAATTCCATTTATTTAGCACAGGTACAAATATCATCATTTTTACATTGGTCAACACTAAAAAATTCATCCAACCAATATTTTCACCATAAGATATTTTTTATTTTAACATGTATATATCTATATTTTTCTTTGGCACAAATAATAATAGGGATAATAATAAAAAATTATTATTTAATGTTTTCCAACTAAATTATTTATATACTAATTGTTGTAACTTCTAGAGGCGATGTAACTAAAAGTTTGATGCACAAAAAACATATGTTGAGTATAGTGTAAAACATACATCTTGTACCTAATGGTGGTATCATATTTATTTTACAACCCACCATTTGGGAGATATTTAATTTTTTTTTGAAAACTAATATAAAAATATTAAAAAGGTTATCCGCATGTGTGATATCACCAAACAAACAAAACATACAAATATAATGTCACACATAGGGTAAATACATTATCCCAAACAAAATAGTGGTGTCATATTTCTCATAGGATGTACTATTTTTAATTTATTCATTTTTTTAAAAAATACACACATGTGTGAAGAAATTATGTTTAGTATTTTTAATCTATCAACATAGAGGCTCTTCGGGCCTCTAAGTCCTATGATGAATGAACACCTAACTCGAAATATATTCCACAGAATATTCCAATAATTTTAAAATTGATTTTAGACTTTCATAATTTCATAACAAAAAAATGTATTTAGATTTATATTTTTCAAAGAAAATTACATGTAATGTATAAAAAAAAGTGGGTTTTCATTATATTTTAAAAATTTGGAGACGTTACAATAGTCATTTGTGGAAATAAGATGGAGTGATTTTATTGAAAAATGACATCAATTTTTATTTTTAAGAGATAATATAATGAAACCCATACCTCAAATACGAGTTTATAGATGTAGAGAAATGAGAGAAGTTGGTTTTGAGTTTTGAGATAAAGCCTCAATCGCTTGAAATTTTTTTTATATAAAATCAATTTTCATAATTATTTGTAATTACTTGTTGAATTATAAATTTATTATTATGTGACAAGTCTTTGGGATATATCTCTAAGAGATCTAATCACATCATTTATAACATTAAATTTCATCATTAGAAGAGTTTCCCTTTTAGGATAATCACATTCATATTTAAAAGTTTAAATAATTAAGAGGTAAATCAAGTAGTGGATCTTATTAAGTTTAGTTATCCCTCCCATATTCCACCACACTATATGAAAAAAACCAAAATAGAGAGGCTGAAAAAAAAAATTTGCTATTGATATATGAGAAGAAGTAACTGATAATATTTTGAGAAATTAATTATTATTTTTAATTAATATTTTTATTTCCTAAATTTATAACACTAGTAATTATTTTACATAAATAAATTTAGGATTCCCCTAAAGAGAACATGACACATGGGTCCTTTATCCCTAAGGGTATGATAAATATTATTGTGATTTATTATAGAAATTCAAAACTCCTAGGACACATGAGAGGTTATTAGGTAAGTTTTTGTATGATTTTTTTTTCGAACTACTATGATAATAAGGGAGGAATAATACTAGGTAGAAATAAATTACTTAAAGGTAGATCAGTTTGAGAAAAATTAATTAATATTTGATCACATCAAATCATATATATAGGGTTTATTTGTAGAAATGGTGAGACGGATGCAGCATGTACATTCTTCTTACCATAATCCTTCACCTTCCTATTGACGCTTGATTATGTATTGTGAGTAGCATTCGAGGGATCCCCATGAACATGTTATATAATTTGAAATCAAAAATAACTTGGGAGATTATTCACAACATCAAATAATGTATTTGGTTTCGGTAAGAGTAGAGGTACATGATTATATTAATCCAGCTACTCCAATTTCATTTCCTATCAAGGAGGTGGAAAGAGTTGGAGATATTATTTGCCATTTTTTAGATCCATCCAAACTTCTTATTTATTTTGAATATTAGCTATGAATTTTTTTATATTTATTTAAAATTGATTTAAGATTACCATTAATATTTTCATTTATTTACTTTATATAAGAGTATTTAAGATAATATGAATCATTGCAAAATATATGATTTTTTTCCAAAAGTGACAAATTCAGACATTACATTAGTTTGGTATGGGATAAAAAAATTATAACCAAATTATTTTATGTTGGCTTCATTTTAATAGTTTCTAAAAACTACAAACATATTTTGTAGAGAGTATGTGTTAATAATAGTTTAAATATATTATGGATCATGATACTTATTTTGATCTCTCTATACCCATGTTTTAGTTTCACTCCATATAAGTAATAGTTAGTTTCAATTTTCATTTCCATACTTCTAGTGACGAAATTTATTACATATTCATTTAGGTACACACAAAATGTTTACATGTTAAATAATAGCACTATCATTTATGGGTTTATAGATCCTTAATATATCTCAAAATCTATAAAATATCATAATTGGATACTTGAGTAAAATATATATCTAAAATATTTTCAAATATTTGGATTAAGTTTTGGTTTCATCCATTCCTTGATGGTTAAGAAAACTTATATATTTACAAACTACTATTCATTATAATATCATTAATATTTAAATTTTTATATTTTAGTCAAAATTATATTGTATGATTATTCTTCTATAATTAATTCATGAGATAATAGATTTTAAATTTATTTGTAGAAGTGTTTATGAATTTAAAAATTTATTGAAATTAAAATTTTTATTCTATTATATTAGTTAATTAATGTTAAATTTATTCTGGTAACATTTGTTTTGATGATTAATATTTAAATGTATAGAAAGTCATAAATAGAGTTTTGTAGTGTTCTATTATCGATAATAAGATAAATAAAATTAAATATATGAATTTATAGTTAGTTAATATATATATATATATATATATATTAATAATTACTTCTTTTTGACTTAGATATATAGTGTATGTTATTTTAAAAGTATGGATTTGTAAAATTAGTGACATTGTTAAAGATGGCTTGAATGTGGTTGTTATGTTTTATTATTAATTTATGATATTATTATGACCAGAACAATAATACATATTGAAAATTTTACTTCAATTAAAATTTATAACTCTTAAACTAGTATGTTGTGTTTTCATTTTAATAAAAAAAAATTTTGTTTTTGGTGGAGGATCATTATAAATTTATAGATAATTAAACATATTTTGAAGTTTTTTTTGTATACTATTTTGAATGTTTAAATTCCCTACCATTGGTGGTGGGTGTTAAGGGATTGTGGGTGAGGGGAAGATGTAGGGGTTGTCCTAGGGCCTGAGTGTTTTAAAAAAATTATTTTCTTACATTGTTTTATGTAGTTTTAGATGGAATAATCCTCATATTTTTAATACTTGATTAATTTTTACATATATATCTAAAATATTAATGTATATTTTTTTATTCAAAGTTCTTTTATTCATGTTTACATTTAGTTTTTTGCTTCCTATTCTCTAGTTTTTTATTATATTTTTGGATGTTTAATATAAATACTAGTTTTAAGTTATTATATTTTATTATATTCTAAAAATAATAAATTAATATTTAACATCAATTATATTAATTCTGAAATTAAAAGTAATTTCATCCTCAGTTATTGTAAAAAATGATGTTGAAATCCAAATAAATATAGAGGGTTATTAGGCCTTTATATGTGAGTTTTCATTGTAAAAGATATCAAGAGACACATTAAATGTTAGTTTTTCATTTAAAATTATGTTAAAATATATTCCAATATTAGTTTCCATGAAAATAGTTGTCTAAAGGCCTAATTAATATCAATAATTTTTTGGGCATTCAATATCATTTTTTCATTAAAATTAACCTAGAAAGACACTTAAAATTTAAGTTTTAATGTAAAAAAGACAATGAAATACATTGTATATCTATATTTATAGGGGT
This sequence comes from Viscum album, assembly GCA_963277665.1. NCBI lineage: Eukaryota > Viridiplantae > Streptophyta > Magnoliopsida > Santalales > Viscaceae > Viscum > Viscum album. The sequence continues at coordinate 1,717,619,671 of OY728136.1, read as the reverse complement.
TTCCATTTTAGTTACTATAAAAAAATGTTAAAATAACTTTTAATATCAGTTTTAAATAGATGAATTTAAAACCATTCTTTTTTACATAGATTGTATTTATATCTCTTTTTAACCAATGTTAAAAATGGGTAATAAATGATATTCAATTATTATTATCAAATTGTGTATTACATAAAATAAATCATAGATAGAGAGATCTATAGATTTTGTGAGATATGAATTATAAACTGATCATTAATATCTAAATTTAATGATAATTATTATAATTCAAAAACCCATTAAATAGTTATAGTTAATCTAAATAAATATAAACACATATAATTTATTTGAGATCATGATCATTCACCACCAAACCATAAATATAAAAATCTAAATTTATAATAATTATATATTAGATTTTTTTTAAAAGTAATATTAGAATAAATTCTCTTACGTAAATGTTTTTTATCACTAATAAAACCCATATAAAAAAATAATAATTATATAAATTAATTCAATATTATTAAAAAATGGAGGAAAACTATTTTACATAATTTAAACATAATTATAAAAATTATTATAAATATCCAATAAAAATAATACATCAATGTAACTAGAAGTAAAATATGTGAAAGGTGTATCAATACCATCAAAATACATAGATGAAAATTAAAAATGTGAAGAGGGGAGGGGGTATAATGTGATTGACTAACCATGAATCTAGTTGAGTCATTGTAGGCTGATTGCACCACCCCAAGTACAAATCCAATATGCTATGGGGTGAAGTTTAACAGTAATACAACAGAACATTCATGAGAGGCCTTTTCCAATTACAACCTATAATATATTTGGAACTCCATTTCACATAATAAGAACATCTATAAATGATATATAAATGAACACATTATAACAAATATATATTGGGGACAAAAACTATCCATAATAATACCACATGGAAAAGTCTGAATAATAAAGGAAAATACAAAATCCTAACATCCTTTAGTTTGGTGGAACTATGGAAATGGAAACATATCCTTAAAAAATGACTCCTGGTATAATGAACAATTGAAACCACTAAATTAAATTTCCACAAATATCATGTAGGCATAATTGAGTAGCAGATCTTCTAGCTCCATGTGCACTATTTCCACATTTTAATTTTTCATGATAAACATAGAAAAAAACACGTGTTTTCGTGAATACCATGCATGTGGGAATATAAAAATACCTAATAGGATTCCATAAAACATAAAATAGGAATTAAATTATATAAATACGAAATTTTACTAGCATCTGGGGATAAACACATAATACCCAAAAAGAATCTAGATATTCATTATCAATAAAAATTCATGAAACACAAGTAGTCCCATGTATCATAACATAGCTACATAAATGATCTAAAAACACATAACATAAGTTGTATAGAATAAAAATGGACACATTGAGACAAATCTTTACAACCCATATATATATATATCATAAGTTAAAGGGAAAATTTATTTTTTATCATTCATGGGCACATTGGACCTCGACCACATAGCCTTCATAAATCCAAATCCACTCTAACAACTATGGTGGGGGAACACAACTCATCAATAGGTATGTGAATTAAATAAGAAACAAAATTCTACTATTAGTAAACATAAATTCCAAAACATATTAAACCATTTTAAGGGATGATGTGTTATTTAAGGGAAGTACATTGAAATGGGGATTACAAAAACCTTATGGATAGTGACTGCATAATCACATAGAGTAGAAGATTAGAAATATATCTACGTAGTTATCATTATATTTATTGAATGAAATTAGGGAACATAAACCTCGTGTATATTTTATAAAACAACATATTAAGTACTTACCTTTATATATAGAAGAGACACACCTAATCTCATGGAGAATAATCTATGTTAAAGGTGGAGGACCAGTGCATCATTACGTGGGGGGTAATGTTAATGACTATAATATATTCGTTATGGGACTTGTTTGGATTTATAGGATATATACTCCATGATTTAAATTACCCATACAAAGGACCCCTTCCTAGGATCCATGATGCGGTACCAAATCCAACACATGGATTGGGGACCCACCACATAATATCAAAAAGTCTCCAAAGGATTATAGACTCCACAGTATCCCACAAGAACCTAAAAACATCTCTCATGGAAAATTGGAGTATGATATAAAAACAATGTGAAGAATAATAAGAATAAGATCCTTGATTACCTAATTATTACACCAGAGTGAGAAGATATAGAAAATTCTAATGAACTCTCTATATATAACATTAAGTTCACATGACATAATGTGTGACCCTTGATCCGGATCTGAGCACGTAATGTTTCTATTATATTTATAGGGTTATCCTATACATAAAATATCATTACAATATATGATGTCTGGGACTCATTAGTATATCTAGGTAAGTACTAGTACAACCATAGTTTTATGATCTAATGGTAAAAGGAATTTTTACCAAACCTATATAGTTTTTGAAGATCCAGGCAGGTCAGTATGCACTACTAAGACCCTAAGTCATGTCTTCCAAAACAACATGACATATTTGGTTGACCAAATGATGTATGGATCCCAATGTATGTCCTATGAATGTACCACGACATATTCCTTGTCCTATAAATGAATAATACAAGTGCTTCCAACTACATGCTATGTATATTAAATTGTGTTGTTAGATGTATACTCTAGAACACCCTAGGTCATGTAAACTATTGCAATACATGGAATGTGTACCTGAATTATTCACCGTGAGATGTTAAATTAACCCACATATTCCTTAGACACATTGTTGAGTTACACATTTCTTGATACATAGATAACATGTCATGTGATCTTGAACCCCCTATTTAGTATCCATTCAAACCAACACAATTTGACAAATATACTTCAAAATCACATAATCCCAAAAAAAATTAGTTAAAACACTAAAATATTGAAAATCTGAATAAAATGGATAAAAATGTTAATAATATAAATATAAATAACAAGATACTTCAGTGATGTGGATACTATAGAAGCTTCATGTATTTAGAGTAGACTCATGAACATTAATGAATATAAATCCATTTCTTACTCCAAATCCAATCTCTATTCCTAAATATTTCACACACCATTCATTCTCCGACCCTTGTTAAGGGTTTTTATCAATATAGTAAATTCCAATTGTGGGTCTTATGATGGGGTAGTAGAAAAAAATAAAAATAAAAATAATGGTGGTATAACCATAAATTCCATGGTTCGAGGCCCAAAACTGAAGTAGTAAAAACATTTACCCTTGGAAAAACCTTCCCTTCCCGAGACAACCTCAATATATTAATTTTTTACCTGTAGATACATTGAAGAGATATTCATATTCACATATGTATGAATGTTTATTTCAAAAGTAAATATTAATTTTTCTAGTTGAAAATCATCCATTTTACAAACAATACAATGTTCTGTACAATATTCAAATGTGCACCATGAGATTAATGGAACTTTTAAAAAATATTTATTTCATTATATGGGGAAATTTACTATTTTAGGATAAAGGGGATAAGGGATCTATGAATAAAAAATAAGTAAATTAATTTAGTGAAAAAAATCACGGATACTATATTCTAACTAATTTTAGCATTTTCATCCATGAAAAGTAAGCAATTAGATCCACTAAACTAAGAATCTAATAATGTTACATAATATGATAGGTTGATATACCAATTCACATACCACAATATTTGAATATTCATAATCTAAAATTACAATATCCATAATGTGACTATATAATTCTCCTCCTAGAGTAAACATTCACATTACACTATTCAAAAATCAATGATCAACTCAAGGATGTATTGAATAAATTTATCATCAAATACACTAACTAAAATAAAACATTTATAATACCCTTTAATAAAACCTCTTGACCAATAGGTCATTCATCTCCATGGAAGACAGTGAAACCAATAACATCCAACCACTTCTAGGAATGGTAAATTAGTAAGGGTACCTAAAAAATTTATTACACTCTACACCCTTATAATAGGTATCATGGAATACTATTATAGAAATACAATACTCTTGAATCAAAATTCTCTATTAGAAAGCTCAATTAGAACTCCATAACTCTATAATAGACACCAAAAATGGATCCCTTAGATATATAACATGATTTTTTTTAATTATCTAACTAAGAGAACGTATCAAAACATCAATATCAATGTGTGAGTGTAAAAAATATACACTCATTGAACATTTCTATAATATATACACTATTATATCCCTAACCTCAACATAATTTTCAAACTAATTAGAAAACCATGTTGGGTTTTTGATCCTTCATGAAAGATATAAAAGGTAAATAATCAACTTATCCTCCTAAAACCACCATTCATTAAAATACTATCCCATCAAAGCCCCATCTCATCATAACCCAAAACAGATTATCCTGGAATATTGATATTTCCCTTATTATTCTGATCCAAACCATAGGGATACATCTTCCATGGATTAAGAGTAACATCCTAGGTAATTATAGAATAATAAATTTTAATATCTATTAATATATATGAATTATATATTGATTTTAGTTTAAAATGGACCCTATGTCTAATAGCTTACCCAACATGGAACAATGGGGTTCTCTTAATTATTACGTGTTGATAGAGAACCCATTTTACTAATTTTGATGGAGATCTCATTTTAAGTATATTTTTTGACACATTAATAATTTTTATTTGACAAAAGAAACTTATTATTTGGAATAAAGACATAAATATTTAGTACAGATAATGTTTTGGTATTTTTTGGATAAAATTCATATTTTAATGAATTCTGAAAAATACTACATTTTATTTCAAAAATACTTTTTCATCTAATTTATTTATATTGTTAGATTAACTATTTAATTTCATTTAATGTTTAATTCGATGAAAAATAATAATTTAATCCAATTTTGGTCATTTTATGTACTTTCACAATGAAATTAATTATAAACACATGTTAATAATTTGATGGTTTTTTATTTTTAAAAAATCATTTTCTATTTTGGACAACGGGGATTAAATTTTAATTAATTTCTAAAAGTTATATGTTTTAAATTTTATAAAAATTATTCCATATTTGGAATCATTAGATCCAAATTATGTAAACTAGTTACTTCTATTTTTTGGATTTCACAAATATTCACATTGGTGATTTTTATTTACCATGATTAATGGTAAATCAGGTACATTAGGATAATAAATACTATGATATGAATAATAAAATTATCCTAACACTTTCCAAAACCCTATTGGATGAATAAAATTCTACCCTTAACACCTAAGGACCATAATTGACCCATTTAATGGACATTTTTGTATGATAGTGATATAAATATTATTAAAACAAACGAAAGTGACAACATGTCACCCTCTTATTTCTTATAAGAATAAAAAATTTCATATAATGATAAATATGAAATAACTTTGATAATAAATAGTATCCAAAAATATAATAAAATTATCTACATCATGGGAATTTATTAAAAAAAATTGAGACCAAATAATTGCCATAAATACTGACTCAAAAATGACACATTGATTATTTTTTTAATAGAAATATCAAATAGATGTTATAAAAATTACTAAAATAGATATAATTGGAATTTATTAGGGTACTATATTAATTTTTTTATATAAATATGACATATTATAAATCTATTAAATTGTTATTTTTAAGTTATATCTCTATTTAAATATTATTTAAATTAATTGAAATGAATAGTCACAAAATTGAACCTATTGATATTTTATAAAAAGGATATTTTACTAAATTATTTAAAATCATAAAAATATTCAAAATTAATAAGTTTATATGATAATTTTTATAATTTAATTTACTGTCCATTTATGGGAAATTTATTCAATATAATTAAAATTTAAAGCCTCTTAATATAAAATTGTTTTTTACCACAACTAAAATTAAAATAAATTATTTAAGGGTAAAAAAAGGTGAGGAATAAAATAAAATAAATACATGTATAAAAATTATTTTATGGGAGGAATTATAACCATAATTATATTATATTATTCATCACTCATGCTGGAGTAATTTTTATTTAAAAATTAATTCAATATTTTAAGAGTTTCCAAGGGTTCCCTTTCCTCTCCTATAAAAAGGTACACACTCTTCTCTATTAGTCACACATAGAGAACCATTTTTTCAACTATGATCTTCCAAAAAACCTTGATAAAATCCCTCCAAATATTATTTGGACATTATTTTGGGCATAACAACTTCCTAAGTGGTGTTAATGTGATCTTCAAAGGTGTCCAACTAAAGTAGAGGTTTTGTTTTCTTTATGTATTTCTATTTTATTTCTTCTTACTCATACATTAAATATCCTCCAACCATGATGAAATAATTAATTATATATCCTCAATATAAAATTATTTTAATATTTTAATATCATCACTTAAATAAATATCCAATTTCATCAAATAGAAAATTCTTATTTTCTTCGTGTGTACAGTGTATTACTGCCTCACTAACCAATATAGTTAGTTATACATTATCATCTATCAAGACTAGCTATAATTATGGAATAAATGTTAATATGTGATGTTAGTCACATATTAATCATTATAATATAATAATATATTATTTATTTTCTTACTTTCTATGAACATAAAAATGATTACGTCGTTGGTGGGTACGTGTGAACTATCACCTCCACGAAGCGACACGATTCATTTTTATTCAAAACCTCACCTATATGATATATATAATTATATTTAAATGATTAAAATGATATTAATGATGTTATTATCATTCTATAAAGTTAAAACTATACTCACCTTCTTTCCATAGTGATCAATTAAAAATGAAAAAATTTAATCATGCGTATGTATGACCTACTGTCTCAAAGGTTATAACATTATTCATTCATTCTTATAAATACTTAATGGATATATTTAAATGTATTATTTATGTATAAAAATGATAATAAATTCATGATTATTATTTTGGAGATGATGGACTTATGACTACATGGACTATTTTTATCATACCAAGTTCATTTTTGACTCATGTATCAAATATCAGAAAAACATATGACGTGAACTTAAATAATTATATAATTGTTATAACCTATTAATAAGTGATAGAAAAGAAATAGTATACATTAAAAAGGTTCAAAAGAGATTATAAATTGACCTAAGATTAATACTTATAAATATAAATATTGTATGTGATGAGCCGAAATCAAGGTAAGGTACATCGTCCCAATCTCCTTTCATTGATCCATACATTGATGATATACAGCATCTTTATTTATATAGTTTATAATCAACCCCTTAAAATTTTAATTTCAATCAAAGGTTTTAGAAAAACACTTTTTATAAAACTGGTTTACCAAAATGAAAAAATTGTATGTTTTTTTGAATGTATATGGAGACATCTACCTTTCTGTTGTTGTGGCCATTATTTGGTATTTGGATTTCTCTATAGGTTGTAATGTTTTCTAAATGAAAAATAAATACCATTTCCCATTTTCAAGTATTTTGGTACTAATAATGGTTCTGAGAATTTTTTTATTTTATCAATATTTTAAATGGTATCTTATGATTGCAAAGGGGAAATTTTTTTCCCTTTATACATGTTTTATGAGTTTTGATTACGTTATTTTTCAAGGAAATTGCATATGTATATGGGTGGTTTTGTGATAAACTGAGTGTTATGGATCTCATTATAGCTCTCCAAATCATTGGTTAATGAGAAATGGTTAATTGGTGGGTTTTATACTAAGATTGTAACATCCCATAATGATAAAGGGTTAATGGTCTAAGTGATATAACTCATGTCAACAAGGTGCCCCTTCCTTTTCATGAGCCTATATGATTATAAATCCACTGTTAAGCGAGCTTGGATTGGATTAGTGATTAGGATGGGTGCCCTTTTGTTAATTTTTCTATGGTTTGTGAGAGTGAGTTCAAAATACATAGGAAATAACATGTGTATTCCTATGGGGACATACATTAGTTAGATGACCTATTTGGGAATATGGGTGGGCTCCAGGGTGGGCCACACATGTGTGTGGGGAAACTGGTTGTACCTAGTGGGTTAGGACCTGAAGAACATGTTAAGGCAGGGTGTATATGCAGTCACCAGGGCCTTGTTGTTAAATTTGGAATCAGAGGAGGAACCCGGCCTTAAGTGCAGTGCATTTACTAGGATGAGATGTAGGGTCCATAATGAGTTCGTTTTACTATAATTGGTGGGTGAATGTAATAGACCAAAATGATAAAGGGTAAAATGAAAAAATGATATTACTCATGTCAACAAGGTGCACCTTTATTTTTGAGAGTATATCTGATTAGAACACTACTGTTAAGTATTCTTGGATTGGAGTAATGATCAAGATGGATGGACTTTTAGAAAGTTTACCATGGTGTGTCTGAGTGAGGACAAAGCACATTGGAAAGGAAATGAATTGTCCTATGGGGACTCTCATTAGTCAGATGACCCATTCGGGCTTGTAGGTGGGCCCCAGGGTGGGGATGTCGTGTTTACAGGGCAACTGGTGGTACCTGACGAGCTAGGACCCAATGACCATGTTAAAGTGGTGTATATGTGCTGTCACCGGGACCTAGTTATTACAAATATATTTTGGAAATATATTATGATGTATATTCCAAATTTAACCATGATTGTTACTCCCTATGTAGTTGTGGAAGCTAAAAAGTAAGTATAATATGGATTCCACAAGTAACCTTTATGATTTTTGATTGCTAAAAAGTTTTTAGGAATATTATGATTTCTTGAGGTATGTTTAGGACTTTATGCTTTATGGGAAAAAATTATGATTTTGTGAAAATGTTTTCATGAGTCTAAAGTTTTCCTAGACTAATTGTTTTATTCCTTGTCTCATATTCCTTGTTGATATTTTTTTCTCATCCCATGTTTTAGAAATGTTTTCCATAAAGTATAAGGATGGGTAAGATAAAGGATAAAGTCCATAAGATTTTTATGAAGAAAAAAACCATGATTTATTTTAAAGAGTTTGTTTTGTGAAAAAATGGATATTGATTAGACATGTCTAATTTTTAATATTTGAGTTGTTTTAGTTATGTACTAATTATCCTAAACTCTGTCCCTGAAAAGATCCTCACTATGAATTCTTGACTTAACAAAATATTATGTAATGTTTAATTATGGGGCCTTATAGTTGGCATCTGAGTTTGGTATAGATAATATTAACGTATAGGAAATTGTTAATATAATATCCATATATTATTTTTAATTTATTTTCAAAATGAAATGTTATAGAATTTGAAGGATATAATGTTTCTTCATTGAAGATATTTTTATTCAAAATGTTTTTCCACAGTGGAAACAGGGTATCTATGGTGGGACGATGTCTAGATGAGTTAAACAAACCAAATCGGAAACCTAAGATCATCAAAATCGAAACTAAACAATTTTTTTCGGTGATGGGGCAGTTGATTCCAACTATACATAGTGGTTTTATCCTTTAATGAGATCAACTAGATCAACGACAGAGGAACATTTCAGTAGTATATATTTTCTTGAGGTAAAATCCCCTATCATTAAAGAGTTCATATGAACCCATGATAGTGAAATGTGGATTAAATCACTAGAAAATATTTTTTTATGTCATGGCATGTTTAGAAAATCATAATATTAGTCTCTATTACTACAATTTTAAAGGTGAATCCAAAAAGTGGTGGTGTATGGTTTGAAATATCATGGAAAATTAAGAGATTGATTTCCGAGAATTGGATAAAATTAACAAAATATTTTGTAAGAAATATAATCCTAACGCAGTTCAAATTATGAAGGAAGAAAAATTCATAAAATTAAGGGAATATGGGGATTCAGTGGATTCATATAAAGATAAAGTCACTCGACTGGAAATATACACTGAAAATTCTATATGATATCATGAGGGTAAAATCAATTGTTTTTACTCTTGATTATGGCCAAAGTATTGGAGGGTGTTGGCTTCTTCTAAGTTAAAATGTTACAAAAAAATTATGATGTGTGGAGAAGGTGGAAGTAGAGTTTGTCAATGATCATGTGTTCGTTGAAAAAATAGTAGAATAAGTGATTGATATGGAAATTGAAAGAAAAGAATTATTCAAAAAAATTGATGGTATAAAAATTATATTTACAACTTGTGAAAATTATGGTAAAAATAACATTAGGGAATGCCCTTGGAATTCTAGTACGTGCTTCCAACATGCATAAATGGGAAATAAAGATCGCAATTGCACTGAGAAAAATCACGATATTGGTAAGACCAAATATGATATAATGTCAATAATATGTTTTAAATTTAATGATATGGGTCATTATAAAAATGGACATCTGATGTGGCTCTATTTTTACATAGTTTTTCCACATTTTTTTATTAAATGTTTAACAATTTATTCATATATTTTTACACTTTTTAATAAATAATAGAACTTTTGTATTTCTTATACTAAATATATTAATTAATCATTTTTCATAATTAAATGTGTTTTTAGACATTTTAATAAGATATTTTAGTCATTCTAATTATTCTAATTATATTAGCTTACTTTTTAGTTGAATAAACTTAATCTGGTTAATATTTTATTAATTTTAAATGTTTATTGGTTTTAATTAATTTTTTATTGTTATTTTCATAAATCTAATTTAGTATTTAATTTAAAACTTTAAATTTTAAATTATATTTATTAAAATTAATTAACATTGTTTATTAATTAGTATAAATATTCTGTTTATTAGAAAAGTAAAAATTTAAGTTAATGTTTAATTTAATATTGTGTTCTTTATTTTATGTTTTCATTTTTTCATTTAATTAAATTACTAAGTTGGTCAAAAAATTTAGTTTATTTTAATTATTTTAATTTCATGTTTGCGGTAAAATATTTTTATGTGTTTTTCATTTATTTAGAAATATATTTAATTAATATTAATATTTTTATTCCTAGTTAATAATTTTGATACTTTTATTATAAGATTGTTAGATAATTTAGTTAGATTTTAGTTACAGTTAATTATATAATCTTTAACAGTTTAGTTAATTCTTATTTTTTTAATTAATTAATGTTATATTCATTTTATTATATGTTTTAAATTAATTTTTATTGTTAATGTTTCAATTTGTTCTATTGGTGAGTGATGCACTGATGCCGTGGCGCACTGATGCGATGACTTGATGGTCATGACTCGCCAATTCCTTATCACACTGAAGTTTATTTTTAACTATCGGTGATCCATGACTCACTATGTCATGACTCAACGATGTCACAACTCACCGATCCCCTTGAGTCACCGATTCTTTTTCCCTTGACTCACCAATCACTTCGCATCATCTTCGTTCTCTCATTTTTAATCTTTTGGTTACTAGTTTTATTATTTTAACTATTGGTGATTCAATTTTTTTATCGGTTAGTCATGACTCACCATTTAATTCCTTTGATCTGTTTCACATCACACTGATTACTTATTATTATTCTAGATATCGATGATTCATCTTCATTTCTTCTTTTATTATTGTTTTATGCACTCACTGATTCTTTTTATCTAACGGTTACTTGTAAGTTTATTTTATTTTATTTCATTTTTTTCTAATTATCGGTGTATTATTTTATTTAAACTATCGGTGAGTCATTGACTCACAGATCCAATCCTTAAACATCGGTTTCACTTATCTATACTATCGGTGCCACCATCTACTTCAACCCATTCATGCACCCACCGATCCTACATATCGATGACTCTCTTCTATTTTATTCTCATGAAACTGATTCCGCTTTTGTCCAAACCCTTCTATGTCATTGTTTCTCCACATCACCTACAATTCAAGACTCAATACTCATCCACCAACCACATGTTATCTTCTTCATGCTGATACTAATGATTTGCCTCACAAAAAATAAGTAAATCTACCATCTTTTGTTGCAACTTTACTCAAAATCAAACAGTCTCTGAACAAAAAAATCACTCGCATATCATAAAAATATTTCAAACAAATCAACCCTTTATCGCCGTTCATGATGAACCAATTTACTGCACATGGAAGTGAAGCTACCTCTCTATTTTCCTTTCCTTCGCACTGTGAGGTTGAATAGTAGGAGTCACATGTGAAGACGATCGAAGCCGATTTCAGAACAATAACCTTTTAACCCCTAAGCTGTATAGAACCAGATCGTCAACCAAACCCTCTACCGGCCTGGTGAAGAAGGGGGTTCACCTTTGTTGAGCTACCGCTGATCCTATTGGGGGAGAAGTTTGGGTCAATAAATCATTATCCTTGGAAGATATCGATGTGCCACTAATTAGAAGTGGACCTGATGAATCTACAAGCCACATAATTGGAATATGATTAGGGCCCGTCATCATGGTCTTAGAATAGGAGTTCTGTGTCGCCTTTCTGTTAAGCTGCTGCCACAGAAGTTGGAGTAGAACTAGGCGCCAAGACTATCTCATGGAACTGTCGAACCTTACCCTCCTCTATAACAGCGTCGCGATAAAGGAATTGGGGGAGGCGGAAAAGAAGAATAGTAAATTTCAAAAAAAAAAATACAAAACAAATAATAATATTAGAATAAATTAATAGATAATAAATTTAATTATACATTAATTTTAATAATAAATAACTATTATAATATATAACTATTATAATAAATAGAATTGTTATAAAATAAAATAAAAGACGAACTAATCAGATTTTTAAAACAAATTAAAATATAAACGAAAATATTTTATAAATAAAATTACTTAATAACTAAAATTAATATATCAAGACTTAAATTAAAATTTAATTTTAACAGAATAAATAAAATAATTAAATTCATAAATTTATTTTTATTAATCTAATTTAAGAATTTAGTTAATTTATACTAATTATTAATTAATCTTACACTAAATAACATAAATTAATAATAATAAAATTAAAAACTTAATAATCTTATTTAATTAAACAATTAATAATAAATTAATAATAATAATAATGTATAATAATAATTTTATATTTTTATATTTTTTATTAATTAATTTTAGTTAACTTTTTAACATGTAACATAACATTGAACTAAAAAATAAATATTTTTTTCTCTTCATTTTCATTTATTTATTCTGTTCTAGCAGTGTAGGTTCAAAATGGAGACAGGAAAACAACCAGATTCACTTATCTAGCTTGCTGAGAGTTTGTTACATCGGAAAAGATAGCACGATGTGCCAGTCATGAAAAAATGCATGTGTGTGGTGCACAAATGAATGACATTTAATGTTGGTGGAAAACAATGGGTGATGTGAAGCAGGTGACAGTAGGATTTAAAAGTAGAGAAAATAGAAAATAGGGAGGAAGCTCATTATGATTCACGAACACACATTTGGATGGTAGATCCAAACACTCTTGTTCTACTTTCATGATCACATCCATCCGAGAATAGACTCTGAGGATCAGCATTGGAGATAAGTTGGAGACTAAGGAGCCCAAAGGCAGTGCATCACATAGGGATTTCTTCCTCCTCCTTTCTTTAATCCTTTTATTCTGTTTTTGGTTGTTTTCAATGATATAATTCATTATGAACATAAGATGATTTCCTATCTCATGATCTTAAAGCTTTTTGGGTTTATCCATTAAATTTTTCACTTCCTCTTTGATTAATATAAAAATTAATCGGTGAGATCAGTTCTGATATTTAATTAAATTTTTCTGACCTATATATAAGAAGATTCATAGTTTCATGATCAATTGGAGAGATTTAACTTGGTCGTTAATTTTTTGAATCATTTATGTCATTACAGTTGGAGTTTTACGGCCAGTTTAATTTCAACTATATTCTTCTTCAAATTTTTAACAGACGATGTTCTTTATAGTAGAGAACTATAAAATTAATACCTTTTTTTAATGTGCCTTCTGGAGAGGAAGATGTATAAACCAATTTCTAATGTGTGACTCAAGTAAATTTTGTGGAGAATTATCCTTCTAACCATCATGTTTGGAATTCCCGGGAAATTTTTTGATCTTAGCTCCTTGGTCTTTACTGGTGAATTTTAGTTGCTAAAATTCTTTAGTTTATCATTAATTATTGTAAATTTTAGTTTATTTGTAAAAAATATTGTCTCCTCATCTTGTTTCACTAGAACATCAAAAAAAATTCACTTCCTTCACTATTAACAACAGTGGGGTTTGTAAAAAATCATAGAGCACTAACATGCCTTCTTCGTGGATCGACCCTTCACCATTGTGCTAGTGTTGGTTAATAAATGTAATTTTGAGGGCCGTGATGACCTTCGATCACATCAAAATTTGGTACCATTTCCAGGGAAGGCATGCTCTGAGAGTCTAAGTTTTTTTAATAAATATAAAAAAATCATATAAAAAATCTGCTAAAAAACTAGGAACATTTGCTGCGTCTATTCCCTTTTTAAATTCTGCTTGACTTTGAGTGTGTTATTAAATATGATCATTTCAAAAATGGATTAATTTGGACCACTTTGTGTGTGTTTTGGTTGTTATGGTCACATTTCCTGGTAGTGATTCTATAACCAACCACAAAAGATTGATTACATTGAAAAAAATGCACAATATGAGTTTAATCCTGACTCCCTGGATAAAATTAACCTAATTAATTCTAAATTATCTTCTAGGGTGGAAATATTGAACACTTTGTTAACTAAAACCCATGAAATTCAGCTTAGTGATTCTTAAGATCAAGATCAATGAATGAAATGTTTGAAAAAAATGCTCCTGGGATTACAATATAGGGTTAAAGAACTGGAATAATTTGAAGAAAATGAAAAAGAGAATGTGTATAAAAGATCTAAAAATCAATTGGAAGGGAAAAGTGATAGCGAAACTTAGAAATAAACAAATATCTTTGAAAAAACTAATTCGGTTTAACTAAATCTAGAAATAACCAACTCATTAAAAAAATAACACCACATTGAAAATCCAATAAAGAAATTTAATGGAGTTGAGTTGGACAATTTTGAGGATGAATTGAAACCGATTGAAAATTATTTCCCAGTTCTTTTCATGATCCCTACTTTTGAAAAGATTCATTGTTTGAGAAGTCATGAGAATGAATTCACTCGGGTAGAAGAGATATTTGAGAATAAAAATTTGAATTTAAAAAACACTTTACTCAATTTTTCTGATATAGTGAATATTTAACCTGAACTGGATATCGAGAACACTCTGGAAGAGAACTTTAAACTGTATAACAAGGAACCTATAGCTTTTTAACCTAAATTGATATCCACTCTTTTGTGTTTTGAATTTGTAAACCCTATAATTCCCGAAATTTGTTTGGGTGATGAGGATAAGGGAATGATATTTTAATAATGAATAGCTCATGATTTTTCATTTCCCTATTCTCATAGTAATCACTTTTCTAAAAAGTGTTCTCTATAAGAAAGCAGTGTTGACAAGCATGAGGAGAATTGTTTTATTTTGAACATACTGGAAACTAACTTTATGGAATTTGAATTGAACATTTCTCCCCCAGAACTGAACTTTACAGAACACACTACTGAATTTCGTTTGGAAAGTGACACTTTTGAACATGAACTTGAAGTAGAGGTTGAAGACACGCTAGATGATGGTTGCAGAATTGATTTGATAAAGCAGTAGAAGTTCAGTGTGATTTAATAGATGAGGAATTGTTGTAAGATATTTATATTATTGTGAACCTAAAAGTTTGGTTGAATAGCAATTAACTCTTCCCTGTAGTTCACTTCCATCTTCAATTGAGTCGGGTGAAAATTATTATCATGATTTTGATATTAGTTTAGAATTTGATTTACACTTGAGTTCCATTGTACATGATTCTATTCATCACTTTGTTAAATCCCCTCTTGAGCCTACTATTCAGTACTCTCCTACAAGCACCCTTGAATATGAATATTTTAGTGTTGAAGTTGAGAGAGATAGCCATGAGAATAAGTTCTTACCCTTTGAAGCACCTAGTTTAGTGTTGTCCCATCATGTGTATTAAAATCTTGAAAAATCTAAATTTATTTTGGAAGTGCATATCAATATTCTTACTACTGTCAGGAGGTGTTTCATAGTTGTTATTTTAGGATATGAGGGTTTAGGTTCTATTTTATTATGCTTTGGAGCCCATAATTTTCATTGTTCTGTTAAAAATATTTGGTCCGAACATATGTGGTGGTTTCTATTAAAGAAACTACATCCACCTGGTGACTATGGTTAGTTACTATATGAGTCCGGCTAGGGACTATAAACCTAGTGCTACATGGGAGGCAACCCATAGTTTCCATTTTGTTTTTAATAAAATAAAAAAATGTAATTAAATAAAGTATAACTAAATCCTTTAAATTCAAGGCTTCATTTGAGTCAACCCATGTTCTTTATTTTCTGTTTTCCTCTGTCTCGGTTCTTGTTTTACTTTGAATAATATCTTACTTTACTGCCTTATGTTGGATATGTCTCTACTAGAAATTTTTGTCTCTTCCTACTTTCCTTGTGATTTTTAAGATATTGTTGATACTGTCATCTAAGGAGTGGAATTACTATGTTGATGGACTAATGAAAAAACTAGTCAGGGAAGTATCTTACTGTTAAATATTTTTTCATTTCTCTACTCCTTAATGCTTTAAAAAATATGATTCTTTTCTTTCATGAAAATTATGTTCTATATGTTGCTGCTTGTGAAAATTCTACTACATGTGTACTAAAAATTTTGTTGAATGTTTGCAACTAAAATAAAAAATTCTGCAAATGTTTAAAATTATGCTTGTATTGGATTGAAGATCCACTTTATGTCACTATGTAAATAAAAATTATGCATGTACTTCACTGCTAAAAATAGATTTTCATTGCTATTAAAATCACTCACTACTACACCTCGCATGTTACTTTTGAGCTTGGGTGAAAATATATGTCACTAGACTTAAATATTCATGTGTGTTCTTTCTAATTAACTTGCTGATAAGTTATTCATTGTGTGAAACAATAATTTTTTAATTTCAAAGAGACCCTTTATACATTTCATAAATCTTATCTATTGAAATTTTGTTTTGAACTTAAACTATCAAATTGTTTTTCTCCACATTTGGAATTCAACTTTTAATGATACAACCTAAATGATGAGTTAATGTAAAAGTTCCTACTATTAAGTTCTTAATTCCATATAAATTTTACCTCGTTTCACTCTTGGACTTAGAACCTATACTTGGTTTGAAATGATTCATTAAGTAGTCTCATATATGAGTCATGAAATATTCATTTCTTGATGATTCATATCTTTCTAGATATCCCTTTGAG
Source organism: Viscum album (assembly GCA_963277665.1). Classification (NCBI taxonomy): domain Eukaryota; kingdom Viridiplantae; phylum Streptophyta; class Magnoliopsida; order Santalales; family Viscaceae; genus Viscum; species Viscum album. Next base: position 1,717,602,399 of record OY728136.1, on the reverse strand, counting down.
TATTTGTTCGAGGCAAGACATCATTTGAGCATATTTTTTCAAAACCCTGTTTTAATATTTATGTCCTTGGTTTTTAAATGTTGGTTATGTTATAGTTTGAGTTGAATCAAATATACTATAATATGTTTTTCAAAGATAATGAAACATGGGATTGTTTGAGGACAAACAATGCTTAAGTGTGGGGGAATTTTATGTGGCTCTATTCCTAAATAGTTTTGTCACATTTTTTTATTAAATTTTTAACAATTTAATCATGTATTTTTACACTTTTAAATAAATAATGGATAATTTTCATTTCTTATACTAAATATATTAATTAATCCTTTTTTATAATTAAATATGTGTTTTTAGTCTTTTTAATAAGCTAATTTAGTCATTCTAATTATTCTAATTATATTAACTTACTTTTTAGTTGAATAAAATTAATGTGGTTAACTTTTTTATAATTTTAAATGTTTATTTGTTTTAATTAATTTTTTTTGTTATTTTCATTAATCTAATTAAGTTTTTAATTTAAAACATTATTTTTTAAATTAGATTTATTAAAATTAATTAACTTTGTTTATTAATTAGTCAAAATATTCTGTTTATTAGACAAGTAAATATTTAAGTTAAAGATTAATTAAATAATTTGTTCTTAATTTTATGTTTTCATTTTTTTAAATTAATTAAAAAACTAAGTTGTTCAAAATCTTTAGTTAATTTTAATTATTTTAATTTCATGTTTTCGGTAAAATCTTTGTATGTTTTTTTCATTTATTTAGAAATATATTTATTTAATCTTAATATTTTTATTTGTAGTTAATAATTTAGTTACTTTTATTTTTTGTTTGTTAAGTAATTTTTTAAGATTTTAGTTACAATTAATTATTTAATCTTTAAAAAAATAGTTAATTTTTCTTTTGTTTTAATTAATTATTTTTTTATTCATTTTATTATAAGTTTTAGATTAATTTTTTTTTGTTAACTTCTCAATTTTCTCTATTGGTGAGTGACGCACCGATGTCACGACTCACTGGTCGCGACTCATTGATTCCTTGTCACACTAATGTTTCTTTTTTACTATTGGTGAGTCATGACTCCCCAATGTCATGACTCACCGATGTCACGACTCACCGATCCCCTTGAGTCACCGATTCTTTTTCCCTCAACTCACCAATCACATCGCATCATCTTTGGTCTCTCATTTTTAAACTTTTAATGAATAATTTTTTATTTTAACTATCGGTGATTCTTTTTTTTATTATCGGTGAGTCACAACCCACCATTTAATTCCTTTCATCAGTTTCACAGCACACCATTTACTTATTATTATTCTTGCTATCGATGAGCCATCTTCGTTTCTTCCTTTATTGTTGTTTTACACACTCACCATTTATTTTGTAATCTAATGGTGACTTTTAAGTTTATTTTAATTTATTTCATTTTTATTTCTAATTGTCGATGTATTATTTTATTTAAACTATCTATGAGTCATTAACTCACCGATAAAATCCACCACCATCTGTTTCACTTCTCTACACTATCGTTTCCACCCTCTACTTCAACCCATTCATGCACCCACAGATATTATACACCGAGGACTCTCTTCTATTTCATTCTCATGACACTGATTCCTCTTTTCTCCAAAAACTTCTCTGTCATTGTTTCTACACATCACCTACAATTCCATACTCAATACTCATCCACCAACAACATATTCTCTTCTTCATGCTGATACCGATGATTTGTCTCACTGATAATCTACAAATCTGCAATTTATTGTCGTTACATTGTTCAAAATCAAATTGTCACTGAACAAAAAAATCACTCTCTTATCAGAAAAATATTTCAAAAAAAACAACCCTTTATCATCATTCATGATGAATAGAGTTTCTGCTCATGGAAGTGAAGTCTCCGCTCTATTTTCCTATGCTTCACATTGGGAGGTCGAATAGTAGGAGACACTGCTGAAGATGATCGAAGTCGATTTCAGAACTATATCCTATTGAACCCTAAGTTGTGTGGAACTAAATATTCAGCCAAACCCTCTACCGGCCAAGAGAAGGAGGGGGTTCACCTTTGCAGAGCAACCATCAAGCCTATTTGAGGAGCAGTTCGGGTCATTGAATCATTGTCCTTGGAAGAGGCTGATGTCACACTAATTAGAGGTGGACCTGATGAATATGAAAGCTGACTAATTTTAAGATGAGGAGGGTCATCATCATGGTCTTGGAGGAGTATATGTGTGTCATCTTTTTTTAAGCTGCTACCATGGAAGCAGGAGTAGGATTAGAACCAGGCACCAAGACTGTCTCGCGGAACCGCTAAACCTTACCCTCCCCTATAACAGTGTCGTGAAAATGGAATTACGGGAGGGGCGAAAGAAGAAGAGTAAATTAAAAAAAACAAATACAAAACAAATAATAATATTAGAATAAATTAATAGATAATAAATTTAATTAATCATTAATTTTAATAATAAATAAATATTTTGATATATAACTATTATAATAAATATAATAGTTATAAAAAAAATATAAGACAAACTAATAGGATTTTCAAAAAAATTTAAAATATAAACAATAATATTTTATAAATAAAATTATTTAATAACAAAAATTAATATATCAATACTCTAATTATAATTTAATTTCAACAGAATAAATATTATAATTAAATTAATAAAGTAATTTATATTAATCTACTCTATGAATTTATTAAAGTTATACTATTTATTAATGAATCTTACATTAAAGAACATAAATTAATAATAATAAAGTTAAAAAACTTAATAATTTTATTTAATTAATGATTTAATAATAAATTAATAATCATAATAATATATAATAATAATTATCAACTAATATTTTTTATTAATTAATTTTAGTTAACTTTTTAACAAATAATATAACATTAAACAAAAAAAAATAACTACTTTTTTTCATTTCATTTTCATTTATTTATTCTGTTCAAGATATTCAAGTTTAGAGTAGAGATAATAAAACATCTAGATTCCATTAACTAATTCACTCAGAGTTTCTTACATGGGAAAAGATAGCACGGCATGCCAGTCATGAAAAAAATGCACGTGTGAGGTGCACTAGTGAAGGACATTTGAAGTTGGTGGAAAACAATGGGTGATGTGCAGCAGGTGACAGAAGGATTTAAAAGAAGGAAAATAATGAATGGAGAGGACACTCATTCTGATTCCATGAACACACATTTGGAGGGCAGATCCAAACACTCTACTTCGAATTTTATGATCACATCCATCCGAGAGCAGGCTCTGAGGAGAAGTAATGGAGACAAGCTGGAGACTAAGGAGCCCGAAGGCAGAGCATCACATAGGGAGTTCTTCCTCCTCCTTTCTTTAATACTTGTATTCTATTTTAGGTTGTTTTAAATTCTATATTTCATTATGAACGTAAGTGTATTTTCTATCTCGAGAGCTTAATGATTTGTTGGTTTATCCATTAAATTTTTCACTTCCTCTTTGATTGACATCAGAATAAATCAGCGAGATCAGTTCTGATGTTAAATTAAATTGTTCACACCTTTCTGTAAGAAGATTCTTAGTTTCAAGATAAAATGGATAGATTGAAGTTGGTCATCAATTTATTTAAGAGTTGATGTTATTACAGTTGGAGTTTTAAGGCGAGTTTAATTTCAACAATATTCTTTTCCAAGTTTCTAATAGACGATGATCTTTAGAGTGGCGAACTCTAATATTCATAACTCTATTTGATGTTTCTTATAGTGAGGAAGATATATCAACCAATTTCTAAGGTATGATTCATGTAAATTTAGTTTAGATTTTTCCTTTTAACCATCAAGTTTGTAATTCCTGATAAACATTCTGATCTTATCTCCTTGGTCTTTACTGTTGAATGTTAGTTTCTATATTTTATTAGATTATCAGTACTTAGAGTAAATTTTAGTTTCTTTGTAAAAAATAATTTTTCCTCATCTTGATTCACTAAAATATCAAAAAATTAAAAAAAATTAAAAAAAACATGTTCACTTCCTCCACTGCTGACAATAGTGGGGTTTGTAGAAAACCATAGAGTACTCACCTGGCTTCTCTGTGGATTGACACTCCACCACTTTGATAGTGTTGGTTAATAAATTTAATTTTTTGGGCCATGATGACATTTGGCCACATCAAAAATTGGAATTTTTTCCAGGGAAGACATGCACTAAGAGTCGGTGTGTTTTTAAAAAACATAAAAAAATCATACAAAAAATACGCTAAAAAAACTATGAACATTTGTTGCATGTGTTGCCTTTTAAAATTCTTCTTGACTATGACTGTGTTTTTTAATGTGAAAATTTAAAAAATGGCTGAATTTGGACCATGGTTTGTGTGTTGTGGTTTTTATGGGCACACTACCTGGCAGTGTGTCTATAACCAACCACAACAGATTTATTACATTGAAGAAAATGACCGACATGTGTTTTGTCCTGACACCCTGGCTAAAATTTACATAATTGATTCTATATTGGACACTAGGATGGAACTATTGAAAACTTGTTTAACTAAAACCCATGAAATTCAACATAGATATTCTCAAGAGCAAGATCAAAGAATGAAAATATTAGAAAACATGCTCTTGGAATTACAATATAGGGTTTAAGAACTACAATAATTTGAAGAAAATGAAAAAGACAATGTGTATAGAGGATTTGAAAATCAAGTGGAAGAGGAAAGAGATAGAGAAACTGGGAAATAAACCATTCTCATTGAAAAATCTGATTCTATTGAACTAAATATAGAAATGACCAAATCATTAAACAAATAACACCACATTGAAAATCCAATGAAGAACTTCAATGGAGTTGAGTTGTACAATTTTGAAGATGAATTGAATGAGATTGAAGAAGATTGGCCAGTTCATTTCATGATCCCTACTTGTGAAAAGATTCATTGTTTCAGAAGTTTTGAGAATGAATTCACTCGTGTCGAAGAGATATTTGAGAATGAAAATTTGAATTTTAAAAACACTTCACTCAATTTTTCTGACATTGTGAATATTGAACCTGAACTGGAAATGGGGAACACTTTGGAAGAGAACTTTAATCTGGATAACATGGAACCTAATGTTTTTAAACCTAAATTGATAACCATGCTTCCATGTTTTGAATTTGTAAACCCTGTAATTATTGAAATGTTATTGGGTAATGAGGATGAGTGAATGATATTTTAAGAAAGACTAACTGATGAGTTTTCATTTCCCTATTCTCATAGTAATTACTTTTCTGAAATGTGTGCTGTAAAGGAATGTAGTGTAAACCAGCATGAAGAAAATTGTTTTCTTTTTGAAAATTCAGGAAACTAACCTTATTGAAGATGAATTGAACATTTCTCCCCTGGAACTTAACTTCATAGAACACACTACTAATTTTCTTTTGCAAAGTGACCCTTTTTAACATGAACTTGAATTAGAGGTTGAAGACACACTAGATAATGGTTGATGAATTGATTTGATTGAAGTGGTAGATGTTCAGTGTGAGATAACTGATGAGGAATTGTTGGAATAGATTTATAATATTTTCAAACCAAAAATATTGTTTAAATAGCTATTAACGCTTCCCTGTAGTTCAGTTCTATATTCAACTGAGTTGGGTGAAAAATATTATCATGATTTTGATAGTAGTTTAGAATTGGATATACACTTGAGTTCCATTGTACATGATTTTGTTCAGCACTCTGTTGAATCCCCTCTTGGGCCTACTTTTCACTACTATCCTACAGGAACCCTTGAATTTGAATATTTTAGTGTTAAAGTTGAGAGAGATAGCCATGAGAATAAGTTCTTACCCATTGAAGCACCTAGTTTAGTGATGCCCCATCATGTGTATTCAAATCATAAAAAATATGAATTTATTCTGGAAGTGCATACCACTATGCTTACTACTGTCAAGGGGTGGTTCATAGTTGTTATTTTAGGATATGAGGGTTTAGTTTCTATTTTATTATGCATTGGATCCCACAATTTTCATTGTTAAATTAATAATATTTGGGTCAAACATATGTGGTGGTTCCTATTAAAGAAACCACATCCACCTATTGATTATAGTTATTTGCTAGATGAGTCCAGCTGGGGAATATAAACCTAGCGCTGAATGGGAGGCAACCCATAGTTTCCACTTTATTCTATAAAACAACAAAACATGTAATTAAATAAATTATAACTGAAGAATTTAAATTTAGTGCTTCATGGGAGTCAACCCATGTTCTTTATTTTGTGTTTTCTTTTGTTTTTGTTCTTGTTTTACTTTGAATAAAGTGATGCTTTACTACCTTATGTTGGATATGTCTCTGCTAGAAATTTTTCTCTCTTTCTTTTTTCCTTGTGATTTTTTTGATATTGTTGTTGATATCATCTAAGGAGTGTAATTCCCATGCGAAAGGAGTAATGAAAAAACTAATCAGGTAAGTATCTTACTGTTAATTTTTTTTCAATTATATACTCCTTAATGCTTTAAAAAATCTATTGCTTGCCTTGTATGAAAATTATGATCTATATGCTACTTCTTTGCAAAATTCTGATACATGTGTACTAAAAATTCTGTTTTATGTCTAGCTACTAAAATAAAAAATTCTGAAAATGTTTAAAACTATGCTTGTATTGGAATTAAAGTCTATTTTATTTCACTATATAAATAATAATTCTCAATGTACTTCGTTGCTGAAAACTAATTTTCATTGCTATTAAAATCACTCACTACTTGAAATTAAGTGTAGGGGTACAGATTTGTTGCTGTGTTTTTTTAACCTACTTGTATCCTTGTGCGTTCTAGCTTTATTTTTTCTACCCTATTTAACACATTATTGAACTCAATCTGATAAAATTATTATACCCAGTACACAGTGCACCTACACCTTACATGTTACTTTTGAGCTGTAGTTAAAATCTATGTCACCAGACTTAAATATTAATGTGTGTACTAACTAATGAACCTTATGATAAGTTTCTCATTATGTCAAACAATAATTTTTTATCTTCAAAGAGACCCTTTATACATGTCATAAATCTACTATATTGAAAAAAATGAACTTAAACTGTCAAATTGTTCTTCTCCTAATTTGGAATTCAAATTTTAATGATATAATCTAAATGATGAGTTAATGTAAAATTTCCTACTTTTATGTTCTGAATTCCCCAAAAATTTTACCTCTTGTCACTCTTGGACTTAGAACCTGAACGTGGTTTGAAATGAGTCATTAAGTAGTATCACATGTGAGTCATGAAATCTTCATTACTTGATGATTCATAGTTTTCAAGATTACCCTTTGAGTATTTGTTTGAGGCAAGACATCATTTGAACATATTTTTCAAAAATCTTGTTTTAATATTTCTGTCCTTGGTTTTTAAGTACTGAACATGTTAAAGTTTGAGTTGAATCATAAATACTACAATATATTTTTCAAAGGTAATAAAACATGGGATTTTTTGACGATAAACAATGCTTAAGTGTGGGGTAATTTTATGTGGCTCTATTTTTACATGGTTTAGCCACATTTTTTATTAATTTTTTTACAATTTAGTCATGAATTTTTAAACTTTTTAATAAATAATGGAATATTTTTATTTATTTTAATAAATCTATTAATTAATAATTTTTTATAATTAAATATTTCTTTTTAGTCTTTTTAATAATCTAATTTAGTCATTTTAATTATTATAATTCTATTAACTTACTTTTTAGTTGAATAAACATAATCTAGTTAGCTTTTTAATAATTTTAAATGTTTATTTTTATTAATTAATTGTTCATTGTTATTTTTATTAATCTAATTTAGTTTTTAATTTAAAACTTTAATTTTTAAATTAGATTTATTAAAATAAATTAACTTTGTTTATTAACTAGTCTAAACATTCTGTTTATTAGAATAGTAAAATTTTAAGTTAAAGATTAATTTAATAATGTGTTCTTAATTTTATGTTTTCATTTTGTCATTTAATTAAATAACTAAGTTGTTCAAAATCTTTAGTTAATTTTAATTATTTAAATTTCTCGTTTGTGATAAAATCTTTGTATGTGTTTGGAATTTATTAAGACATATATTTAATTAATCTTAATATTTTTATTCTTAGTTAATAATTTATTTGATTTTATTTTTAGTTTGTTAAATAATTTAGTTAGATTTTATTTACAGTTAATTATTTAATCTTTAAAATTTTAGTTAACTTTTCATTTGTTTTAATTAATTATTGATTTATTCATTTTATTATATGTTTTAAATTATGTTTTATTGTTAACATTAAAAATTTTTCTATCGGTGAGTGATGCATCAATGTCGTGATGCACCGATGTCGAGACTCACCAATTCCTTGTCATACTGATGTTTCTTTTTAACTATCAGCGAGTCCTAACTCACCGATGTCCCTACTCACAATTGTCGTAACTCATAGATCCCCTTGAGTCACCGATTCTTTTCCCCTCAACTCACCAATCACTTCGCATCATCTTCGGTCTCTCATTTTTAAACTTTCAGTGGCTCATTTTTTTTATTTTAACTATAGGTGATTCGTTTTTTTATCAGTGAGTCATGACTCACCATTTAATTCCTTTCATCAGCTTCACATCACAATGATTTATTATTATTATTCTAGCTATTGGTGAGTCGTCTTCGTTTCATCTTTTTTTTACACACTCAATATTTCTTTTTTTATCTAACGGTGACATGTAATTTTATTTTATTTTCATTTTTTTCTAATTATCGGTGCCTAATTTTATTTAAACTATCGGTGATTCATTGACTCACTGATCCAATCCTTCTCCATTGGTTACACTTCTCTACACTATCTGTTCCACCCTCTACATTAACCCATTCTTGCACCCACTAATCCTACACACTGAGGACTCTCTTCTATTTCATTCCCATGACACTTATCACTCTTTTCTCCAAACCCTTATCCATCACTGTTTCTCTGCATCACCTGCAATTCTATACTCAATAATCATCCACTGACCACATATTCTCTTCTTTCATGCTGATACCAACAATTTGTCTCACCGACCATCTACAAATCTACCATCTTTTGTCGCAACATTGATCAAAATCAAACTGTCACTGAACAAAAAACTCCCTCGCAGGTCAGAAAAACATTTCCTAAAAATCAACCCTTTATCAATGTTCATGATAAACTGAGTCACTTCTCGTGGAAGTGAAGTCTCTGCTATGTTTTCCTTTGCTTCACACTGTGAGGATAAATAATAGGAGTCACTGGTAAAGATGATCGATGCCGATTTATGAACTATAACCGTTTGAACCCTAATCTTTGTGGAACCAGATTTTCAACCAAACCCACTACCGGCCTGGTGAAGGAGGGGGTTCACCTTTGTCAAGCCACTGTCGTGCCTGTTGGAGGAGGAGTCTGAGTCAAGGAATCATTGTCCGTGGAAGAGATCGATGTGCCGCTAATTGTAGGTGGACCTAATGAATCTACAGCCTAACGAATTGGAATATGTGCAGGGTCTCCATCATGGTCTTAGAATAGGAGTTGTGAATCATCCTGTTATGAAGATGCTGCCATGGATGTTGGAGGAGGAGAAGAACCAGGCCCCAAGTCTGTCTCGCGGAACCATCGAACCCTACCCTCCCCTGTAACAGTGTCGTGAAGAAGGAATTGGGGGAGGGGGGAAAAGAAGAAGAGAAAATTTAAAAAAAACAAATACAAAATAAATAATAATATTAGGAAAAAATTAAAAGATAATAAATTAAATTACACATTAATTTTAAAAATAAATAACTATTATAATATATAAATATTATAATAAATAGAATAGTTATAAAATAAAATATAAGACAAACTAATAAGATTTTAAAAAAAAAATATAAAAAAATATTTTATATATAAAATTAATTAATAACTAAAATAAATATATCAATATTATAATTATAATTTTACTTCAAAAGAATAAATATAAAAAATAAATTAATAAATAATTTATATTAATCTAATTTATGAATTTATTAAGGTTATGCTAATTATTAATGAATCTTACATTAAATAACCTTAATTAATTATAATAAAAATAAAAATTTAATAATTTTATTTAGTTAAAGATTTAATAAAAAACTAATAATAATAATAATATTTAATATTAATTATCAATTAAGATTTTTTATTAATTATCATTAGTTAGCTTTTTAACAAGTAATATATCATTAAATTAAACAAATAAATATTTTCATTCTTTGCATTTTCATTAATTTATTGTGTTCTAGCTCTACAAGTTCAAAATAGAGACGAGAAAACGTCCAGATTCACTTAATTAACTCACCAAGAGTTAGTTACATGGGAATATATAGTGTGACGTGCCAGTCATGAAAAAACACACATGTGCGGTGCACAAGTGAAGGAAATTTGATGTTGGTAGAAAACAAACGATGATGAGCAGCAGGTGACAGCAAGATTTAAAAGCAGAAAAAATAGTTAATGGAGTGGATGCTCATTCTGATTCCACGAACAAACATTTGGAGGGCAGATCCAAACACTCTCATTCGACTTTAACGATCACATCCATCTAAGAGCAGACTCTGAGGAGAAAATTGGATACAAGCTGGAGACTAAGCATCTTGAAGACATAGCATCACTTAGGGAGTTCTTCCTACTCCTTTATTTAATCCTTTTACTCTTTTTTAGTTGTTTTCTATGATATATTTCATTATGAACATAGTTTGACTTTCTATCTCAGGAGCTTAAAGCATTGTTGGTTTATCCGTTAAATTGTTCACTTCCTCTTTGACTGACATCAGAATTAATTGGTGAGATCAGTTCTGATGGTAAATTAAATTGTTCACACCTTTCATTAAGAATATTCATAGTTTCAAGATCAATTGGTGATATTTAACTTGATCATCATTCTATTGAAGCTTTAATGTCATTACAGTTGGGGTTTTATGGTGATTTTAATTTCAACTGTATTATTTTTCAAATTTTTAATAGTCGATGATCTTTAGAGTGGCGAAATCTAAAAGACATACCTATGTTTGATGTATCTTCTATAAAGGAAGATATATCAACCAATTTATAAGGTGTGATTCTTGTAAATTTAGTGCAGAGTTATCCTTTTAACCATCAAGATAGTAATTCCTGAGAAAATTGTTGATCTTAGTTCCTTTATCCTTGTTGTTGAATGTTAGTTTCTTTAATTATTTAGTTTATTAGTACATAGTGTAAATTTTATTTTCACTGTAAAAAACATGTTTCCTCATCTTGTTTCACTACATCATCAAAAAAATGTTCACTTCCTCCACTACTGACAACAGTGGGGTTTGTAAATATCCTTAGAGAACTCACCTGCCTTCGTTGTGGATCGACCTTGCACCATTGTGCTAGTGTAGGTTAATAAATTTAATTTTGAGGGATGTGGAAACCTTTAGTCACATCAGCATCTTTTGAACAATTTGAATGATGGGAAGAAGGTTAAATACAAGAAGAAAGGTGTGGTGAAATCCTCTGAAACTACTTAAGTAGATGTCGAGCCTTCAAATGAAGTGGTATCTGGTGCATTGTTGGTTTATTCAAATTATGAAAATGTTTTTTTTATTTGGGGTCTACACATTCCATTATTTATGATAAATTTTCTATAAAATTGGAAATTCCACCTCATCAAATGAATCCAGAACTTTATGTAAAAACACATGTGGGAAATATTGTGGCAAAAAGAAATTATTATAATCTCTTTATCCTTATTTGTGGAATGAATTTACCTAAAAACATTGATTTTTTTCATCTAGTAGAGTTTGTTATCATTCTGGGTATATAATTTCTATCTATTTACCATTCTACAATTGACTTTAGAGATACAAAGGTTTATTTTCTTAAAAAAAATTATTTTGTGTTCAAGAATGATCCCTTTCCATTGATAACATATCAAGAAGAAATGAAACATTAAAATATAGAAATAAATGTTATATTTCATATATTTTAAAATTAAATTGACTATTCAGATTAATAATGTGTTAGTGGTAAATGAGTATCTTGATTTTCTTTTCTGATGAGTTTCCTATTATTATACTTGATCGATATGTTGAATTTACTTTTGTCTTAGTTCCTGATACTTTTCCAATTTCAAAACCCCATTATGGAATAGATCAAATTGAACTTTTATAGTTAAAGAAGCAATTAGTGGACTTATTAGACAAAGGTATCATTCTACCTAGCACATAACCATGGGGTGATTCTATGTTTTATTGTTAAAAATAATGATGGTTCAATAAGACTTTGTGTTGATTATAGAGCTTTGAATAAATAAACATCAAGAACAAGAATTCTTTTCCTCATATCCATGATTTTTTTTATCAGCACCAAAAAAGCGTAATATTTTTCAAATGTTGGCATGATGTTAGCATATCATTAGTTGAAATTAAATGAAGAATTCATTCTAAAGACTATGTTTTTTACTATATACGGCCATTATGAATCTATAGTTACACTATTTGGGTTAAATAATACACCTACAGTATTCATGGATATTATTGATAGACAATTTCATGAGTTCTTGGATAAGTTTTTGGTTGTTTGTATTGATGAAATTTTGGTATATTCTAATGTTAAAGATGTGCATGAAATTAATTTAAGGTTTTTCATTCAAACATTAATAGAAAATAAAATGTATTGGAAATTCAGAAACTGTGAGTTTTCACTACATAAAATTTCATTCCTTGTTCGCAGTGTTTCTAAAGATGGAATAATTATTGATCCTACTGAAACAAAATTTGTTAAATAATGGTAATGGACCAACAATATAACCAAGAGTCATAGTTTTCTTGGATTATCATTCTATTTCTTGAGGTTTGTTGAAACTTTTACATGGATATCTAGCCAACTGATTAATTTAACTCAAAAACGTGTTAATCTTATCTAGAAAAAATAATGTGATGATTGTTTTTTGGAATTGAAAATAAGATTGGTGAATGATCTAGTCTTATAATTGCCTTTAAAAAATGTTGAATTTGTTATCTATAGTGATTCTTGATTGAAAGGAAATAGTTGTGTCCTATTGTAGAATGATCTGGTAATCAATTATGGTTCACATCAACTGAAAACTCATTAGTTATATTACCCTACACATTATTTGGAATTATATTCTGTTGTTTTTGCTTTAAATAATTGGCGGCATCATCTGTATGTAGTAAAATTTGAAATATATACTGACCAACAATGGTTGAAGTATATGTTAACTAAGAAATAATTGAACATGAGACAAAGAATATGTATTGATCTAATCAAGGTGTATGCTTTCACAATTCATTAACATTATAGAAAAGAAAATAAAGTGGTTGATTCATTGAGTCGGAAAAGTAATTCTACATTAACCATTCTATGCATGTAACATGATCCTTTGGTTGATGATTTGATGAAATTTTTCTTGGAATTTGTTGGTGTACAAAATACCTCTATCTTGTTTTAGGTAGCAGTAAAATCTTCTCTATCAGATAGAATTAAAAACTGTTTAAGGAAGATAGTGAGTTGTATAAAATGGTAGAATTGGTACAAAAGGATATGTTTCCTAAATTTAATATTGATAAAGAATGTGTTTTGAGATTTGGGAAGAGATTATGTGTGCCTTGTGATTCACAATTGAAAAAATAGTTGTTATGTCAAGCTAATAGTTCTCTATTTTCAGTTCATCCAGGTTGTACTAAGATTTATAGAGGCATTTAGGATTATTAATGGTTGGATATAATGAGAAGATATATTTATGACTTTACTGGGAAGTGTTTGACTTGTTAGTAGGACTAAGAAGTTTGCCAGTTTCCAAAGGGGATGATTCAACTTATTCAAATACTATAATGGAAATAAGAAAATATATCCATGGATTTTATAGTGGGATTACCAGTACATCTTGAGGTAATAATGTGATTAGGGTTATTATTGATATGTTGACTAAATTTGATCGTTTTTTTTTCATATTAAAGATACATTATCTCTAGATTACCATTATTAGTTTTATCCAATGTTATTTTCAAGTTACATGGAGTTATTCTCTCCATTTTATATCATAGTGATCTCATGTTCACATCTAACTTTTGGAAAGGCCTTAAAAAGTCATTGGGAACTTAATTTATTTTTAGTTCAACTTTTCATCCTCAATCGTATAGCCAGTCAGAACTAACAATTCTGACATTGTATGATATTCTATGTTCTTATTAAATGGATTAATAGGGAATTTGGGTCACCATATTTATTTGGTTGAGATATCTTATAATAACTATTTAAATTCTGGTATATAAATGGAAAAATTTGAATAATTATGTGGAAAGTGGTGTCGAACAATAGCTTTTTCGGAATATGTATGTGAAGGTAAGTTGATGATAAAAGAATTGGAAGAATTGATGGAAGAAAAATTTTAGTGGATTCAGAAACACATAAGGATGGATGAGATCGGGTAGAAAAGTTATGCAGATAACTGGAGGAAGGATCATTCTTTTGATGTATTCGTCTATGTGTTTCTCAAAGTTTCTCCATGGAAAAGTGTGATGTGTTCTGTTATGAAAGGGAAGCTGAATCCATAGTTCAATAGACCCTATGAAATCCTATGGAAAGATGTATCAGTTTCCTACCTAGCGGATTTACCACCGAGTTTATCCTAGGTACACTATGTCTTCATGTTTCAATGTTTTGAAAGTATATGTTGGATCCATATTTTGATTTGAGTGTGGAAGTAGTTCAGTCGGAAGAGAATTTTCTTTTAAGGGACATCCAATCGAGCTTGATGACCATAGACAAAAAGTGTTGCAGAATAAGGTGATTCATCAGGTTTTGTTTTTCTTGAAAAACCATATGGTCAAAGTGGCACCATTTGAATATGAAAATGATATGAAGGATAAATACCACCAATTATTTGATAAGTGATTAAAATAGTAAGGACAAAAATTTCAAAATGGGGGAAGGGTGTAACATCTAAGTTAATTATAGAATAAATTTTTTTCATATCTATTATTAATTGTGAATTATATTTTATATTTTATTTAAATAGGACATTATGTTCGATAATGTACCTGACATTCAATAATGGGTTTCTTTGAAATATTACGTTTCACAAAAGACTGGATTATACCAACAATTAATACATTGTTTATAATATTATTTTAAATGGAATTTATTGAAGATCTATTATATTGGTGGGAATTAAAAGAACTAACTATATTATGTTAACACATGTTTATTAAATGTTTTTTCATTCTTCCAATAAATTTTATGGGTTTAAAATTAGAATAAATCCAATTTTAGGCATAAAAGCTCTAATATTATTAAAAGATATTTTTACCACATTCTGGTATAAAATCCATTTTAATTATAGTTTTTGACACATTAATAATTTCTAATTTAAGGAATAAAATTTTTCTTCTAAAGCAAGACATAAAATTTTTTGTTGGAAAACTTTTTGGTATTTTTCTGATGAAATTCATATTTTAGTGAATAGTGTAAAATACTGTATTTTAATTCTAAACTTCACTTCAGCTAATTTATTTATAATGATAGATTATCTTTTTAATTGGATTTGAATTATAATTATATTATTTTTTATCATTTAATCCAATTTTTTTAATTGGATGTAATTTCAAATTGAAATTGTATATAAAAGCATCTCAATCTTTTGATGGTTTTTAATTTTGAAAACCCATTTTCTCATTTTGAAAAAGGGGACTAATTTTAAATTAATTAATACAAATTATGCATTTAAATTTTGGAAAAATTAATTCCATATTTCAAATCAATTTCTACAAATTATATAAATATTTTCTTTTTATTTTTTTTATTTTTTGAATTGTCACCTTGGTAATTTTTATTTACCATAGTTAAGGGTAAATGAGGTAAATTAGGGTAATAAATAATGTGATAAAGATAATTAATGTCACGACCCGTCCTCGGGGCCCGTGCCGTGACTACCCCAAGCCCGCCTTCCATAGGCCAGGGGCTGGCGACTAGCACCAAAGGCGTAAAATCCCGATAACTGGGAAGGCATTGCCTTTATAAAGAAAACAAGCACCACAGAGTACAAGCGGAAGTAAACACTATGAACAAAAAGAAGAACTGAAAAGTAAAAAGGGGCCGGAAATACAAGCCCAGCTGTAAAGTACAACTCGAAAGGGAAAAACAGCGACTGAAAAGTAAAGCTGCTACGCTGAGATGTCCACTGGAAATCCCACCTGAAGGGTGGGTACAGATAGCTCCTCTGCTCCTCGGGTCCCGCCATCCGCTCCGAGTATGTCCCGCCCAGTGGTCCTCCTCCGGGTACCGCCTCGTCGTATAGTCCACCTCCAGGTATCGTCCAGTCCTCGAACCTTCGGCTTCTGTCAGCACTGTCCGTCGTCTGCAACCAACACAACGAGGTGCGGGCATAGCCCGTGCAGGGGTGAGTATAACGATACTCAGTAGGGACCCCGAGACCCTCAAGGTCTCACAAAAACCATCAAGGTTAAACACAAGAAGATCTCAACAGATAAACTCTACTTAGGTATATGCCCATACATATACCTAAGTTATCAAGTAACCCATCTCAATCATGAGGAAACACAAGAATTGTGAAATCGACGGATAACCACTACCCGGGTATATGCCCATACATATACCAAAGTTAGCAAGTGACCCATCTCAATCATAAAGTAACACAGGGTCAAAAGTCTCAGCTCAAACCAGGATTTTCATTATCGAAACCGTAACTACTGAAGAGCTCCGTCTCTAGAGTGTACAGTGGTCCTGTCACGACTCCGAGGCTGCCGCTCACTAACCTAGGACTGCTGAAGTACTCCTCCTGTCGAGTACTGCGGGTTTGCGGCCAACTACCTGGCGCTCCGTCCGCTGAGGGTCTGTCGCCAAATACCGGGCGCCACCCAGATAGCCTGCTGAGGTACTCTCCGGACGAGTACCGCGGGTCTGCACTGTCACACACGTACTCCGTCCGCCATGGGTCTGCACCTCAGAAAGTAGTGCTCCGTCCACTGGGCTAGTCGACTCACTCCAAGTCGAGTCGGTCAAGCAGTCGTCAGGTCTCAGCTAGTTACACGGTCTCCGTACTCTGCACGCTCGTCTTCGGGAGGGTCCGCTCCACGAGCTACTGGCCGATACTCCAAGTATCACAAAAAACCCACGAAGAAGTGTCTCAAAGGTCCGTCTCGTCACAGGGGTCTCAACGCAGCAGACGGCGCGTCGATCGGACGCCCGGTCTGTGAGTTATTAGCCTTTTCGTCCCAGGGGCCCGGTTGGTTTCGTGAGCGAACCAAACCCGGCCGTATCTCAACTGTACCCCGAACTCTCATAGGGTATACTCATAGGGACCGTTTCTCATCGTGATCATCAACGCCGCTGACGGTTCGTCAGACGGACGTCCTGTCTGAAAGATAACAGCTTTTCCCGTTCCAGGGGCCCGGTTGGATTTCGGGAACAATCCAACCCGGCCATACTCCGACTGCATCCAAAACTCGGGCGGAGTATGTCAAAAGTTCCGTCTCATCAAGAGGAAGTCAACGAAACAGACGGCGCGTCAATCGGACGCCCGGTCTGTGAGTTATTGGCATTTTCGTCTCCGGGGCCCGGTTGGTTTTTAAGGAAAAACCAACCCGACCGTACTCCACCTGCGTCCAAACCTCGGGCGGAGTATGCCAAAAGATCCGATTCACTAAGAGGAACACAACGCGACTGACGGTGCGTCAATCGGACGTTCGTGGCTCAAGATATGAGCGTTTCCGCTCCGAAGGCCCGGTTGGTTTCGTGAACGAACCAACCCGGCCGAACTCAAAGTAACCCGAAACCTTGAGTGCGATATACCGAAACGACCGTCTCGATCCAAGGATCGCGTTGCCGCAGACGGTTCGTCATTCGGAGTTCCGAGGCTCAAGTTATGAGCCAAAAACCAAAACAGGTTCGAAACGGGGGGGTCCGGGTCCGGGCCGACCCGGCCCGACCCCCCCCCGGGCGGCGCGGTGGCCGGCGGCGGCGGCCGGTGGCGGCGGACGGCGGCGGCGCGGTGGCCGGCGGCGGCGCGCGGCGGCGCGGTGGACGGCGGCGGCGCGCGGCGGCGGCGAGCGGCGGCGCGGCGGCGGCGAGCGGCGGCGCGGCGGGCCGCGGTGGCGGCGGCGGCGGGCCGCGCGGGCGGCGGCGGCGGGCCACGCTGGCGGCGGCGGCGGGCCGCGCGGGCGGCGGCGGCGGGCCACGCTGGCGGCGGCAGCGGGTGCCGCACGGGGTGCCGCACGCGGGGGGGGTTAAACCCCCGCTTCCTCAGGGTGGCGGCGCGGCTATGCCGCGCCGATTTTATTAAACCGCCCCCCCTCACATGAGGGGGGCCTGCTTGAGCCGGTCCGAGGGGGCAGCCGGCCCCCTCCCTTTAAATTAAAACCGCCCCCCCTCATTAAGAGGGGGGTTTTGCCAGATGGCCGGGGAATTAATTCCCCGGTTCCGGCCGGCCAGCCGGCCGGCCGGTTTTCTCCAACGGGACCGGAAAATCCGGTCCCCTCTTCGGCTTCCGACGCCGGCGGCCCGGCCGCCGGTCTTATCTTCCGCCGCGGCCCGGAACCGGCCGCGGTCTCCTCGTCCCACCGCGGCCCGGAACCGGCCGCGGTCTTCTCGTCCCGCCGCGGCCCGGAACCGGCCGCGGCGTTCGTCATCCGGCACGGTGCGACGGCACCGCGTCCCTTCGCCGTGCTTTGATAATATTCAACGCGGCGCGACGGCGTCGTGTTCTTGTTGTTTCTTCAAAGGTGCGTGCGACGGTATCGCGATGATATTTGCACGTTCATCCGCGTGGTGCGACGGCACCACGCCACTTGCTTCCTCCCGCAAGATAAAAATCAACAAAAACGTTGGAGGGGGGTTCGGCCGTGTTCGTGCGATCCGGCCCCCCTCGCGTTAATAATAATAACGCAACTTAAAGAAAAACATGTCACACGTTAATCTTGATAAAAGCACGATCAAGAATAAATGAGGAATCCAAAAGAAAACAAAAACCCCTACCTCGGTTTTAAGATTCGAAGAATCGTCTACGATCCGCGGAAGACGGCGTCGCGGAGGTCGGGCGTCGCGGTCGTCGTTCGTCAAATCCGTTGACGAAGTGCTATGCCCGAAGAGACACGACGTTGGCGGATCTTCGTTTGCCGACGAAGGTTGTCCGAAGATGAGATGGCGTCCCCTTCGTTGTCACGGTGAACGAAGAAAGGAGTTGCGGCGTTCTTCGTCGGAAAAGAGAGCGTTCCTCGTCAAGTCTCGAGGAAAGTCAAGATATAAAGAAAGCAACGATCTCAAGAATCTCTACCTCGATAATCACACGTTGGCGGAGTCGTGGAATATTGGTGTCGATTCCTTTGACGTCGGAGGAAGAGTTGTTATCGAAGGCGTTCGTCGCGGAAAACCGACGCGGAAGGGATGACGCGGAAGAAGTACGTCGCGTCGCGGATACGGCGTCGCGGATGGATCGTGTTCTTCGGCGGAGAAGTTCTTCGTTGAAGAACGACGTTCTTCGCGTTCTTCGTTCTTCGAAGGTTCTTCGTCAAAGCTTGGAGATGAAGGGAAAGCTCTCCAAAGACAAACAAAGAACTCTTAATAAAATAAGAATACCACTTATTTTATTAACACACAACTCAAAAGGATTTCAAAAGTTTGAAATTCAAAAGAGTTAACTCCCAAAATTAACTCACTTATTTAATATACAAGAGTTGTATAATTAATAAGAAGTTAAGTTACCAAGCCATTAAGAGGGAGAGTGGGGAGTTGAAAAGGTGGGGGGTTCGTGTGGGCCCCACCACACTTAATCCTCCCAAGGGAGGTTAAGTGGGTGTGGGTCCCACTCCCAACCACCTTAGAGAGGTTTTAAGAAGTTAAAATAAAATTTGTTCTACTCAAATTTTATTTAACTCAACCTAAACCCTCAAAAATTAACTTTCAACCCGCAACAAACGCAACTCTCGAAAAGGTCTCTTTAAGCGAATATCGGCGCTGCGAGTTCATCGGTGCCCTCGGATTTCAATTCCGAGCACCGGATCAAAAGTTAGGAATTCCCGCTCGTTCGTTCACTGAACGTACCCGAGCCAAACTTCGGAAATTAATTCCGGGCACTCCGGGCCTCGGAATCAGGTGCCGTCTGAAACCGCGCTCTTGTAAAATTCTAAAGAAAATTAAGAAAAAATTTTCCTTGAATTTTACGGGTCTTTACACTACTCCCACCTCAGGGCTTTACGTCCCCGTAAAGCTACATCAAAAACTAGGGAAACGAAAAGAGGACACTGAGCACGCATTTGAGCCTCCCGCTCCCATGTGCTCTCCTGGAGATTCCCGTGCCGCCATCTGTTGCGCACAAGAGGAATCGATCGTCCATGTAGGACCCGCTCCTGGATGACATGGACCTCTTTTGACGTGGCCCGGACCATCTCTGGTCCCACAAGAGCTGCAAGATTTCTTCTTTGCCGAAAAGAGAAACCTGGTCTCATCCCCTGGATGAACCACATTCTTTGCCTAAAACAGTCAATCCTAACATGGATGATATTAATCCATACCAAGGATGACGTCGTAAGGCCTCGACGCTACTACTAAGAGATCCAACCGTTACTCTCGCCTCCAAGGGTTGAGTCACACTGTCGGCATCAGTGTGTGGTAACTGGTCTCCTCCAGTAGATGTCTCACAAGTGAGGGTCAAGTCAACAGTCAACTGGAACCTCTTAGTAACATCACAAAAGAGGACAGGAAAGAAAACATCACAAAAGAATGCGTCTTTTTATTATTGCAGCTCATAATACAAGACGCTACATAAAAGCAACAACAACATGGAACTAGAAGTACAAAAGACGTAACCACAAGTTCCTCCCCTGTCCACCTGCTCCCAGAGCTCCAGCATTTGTCGCTGCCTCAACCTCGGTGGCTCCTCAAAAGCCTATGGATCAACTGTACGAGGAGTCGGACAGTCACGTGCCAGGTGCCCCTTTCCACCGCACGAGTAACAATGTCCGTTTCTGGCACGCCTGGCTCTGACCCCACCTCGGGTGCCCCGCACCACCGGTCCTAAAACCCGAGATCGCCCAACTGCTCGTCTGGTCCTCCTGGACCTCTGCATCATCTGTCTACTGCCCACAGATGACTCGGCTTCTGATCGAAAAACACGCGGCAAAGGCAGAATCTCCTGTACACGCTCGGGGTGTAGAGATACTGGCACAAACTCCACCCTGAAGAAGGTCTCGAAGTCTTCCCATGCGAAGTTCATCTCATCGCAAAACTGAAACAAGTGGCTCCACCACCTACCTGCTGCTGCCTGAAAGAGGCTGGTAGCAAAGATCACCATGAAGTCTGCCGGCGTCCCCACTAGCCTGAAGACTCTCACCACAGCCTCCAGCCAAACCTCAGCCGCCTGCGGGTCCGTCTCTCCCCGGAACCTGGGTGGCCTCTGGCGCTGGAACTCGTGCAGCGCGCTCAAGCGTCGTGCATCGCCTACTGCTGGGGCTGGTGGCATCGGTGGCCCAACTGCAAGAGGGCCCTGTACCGAAGCCTCGTCGCTCGACAGACTGTCAGTACGCTCATCCCTCCGGGCTCTAGCTGGCTGTCGTCGTGGGGCCATCCTGAAAGAAACAACGTAACACGATCAAACGATTATACCTGGTGAGCTGACCTGGTTTGAGCTGTTTTAAGGGGAAAAACCTTTGAAAACACACACGCAATCAGTGTTTTTGTGCACAAAGTCGGAAATCAGTTGTCAGGGTCCTGGTGTATGGATACGTCGGCCGCCCGCACCAACACTGGACTCCCTGAACTGAAAACCACACTCGGTACTCTTAACACTATTGCTTCACAGAAAGAAACATCAGAGTTATAAGTTCTGCGGTAGAACCGAACTCCTCTGATACCAATTTGTCACGACCCGTCCTCGGGGCCCGTGCCGTGACTACCCCAAGCCCGCCTTCCATAGGCCAGGGGCTGGCGACTAGCACCAAAGGCGTAAAATCCCGATAACTGGGAAGGCATTGCCTTTATAAAGAAAACAAGCACCACAGAGTACAAGCGGAAGTAAACACTATGAACAAAAAGAAGAACTGAAAAGTAAAAAGGGGCCGGAAATACAAGCCCAGCTGTAAAGTACAACTCGAAAGGGAAAAACAGCGACTGAAAAGTAAAGCTGCTACGCTGAGATGTCCACTGGAAATCCCACCTGAAGGGTGGGTACAGATAGCTCCTCTGCTCCTCGGGTCCCGCCATCCGCTCCGAGTATGTCCCGCCCAGTGGTCCTCCTCCGGGTACCGCCTCGTCGTATAGTCCACCTCCAGGTATCGTCCAGTCCTCGAACCTTCGGCTTCTGTCAGCACTGTCCGTCGTCTGCAACCAACACAACGAGGTGCGGGCATAGCCCGTGCAGGGGTGAGTATAACGATACTCAGTAGGGACCCCGAGACCCTCAAGGTCTCACAAAAACCATCAAGGTTAAACACAAGAAGATCTCAACAGATAAACTCTACTTAGGTATATGCCCATACATATACCTAAGTTATCAAGTAACCCATCTCAATCATGAGGAAACACAAGAATTGTGAAATCGACGGATAACCACTACCCGGGTATATGCCCATACATATACCAAAGTTAGCAAGTGACCCATCTCAATCATAAAGTAACACAGGGTCAAAAGTCTCAGCTCAAACCAGGATTTTCATTATCGAAACCGTAACTACTGAAGAGCTCCGTCTCTAGAGTGTACAGTGGTCCTGTCACGACTCCGAGGCTGCCGCTCACTAACCTAGGACTGCTGAAGTACTCCTCCTGTCGAGTACTGCGGGTTTGCGGCCAACTACCTGGCGCTCCGTCCGCTGAGGGTCTGTCGCCAAATACCGGGCGCCACCCAGATAGCCTGCTGAGGTACTCTCCGGACGAGTACCGCGGGTCTGCACTGTCACACACGTACTCCGTCCGCCATGGGTCTGCACCTCAGAAAGTAGTGCTCCGTCCACTGGGCTAGTCGACTCACTCCAAGTCGAGTCGGTCAAGCAGTCGTCAGGTCTCAGCTAGTTACACGGTCTCCGTACTCTGCACGCTCGTCTTCGGGAGGGTCCGCTCCACGAGCTACTGGCCGATACTCCAAGTATCACAAAAAACCCACGAAGAAGTGTCTCAAAGGTCCGTCTCGTCACAGGGGTCTCAACGCAGCAGACGGCGCGTCGATCGGACGCCCGGTCTGTGAGTTATTAGCCTTTTCGTCCCAGGGGCCCGGTTGGTTTCGTGAGCGAACCAAACCCGGCCGTATCTCAACTGTACCCCGAACTCTCATAGGGTATACTCATAGGGACCGTTTCTCATCGTGATCATCAACGCCGCTGACGGTTCGTCAGACGGACGTCCTGTCTGAAAGATAACAGCTTTTCCCGTTCCAGGGGCCCGGTTGGATTTCGGGAACAATCCAACCCGGCCATACTCCGACTGCATCCAAAACTCGGGCGGAGTATGTCAAAAGTTCCGTCTCATCAAGAGGAAGTCAACGAAACAGACGGCGCGTCAATCGGACGCCCGGTCTGTGAGTTATTGGCATTTTCGTCTCCGGGGCCCGGTTGGTTTTTAAGGAAAAACCAACCCGACCGTACTCCACCTGCGTCCAAACCTCGGGCGGAGTATGCCAAAAGATCCGATTCACTAAGAGGAACACAACGCGACTGACGGTGCGTCAATCGGACGTTCGTGGCTCAAGATATGAGCGTTTCCGCTCCGAAGGCCCGGTTGGTTTCGTGAACGAACCAACCCGGCCGAACTCAAAGTAACCCGAAACCTTGAGTGCGATATACCGAAACGACCGTCTCGATCCAAGGATCGCGTTGCCGCAGACGGTTCGTCATTCGGAGTTCCGAGGCTCAAGTTATGAGCCAAAAACCAAAACAGGTTCGAAACGGGGGGGTCCGGGTCCGGGCCGACCCGGCCCGACCCCCCCCCGGGCGGCGCGGTGGCCGGCGGCGGCGGCCGGTGGCGGCGGACGGCGGCGGCGCGGTGGCCGGCGGCGGCGCGCGGCGGCGCGGTGGACGGCGGCGGCGCGCGGCGGCGGCGAGCGGCGGCGCGGCGGCGGCGAGCGGCGGCGCGGCGGGCCGCGGTGGCGGCGGCGGCGGGCCGCGCGGGCGGCGGCGGCGGGCCACGCTGGCGGCGGCGGCGGGCCGCGCGGGCGGCGGCGGCGGGCCACGCTGGCGGCGGCAGCGGGTGCCGCACGGGGTGCCGCACGCGGGGGGGGTTAAACCCCCGCTTCCTCAGGGTGGCGGCGCGGCTATGCCGCGCCGATTTTATTAAACCGCCCCCCCTCACATGAGGGGGGCCTGCTTGAGCCGGTCCGAGGGGGCAGCCGGCCCCCTCCCTTTAAATTAAAACCGCCCCCCCTCATTAAGAGGGGGGTTTTGCCAGATGGCCGGGGAATTAATTCCCCGGTTCCGGCCGGCCAGCCGGCCGGCCGGTTTTCTCCAACGGGACCGGAAAATCCGGTCCCCTCTTCGGCTTCCGACGCCGGCGGCCCGGCCGCCGGTCTTATCTTCCGCCGCGGCCCGGAACCGGCCGCGGTCTCCTCGTCCCACCGCGGCCCGGAACCGGCCGCGGTCTTCTCGTCCCGCCGCGGCCCGGAACCGGCCGCGGCGTTCGTCATCCGGCACGGTGCGACGGCACCGCGTCCCTTCGCCGTGCTTTGATAATATTCAACGCGGCGCGACGGCGTCGTGTTCTTGTTGTTTCTTCAAAGGTGCGTGCGACGGTATCGCGATGATATTTGCACGTTCATCCGCGTGGTGCGACGGCACCACGCCACTTGCTTCCTCCCGCAAGATAAAAATCAACAAAAACGTTGGAGGGGGGTTCGGCCGTGTTCGTGCGATCCGGCCCCCCTCGCGTTAATAATAATAACGCAACTTAAAGAAAAACATGTCACACGTTAATCTTGATAAAAGCACGATCAAGAATAAATGAGGAATCCAAAAGAAAACAAAAACCCCTACCTCGGTTTTAAGATTCGAAGAATCGTCTACGATCCGCGGAAGACGGCGTCGCGGAGGTCGGGCGTCGCGGTCGTCGTTCGTCAAATCCGTTGACGAAGTGCTATGCCCGAAGAGACACGACGTTGGCGGATCTTCGTTTGCCGACGAAGGTTGTCCGAAGATGAGATGGCGTCCCCTTCGTTGTCACGGTGAACGAAGAAAGGAGTTGCGGCGTTCTTCGTCGGAAAAGAGAGCGTTCCTCGTCAAGTCTCGAGGAAAGTCAAGATATAAAGAAAGCAACGATCTCAAGAATCTCTACCTCGATAATCACACGTTGGCGGAGTCGTGGAATATTGGTGTCGATTCCTTTGACGTCGGAGGAAGAGTTGTTATCGAAGGCGTTCGTCGCGGAAAACCGACGCGGAAGGGATGACGCGGAAGAAGTACGTCGCGTCGCGGATACGGCGTCGCGGATGGATCGTGTTCTTCGGCGGAGAAGTTCTTCGTTGAAGAACGACGTTCTTCGCGTTCTTCGTTCTTCGAAGGTTCTTCGTCAAAGCTTGGAGATGAAGGGAAAGCTCTCCAAAGACAAACAAAGAACTCTTAATAAAATAAGAATACCACTTATTTTATTAACACACAACTCAAAAGGATTTCAAAAGTTTGAAATTCAAAAGAGTTAACTCCCAAAATTAACTCACTTATTTAATATACAAGAGTTGTATAATTAATAAGAAGTTAAGTTACCAAGCCATTAAGAGGGAGAGTGGGGAGTTGAAAAGGTGGGGGGTTCGTGTGGGCCCCACCACACTTAATCCTCCCAAGGGAGGTTAAGTGGGTGTGGGTCCCACTCCCAACCACCTTAGAGAGGTTTTAAGAAGTTAAAATAAAATTTGTTCTACTCAAATTTTATTTAACTCAACCTAAACCCTCAAAAATTAACTTTCAACCCGCAACAAACGCAACTCTCGAAAAGGTCTCTTTAAGCGAATATCGGCGCTGCGAGTTCATCGGTGCCCTCGGATTTCAATTCCGAGCACCGGATCAAAAGTTAGGAATTCCCGCTCGTTCGTTCACTGAACGTACCCGAGCCAAACTTCGGAAATTAATTCCGGGCACTCCGGGCCTCGGAATCAGGTGCCGTCTGAAACCGCGCTCTTGTAAAATTCTAAAGAAAATTAAGAAAAAATTTTCCTTGAATTTTACGGGTCTTTACAATTAAATACAGCTAACACCTTCTAATATTTGATTTTACATATAAAGTTCTACCATCAATACATAAGCATCATAATTGACTCATTTAATGGACTTTGTTCCATGATAGTGATATAAATATTTTTCAAATAAAAGAAAATGACAACATGACACCCTATTATTTCTTATAAGTATAATAATTTTAATATAGTGATAAATATTATATAAAATTGATAATAAATAGTCTCTATAATAAAATATAATTTTATAAATCATGGGAATTTATTTATAATTTTTATAGACCATATAATTACCATAAATATTGACACAACAGTTATACTCCCATTGTTTTATTAAAAGAAATGTCAAAGGAAAGATATGATTTTTTTTAGAATAAATTTAATTAGTTTTAATTATCGTACTACATGAATAATATAGGTTAATATGACATATTATAATAATATTGAATGTTTTTTTTTCTAATTTATCTCTCTATTTAGAGTTTATTTAAATTCAATGAAATGAATAGTATCAAGATTGACACAATTGATGTTTTAAAAAAATGATAATTTATTAAATTACTCAAACATCATAAATATATTTTAAAATTAAAAAGATACTATGATAAGGATTATAAGTTCATAAAGTATCAATTTATGGGAAATTTATCCCATTTAATTAAAATTTAGAGCATCTTAATATTGAAAATGTTGTTACGACAATTAAAATTAAAATTGTTTAATTACAAGTAAACTAAAAAGAGATAGTTTAAAATAAAATAAATATAAAAATAAAAATTATTTTATGATAGGATTTATAACCATAATCATCTTAACTTATAAATAACTCAATTTTGGGTCATTTGGATTTTAAAATTAATTTATATTAATTTAATATTTTAGGGGTATCCATGTTTTCCCTTCCCCTCTCCTATTGAAAGGTTACTACTCTTCCATATTACTCGCACATAATGAATAATTTTTTTTGGCTAATATCTAACCAAAAACCATCCTAAAATATTTCCACACATTCTTGAGGCCTTATTTTTAGTATAAACCCTTTTTTATAGGTGATAAGTTGTTCCTCAAAGGCGATCAAATGAATAAGAGTTATCGTTTTCCTTAACTATTTCAATTTTATTTCATCTTGATCTTCCTTCTAATATCATCAAACCATTATGAAATAATAACTTAAGTATCCTAAATATACTGAGATTATATTATGTTAATATCAACCTCAAAATCCATCTCTAATTTCATAAAATGTTAAATGAACATTTCATTTATGTGTACGGTAGACTAATGTTTCGCAAATCGATATAGTTTTTTTTCTTTATCATCTCTCAAGACAATTTATAATGATATAATTAATGTCCATATGTGATATTAATGAAATTTTAACCATTATAAGTTAGTAATATATCAAATATTTTCTTACTTTCCATTCCCATAAAAATCATAATGCTGCTCGTGCGTACGTGTGAACTATCACATCCACAAAGTGATGTGATTCATTTTTATTTACTACATCATTTGTCTGATATATATAAGTATATTTAAATGATTAATATGATATTAATGATGTTATGATAATTATATAATAATAAAATAGTACTTACCTTCTTTCCATAATGATCAATGAAAATTGAAAAACCTTACTCATGCATACGTATGGCCTACCATCTCTATAATTATAACATTGATAATTTTTTCATAAAATTAGTTAATATACTGATTTAAAAAAGAATTTATCTATTATAATGAAAATTATTTCATGATTATTATTATGTAGATGATTTCCTGAAGACCACATGTAATATTTTCATCATACTAAGTTCATTTTTGACTTAAGTACCAAATATCGACAAAACATCCTTCATGAACTTAAATAATTATATAACTGTTATAGAAAGGTAATAATTCATATAATAATAATATTAGAATTGAATTTTTTTCCACAAATAAATAAATTGTCTTATGTCTATTATTCAAGAATATAATTTTTTTATTGGACAAGTCATGCTCAAGGTAAAGGACTTCATCGCAATCTCCATTCATTGATGCATATTTTGATAATATACACAACCTTATTTTATTCAGGGTATAATAAAACCCTTTGAATTTTAATTTAATTCAATATTTTTCAAAATTAATCTATTTATATTAAGCATTTTACTGAATGAAAAAAGAATTTTTTTTGACTTATATGGAGACAATGGCCTTATTTCCACCATGACCATTATTTGGTATTTGGATTCCTCTATAAGCCGTAATGTTTTTTAAAAGAAAATTAAATACCATTTTCCATTTTCTTGTTTTTGGGTGTTGAAAATGGGTTTGAGAGTGGTTTTATATTATCGAAGTCTTGAAATAATATCTTCTGATTACAATATGAAAATGTTATTTTTTCCATTATTATGTGTTATTATTATGTTATGGTTCATGGGAATTACATACGTATATGGGTGGTTCGATGATAAAATAAGGTTGGGTGACCCTGTGATAGCTCTCAAATGCATTGGGTAATGTAACGGGCTTAATCTATTGGGTTTCTACTAAGATATTTATGTAATATACTGTGATGGGTATTCCATATGTAACTATAAAGGTTAATCTATATGCAGATATGAAAGATACAATGTAAGTATGATATGGCTGCCATAGGTTACCTTTATGATATATGATTTCTAAGAAGTTTTTTAGGAATCTTATGATTTCCTGAGGTATGTTAATGATTTTGTGTTTTATATGAAAAAATATTATTTTGTGAAATAGTTTTCATATGCTTAAAATATTCATAGAGTAACATTTTCATTCCTTAGCTTATATCCCTTAATGATATTTTTGTGCGCATCCCTTTCGTTTTGAAATGTTTTATATATTCTATAATTATGGATAAAGGAATGGATAATGTTATGGAGAGTTTAATCAAGAAAATGATATCATGTTTTATTTTAAAGAGTATATTTTGTAAAAAATTGGATAATGGGTATATGTGTCTGCTTTGTAATATTTGAGTAGTTATAGTTATAACCTAATTATCTTAAAATCTAAATATTAAAAGACCCTCAATGTGAATTCTTCACTTAACTCGTGTTTATGTAATGATTATGTCTAGGGATTTATATTATGTGACCCAAACCCCAACATACAGAATAATATAAATAATTTTACCACCAAATATACCATAATGCATTACCAAATCTCACACAATATATCTTTTGTTCACCATATAGTAGATATAACTAACTATTTAGTTTTTCAAAAACTCCCCACAACTGAACCCACCCTACCATTCCCAATAGGCATAATATATTTCTCTAACATGGCCCATATCAAAGAGAATTAACTATCTCAAAATAATTTTTTATCTTTTGAAATATCCTAATTTTATTAATGATATCTTACCAATATAAAAGAAAAATATTTACTACATACCTAGTTTCCATGCATACCAAGAACTAATTATTGAAAATATAGTTTCCCTTGTATATTAAGGTAATACCCATCTCAATGAGTCCAAACTCATTGATTTCATTGTTATGATAAAGAGATGAACTATATAGACACTAAAGAAATCACCCCTGGATCTATCATAACACACAACTATATCCAATACTAAATCTATAAAAAACAATATGTACTCATCATGAACCATCCTAGTGGGTCCGATGTCATGAATCCCCAAGCCCACCTCAAATAGGCTAGGGGATGGTGACTAGCACCGAGTAGGATTATCACTAACATGGGAGGCATTGACTAAGTACCTGTATAAACACACACATAAATCTCTATGCCCCCAAATGATGAAATGTAAAAACCACTAAGGGAAAAAATGTATGCATACCACTAAACTTGACCAACAGAGTACAAAAGGGAATGTAAAGTGTAGAAGAGTAAACTAGGCCAAAATACAATCCCACCCAAAGAAAGATTCATTAAACTAAAAAGTTTGGCCTATAAACAAAAGGTACTAGGACTTCTGTCTATAGACATAGGAACTAACCATTCTTTTTGAACTCACAAAGCACTATTAGGTTCTGGTCCTAATCCTAGTTTACCTATGACTATGATAAAAAGGTATCCAATCTATATAAGAGATGACATGAGTGGGAAATGCCTGTGTAGGTGTGAGTATAACATTACTCAGTAGGACAATTCGAAACCACAAAGAAACACACAAAGTAATGGTATGGTCATATCGAATCAAGTATGAATCTACAACATATATAAAAAATAAATTTAGATTTACTATAACCGAGACCCATAGTCTAGAGGTATGTCACAGCTACCATATACCAACACTAGAGATCCAGTCTTAAGATTCCACAAAGCATTCATCTGGGAGAACACACTACCAATTTGGATAACACTGATGGTGTCTGCCTAAGAAGTATTTTTTGTCAGGAACCATCCTAAGAGAGATACATTGATTTATCTAAAGAGTGATACACCACACTCACTCTGTTTTATATCACTCCACAAGTGGGGAAGATCCCAATACATATTTGAGGATCGCTTCTTGGACTACGGGATGATACCACAACTCATCCATATTAACCTTATATGAATAAGATATATGTTAGATAAGATTTTTTATACCGATATGACGACTCTACTTAGAGAACAGGAATAGATAGAGGATCATGCTCAAGGCCTCTTAGAAGAGATTCCAACTACTCTATATAGAAACTTCTTTTGAAGGGATCATACTCCTGTGAGTAGGAAATGTTACCAACTAAAATTCAAGGAAATGATCAAGGGAACGAACCCTAATGAATATTATCCAAGACATGGTGGATAAGGAGATAAATCCATGTAGAATATACTACATGACATATATTAGAGTCACATGACGGGTTGTCGGACCCGGGTTACATACCATGTACAACGTCCCATGATAGAAGTACATTTCATGTAAAAGTAGAGTACACATCATGTGGTAAAAGTTTCATGTCATGTCCTTATATCCGGTGTCTTCCCATATACCATGTCCATTTTTCATTACACGATGTCAACCCATTTCCTCTTCCCATGTACACATACATGAGTTTATCCATGTACCAGGCATAGAAAATCTGTGTTGTGGGGTCCACGCCTTGTAGGCAAGCCATGTAATGAACCCCATGTACCTGTACTCTCAGAGTACACTCTGAGACTCAAGGAAGGGCCCGCATTACATGTAACATAGGACACACATCGTGTGACACATCAATGTCTCCCAAAACCCTAGTTGTTGCTCGATGGGTGCCACATGCCATGTAATCTGGTCTACAGGTTGTGTTCTTTGTAGTTTTATGGAATTTTGGTTCTTCCTCCACAAGCCTTAATTGATTCCCTAGTGTATGATATTATGATATGTCAGCCTTATAACTAATGATCCATTTTCTTCTAACCATTACAACACTGAATCAGTAGGATTTGGGGCTTTTATACGCCCCAAAATCCATTTTCGATCACCTGCAAGAAAAATGATTGAATAATGATATCTCTCAAAATAATTCAATCCATATACATCTATCATCGTCGCACATCTTATAGGTTGTCACATGGTCAGATCTATGATTTTTGATCTCTGATATTTTATTGTTGCACCAGGAATCCGAGGCACAATGTTCTTCCATTCATATCCCATAAAGAATGCAATGAACATGAAGAACATCGGGGGAGAAAAACACAATTGAACAACATAAGGAAAAAAACTATGTCGTTGATAATTCGAGGATTATCCAATCAATACTAATGAACTAGATAAAAAAACATTAACATAATAATAATCATCCCCCTATAAAACCCCACAAGAAATTCCCATCCTAGAAGAATTAGTGAACTATGGATCAACATGTTCATAGGATGTTCTATTTTCAATGTTGAATCTATGATTGGGAAAAAGAATAATAAATAATACCTACATCATTGGATTCAATTTTTGATGAATAAGGAAGTT
Organism: Viscum album; assembly: GCA_963277665.1. Taxonomy (NCBI): domain Eukaryota; kingdom Viridiplantae; phylum Streptophyta; class Magnoliopsida; order Santalales; family Viscaceae; genus Viscum; species Viscum album. The sequence goes on along the minus strand of OY728136.1, from coordinate 1,717,570,352 downwards.
TCATCGGGATCATTGGCTAGATCCATTGATTTCATCGTGTACCGATCATTGATCCATAATTCGGTCATCATTCCCCATGAGAAAATCCTCCAAGCCCTCAGTAGTGATTATCTGTAATTCCTTGGGTTATGCGGTTAACAATGGGATTTCTTACAAAGGATTATTTTATAAGAAACCATCACTAAATCAAAAAAATATTTATTTTTAAATTATTTAATAAATATTATATCCTTTTCATGTTTTTTCCATAGAAGACCGACACCAAAAAAAGATAAATCATGTCTAGGGAAAACCCCAATTACAAAATCAATGGTGGTCTCAAATTTTTCAATCTGATTCATCATTCATGAGTTATTAGAATATGAAAATAAAATAATATTTATTAAATTATGTTATTTACTATTTCATCCAAAAATAATCATTCAAAGATGACCTGCACTGGTCAATGTTAAGCATCACCTAATTTAAAACCATGGGTCTGAACACAATTATGTCATCAGATTTTTGATATGTGCACCTATTTAAGAGTTACTTCACTTTTTCAATAAATCCTCTCATGTAATTTATTAAAAACTGAAATAAAAAATCAACTAATTGTTTTGAGCACACCGAGACATCTGAGCATGTATGGTATTGTAGTCGGTATCCCCAATTTATGCCTCCTTGACTCACTACAAGGGTGGAGGATGAATACTATCATATATAGGTAAGAAACAACATCTCCATCCATAATGGATAACAATAATGAGATCAAATTGTCTAATGCCTCATTCACTAACTGTGAACTAGATATCATATTGAAAGGATCTGCCACCACATTCCCCTTCTTATGATTATATGAATTCTCAAAGTCATATTCCTAGAGTAAATATAGTCATTTTCATTGTCTCAAGTTCAAATCCTTCTAAGAAGATATATAATTGAAACTATTGTGATAAAATTATATGATAAACGGACCTCCCATCAGGTAGTGTCGCCACATTTTCAATGAGACAACTACCACTACTAACTCAAGATTACGGGCCACATAATCCTTCATGTATGGTCTCTACTAGTGTAAACCATATGTAATCACTACTTGCCTCTGCATCATGGAAAAACAAGTGTGGTCCATGATGCTTCGCGGAACAGTACTTACTCCACACCATTCTCTAGTAATCTAATGATCAGGTCTCTCATCAAACTCTTCCTCAATATATGAAAGCATTGACCTAGGGTAAACCATAAAGAGACATCATGACCCTCTCAACTACTCGGGTAGGTCATCGATCCTTAGTATTGGATACTCATTCTCTATGGTCACTTGGTGTAAGTGTCAGAAATCCACACCAAACCTTAATCTCTTATCTTGTCCATTTTTTTGGGTAATCAAAACTGAGGCTTCCTAGGGTAAATCACGGGTTCATACTAATCCCTTCTTCTAAAATTCATCTATCTTCACCCTCAACATGCAGTGAATTGTGGGAGATATCCACTATGATTGTGCTAATATTGATGTTGTAGTAACCCAAATATTTTATGTTATGTTTCTCTATTCATCATTGAGTTACATTCTATTCATCACTGTGTTCTTTTGAAACAACACTAGGTTATTTAGGATATGGTTAAAACCTCACCATTATACAAAAATTTCTCACTTTTATGTTTTCAATTTCGAAAAATGATCATCTAGATTTGTGTTCAGGAAGTCATTTGGAGTCTGATAGAACAAACTTGATTTTTGGTTAATAGTAACATACTCTTATGAATTGTAATATGAATAGTACCATGACCCTTATGAATAATAAATAATATTATTATTTTATTTTCTTAAGGCAATATGATAATGGGATCTTAATTAATTTTTCAATGTCACATAAAACTAACTACACTTCAAAATTGTTATTTTTCAAATTAACTATGGCTTTATATAAAAATTAAATTAATAATATTTAGAAACTTATTTTTGAAAAATGGATTTCAATTTTGAATTATACACGTCGAAAAACGGTAGGGGTGAATTTTTGGGATTTTTCTGAAAATCTGGAATATTTTATGAATAGTTAAATATGGTAAAATATCGTATATTCAATTTATCAATTAAATACACTATTCATGACATCACTAGTGATGCAAGGCTCCTTGGTTCGAACTCACATTCCATTATTACTATTAGGGGTCACATGAAACAATACTATTGGTTGTCTTGATGGAAATAATAAAACAATGAAATTAAATATTCAAAATTTACCCCTCTCCTCCTCTATAAAAACCCCCCACCACCACCTCTTCTCTTCACTCTTATAAGCCTTGAAGCTCGTCAAAGTTCTGCCCAATAATCCTCCCAAGTCTCTTCCCCACGTCCTAGAGCTGCTGGTCTCACCAAAAGACCAAAACCAAAGCCCTTAAGAAGGATCTGAAGGAGAAGAGATCAAGAGGTAAACAACCTCTTTTATTTTCATTCTTTTCATTCATTTTATATTATTCTCTTCCTTTCCCTTTGGCTTGTGTTGGGATATTTCATTAAATATTCCCCCTTATTTTCCATATTATGTATGAATGATGAGATACTCCATTTCTCTCATCAAACTATTTTTAGGAAATTTTAAGAGAGGTCGTTAGGCTGCCGAATTTTCGTGAGAAATTTATCAAGTTTTCATTCATTTTAAGATTACTTTATTTTCTTCTTCTTTCCTCACCTCATCTTAACCAAGTGGAATTCATGCTCCATAATATTTTATTTTCTGGATATTCTAATGTTTATGTAAAATTATTCATCATTATTCGTCTCCTCTCACACTTATTTAAGGAATAAAAACATTGTCTGTGATGTGTCGAATTACCGACATCGTGGACGATGTAATTTCAATTTTCATTAATTCTTTCAAGTCTGGTCATGAAACCAAATATATGGTTAAAACAGGTCATAATAAATGTGTTTTATCTTGATTAATGTTCTGGAATCTTTAAACATTCATAATATGGAATAAAAATAAAAAACAAGTTTATTTAGCACCAAATTGCCAATCCAAATTCAAGCGTTTATCTTTGACTCATCGAATGAGTCATCATCATGGTATATAAATAGAATCATTATAAGATAATTTATGTATCTATAATTTCATTAATAATTTATATTAACAATTCTATATGTTTAACCATATTTCAAACCCACTTCCATTCATGAATACAAGTAAACAAAGCATGAAACCAAGTAAGAAAATGCTTCCAAAACAATAAAATTAAATCTCTTAAAACCATCAAAAAGGCCTTTAATGAACTAAATTAGGCTATATAATATCAATTAAATATAAAAGAGGTTCTGGAATTATGAATTAATAATCCTAATTTTTTTATTCAGGTCTTTAAAAACAAGACAAGAACACCTTCAGGCATAAGGTAAGGTATCCTCTCTCTCACTTTTGTTCAAGAATATCCCCTTTGTTGTGACTAACATTGTATTGTGCACCTAATAATTCTTATGAGGTGTACCTACTGCCCATTTGATATCACTTTACATTTAAAATTATATTTCTATTAAATATCCATAATCTCATGTCATGGATATGTTTATTGTCTAGACCATATACCATTTCACATACGGTGTATATTTGGGATGTTATTAATGAATCTGTGTTCTATAATCTATACGGATATTGAAAGGGCATATTGATCTTGTATTGAATCATAGTATAAAGAATGATTTGTATTTAGAGGTGGGTGGGGCCAACTACAGCCCCTCGATACATCAATAGGTCTCATTAGACAAAATAGTTTGGCGATAAACCCTTCAAGTTTGTTTCCAAAAATTAGACGGGTTTCTACCCAAAGTAGTAAACCATTTTTACGGTACTATGGTTTCATGTTCCAGATACATGACGTCCAATTAATAAAAATTATCTTTATTCATTGTCAGTTATTATTATTATCCATGAGATTTTCACTATGAAAAAATCTATGGATGTCGTTTCATTTTTAGTTATTAATGGGATTAGTTATTCATTTATTCACTATGCAATTTTTATTATGTCAGATTGTTTGTGATTAATTTATTATTGTACTCATGCTTCCACTATTTGTAACCCTTGATGAGCATTTGAGCTCACCCCTTTCATTGTCTACCTTCAACAGGTGATGAAGAGAAGGTCTTCTTTTGAGTTCCTGTGGATGCAGTTTTGAGTTTTTTGTTATGTATTGTATTTTGTAACCTTTTCCAAAGTAATTTGAGTTACATCTATGTATCTAGTTTCTTCAAGACTACTAAACTGATCGTTCCTTCGGGATTTTCATTCCTTCTATCCATGCCAATATCAGAAGTAATGCACCGGCTCCAGCCTAGTGGAGTCGGGGTGTTACAGTTGGTATCAGAGGAAGATTAGTAAGAAACTAGGAAACTAGAGTAGGAAATACATAGTAGGGAACAAAGCCCTAGGGTAGAATTTGAGGATAAACTTACAATAATGTCCTGTTATTTTGGTAAGGAATAGATTATGTGGATCTTTCAAGAAATACATCCCTGTCTAGAAACAAGCAGGTAGAGGCGGCTATGGCACAGATGTATCTAGGGGTAAAACCCGAAAACACCGCTATGAGCTAGACTCGAATGGGAATTGGTGCATGACAACAGGACATGCTACACTCTTGGTTATGACACTCCTAGGGGATATGCTTAGGATAACTCATATTTTCATTACAAGTGATTATGAAGTAGTTTAATGTAAATTTTACCTTAGAGAAACCATATTTATAAGATTATCTATGCATAGAATTTAAATCTATGTTGGGTACTTTTATATTTATGATTCGTAAACTAATCTAGTTTATCCCATTATTTATAAATGGCGTCTAATAGAAAAGGGGAATCAACACTCATGGTAAAGGTAGGGATCTCCCTACTGAGCAATTCAACATAGTCAATGTTGGAGCATATCAGATCATGACTATATTAGGAAAACATACTCAAGTTGTAACAAATAACCATTACAAACCTATGTTGGATCGTTTCACAAGGCAGAATCCCCCATCTTACAGTGGGACTACTAATCTAGTTGTAGCTGAGCAATGGATTAAGTCACTTGAAAAAATATTCATGGCATTAAGATGCAAATAAAATGAGAAGGTGGTGCTGGCAATATATTGTCTCAAGGGTGATGCTGACCAATGGTGGTCCCTGATTCAGAACACCATGGAGGAAGAAGAATTAGAAGATATGGAATGGAGGAAATTTAAGGAAATATTCTTTGAGAAATATTTCCCTCATGAGCAACGAACTGAAATGAAGCCGAAATTCCTTAGGTTGAAACAAAGGGAAGATGACAGTGTTGCAGAGTATGAGGCTACTTTTACAAGGCTGGCCAGGAATATAACACCCCAGGTAAATAAAGAATATGAAATTTTCATATTTATCCATATTTGTGAATAAAATATTAATATGAATTTAAAGGGGACGCTATGCTCGATGGCGTACCCAACACGCAACAACGAGTTTCTTGGGAATCTTATGTTGCACTCTAATAATAAAATAATATTATTTTAAATGGTAGTTAACATGTAGCTGTTGTATTGGCAGGAATGGATAGAAATAACTAAAATATTATTATATATGTTTTTAAATGTTTTTACATTTATCCAATAAAAGATAAAGGCTTAAAATACGGAAAGAATTCAATTTTAGGCGTATATGCCCTTGTTTTCACTAAAGGTTCACTTATCGCCTTTTGATGGAGAACCGTCATTAAATATAGTATTGTTCACTCTTATACATTCTATTGGACCAAATAAAACTCTTCTGAAGAATTGGGACATCAAAATTTACTTTTTGTAAATTTTTGGTATCTTTCCGATAAAGTTCATTTTTTTAATGAATAGTGTAAAATGTTGTATTTTAATTCAAAACCTCTTTTTAATCTAATTTATTTATATTATTATATTATATTTTGAATTGGTTTTAAAGTGAAATTAGAATATATTTTTACCATTAAATCCAATAGTGGTCGTTGAAATTAATTTCACTTTGAAATCAGACTTAAACTAGTGTCAATCTTTTGAAACTTATTGTTTCATAAAAACACGCTATTTGCTCTGACAGCGGGAATTAATTATTAAATTAATTAATGTGAATTATATGCTTTTAATTTTGTAAAATAGACTTCATTTTTTATTTTGTAATATCAAATATAGCTTAGGGTGAATTTTTTGGGATTTTTCTGAAAAACATCAATTTTTTATGAATAGTGAAACCACTAAGTGGTACTTATAAAAACTGATTTTTCCGTTTAAATGAAATTTTTCCATCGTGTTTTGAATTTCCAAAATCCTACATACATGGTTGTAATTAAGATGTAAAATGTGGTTTAATGGGATTAAATTATTTTTTTGGTGAATAGTAACTTATTATGTTTTTAATCGCGATTAGAGTTAACTAGTGTAGTTTAAGGTAAAAATAATGTTTTAATAATATGAAATGAACTTGAAACATGTAATAACCGTATGGGATGTGTCACGGCGACCAGGAAAACCCATGGGTCAACTTGGGGACCCCATGAAGCCAATTTGGTTGGAAAATGACATTAATAAATTTTTATTTAAAGTTAAAGTAAAAATGAGACAAACATGAAATGTTTTACTAAAACAATTTTTACATGGGGTTATACAAATCATATTTTTGACTATAAATATTTATTGGAAAGCTAAAACTATTTCCTAAATCATAGTATTTTTTTTATAATTTTTACACATTAAATAAATTAAATTATTTATGACATAATGATGATGCAGCAATGACCTCATTATTTAACGATTTAAATAAAATGGAACGATAAGGTAATATCTAAGACCTAAACATGTCCAAAACCTATTGGATGAGGGGATTTAGAACCCTTATCACCTTATCTACGAATTATTTCAATGTGGGACCTTTTAAAACCGAAACACATTTTCAAATAAAGTAACATTTGCTTACTTTCCAAGAGTGCCCGTCCTCTCCTCTTATAAAAGGCCCCCACCTCTACCTACTTACCAACACTCCCAAAGCCTTTGTCTCGCCCAAAACCTGCCCCTTTTGTCTCTAAACTTCCCTCTCTAACTCCTTAAAGCCTAACTTTGGGCAGAATCTTTTCCAAGGAAGCCTTTGAGATCAAATCAAAGGAAGTTACCCGATTTTAAGGTAATGTCTTCACTTGAGTCCTTTTGTTTTGTTTTACTTGTCCAACCCCACAAACTCTTTTTATTATTTTATTTTGTAACAATTAAAGTGTCTTAAATATACTATGATATTTTTATAAGAATTTTTCGAGCTACACTTACACACACCTACATCTAATGGTTAAAGAACATACTGTTTCCGTGGATGGCGAATTTCTGCCTCCCGAAACGATGATTGTTCAACATTCTTCTAACACCTTCAAAGGTGGCCATTATGATGACACTATATTTATATATGTTATCTAATATGTTTATTTTTTACTTAATCTTCTGTATTTTTAATTTATGGAGTACCTTTATGGTTTCCATTATGGGTAAACGCGACATCTTCATTGAAGGAAGAGCGGACTACCACCCCCTCAAAGTGATTTGATTCGTTAATACCATATGTGGTACGTATAAAGGATATATTTAATGATATTTTATATGATACCATACTGGAATTAAAATACTATTATGTATCATTATGTTTTAATTCCATTAAATATGAAATAGAAATGGAAGTAGCATTCATGCGTACGTACGGCTTACCGTCTCCATGAACGGTGCATTTCATTTCATAATTGTAAATGTTTTGTAATATTATAAATTCATGAATATAATGGATATATATGATATATATGATATCTAAATCATGAATAAAATTCTATATATAATGAACATTTGGCCACACTAACAACATGTTATTGTAAGAAGTCCACTTTCGACTTAAGAACCAAATATCGGAAAAACAAATATTATTAACTTAAATGATTACATAATGTTTATGACATGGTAATAAGAGATATAAAAGGAATAATGAACATGAAAAAGGTTCTTAAGGAAGTATAAATTAACTCATGTTTATTATTCAGGAGATTAAAGAAAGATCGAGTCAAGTCGGACCCAAGGTAAGGGATCATACTCCTCTCTTTCTTTTTAAGTACGATCTTTTATGTCATTCCTTTTAAAGCTCATATTTCTTGTTATTGGGATTTTATTTTATATTACTCTTACTATAATTTTTATGTTCAAATGATGAGAGACCCTATTCTCTCTCATCAATCCATTTTGGAAGTTTTAAGTGGCGTCGTTAGGCTGCCGAGTTTTCGTAAGGGATTTTTTCATCTCACTTTTATTCCCGTGAGATTTATGCTACATTTGCCACAATTTCATTTGAGTGGTGTATGTACTGCCCAATATTATACACTTTTTATAGTATAATTTAATTTATGGGTATTCACATATTCATTTTATGACCCTTCTTTCATGGGGTGTACGTTTCGAAAGTTACCCAACTCGGTAAGGGGACCTTTCACCCTCCTCTTTTTAAAAGACTTCTTTTGTTATGTCTTTTAATTCACATACTATTATGTTGGGATGTGTTATTTTATATACTTATTGATGTAAATTTTATTTCCAAGTGATGATATTCCCTTTTGATCTCTCATCAACACATTTTCTAAATTTTGAAGTGATACCGTTAGGCTGTCGAATTTTACCAAGGGAACTTTTTAACCCAATTTTGATTTCTTTGGGTTCAACATGTAGTTATTGAATATGTCATCTTTTGAATATGTTTGAATGACCTTTTATTGTTTTACACTTAATATCCAGTTATATTGGGTGTATTTATATTTTTCACACATAATTTTGAGATTGAATTATCCTTAATTTAAGGATACCTTCTTTATAAGGGAATTCATCACATTTGACATTTCTACTGAGACTTCATTGTTGTTATGCACCAATTTACTCTTATATGGTGTATATACTATCCTTTGGAATATTATATCATGAATCCATTTATTCTCATGATATTATAAATTTCTGACTAAATGTTATTCCTCAATTATTGTATTCAAGTGTCTCTAAATTTGGTAGAACCCCTTTAACCAAAATATCGCTTAAAATGTTTTAATTATTTTTTCATATTAATATCCATGTTTTCAAGGTGGTTTTAAGGATCTATTTATATGTATATTAATGGTTTAAAGTTTTAAAAGCTTCAAGGTGGTATGGGACACTTTGATTCAAAAATCTCTTTATTAAATGTTTTAAATGGATTTGGAAATGGTTTCTTTTTTAATGGATTCATTATTTCAATATCCTAAAATGTTATATTGTGATTGATATTTGGAGATGTTATGTTTACTGTATGCATTTTTTATGTGATATGATAATGTTGAGGTTCTTGGGCATTATTATGAAGATGGGTGGTTCTGTGATAGACTAAGGGCGGGTGAGCCCGATATAGCTCTCCAATGCATTGGGTAACGCGAAGGAGTGAAACGTTAAGGTTTCTCCGAAGAGATTTAGGGAATATACTGTGATGGGTATTTCAAACGTAACCAAGAGGGTTACTCCCTACGTAAGAATGTTATGAATTCCTCAAGTTACCTTTATGTCTTATGATTTTTATGATTTATTCATGATTTGATGAGGTATGTTAACGTTCTTATGTTTTATGGGTAAATTATGATTTCATTCTTATGTATATATGTACCCATGTTTCCTTTCCATATTTTTATAACTCTTACTGAGCTTTTTATGCTCATCCCATGTTTTTGAAATGTTTTTCACAGGTCAAGGGAAAGGTACATGATATGATGATAGTGTCAAGGATGTGTCAAGAAATAATCCGTGTTTTATTTTAAATATGTTTCCATTGATGGGAAGAATGAATACTGTCTTTTATGTAACCACTTTGTTTAAATGTGGAATGTAATGAAAGTTTCATGATCTAATTCTCTAAAACTCTAAACCTGAAAAGATCCTCAATGTGTAATCTTGTAATAACTCGAGATTAAGTAAGGTTTAAGGCTGGGGCCTTATAGTTGGTATCAAAGGTCGGTTTAGATAACTTTAGAGGTTAGGGTATTCTTTAAGCATAAGTGACATTACCATAATGGTTAGGATTTCAGAAAGAGTCCTGGTTTTAGATAATGTGAATGAGTAAGTATATCTTAGTGTTTATATTCCTCATTAGTACATGATGATTATGTTGATATACTAACACTGACATTTTTGGTTTTAGTAAATGGCTGGATCTAGCAGGCACCAAAGTGACAATTGGTTTGAAGGAATTTGTGGTGGTTCTTTCATTAAGAGACTGGATTAAATAGGGTATTCAATGAGGAAACTCGTGGTTGTTCTAAACCAACAATCAAGGAGTCATGATCAACCACTTGAACCTTGGTATGTTCTATAATGCATCATGTACGAGATGACCAATCGATGTGGAAGTTCAGGTAATAATTATAAAGGTAACCATTAGAGTTTATATGATCCTTACTTTTGAGGTAATTATGGGTTATTATATGTTATGATGGAAAATGAAAGGCATGAGATAAACTTGAGGTTAAATTATGTTATGGTTATTTTTGATGATTTTATCCCTTTTTGGGGAATGATTTGAGAATTATATAGTTTTGGGAAAAGGACAACACGCATACCGTGTGACTACCCGTCGCGTCGGACAAAGCTGCGGGAATCGAACCCACAACCAAAGTGCGACTGGTATTTATCGCCTACCACTGGACTACGTGAAGTCCCTGGTTAGTTTGACTAATTATTTTTAGTTATATGATTTTATGAATTAAGAGTATGTTTATTTTGGGTTATTTATGAAAATTATTAACCTATCATGGAGGATATGTTATTAGGTTAATTACTTTTCAGTACGAGACTTTAGGAGCAACTGATGTTGTTTGGAGATAAATGTTACGATTTAACTTGGAAGACTATGTGACTAAATACTTCAAATATTTCGGTTTCAATCATAGATTGGTTTAATTTGAAGAATTTTATGGACAAATTCTTCATCAAATGGTCCTTGTTGAACATTGGGTTTTGTTAGACAAAATTTTGGAGATTAAGAATAGATTTTCTTTTTATAAAGGGTTATCCTTTTCTTGATTATCTGATCTTGTACTAAGATTTTTGGTTTTGGTTTTGGTTAAAGTCTGAAGACATGGGAAATATATAGTTCTCTTATGTGGATTAGTTGATTCTAAAGAAGTTGATTATAGTACTCTTAATGCGAACATGTCTTCCTAAATACTCGTCTTTTGGAGAAAATATGAGTTTTATTAAGGAATCTAATAAAAGTTGAAAGTCTACGTGACAAGTAAGTATGATTCACTATGATTTAGTTAAGCTCAAAAATAAATTCCTCAATGAAGAGTAACTTAAAACAAAAATGTTGTCTATTAACATTTTCTTACTGGGGAATCGAATACCGTTTAACCCATTACAAGTTTGTGATTTTCTTGTGGTTAACTTTCTCCTAAACATATTTTCTATCACTCTCCATCAGAACATGACCCTTTGTTTTTTCCTCCATGTGCATATTTTCATACTCAGAATCTTAGTATGGGTTAACTCGGGTGACCTTTGTACTTATCTTTCTTTATTTTAAAGTGATTGTTTTACCGACTCTTGTTCCGATGTGGGACTTTCAAGGATGTTTCCAAGCACAATTTTAAAAATTGCGAGGACGCAATTCCCAAAAGGGGGAAGGATGTAACACCCCAGGTAAATAAAGAATATGACATTTTCATATTTATCCATATTTGTGAATAAAATATTAATATTTCTTTAAAGGGGACGCTATGCTCGATGGCGTACCCAACACACAACAACGAGTTTCTTGGGAATCTTACATTGCACTCTAATAATAAAATAATATTATTTTAAATGGTAGTTAACATGTAGCCGTTGTATTGGTGGGAAAGGATATAAATAACTAAAATATGATTATATATTTTTTTAAATGTTTTTACATTTATCCAATAAAAGATAAAGGCTTAAAATATGGGAAGAATTCAAATTTAGGCGTATATGCCCTTGTTTTCACTAAAGGTTCACTTATCACCTTTTGATGGCGAACCGTCATTAAATATAGTTTTGTTCACTCTTATACATTATATTGGACCAAATTAAACTCTTCTAAAGAATTGGGACATCAAAATTTACTTTGTGTAAATATTTGGTATCTTTCCGATAAAGTTCATTTTTTAATGAATAGTGTAAAATGTTTTATTTTAATTCAAAACCTCTTTTTAATCTAATTTATTTATATGATTAGATTATCTTTTGAATTGGTTTAAAAGTGAAATTATAATATATTTTTACCATTAAATCCAATAGTGGTCGTTGGAATTAATTTTACTTTGAAATCAAACTTAAACTAGTGTCAATCTTTTGATACTTATTATTTCATAAAAACACGCTATTTGCTCTGACAGTGGGAATTAATTATTAAATTAATTAATGTGACTTATATGTATTGAATTTTGTAAAATAGACTTAATTTTTGAATTCGGAATATCAAATATAGCTTAGGGTGAATTTTTTTGGATTTTTCTGAAAAACTTCAATTTTTTATGAATAGTGAAACCACTAAGTGGTACTTATAAAAACTGATTTTTCCGTTTAAATGAAATTTTGCCATATTTGTGTTTTGAATTTAAAAAATCCGACATACATGGTTGTCATCAAGAAGTAAAATTTGGTTCAATGGGATTAAAATAATTTTTTGGTGAATAGTAACTTATTAAGTTTTTAATCGCGATTAGAGGTAATTAGTGTACTTTAAGGTAAAAATAATGTTTTAATAATATGAAATGAACTTTACACATGTTCTAACCTTATTGGATGTGTCATGGACGACCAAGACAACCCATGGGTCAACTTGGGGACCCCATGAAGCCACTTTGGTTGGAAAATGACATTAATATCTTTTTATTTAAAGTTAAAGTAAAAATGAGACAAACATGAAATGTTTTATTAAAACAATTTTTACATGGGGTTATACAAATCAGATTTTTGACTATAAATATTCATTTTAAATCTAAAAATATTTCCTACATCATAGTATTTTTTTATAATTTTTACACATTAAATAAATTAAATTATTTATGAGATAATGATGGTGCGGCAATGACCTCGTTATTTAACGATTTAAATAAAATGGAAGGATAATGTAATATCTAAGCCCTACACATGTCCAAAACCTATTGGATGAGTGGATTTATAACCCTTATCACCTTATCCACGAATTATATCAATGTGGTACCTTTTAAAACCGAAACTCATATTCAAATAAAGTAACATTTGCATACTTTCCAAGAGTGCCCCTCCTCTCCTCTTATAAAAGGCCCCCACCTCTACCTCCTTACCCACACTCCCAAAGCCTGTGGCTCGGCCACCCCTGCCCCTTTTGTCTCTCCACCTCCCTCTATAACTCCTTGAATCCTAACTTTGGTCAGAATCCTCTCCAAGGAAGCCTTTGTGCTCAAATCAAAGGAAGTTACCCGATTTTAAGGTAATGTCTTCACTTGAGTCCTTTTGTTTTATTTTAATTCTCCAACCCCCTAAACTCTTTTTATTCTTTTATTTTGTAACAACTCCAGTATCTTAAATATATTAGGATGTTTTTATAATAAGTATTCGAGCTACACTTACACACACCTACATCTAATGGTTAAAGAACATACTGTTTTCGTGGATGGAAAATTTCTGCCTCCCGAAACGATGATTGTTCAACATTCTTCTAACACCTTAAAAGGTGGCCATTAAGATGACACTATATTTATATATGATATATAATATGTTTATGTTTTACATAATATTATGTATTTTATATTTATGTCATACCTTTATGGTTTTCATTATGGGTAAACGCGATATCTTCATTTAAGGAAGTGCGGACTACCGCCCCCTCAAAGTGATTTGATTCGTTAATACCCTATGTGGTACGTATAAATGATATATTTAATTATATTATATATGATACCATACTGGAATTAAAATAATATTATGTATCATTATGTTTTAATTTCATTAAATATGAAATAGAAATGGAAGTAGCGTTCATGCGTACTTACGGCTTACCGTCTCCATGAACGGTGCATTTCATTTCTTAACTCTAAATGTTATGTAATATTATAAATTCATGAATATACTGGATATATATGATATATATGATATATACATCATGAATACAATTCTGGATATAATGAACATTTGGCCACTCGAACAACATGTAATTGTAACAAGTCCACCTTCGACTTAAGAACCAAATATCGGCAAAACAAATATTATTATCTTAAATGATTACATAATGTTTATGACATGGTAATAAGAGATATAAAAGAAATAATGAACTTGAAAAAGGTTCTTAAGGAAGTATAAATTAACTCATGTTTATTATTCAGGAGATTAAAGAATGATCGAGTCAAGTCGGACCCGAGGTAAGGGATCCTACTCCTCTCTTTCTTTTTAAGTACGATCTTTTATGTCATTCCTTTTAAAGCTCATATTTCTTGTTATTGGGATGTTATTTTATATTACTATTACTATAATTTTTATGTTCAAATGATTAGAGACCATATTCTCTCTCGTCAATACATTTTGTAAGTTTTACGTGGCGTCGTTAGGCTGCCGAGCTTTCGTAAGGGATTTTTCATCTCACTTTTATTCCCGTGAGATTTATGCTACATTTTCCACAATTTCATTTGAGTGGTGTATGTATTGCCCAATATTATACACTTTTTATAGTATAATTTCAATTATGGGTATTCACATCTTCATTGTATGACCCTTCTTCCATGGGGTGTACGTTTCGAAAGTTACCCAACTTGGTAAGGGGACCTTTCACCCTCCTCTTTTTAAAAGACTTCTTTTGTTATGTCTTTTAATTAACATACTATTATGTTGGGATAGGTTCTTCTCTATATTTGTTGATGTAAATTTTATGTCCAAGTGATGAGATTCCCTTTTTATCTCTCATCAACTCATTTTCTGAGTTTTGAAGTGATGTCGTTAGGCTGTCGAATTTTACCAAGGGAAATTTTTAACCCAATTTCGATTTCTTTGGGTTCAACATGTAGTTATTGAATATGTCATCTCTTGAATATTTGTGAATGAACTTTTATTTTTTTACACTTAATATCCACTTATATTGGGTGTATTTATATTTGTCACACATAATTTTGAGATTGAATTATCCTTAATTTAAGGATACCTTCTTTATAAGGGAATTCATCACATTTGACATTTCTACTGAGACTTCATTGTTGTTATGCACCAATTCACTCTTTTATGGTGTATATACTTTCCTTTGGAATATTATATCATGAATCCATTTATTCTCATGATATTATAAAGTTCTGACTAAATGTTATTCCTCAATTATTGTATTCAAGTGTCTCTAATTTTGGTAGAACCCCTTTAACCAAAATATCGCTTTAAATGTTTTAATTATTTGTTCTTATTAATATCCATGTTTTCAAGGTGGTTTTAAGGATTTATTTATATGGATATTAATGGTTTAAAATTTTAAAATCTTCAAGGTGGTATGGGACACTTTGATTCAAAAATCAATTTATTAAATGTTTTAAATGGTTTCTTTTTAAATGGATTCATTATTTCAATATCCTAAAATGTTATATTGTGATTGAAATTTGTAGATTTTATGTTTACTTTATGCATGTTTTATGTGATACGATTATGTTGAGGTTCTTGGGAATTATTATGAAGACAGGTGGTTCCGTGATAGACTATGGGCGGGTGAGCCCGATATAGCTCTCCAATGCATTGGGTAACGCGAAGGAGTGAAACGTTAAGGTTTCTCCGAAGAGATTTAGAGAATATACTGTGATGGGTATTCCAAACGTAACCAAGAGTGTTACTCCCTATGTAAGAATGTTATGAATGCCTCATGTTACCTTTATGAATTATGATTTCTATGATTTATTCATGATTTGATGAGGTATGTTAAAGAGATTATGTTTTATGGGTAATGTATGATTTCATTCTTATGTATATATGTACCCATGTTTCCTTTCCATATTTTTATAACTCTTACTGAGATTTTTATGCTCATCCCAAGTTTTTGAAATGTTTTTCACATGTCAAGGGAAAGGTACATGATGTGATGATACTGTCAAAGATGTGTCAAGAAAGAATCCGTGTTTTATTTTAAATATGTTTCTATTGATTGGAAGAATGAATACTGTCTTTTATGTAACCACTTTGTTTAAATGTGGAATGTAATGCAAGTTTCATGATCTAATTTTCTAAAACTCTAAACTTGAAAAGATCCTCAATGTGTAATCTTGTAATAACTCAAGATTATGTAAGGTTTAAGGTTGGGGCCTTATAAGGAATTCTGTAGATTACGTATGTGACTCGGTAAACAAGATTGATAATTTCTTTGAAGGTCATAAGCCAAGTCTTCGGAGTTCACTGGCTTCTCAAAAATTTTCATCATATGATGGAATTGTATCATGTGCCATCAAACCAGAGAAGGAATTTGGTAGATCAAATATTTTTAAAGGAAACTAAGATAAGAATTAGTACTATAATAACAAAGTAAAAGGAGAAGCACCTAAGAAGAGCAAGGGAATTAATAGTTTTCCATTATGAGAGAACTGTGGAAAGAGTCATCTTGGGAAATAATTTTAAGGCAAGGGAGTCTGATAAAACTGCGGAGAAAAGGGTCTTCGATCCGATAAATGTAAGGGGAAGAATAAATTCAATGATGTTCAACGATACAATTGCAGAGAGATGGGACACTATGAAAATGAGTGTTCTAAATGCCAAGGAAACTTGACTCAGAAAAGGCCAAGAGATCAAGGGAGATCATTTGGGATTACCACTCTAGAGGTCGAGTTCCTAATGATGTGGTGGTAGGTACATTAATTGTTTCCTCAAACATAGCCAATACTTTATTTTATTATGGATCATTGCATTCATTTATATCATCTCAGTTTCCATGAAAATTAGATATGTCCAATTTGATTTAAGAAAGGATTTTTCAGTCAAAAATCCCATGAAATGTATCATTGCCACAAAGGCATGTCGACTAGTCCCCCTCCAAACACCAAAATGTGCTTTATTTGTTGGCCTTATCATCATACCCATGACTGAATTTGATAAAATTCTTGGTATGGATTGCCTATAAAATTATGATGCTAGAATTTATTGCACGAAAAAGGAAGTTACAATTTTTTGGAAATGGTGTAGAATCCCTTGTCTTTAGGGCAGAAACATCGCCACCTGATTCTTATCTAGAACCACCCCCGGTAGCTCTATTGAATGCAATACTTGGAGAGGAAGATAAACCAATATCTATGGGAGAGGAAAGAAATATTCAATTTGAAGATGCGCACATAGTGAAAGATTACATTGATGTATTTCCATAGGATTTACCTGGGAATCCTCCAAAGCAGGAAATTGAGTTTTCTATTGACTTAATTCATGGTGCAAGACCTATATCAAAGACCCCATATAGAATTTCTACTATGGAGCTAGTGGAGTTGAACAAACAACTAAAATAGTTGAGTGAAAAAGTATTTATTCGACCAAGTGTTTCTCCATGGGGAGCCCCATTCTTGTTTGTAATGAAGAAAGATGGATCTATGAGGTAATGCATTGATTATAGAGAAATCAATGATATTAAAATAAAGAATAAGTATCCTCTACCCCGGATTGATGATTTATTTGACTAACTTCATTGAGCTCAATACTTTTCAAAGATTGACCTTCGATCTAGATATCATCAATTGAGTGTGATGAAGGAAGATATTCTGAAGACAGCTTTTTGAACCAGGTATGGGCATTACGAGTTTACAGTGAGGCCTTTTGGACTGACGAATGCACCATCTATTTTCATGGATTTAATTAATAGAGTTTTCAAGGACTGTCTTGATAACTTTGTTGTGATATTCATCAATGATATCCTCGTATAATCAAAAATCTCTTAATACCATGAGAGTCACTTGCGAGTTATTCTTGGAACTCTTAGAAGAAATCAATTATATGGAAAGTTTAGCAAGTGTGAATTTTGGCTTCATTCAGTTTCTTTTCTTGGCCATATTGTCTCAAAAGATGGAATCCTTGTTGATCCTACGAAGAAAAAGGTAATCCAAGATTTTCTCATGCCAACAAATATAACTGAGGTATGCAGTTTTATTGGCTTAGGAGGTTATTATCGGCGTTTTGTGTAGAATTTTTCCCGACTGGCTAACCCACTAACGAAGCTCACATGAAAGGGGGTTAAATTTGTTTAGAAAAAAGATGGTGAATAGTGTTTCGAAGAACTGAAGAGAATATTAGTCAATGCTCCTATATTGACCCTACCATCGGGGAATGACGGGTTTGTTATTTATAGTGATGCTTCAAAGAAAGGACTCTGTTGTGTCCTTATGCAAAATGATAGGGCTATTGTTTATGCATCACGATAGCTAAAATTTCATGAGAAAAACTATCCTACTCATGATCTTGAGTTAGCTGCTGCAATCTTTGCTTTAAAGATATGGATACATTATCTCTATGGTGAAAAATGTGAGATTTATACTGATCACAAGAGTTTGAAATATATTTTCTCACATAAAGAACTCAACATGTGTAAAATGAAATGGCTTTAACTACTCAAGGATTATGATTGCACAGTACACTGCCACCCAGGAAATCCAAATAAGGTGGAAGATGCTTTGAGTAGAAAGGATCATGGAGTTTTGAACAATATAATAGTAGAAAGGGATCCTATTTTCATAGATCTGATAATGATGGATATGGGAATAACCATGGAATGTGAAACATAAATGATATTTTAAATGGTTTCCAAACCATCTTTACTATAACGGATAAAAAGTTCTCAAGCTGATGATGAGGAGATTCAAAAGAAAATTAAAGCTGTGAATGATGGGAGATTGAGTGAATTCATATATGAAGATGGAATTTTGAGATTTGGGAAGATGCTTTGTGTTCCCAATATACCTGATCTAAAAAGGGAATTCTTGGATGATGCACATAGTTCCAATTTTTCTATACACCCTGGTAGCACTAATATGTATAGAGATTTGAAGGAACATTTTTGGTGGGACAATATGAAGAAAGAGATTGCTGATTTTGTGTTAAGATGTATGGTTTGTCAACAAGTGAAAGCTGGAAGGCAACATCCTGGAGGAGTATTGCAACCTCTTCCCATACCTGAGTGGAAATAGGATAATATCAAGATGGACTTTTTCATGGGACTACCAAAGAATCCTAGTAGGAATGATGTAATATGGGTCATTGTTGATCATCTGACCATGTCAACACATTTTCTTGCTATAAGAGAAGATCTACCACTTTAACGTCTAGAAAAACTATATATTAATGAAGTTCTGAGACTTCATGGAGTACCCATATCAATTGTTTCTGATCATGATCCACGTTTTACATCAGGATTCTGGAAAAGTCTTCAGAAGGCCCTAGATACTGATCTTCATTTGAGCACTGCCTACCACACACAAACTGATGGACAATCGGAACAGACTATTCAAACATTGGAAGAAATGTTGAGGTCTTGTTCACATGATTTTCAAGGCATGTGTGATCAATATTTACCTCTCCTAGAATATTCCTAAAACAATATCTTCCATTCATGTATTCAGATGGCACCCAATGAAGCATTGTATGGGAGAAGATGTCGTACACCAACTTGCTGGGATGATGTTGGTGAAAGAATGATCGTGGGCCCAGAACTTGTTGAAGAAACAATGGAGAAGGTGAAGAATATCTAGAACCATATCAAAATAGCTCAAAGTAGGAAAAATAACTATGCAGATAACCGAAGGAAGGATTTAGAGTTTCAAGAAAGTGATTATTTTTTCATAAAGGTATCTCAATGGAAGGGTATTATACGATTCAGGAATGAAGGGAATGTTAAGTCCCAGGTATATCAGACCTTTTGAAATTCTAGACCGAATTGGAGTCGTAGCATACCATTTGAAAATGCCACCAAGTCTCTCTATGGTTCACAATGTGTTCCACGTGTCAATGTTAAGAAAGTACATGCCAGACCCAACACATGTACTCACTTATGAAGAAGTAGAACATGAGCCAGATCTACCTTATTGTGAAGAGCCTATCAAGATTCTTGATACTAGAGAACAAGTATTGAGAAATCGGACGACACATCTGGTAAAGTTTCTATTGAGGAACCATAAGATGGAGGAAGCAACATGGTATCCTGAGGAGCTTATGTTAAAGACATACATGAATATTTTTAGGTAATATTTTGTAAATTTCGAGGAAGAAATTTTCCTAAGGAGGGAATAATTTAGTACCCCAAACATTTTATGTTATGTTTCTCTATTCATCACTGAGATACATTCTATTCATCACTGTGTTCCTTAGAAACAACACTAGGTTCTATAAGAGATAGTTATATCCTCTCCATTACACATAAATTTCTCACTTCTGTGTTTTGAATTTCGAAAAATTATCATCTAGAGTTGTGTTCAGTAAGTCATTTAGAGTCTGATAGGACAAACTTGATTTTTGGTGAATAGTAAAATACCCTTATAAATAGTAATATGAATAGTAACATGACCCTTATGAATAGTAAATAATATTATTATTTTATTTTCTTAAGGAAATATGATAATGGGATCTCAATTAATTTTTCAATGTCACATAAAACTAACTGCACTTCAAAATTGATATTTTTCGAATTAACTATGGCCTTATTTAAAAATTAAATTAATAATATTTAGAATATTATTTTTGAAAAATGGATTTCACTTCTAAATTCTACACGTCGAAAAATGGTAGGGGTGAATTTTTGGGATTTTTCTGAAAATATGGAATTTATTATAAATAGTGAAATATGGTAAAATACAGTATATTCAATTTACCAGTTAAATACACTATTCATGACATCACAAGTGATTTAAGGACACTTTTTTTGAACTCAAATGCCATTATTACTATTAGGGGTCACATGAATCAATACTATTGGTTGTCTTGATGGAAATAATAAAATAATGAAATTAAATATTCAAAATTTACCCCTCTCCTCCACTATAAAAAACCCCCACCACCACCTCTTCTCTTCACTCCTCTAAGCCTTGAAGCTCCTAAAAGTTCTGCCAAATAATCCCCCCAAGTCTCTTACCCATTTCCTAGAGCTACTGGTCTCACCAAAAGACCAAAACCAAATCCCTTAAGAAGGATCTCAAGGAGAAGAGATCAAGAGGTAAACAACCTCTTTTATTTCCATTCTTTTCTTTCCTTTTATGTTATTCTCTTCCATTCCCTTTGTCTTGTGTTGGTATATTTCATTAAATATCCCCCCTTACTTTCCATATTATGTATGAATGATGAGATATTCCATTCCTCTCATCAAACTATTTTTATGAAATTTTAAGAGATGCTGTTAGGCTGCCGAATTTTCGTGAGAAATTTATCAAGTTTTAATTCATTTTAAGATTCATTTATTTTTGTCTTCTTTCCTCACCTCATCTTAACCAAGAGGCATGTATACTCCAGAATCTTTTATTTTCTTGATGTTATAATTTTTATGGAAAATTATTCATCATTATTCTTCTCCACTCCCACTTATTTATGGAATAAAAACATTGTCTGTGATGTGTCGAATTACGGACATCTTGGATTATGTAATTTCAATTTCCATTGATTCTTTCAAGTCTGGTCATGAAACCAAATATATGGTTGAACCATGTCATAATAAATATTTTTATCTTGATTAATGTTCTAGAATCTTTAAACGTTCATAATATGGAATAAAAATACAAAACAAGTTTATTTAGTAGAAAACTGCCAAGCCAAATTCAAGCGTTTATCTTTAACTCATCGAATGAGTCATCATAATGGTATATAACCAGAAAAATTATAAGATAATTTATGTCTATTTAATTTCACTAATAATGTATATTAACAATTTTGGATGTTTATCCATATTTCAAACCAACTTCCATTCATGAATACAAGTAAACAAAGCATGAAACCAAGTAAGAAAATGCTTCCAAAACAATAAAATTGAATCTCTTAAATACATAAAAAAGGACATTAATGAACTAAATAATTCTATACCTTATCAATTAAATATAAAATAGGTTCTATAATTATGAGTTAATAATCCTAATTTGTTTATTCAGGTCTTTAAAAACAAGACAAGAACACCTTCAAGCATAAGGTAAGGGATCCTCTCTCTCACTTTTGTTCAAGAATATCCCCTTTGTTGTGACTAACTTTGTATTGTGCACCAAATAATACTGATGAAGTGTACCTACTTCCCATTTGAGATCACTTTACATTTGAAATTATATTTCTATTAAATATCCATAATCTCATTTTATGGATATGTTTATTGTCTAAACTGTATACCATTTCACGTACGATGTATATTTGGGATGTTATTGATGAATCTGTATTCTATACTCTAAGGATTTTGAAAAGGCATATTTCTCCTGTATTTAATCATTGTATAAAGAATTATTTGGATTTAGAGGTGTGTGGGGCATAATACAGCCCCTCGATGCATCGTTAGGTCTCATGAGATAAAACAGTTTGGCGACAAACCCTTCGAGTTTGATTCCAAAAATCTGACGGGTTTCTACCCACAGCAGTAAACGGTTTTTACGGTATTATGGTTTCATGTTCTAGATACATGACGTCCAATTAATAAGAATTATCTTTATTCATTGTCAGTTATTATTATTATCCATGATATTTTCACTATGACAAAATCTATGGATGCAGTTTCATTTTTAGTTATTAATGGCATTAGTTATTCATTTATTCACTATGCCATTATGATTATGTCAGATTGTTTGTGATTAATTTATTATTGTACTCATGATTCTACTATTTTTAACCCTTACTGAACATTTGAGATCACCCCTTTCATTGTCTACCTTTGACAGGTGATGAAGAGAAGGTCTTTTTTGTGTTCCTGTGGATGCAGTTTTGAGTTTTTTGTTATGTATTGTATTTTGTAACCTTTTACAAATTAATTTGGGTTACATCTATGTATCTAGTTTCTTAAAGACTACTAAACTGATCGTTCCTTCAAGATTTTCATTCCTTCAAACCATGCCAATATCACAAGTAATGCTCCGGCCCCAGCCTGGTGGAGTCAGGGTGTTACAGATGTTGTCATAGGGTGTAAAATAATCTCGAATTCTATCTCCTGAAAGGGAGGAAATCCTAAAATATATTCAAGAAAGACATCCTAATATTCCCCTACAACTTTTGGGAGCTAAAAAAATATAACATCTAATGCTGTAAGGTTCATGCAAGCCAACTCATCAGTATTCGGTTGCACCCTCTTAAGAATTATTCTATCTGGTTCTTCCTGGGTTTCCATATCTATAACAATGGAAAAAATCATACCATTTTTGTGGATATTACACACCATTCACATAAAATAGTAAATCTGGCCATGTAACGATGATAACCAATCCATTAAATGAATAAAATTGTAAGGCCTTGACACTTCCACCAAGAGGTTCCAACTGAAACTCTCACCTCCATGGTTTAGGACACACTGTTGACATAAGTATGATCATCGAGTCTCCTCCAACAGGTGTCTCTAAGCGTAAGGGTCGACTCACCAGTCTAACCAGAATCTAAAGGTCTCGTACAATATTTTTGACAAGAAAATAAAGACTAGTATATGTGTCTATCAATATGGAAGATAATGTATAAAAGAAACATATTATACCTTGAATTATTATTGGAGCATCTGGGTCATGTGCCTCAACCGCATGCAGGTATCCCCTACCCAATCCTCTAGATCCCTAAGCCTAGAAAAGACTACTTGGGGTGTTGGTGGTAACATGTCGAAATTTCATCCACCTACTACTACTATCCCAGCTCCTCTTCCATGTCTGCCACCCTTCGAATCAACCTTCTCTTGTTTCTGCCTCTTCCTCGGCAGCCGATCAACAATATCCCTATCAACAACTCGTCGGGTTGGAAAATATATAGAGACGTGTCCCCTTCTATAATAAGAATAGAATCACCGTGATCTAGGCTGATTGGACCCACTCTGTGAGTTTTTAATGGTAGACTCTATGTTCTAGGTATTCCTCTTGTGAAGTCTCACATGTCTATCTTTCTATGGCTGACGTCGGCATCCCGCTGCTGAGGTCTCTACCCCTTCTTGCCTAATGCTGACTTCCACTAGCTATATCATCCCAGCTAAGGAACTCTCTACAGAAAAAGAACTATTTAGAACCCTAGAATTGGTAATAATACACATAGGGGATATATTGGCTCAGATGTCTATCCGTAGACCTTGATCAAAGATTTGATCCCTATAGTGCTGATCGTGTGTCATATCTATTAAGTACATGTAGAGGAAGGTATGAATCAATGAATACTCACACATATATATTTCATCCTGTCAGAGCTCTAGAAGCTCCCAAATATGAGTAACCCTCAACTTATAAGGTGAGAACGTTTTTATGAAAAGGTTTTAAAAATCTTCTCATGGAAGGGTCGTGACATAGTATGATCGAGTAACTAAACCCCACCATCACCCTACTGATCCAAAGAGTAGGATCACTACCCAAACCAACATCTAATCTGTTGGTGTCCTCACTAGATAGAAAAATCAGTTCGCCACCTGAAGACAGTACTAATCCACTAGGTGTCAAGACCGCCTTGAAACCTGATGGGTCTCTACTACTAAAATTCATGAAGTGCGCCCAGCCTACTATATCCATCTTGATGGTACTACAAGTACCATTTTCCACTCTACAGGTGGTGGTATGGAATGTGCATCATGGGGAGGTTACATCTAGGGAACTGATTTCTATATCGAAGCCTTCTAACTTAGGGTTTCATTCTTAATTATCAAGTCGTTGAATCCTAGATGGTATATGTTTTGAAAACATCTGATAATTGGAAAATATGTACCAAATTCAATGAGTATATATGATGAGATGACTCAAGAATGAAATGGAAACCACAACCCATCCCTATATTATACATGTACCATTATTGTTTCCCTGCAACCAATGTTCTCTTGTATAGAGCCAAAAAGAAGGATATTAGAGTCTTGTTGTATGGATACGTCATCCGCCACACCCAGACTGGAGTCCCTCACCTGAAATCCAATCAATAAACATATAACACTATTACCCCAAACCAATCTAATAGACTCTCAATCCCATGGTAGAACAAACCACCTCTGATACCACTCTTTAGCGATCCATCCCAATGGGGCCCGTGTCATAATTTCCTAAAACCACCTCCAATAGGCTAGGGTAAGATGACTAGCACTAAGTAGGCATATCACTAACATGGTAAGCATTGCCTATATACATGTACACACATGCACATATCCAATACCTCATATGATGAAATATAGAAACCAATAAGGAAAAAAATCATACATACCACTAAACTCGACCAACATAGTAAAACATGGAATGTAAAGTGAAGTAAATTAAACTGGGCTATAATACATGCCCACCAAAAGAATGATTCTATAAACTAAAAAGTTTAACCTATAAAAAAATGGTACTAGGATTGATATCTGAATCTATAGGTACAACTCATCCTCGATGAATACACAAAGCACCGCCTTGTCCCTGTCCTAGTCTGGTCCAACTAGGACTCAGTTAAAAAGGTCACCTATTTTCACAGGACACGACACGTGCAAGAAAAGACAATGCATGAGTGAGTATAACAACACTAAGTAGGTCACTCCAAAACCACAAATAAATACATAATGTAAAGGTACAATCATCTCTAAACAATTATTTGTCTATAACACATATAACAATTATATCTAGATACACTTGAACCTAGACTTGTATTCAAGAGGTAATTCACAACTTACATGTTCCAAAACTAGAGATTTAGTCTAAAGACTCTACAAATCACTCATCCATGAGTACACAATACTATGTTTGATAGCACTAATGAAGTCAATAAGAGAAGTACTATTCTTCGGGAAACATCATAAGAGAGATACACTCATCAGTAAAAAGAGTGATACGATACATTCACTCCAAGATAACTCACTCCACAGGTGTGGAAGATCACAATACACATATGAGGATCAATGATATGTAAATGGGGGGATACCAAGACAAATTTAGATTCACCTTCTATGTAGAGGATCTAAGTGCGGTAGTATTGGTTTTGCCGATAGGAAGAATCTACATAGGGTACAGGAATGGATAGAGGATCTTACTCCAAGCCTCTTGAAGGGGATTCCAACTACTCTATCTAGAAATATTACTAAAGAGATCATACTCTTATTCGTAGGAAACAATACCAACTAACCTTTAGGGAAAGGATCAAGGGGGCCAAAACTAATGAAACATATCCATGATACAGTGGAAAATGTGATTGAGTCTTGTAGAATAGAGTACACGATGTGTAGTTGTGTCACACACCATGTCCCATAACCCCAGGTACTGCCCCTATTTAATGGTCAGTGGCATATGTACCTGTCGTGAAAAAACAACATTCTCAGTATGTAGAAAAAGTCACATGTTTTGTGCTTATATCTAGGGTCCTCCTGTGTAACCTGGCCATGTGATAGTACATGATGTCTACCCATGTCCTCTGCCCACGTACAAGTACACTTGTTAATCCTCATAATTAGATCTGAAAAGTCATGTGGTGGGATACACACATTTTTGGAATGATTTTTACCCCACCTTGTGTCTATGTACTCATGTAGTACATACTAAGTCTTTAGGAAGGGCCCAAATGCCATGTGATAGAGGACACTTTCTGTGTGACACTTGACTGCCTCCCAAAAACCATGGAATGCTAGATGGAATGGAACCCTTTATCATTAATGTATCCTGTAAAACCAATTCTATAAACACCCATTTGGAATATGTAGGGTGTGAGGAAAATCCTTATAGGATAACACATTGAATCTAAATAAATTTTCCCCCATGAAAACCATTTTTTCTAATTTGATAAAATGACATAAAAACCGTTGATTCTTTAAATTAATATTTTCATAATGGAAAACATGAAAATGGTCAAATCAATTATAACCAGGGTTGGATGACATTGGAAATATCAATATTCAATAATAAAGATGGAAATAAAGATATCACATCACAAGTAGTCATTAATCATGTATCATATGATAAAACCTCTGAGTCTGAGGATACTAAGACTGTCACTAGGAACACTAGATGGAATATATGAACCATTTATTTCATATGAGGGGTCTCATATATCTCATTAGGGAATTAATCAATCCTTTTAACATCATCATTTTAACTTAGTCATTAACCCTTCTAGAGCGTAATATGTACTGGTTGTTGCTTCTAACCAGGTTACCAAATCACCCAATGTCTCTATTTTAAAAATAATTATCAAACATATATAATTCAATTAACATATGTTTTCAATTACGAAAAATATAATTTCTATGATATATTTCAATGAAAAAATATATTGATGATTTATTTGAAACCAAATCATTACATCGAATCAATTCATTGAGCACTCGATGCACCCAAAACTATTTACCTTTAGAAATACACATGGGGTTTTTTTAGATAACATAAGTCATTAAATTAAAAAATAATACATAATTATTCATCAAAAGAATGATTAATAATAATAATTGATGGAAATATCAATAAAATTAGGATTTCATAGGGAATAACACAATATATAGAGACACCTACATTCAAACTGATAAATTTTGTCACATTAATATAGAATCCCTAGAAATTTGATGGATGGATACTTAAGAACCAAGAAAGACTTGAAATTTCGTCAAACCATGATCCCCTACCAACGTTTCATCCCCATGGAAATCTATAATTTCAATCACCAAGGAAAATGAATGAATAATGATGAAAAGGGGTAGAGGAGGAGAAACCATAAATAATTACATAAAAAAATCTTCCAATATCATACCTTTAGTTTTGAGGGTATTGATTTGTCTAAAATGTTGATGTAGTGGTGTTCGTTGAGGTGGTGTGGTGGCAGTGCGGTGGAGTGATGGTGGTGAGGTTCGGCAAGACAGGTGGTACGGTGGTAGTCGACTTCAGCAAGATCTTGAAGGTGTGGGAGAGTAGACATCTGTTTAGGTTTCTTTTTAAATAAGGTAAAGGATTTTATCAGTTCTTTACAAAAAGTGATAATAAAAGATAGTTTTATCATTTATTAAATAAAAAACACTAATAACATTAACCTTTATTAGTGATTTTTTAGTAATGACAAAAATAAACCTATATTAGCAATAAAAAAGAATTGATAAAACATGACTTTCTCAGTGATAAAATTATATATAAAGATGGTGTGGACCATGGGTTGGACCATGGTTCTGAAATTTATTGAAGAAAGATAGA
Source organism: Viscum album (assembly GCA_963277665.1). NCBI lineage: Eukaryota > Viridiplantae > Streptophyta > Magnoliopsida > Santalales > Viscaceae > Viscum > Viscum album. The sequence continues at coordinate 1,717,542,048 of OY728136.1, read as the reverse complement.
CAAATTACAAAAGAAGATGGGGAATACAAGCATGTGAAAAGTCACTTCAAAACACAAAATACTCATTTATGGAATCATCCACCACCTCTACCTCTTGGCTGATGTCCCCTTATCCATGTTTTAGACTAATTGTCTATCTCGTCATCAACATCACTTGGTGGGGATGAACCATCAACTGGACCGGATCCCAATGATGAATTGTCCATTACAATGCCTTCACCTCGAAGAGCATTACTGAATTTTTCAGAAAATACCTCCTTTCTATTGGACCTATTCAGGATTTCAAGAAAGATAAGTGACCTTACCTAAGAACCATCAGGCACATCATCCATGCTAGATTTGTCTTTCATCTTCCCTTTATCTTCTTCAAAATATTTGGATGAAATTTTCTCCTTCCATTGGTTGTCACCAATAGTTGCAACATCAAGTGCATTGAGATGCATCCCCAAATAAAATTTTGTCAATGCAACATTTTTTCCTGACAAAAATTCAATGCTAGTGCCTTTTCTGTGATTATATAAAATGCTAAATTCAATTTCAGATTTTTTTTTCCTAGCCCATATAGTCAAAAGATGTAGCCAGACATCTCTCATGTCTCAGCTAGTCATCAATCTCAACCTGCATGACAATTTCATTTTCAGATTTGGTATGGTCAATGTCAATTCCATCACTGGAGTCCAAGGTTTCCCAAGAAACATCAGTTATATTAGACATGGACATATGTCACTAGGGGAGGGCAGCCTTATCACCAGTCTTATTCATCACAAAATCAGATCTAAGTTCATCAACTTGCAAGCATGAATCATTCACACCCTCATCTTACCCTATATTATCACCCATGTTTCTCTCACATCCTATTAGTTCTCTTCACCCCATTTTCCCTCTTACTTCCTTTCATGATTTAATTGAATACCCTAGAACCAAAGCATTAACCCTCATTACCCCTTTTTCTTTGTGGTGTCATTTTCTTCACCTGAAATTTTTTCACGTGTCTGTAATCTGATACCATGTGACATATCACCCTGCATAATTTTTAAAAAGGAGGAATTGATTCAAACTCCAAATTAACCTCAAACCTCTCCCCATTTACAACGTGGATTGAATTATGTTGGAGAAGTTTTAGAAAATCACCATCCACCATCACCCTTGCATAATATCCCATCTTGCATTCAATGGTATTTTCATCTAACTTCGATGGAGCACCAATGTAGGTGGCTATGTCGCTATGAATCAGAGGGTGCCAAGAAACCTAACAAAGACCGTGTGTCCTAACCCAGATCTGGGGGTTGGTGTGATTTGGATTATGAGGATTGAAATTTAGATCCCAAACATAAACCTAAAAAACACCAAGATTGAGGTTGTAAAAACTGAAGTTCCAAGCAATTGAATACTAATATTAAGATTGAAAATCTAGATGAAAATAGACCTAACATATTGGAGTGATTTTTCGGTCTATGAAACACCATAAACTGGAGATCATTGATTTGATTTCATCGCAATTCAAAGGATTATCACCTTTTACCAAAATCAAACAGCCAATCAGGGAGAAATAGCACAAATACAACCTCTCTTCAGTTGCAGTCAGAGCATCACCCTTGCATATGACCTCCACAAAGGTGAAACCCCTATTGGGAGGGTGATTAGGCATGGCCGAATGAGGATCTAAAGCCACCATTTCAAAAAGTCCAATCCCGATGAAAGATCAGATATGGTGGTGTTGCAAATCTGAAGCTTGTGCTTGCACTAAATAAAAATTTATTTATAATTATAATGTTAAAATAAATATATTTATTGAATTTGTAAATATATATAATAAAAATATTTACTATAACTTTATAATTATATATATATACACATATATATTTACTTATAATTATAATTATAAATATGTGTATATGTTTATAAATATATTTATATAACTATATATATTTATAAAATTGTAAATATAATTAATATTTTTTTATAATTTAATAATTATTTAAATATATAATTATTTATTTATTTATAATTATAATTGTAAATAAATATATTTATAAATATTTATATACAATTATAAATATATTAATTTCTATATATTTATTAATATATAAATAATATATATTTATAAAATATTATAAATATATTTATTATGATTTTTTAATTATATATATAATTATAATTATAATTATAAATATATATATTTATAAATAATCATATATAATTATAAATAAATAATTATTTATTTACTTATAAACTAATAATAAATGTATTTTTTGTAATTTTATAATTATTTAAATATATAAATGTATTTATTGTATTTTTATAATTTTTTAAATATATAAATTTATTTATCATTATAATTATAAATAGAAATATTTAAAAATTATTTATATATATTTCTAATTTTATAATTATAAATATAATAAATAAGTTAATTATATAAATATATTCACATTAATTTTATAAGTATTTATTGGAACATAATAAGTTAATGTGTATGACATGAATTAATCCTACCTATTAAGGTATAGATTATAAAAAATGAGTCATAACATATATATATATATATATATATATATATATATAATGTGATTAATAAGGGTGCCAATGTATAAATGAACATTCATGAGTCATGAATACATAACATATGCATGTGCATCATCATTAATATCAGTAATCTTAACATTTGGAACATAGCAACCCACAATCATGTTCACAAATAAACTTATGATCATATAATGTCAATTATACATACTCACACATCAATTTATGTACATAAATAAAACTAATCAGGTCTATGAATATCATCATTATTGTTGGGAAAGACGGCAAGTGATTAACTTACAAACAAAATCAAGGAAAATGTGGAGTGGAAAAATAAAATCATTACCTCCAAAAAAAGTGGATGTGCAGTTACCCAAAAGAAAATATACAGAATATAAAGGTTGACACCAATAAAATTTTACATGGAAAACCCAATGAGAGAAAAACCACAGGACCTAGTCCCGAAAAAAGGATCCACTAAAATGAAGAAGTACATGGTAGATACTCCCTAAAAATAGAAGGGATCTCAAAATTATAACACTCCAATAAAAAGTATAAAATGAAAGACAATGAAAGGACATAACCAAATTGGATCTTCTCTTGGTGTTTTGCGTTTTGGTGTGTCCAGAAGTCTTGTTACCACCTCCTTTTATAAGGAAAAATGTTTGTGTGAAGATTTGTAACTCCAAAAAAAGGATTTTTTACCCGTGTTATAATCATGACTCCATGTGAATTAATTCACATATTCTTCACCTCGTTTAATTAGAAACTACATAGGCACCATTTGAGGAGGCACCACCAATAAAATCCCCCTCCGACTCATGTGGGGATCACCACCAACCCTATAATCAGTCGATAAGTATCAAATTTTCTTCTGGGTAAACTCTTGGTTATGATTTCTGACCCATTATCTTAAGTGTGGATCTTCTCAGGATCTAACTATCTCTAATTAGGGACTTTGCATATCCAGTGATACAGAACATCGATAAGTTTCGACCTACCAGAAAAATTGGAATTCATCCCAAACAAACAGCACTCTGACTATCACTAAATAACAAATACCTATCCTGATTAATATTGAGCTCTCGAATAAAATTTTTCATCCACAACAATTATTTGTATGCCTCTGTAGATACAGTAAACTCTGACTCTTTGGTAGATAAAGCAACACATCTTTACAAACGAAACTGCCATGATATATTTCTCCCTAAAAAATTAATCAATGAGTATAAAGTAAACTTCCTCGAATCAATATCTCCTATTATATTAGAATTTATACATCCACAAAGCATAGGTTCCCCTTTTCCAAAACACAATCTCAAATTATAAGTACCGCAAAGATAATGAAATATGCACTTCACTACTCTCTAATCCTCTTTACATACATTAGATATAAAATGACTTACCCCCATCAATTTCATGAGTTGTATCATGTCTATTACATACCATTTCATACATCAAACAACCAATAGTAGATGAATAAGTTATGTTCTTCATCTCCTCTCTCTCTCTTCATCAGTAAAAGGTGACTAACTGTTGTTGTGCATAAAATGTAAAGCGAATAGAGTACTTACCAATTTATCTCTATACATAGAAAATCTCTAAAGAACCTTCTCAATATATATCTAATGAGATAACCCAAATTTCATAGCCTTCCTGTCATGGGAGATCTTCATGCCAAGAATACATCATGCTTCCCCTAAGTCTTTCATCACAAAAGACAGACAAAGATCCTTATTCAATCTATCAATTATAGAAGTATCATTACCAAAATGGGCATATCATAAACATAGAAGAAATGAATGATAAAATCATCATCTGGAAATCTATGATGAAAAACACAGTGATTAGAATTTGTGTTTGTGAAACCCTAATGAAAAATGATTGATTCAATCTTCTTATACCACTGCATCATAGCTTTCTTCAAACCATAAAAACTCTTCTTTAACCTTCAGACATGATTTTCTTTGTCAGTTTCAAAAAACCCTATGGATGCTCCATATAAATATCCTCCTCTAAATCACAATGGAGGAAAGTTGGCTTCACATCTATCTACTCAATCAGCATATCCAAACTAGCAGTCAAACTATGAATAACCCAAATAGTATAAATTTTGACAACAGTTGAAAAAATATCATCAAAATAAATTCCTTTCTTCTGAAGTAATCCTTTAGAAACTAATCTTTCCTTTTATTGTGGACAAGTATTAGATTCTTCATTTTTAATCTGATAAATCTAATTATTTTTCAATGCTCACTTACCTACCGATAACTTCATCAGCTCAAAAGTATGGTTTTAATGTAATGATGTCATCTCGTCATCTATTTCTACAACCATTATATCCTTATGTTCACTTTCCATCACCTCCACAAAAGATTCTGGTTTTCCCCCTTCAGTGAGGTCATACTCATCATGTGAATACCGAGTAGAAATGGTACGATGCCTAGATGACCTCTATTGTGGAACTATGGGTTCATTAATAACCCCTAGAACTAGATCATGAGAAAAAAAAGGTGCATCAAGAACATAAACTCCAACCTATTCACATTGAGCATCATTTTGTATATCAACGTGATCATAAGAATCAACAATATGAGGTAAATGTGAATCTGAACCTGGATCAAGACTAACAAAGCCATTAGAAGTTGGAGAAGTATTTTTTTTCTCCCTCATCAATGTCTGTAATAGTCTTATCCTCCTTAAACACCGCATCACAGATTCTGACAATATTATTCAAAGAAAGATCATAGAACCTATGCCCAAACTCATTGTGTCCATAACAAATAAAAATGCATTTTCATGTCATACAATCCATCTTGGATCTCTCATCTCTTGGCACATGAACAAAATCCTTGTAACCAAAAACACGCAAGTGATCTTACCTGATTTCTTTTCCATACAAAAAATTGGTGGGTGTGTCTATACGAAAAGAAACTACAAGTGATAAATTGATAATATAAGCAATAATAAATAGTCTCACCCCAACAATGTCTAGTGAACTTCTCTTCGAAAATAAATCAAAGAAATATTTCCAAAAAAGTCTTGTTCTTCAAATCAACTACACCATTCAGCTGAGGTGTCTTGGGAGGCACATTCTGATGTCCAATACCTTCATTCTTGAAATACTAATCAAATGTACCAAAGTACTCACCCCCATTTTCAATGAGAATGTATTTTGATTTATTTTTTGATTCCATCTCTGTAGAAACATGAAACAATTTAAAAACACTGAGCACTTGACATTTTGCATTCAAAACATAAACCCAAAGCTTACGTGAGTTTTCATCAATAAAAGTCACAAAATAAACACTTCTACTGAAGGTATTAGTTTTCAAAGGACCGAAACCATAATAATTTACTAATTAAAGTACCTATGACTTCCTGTGTAAATGATGACTTATAAAACTCACCCTGCTCTGTTTTCTGTCCATTAAATGATAACTTCTGTCCAATTTTTCACTCTTTAAATCTGGAAGAAGATTTCTATTGGACAAAAAATCAAACCCTTTCTCACTGATGTGACTGAGCCTCTAATTTTATAACATGGAAGAAACACTACACTCAACAACTCAAGACGTACCACAAGAAATTGAAGTTCTGGTCCAATAAAAACATGATTGCTTCTTCCCTTGATCCAAAATCAATGATCCCTTGGAATGATTCCATTATAAATCGCTAGAAGTATTGATAAATCCTTCATCGTCAAGAATTCTGGTTGAAATAAGATTCATGTGAACCTCAGGTGAATGTTGATAAATTATTCAAAATAATATTACTTCATGTACAAGCCTCTCAACAAACAGTGTTGATACCTATAACATCAACATGACCATCATTTCCCATCTTCAAAATCCCAAAATAACCTGGGTTTTAAGATATAAAGAACTCATTCTTCGATGTTGATAGAGATAAAATTTTCACCATTATTCATCTATTTTAAAATTATTTAGTCCTTATAAATTATTCAATGTGAGCTTATTTGTATCATTTTATGATTTTTGGTGAGTTTTGAGCATAAATATCAAAAATATTTAATTCTGTAAATTTTACAGTTTTCTTTCACCTTTGTAATTAACGCATAACATTAATGATATGGATGCAATTTTTTGAAAATAAAAATTGAAGGATTCCATGGTTCGTGGGATACAACTTATAGTTCTAAACCATTATCCCATTTTAAATCCTACATACCCAAAAAAATCAAACAATGTGAACACTTATTATGGCTGCAGAATGGACCTACCTCATTCAAAGAGTCATATCTCGGGATACCGACCACAAAATGGGGTTCTTATGTTTTGTTAGAAATCAAACTCAATGATCCAGTTTTACATTAAATTTTAGTTATAAATTATTTCATTAATACATCCCTTCAATATGTCAATGTATGGTTGGTGGAATTAAGTTTGGAGGATAGAAAAATTAAGGTCTAGTATTTTGGCAATAAATTATATCACACTGCTCAAAATGATCTTAAATTTCAATGGTCGCTAGAAAACCCCATTTCTCACATCTTTTAAGAAGGTATTATGGATTGATTCCACCATATTCTAGTAGAACTGAAGCTAAACTTCTGGATGATAGATTTTGGAGGATATTTTTTGTGTTCTTCTTTTTACCTCTTTTATTTCTTTTAGTTTTGTAATGTATTATTCTACCCCATTATTCTCAATTACACTTACTATTGTGGGGAAAATCTAAAGAGTGGTTGGGGAAGGTTAGGTTATCCATTGTTTAATTTTTTAGTTCATTCACTTAATGTTATAAAATGTTTCCTCTATTCTGTGAGTTGGTTTCAATTCGTAATAATAGTTTATATTATCTTATGGAATTGTATTTGATTTTATATTCTATTGTTATTATTAAATTGTTTAATTAAAATTATATCCTCCACTAGTTTCAAGTCCATATATGATGGAATAGACCAGGGATTAGTGGTGATGAACTTGGCGATTTTCAGTACATGTGAGAGTTGTAGTGCATATTCAAGATTGTTTGGGTTAAAAAGGACTCAATCAGGAATTGGCTAAATCGATAGAGGATATTCACTACAAATCTCTCACAAAATAAAGTATAGTCGATAAAAATAATATCTTTTTAAGGATTACTCTCATCAACATTGTTGACCAAATATGTGAGAGTAAGTGATTGTGGAATCTCACTTTAATCGGTTTAGCAGAAGAGGATTAAATTAATCGGAACTATGATAACATTTCAATTGGAAATATGACTTATAACTGATCACCTGATACCTAAAACTATTTTCAATCACATAATTTTTCAATTTTATTTCAAATATTTACATAATATTTTCCTTTAGTTTCTTTTCAAAATCAATCATTTAAAAAACAACCACCACTTCATTATCTAATTTTAAAGTGACAAACTTTATTTTTTAGCGCTTTTATCTGGGGAAAACCTAGGTTAAGAATTATACAATATTTCAACATAGTAAATAATTATTTTTCACACACCCTATAATTGGAACAAGTCAAAATATATAACCGTTTCCGGGGAGGAATTGCCTTAAAACACAAAAACTAAAAAAACCATTTTTTTAATGACTCGTAGTTCTAATAATAATTTAATTTAATTTGATCCTAAAATTGAATGAAAAATAACCTAATTGAGAAAAAAACATTAAAATAGGATCATAGATTCAAGTGACACTTTCTGTGATCACTCTGAACTTATAATAAAGGCAAGAAATCCCAACCAAACTTTACGTGATCTCTATGCACCACAATTTGATAACCAACAAAATCAACTAGTTATCTCTACCTTAGAGAATGGTTTTGAATATCACATTAACATGATTCAAATTCTACCTAAATTCCATGTTCTCACAGGAGAAGTCCCAAACCAACTTATTCGGGAATTTATGAATGTGTGCTTTAGTTGAAAGCCTAGAGGAGTTTCAGAAGATCGGGTAAAGTGGAGGGAATTTCCCTTCTCGTTTGAGAAAGTGACAAAGGAATGGTTGTACAGTCTAAAACCAAGATATGTCCAAGACTAAGAGGATCTAAAAATATGCTTCAAATAAACTTTTCTACATCCTGGTGCATGGATATACGATGATAGATCTAATCTATTCAACAATCAATTGTAGAGACACTTTATGAGTACTGGGATCGATTCAAGAAGCTTTGTGCCAGCTACCCATATCAGACTCTGGAGTAACTCAATTTCCTTGTTTACTTCTATTAAGGACTTCTCAATAATGATCATAATTTACTAGATTCCTCATCTGGAGGATCCCTGATCGACATGTCACTAGAAGATTCTAGAGGTATGATTGAAAAGACTGTGCAAAACTCCCAAAAATTCGGCTCTAGAGGTATGATCATTATAGGAATATATGGGGTAAGAACATCTGATTCATCCTTACCCTTACTTTAATAAACACATAATGGAATGACCAATTTGATGAGAATACTTTCTATGAACAATGTGAAGGAACAACAAGGCCCGACTCATGTATTTGTTTTATGTTCTTCTACTTATCATTACATTGATCAATGTTCAGAAGTGTAGGGGACCAAAAGTTGTGATGCTACCTATAATGAAAGAAAATTTCAATCCAATCAACCACATCAACCCTAGACACAACAAGGATATGGATTTTGATATAATCATGATAGACCTCCATTTCAAAATCAATAGTAAAATCAATCTCCATTCCAGCAGCAACAATACCAGAACCATTCTTCATTCGAATAACCCTATAAATAGCCATACCAACAGAAACCATCTGAAAAACCATCAATGAGTTATCATAATAACCCCCAATAAATTGATATTAAAGATCTAAAGAATATAGAGAGAAATTTGGATAATAAATTTGACATCTTTATGGACATTCTGACGAAGAATCAATGCAAACATCCAACACAAACAATTCTGAATACCAGGGAAAGTGTGAACGTCGTTACAACACGAAGTGGAAAATATATCAGACCCCCTAAACAAAGTTAGTATGATGCTTCTATGAATTATTATTGATCTCATACACTCTATCAAAAATAAGGGAACCAAAATAAAAAAGGAGAAAGAATGATGTTTACGAAGGAAAGGCCATAAACTCCTTTGCAAAAACAAGTAATGGAGAAAAGGTATATCCAAGAACCATTCCCATATACATTAATTAAATTGAATAATGTTGAATAAGAGAGACTTCAAAGGTAAATTCAGGAAACTTTTAAAAAATCTTAAATAAACATCCCACTATTAGATGCAACCAAACAAATCCCTTAGTATGAAACATTTTTCAAGTTGTGCACAAAAAGAAGGTGGTTGGAAGTAAATGAGGGAATTAGTTTATAATGAAGTGTCTCAACACTGATCACACCAACGAAAACAAAAAAAATCAAGATCTAGGGACATTATCTTTTCCCGCCACCATTGGGTCATTAAATTTTATTGATGCAATATGTGATCTAGGAGCTTCAATAAGTGTTATACCTTACTCATTATTTTCATACTTGTAGTTCGGAGAACTAAAACCAACTCGAGTGGTGGTCCGATTAGAAAACAGATCCACCTTTTTCTTAGCTAGAGATATAGAATATGTACTTTGGGGGTAAGAGTATTGATCTTTCCAACATACTTTTATGTCCTTTCCGTGGAAGATGACATAGCACCAGGCCACTACCCCGTCATCCATGGGAGACCCTTCTTGAAAACAGCAAGGACTATCATCAATTTCCATGAAGGAACACTCATAATGTAACTTGGAGATATACAGTGCACTTCAAGATTATTGATGCAATGAAACATACATATAGTAATCATTAACTTTATGCAATCTCCAATGAAGAAGGTATAGAACCAATTTAAGATGCAGGTATGCTTCGTGACTTCTTAACTTTAAGAAAACATTTTTCATTTGAAAATTACAATTAACAAGAACCTAATAATCCTGATCTCATGTTAGAACAGGAGGTAAAATATGAATTTTTAAATGATTTATTAAAAGAAAATGAGATGATACTAGAGATTAAACCCTTATAATTAAGAAGCCTAAATTCAATATCATCCCCTGAACAACCCCCAGGACTTGAACATAAGCCATTGCAAAGTTATTTGATTTATTCATACCTAATAGAATGAGATAAATTTCCAGTAATCAGTACCAATAACCTATCCCATTCACAAGAACAAACTCTAATTGACCTACTCAGAAGAACTATCCAAGTTTTTGGATGGAGTTTATGTGTAATACATAGTATTAATCCCAAGGTCTTCCCTCAAAAAATATTTTTAGAAAGTGATGATCAAATCATTATACAACCTAAAATAAGACTGAATACCTCCATCAAGGAGGTTGTTAAGAAAGATATAGAGAAATTTATAGCAGATGACATCATTTACCCAATCTCTAATTCTCAATGGGTCAGCCCCATTCATGTATTCCAAAAGAAAATTGGCCCAACCACTGATAAAATTGATAGAAATGAACTAATCCCTATGAGAATAAAAAATGGTTGGAGAGTGTGTATAGATTACAGGAAGCTAAATCAAGTTACATGAAAAGACCACATTCCCATACCTTTCATCAATCAGATGCTAGAAATGTTAGATTTAAAAACTCATTACTATTTTTACATGGATTTTTAGGATACTTTTAGGTACCAATCACACCAAAAGACAAGGATAATATGACCTTCACATATCCATTTGAAACATTAACCTACAAAAGGATGCCTTTTGGGATATGCAATGCCACCAAGTACATTGCAACATTGTGTGGTGAGTATTTTCTTAGACCATATTGAGGAATTCTTGGAGGTATTTCTTGATGATTTCACAGTTTTTGGTAATTCATTTGATCCTTCCTTTGGAAATTTGGAAAAAAATTGAAAACATGAATTAAAACGTATCTTGTCTTAAATTTCCAAAAATATCATTTTATGGTTGAAAAGGTAATTGTGTTGGGGGACATAATTTCACAAAAATGGATTAAGGTTGATAAATTGAAATTTGAAGTAATAAATTTATTTCCATGTCCAACATGTTTAAAACATGTTTTATCCTTTTTAAGACATGCAGGATTTTATAGAAGATTCATCCAATATTTTAGTTATATTTATCTCCCTCTCTCGATATTACTACTAAAATAATCTAACATTAATATTGATTATGCATGCAGGAAGTTTTTTGATTAACTGAAAAAAAGGTTGATCACACCACCAATAATGCAACCACCCAACTGGGAGTACCCTTTTGAGTTGCTTTGTGATGCATCCAAACAAGCGGTGGGATCCTCTTTATCACAAAGAATTTACAACAACCCTATATTAATATCCTACTCATCTATGACCTTGGATTACACAAAATTTAATTACACAACCACCGTGATGGAGTTCCTTGCAGTTGTCTGTACGAGATAAATTCTGATCATATTTTCATAGCACTAAAGTTGTTGTTTTCTTCGATCATGCATCACTCAGGTATTTAATGAAAAGGGAGGATGAAAATCCAAGGCTATTGATATGGATGATACTTTTACAAGAGTTAAATTTGGAAATTAAATATATAAAGGGAACTGAAAATTATGTGGATGATCATCTAAGTCGACTACCCCAAACTGTTGAAGCGGAAATTCCTAACCAGAACCCACTTAATGATGAGATTCTTGGAGAACAACCCAACATCATCAATAGTGAAGTTACATTGTATGACAATATGTTAAATTATCTGGTAACATCTTAGGTCCCATCTCATTAAAATTCCCACTAAATTCAAAAGTTGAAATCTGAATATAAATATTATAGATGGGATGATCCATTTCATTGGATGATTTGCAATGGCCAAGTAATAAGATGATTTTTTGCTAAAATTAAAATTGATTATTTCTTTGATTTTTGTCACACTTTAGCTTTTGGTGACCACTTTAGACCATAAAATACCTCAAGGAAGGTTTTTTTATCTGGACTTAATTGGACCACCCTTTTTAAAGATGCTTATAAATATTTAAAAAGGTGTAAAAAATGTCTGTTTTCTAGAAATATTTTAAAGTGACAAGAAATACCCTAACAACATATTAATTTTTTTGAAATTTTTGAAGTTTGGGGGATAGATTTTATGGGCCATTTCCCTTTTACATTTGGAAATTGTTATATCCTTCTTTTAGTTGATTATATTTCCAAATGGGTGGAAGAAAAAGCCACCATGACTGACGATGCTAAAGTTGTTTGTGATTTTTTCAGGGCTAATATATTTTTTAGGTTTAGAGTGCCTAGAGAAATCATCAATGATTAGGGGACTTGATTTTAAAATAGAAAAATTGACACATTGATGAAGAAGTATGGGGTGCTTCATAAAACATCACCTTTCTATCATCCATAGAATAATGGTCAAGTTGAAGTGTCCAATAGGGAAGTCAAAAGAATTTTGGAAAATAATGTTAATCCAAACAGGAAGGATTGGAGCCAAAGGTTAGATAACACATTATGGTATTATAAGATAGCCTATAAAACTCCAATTAGGATGAGTCCGTATTGGCTATTTTGTGAGAAAAGTTGTCGCCTGCCTATGGAATTTGAACATAATGAGTATTGGGTAGTGAGGAAGATAAATTTGATCTTGAAAGAGCTGGGAAGGAGAAAATATTATAGTTATAGGATCTAGAAGAAATTAGAAGGGAATATTTTAAAATTTCTAGGATTTATAAAGAAATAACAAGAGTGGATCATGAAAAGCTAATCAAACTGAAGGACTTCCATCTAGGAGACACAGTGCTATTATTCAAGTAAAGACTCAAGATGATTCCAGGTACATTTGTTCCATATAGGAAGGTCCATTTATAATTACTCATGTATATCCTTTCGGTTCTATGTAGATTGTTAAGGATGGAGAACAGAAGACATTTACTATTAATAGGAATAGGCTAAAGAAATGACTTGGGACCTTTACATTAGAGCCAATAGAGGAGATCACAATCCTCAAACCTGTTTATCCATAAATCCATCAGGTTGTACCTCTACATATCACTTTCTTATTTTCTGTAATTTAATTTCAAAACTTCTTAGGTAAGAACATGGTTATTCACTCCGTTATGGATCCTTTAATTTATCAGTCTAAATCATTACTTTGGACCTAATATGGATTCTTAATGAGTTAGTAATGGTTACAAGGGTGTTTGAGGCTTGTCCAAAGCCCAAAATATATCTTTTAGGGAAAACTGGCTTGGCACACATTGTATAGTAAACTGTGCTAAATTTTGCATGGTTTTGAAAACCATGCGAATGGTTTTTTTTTCAGACACAGCCACAACATACGGTTGGTGCATGATAGTATGGCCTAATAATATGAGCGCTCATTTTTTTCAGGTACTCGTGCATGGCTTGAACATGGTTTGATCAAACCGTGCGGCCAAACAGTATTGGGCAAAGCTGTCTCGCACGGTTTTCACACGGTTTGACAAATCGTACAGAAAAACCATATGCATGCTAAATTTCTAGGTAAATTTCCCATTTTTTCCTTAATGATCAATTAATCCTCATCCTTCCTCCATAATCTGAGAATCGACATGATTAACCACTTTTCTTCTCATTTTGGATATTTTTTAAGGACAAATCTAGGGATCAAGAGATATCCTTCATTCGGTATCTGATCGAGCCTACATTCATCGTGTTGGATGAGAAACAGTATGTAATTGAGTCATCTTTAGTCTTTCTTTTCTCTCTTTCTCTCGACCTAGGTATCATCATGTGAGAATTTTTCACATTTTCTTAGATATACTCTATTTTGAGTTAAATAAAGGGTTAATACCAGAGGAGAAGGATCGCACAACCCTAAGGTGGGTGGCTTGTAACTTATCCATAAAGTTTGTTGTTTTTCTAATGTCTGGGTGGGGCATGCCGATTTCATTGGGATTCATTTCATAAATTTACATTACATGATTATACTTGTTAGAATAGTATGGGTATGGAATTTCCAAATATGTGATTATTTGTTAGCGGTTACACCCACAACTTAATCCGCCCCATGTTAAAAGTTATGACACATTTGGTTTTTCGGTGTTTCGTCACATTTGAGACCCCGTTCGGGTGTGACTTTTCTTGAACTTATTAAAGGTGATCCTTTCCATATTAAATGAATGGTTATTAAATATAATTTTATAATGGCATGTACCATTTATGCTCACCACTTGACTCGCCTAAGTTAAGTGCTTCCAAATGATTATTAAATGTGAAATGTGAAATGGAAAGAATACTATGTATATAACATGGCCTTGAAAAATGAGATTTAATTTAGGACACAAGTCCGTAGCACCCATTTACATTTTAATGGAAGGTAGTGGAGTGAACCTATTTAATTGAATATGCCTTAATGGTTAATTAAGACTTGATTAAATGGTTCCAATACTACTTTGTATGTCCACACTAATGGAAGACATGGCTTGGACCAATAAATAAATAGTTGCAACTCTACTTGACCTATCCAGTCTAATGAATTGAAAGACTTGGTTCAAAATGAATTATTACATGATTTCAATATCAAATAAGAATGGACTGACTCAAGCTTGTCTCGGATTCTGAGAGTAGAATACCCTAGGTCTCCGGAACCCCATTCCAATTCAACGATGAAGTTTTCTTAGGTTGATACCCACCTATACTCCGGTTATTGTCTATTCCCCGAATACCATGTATACTACTGAATGGTCCGCTAAATTATTACAGGATACCTCGGATACACTCCTTTGATCCAACATTAACTAGTAGGTTCCATGGTGAAAGCCCATATGGCCCTATCCTTGCTTAGCCCTATTTAACCATGGTCGATCACCTTGGACTCAGTAGGTGCCTTACTGTTAAATACCGAGTATTATGCTCTTTGGATTATAATCTTACACCGTAGCTCAACTCAGATACTACTGAGTTTGTGTTCCGTGAGATTTATGTTACCTTGGTTATTACGTTCAAAATCCCTTACTGAATATCCTTATCAGGTTGCCTTGTTAGGCCTTGGGAACTTCATTACTTATAATATCACAAGGTGATTTTGGTGTTTTCTATGCCTCATGTGTCCTATTAACATTAAATGGTAATTACATAATAAAATGAACTAGTTACATATTCAGACACCAGTCGAGGGCAGAAGCAAGTAATTGGGTATTTAGTTATATTTTACTGCTTTCTTTACTTTATATATACATGCATGCACATTACAATATTCCATTACACGGGCCAGATGTTATAGACAACTTTGGTGGTGGCACACTGAGATTTATCTCACACCCTCTGTAGGCATCATTCGATACCTAGAGTAGATTACATGGTTGTAGGTGTTGACAAAGGGAAGCATACAGCTTCAAACACTTTATTGCATACTGTTTAGGATGGAGCTTAATAGTAGATGGCTGAGTTGGATCTCGGGATGCTTGGAGTAGTCCTTGTTTTATTTTACCTTGTAAAACATGTTATTACTATTGTCTTGTATCTATGTTTTCTGTTTTTCTAGTTGACATAGTTGTTTTAATTCTCATTTATCAATTGCATCCGTTTGTTTTTTCTGTTTAATTATATTTTTTCCGCTGTTAATTATTCATTAATATTCCTTTCATTGTGATACACTCTACTAATAAGAAAATAGTCTTCCCATGAACACACCCTAGGCCTTTTCTACTAGTCGGCAGCCTCTGATGTTCGGCAAGATGCGCTTAAGGCCATGTGGCCCACCGGGCTCGGGACACCTTTTAAGTGGAATCCGGGTTCAGGTCATCAAAAATTGGTATTAGTGGTGGTTTATTTTATTGATTTACTATTTGGTGACAATATAATGTAGAATTGGAATTATTGGGACTTGGTCATAAGTCGTGCTTGGGAGTCATAAACCGATGTTCAGGGTAAAAACCAAGTTTCCTAAATTATAATTGTTACACTTATTTTTCCTTTTATAGTTGATATTATTTCACCATTGGGTGACACACATTTTGTGTTGTGTTTTTGATTATTACTCTTTTGAGAATTTATTTCATCCTTATCCCAGTGATATGATGGAAAGGATCATTTTTACATGCATCATTATAGGCACCTAGAGTTCACATATCATGCATATTTCCATGCCACATAGGTGCATTTCACTACAATTAATTTCTTGATATCCATGTGATTCTTGAGTGGTGTTGTGATATTTTACTTGTACTTATATTAATTTGCCTTAGATTGAGTGATTTCATATCTCAATTCTTGAGTTGTGTGGGCCCTCATGGGTTGGGATGAGTAATTTACCAAGTCTAGCCATTATTCTATATGTAAGTTGGTGTCATTTCTAGTGATAGGTGTATGGGCACAGATTCATCGAAAATGGCTATCGATGTAACATCCTAGAAAAATAAATAATAATAAATGTTTCATTATTATTAATATTTTTGAATTAAAAATTAATTTTACTTTAAATGGGTTGTTATGTTCGATAGCGTACCTGATATGCAACAATATGTTTCTTTGAAATCTTACATTGCACACCTATAATATACTATTATTATTTTAAATGGTAGTTAACTCCTAGTCGTTGTACTAGAAAAAATGAGCAAAACTAACTACAATGTGATTATACTTGTTTTTTAAATGTATTTACATTTATCCAAAAAAAAGTTAGAGGCTTAAAATGTGAATGAATCTAATTTTAAGCATAATTTACATTAAAAGGCTGATTTTCCACCTTTTAGTGGTAAACCCTCTTTAAAACTAATTTTGGTCACTTTAATACATTATGTTTAACCAAATAAAATCCTTCTTTAGAATGGGGACATCCAAATTTACTTTGTCTAAATTTTTTGGAATTTTTCTGATAAAGTTCATTTTCTAATGAATAGTGAAAATATTATATTTTAATTCAAAACTGTGTTTTAATAAAATTTATTTATATGGTTAGATTATCTTTTTAATTGGTTTTAAAGTGTAATTAGAATATATTTTTACCTTTTAATCCAATGTTGGTCGTTGGAATTAATTTCACTTTGAAATTGGACATAAACAAGTTTCAATCTTTTGAAAGTTATTATTTCTTAAAAACATGTTATTTTTTTAACAATGGGAATTAATTTTAAATTAATTAATGCCACTTCTATGTTTTGAATTTAGAAAAATATACATCATTTTTTAATTAATATTATCAAATAAATCTTAGGCTGAATTTTTTGTATTTTTCTGAAGAACTTCAATTTTTGATGAATAGTGAAATCATTTAGTAGAAGTTAAAAACTGACTTTTTCATTTAAATGAAATTTTACCGCTTAGGTGAATTGAATTTTTAAAATACTAAATAAATTTTTGTTATAAATATATAATATGTGGTTTAATAAGATTAAATAAGTTTTGGTAAATATTATCTTTTGACTTTTATTTACCGCGGTTAAAAGTAAATAGGGTAATTCAAGTTAAAAAGAATATTGTAATAATTCAAAACTAACTTAAAACATGTCCTAACATTATTGGATGAGTAATTTCAGCCCATGGGCATCTTGGGGTCTATTTTTTTACCCCATATAGCCACTAATGAAAGATAATGACACTTTAGATTAAATAATTTAATGTAAAGGTAAAAATGATATAAACAAATATCTTTTAGTAAATTAATGTTTATATGGGGTTATATAAATTATATTTTCGACTATAAATATTAATTGGAAATCTAAAAATATTCCCTACATCATGGTGTTTTTTTTATATTTTTTATACATCACATAAATTAAATTATTTAGGACACAATAATGATGTAGTATTTACCACATTAATAAAAGATTTAAATAAATAAGATTATAAATATTAAAATAACATCCAAAACCTGTCCAATTACTATTGGATGATATTATTTGTACTATGATTCATCTTATCTGAGACTTTAATGATTTTTGGACTTTTAGAAACCGAATATAATTATATAATAAAATAATATTATCACACATTCCTAAAGAGCCCCTCCTCTCCCTTATAAAATGAGACCACTTCTAACCATTTCCTCAAACCTATAAAGCCTTTTGGATCATCCAAACTCTTCCCAATTAAGCTCCCTAGATCCATATCATCCTTATATAAGACTTACCTTAGGAATAAGGTGCTTCAGGATGTCATTTGGTTCAAACCAAAGAGAGTTTCCCAAATTAAAGGTAACCGTTTCACTTAAATTGTTTTCTTTTATTTTACTTATCCAACCACTAAAATATTTTTATTCCGTTATTTTGTAACAACACAAGTATCCTAAATATACTATTATTTTTTTATGATATGTATTATAACTACACTTACACACTCCTCCATCTAATGTTTGAAGAACATAATGTTTCTGTGGATGGAAAACTAACGCCTCAAGAAACGATGATTGTTCAAATGTCTCCAACCACCTCTCATGGTGGCCATTATGATGGCACTGTATTTATATATGATATATATTATATTTATTTTTTCTTTATGATTATTTATTTTTCCATTTATAGAAATACTTTATGGTTTCCGTTGTGGGTAAATACGATAATCTCATTAGAGGAAGTGCGGACTACCGCCCCCTCAAAGTGGTATGACTCATTAATGCCTTATGTGGGATTTATAAAGGATGGAGTTAATAATATTGTATATTATATTATAATTTAATTATAATATAACTATGTATTATTATGTTTTTAATTCAATTAAAATAATAAAGAGAAATTGAAGTAGCGTTCATGCATACGTACGGCTTACCGTCTCCATGAACTATGCATTTCATTTCTTACCTCTAAATGTTATGTACTATTATAAATACATGTATATGTGGGGTATATATGAAATATATGATATATAAATCATTAATATCATTCTGAAGATAATTTATATCTTACCACATGAACAACTTGTTATTATAAGTTCATTTTTTACCCAAGTACCAAATATCGACAAAACGACCGTTATTATCTTAAATGATTACATAATGTTTATAACAAGGAAATAAGTTATATAAAAGGAATAATAAAATTTAAAAAGGTTCTTAAGAAATTATATATTAAAATTTTCTTATTATTCAGGAGATTAAATAACGAACGGGTCATGTCAGACACAAGGTAAGGAGATTTCTTATCTAACTTTTAATTCCTTGATATTTCCATTGTTCGCCACTTATTTATTGCATCAGGTGTATTATGTACTGCCATTTGATATATATTATTATTATTATCTTTATAATTATGGTATTATATGATTAATTTTATGGTTATTAACTTTTGATCAAATGACTCAGTTGATTACGACGAGGTAAATGGTTTCATCTCACTTTTTATTCCCGTGAGATTCAGGTAATATTTTCCACTATTTACTTTTGTGTGGTGTATGTACTGCCAATGATTGTACTATTTTTGTAATATACTTTCATTTATGAGTATTTAAGTCTTCATTTTTTTATACTTCTTTCATGGGTTGTATTTTTTGTAAGATACCAAATCTGCAAGGGAACCATTTATCCCAATTTCCATTCCTTGGGTTAATGTTCTAATTCATGATTATGTCATGATATGATTATTTGGGGAATAACTATTTATTATTTGTGTGGTAATTTCCACTCCCCTTTCTCTGTATATACTTTTGATACACATAATCACTCCATTTATAAATTCTCAACTCACCTATATGAACTTGTTAAGAGTAATTTTAACTCAATCTCTATTTATTGAGTTAAATATTCAATTCATTGGTGTTGTTTTTACAAGAATATGTGTGAATGTACTCTAATTGATTTACACTAAATATCCAATCATATTGAGTGTATTTATATTTTTCACACATAATTATGGGATTGATTTATCCTTAGTTTATGTATACCATCTTTATAATGGATTTCATCTCAATTTACATTTCCACTGAGACTTCATTGTTGTTATGCACTGATTCAATCTTATATGGTGTATATACTGTCCTTTGACATATTATATCATGAATACCCTTGTTCTCATGATATTATAAAGTTATGATTAAATGTTATTCATCAATTATTTTTATTCAAGCATCTCACTTTTTGTTAAAAAACTCTTTAACTAAAATATATTTTTAAATGTTTTAAAGGTTTATTCTTCTAAATATTTCTCATTAATGTCCATGTATTAAAAATGGGTTTTAGGATTTATTTATATGTACATTAATATTTTAATATGATAATTCATTTAAAATCTTCAAAGTGGTATGGGACACTTTGATTCAAAAATCTCTTTGTAAATGGTTTTGAAAATGATTTGATAAAACATTGTTTTTTTCAATATCTTGATTTGATATATTGGAATGTGTAAATGTTATATTTCCTTTATACATGTGTTATATGTTATGATTATGTTATGGTTATTGGGCATTGTTTATATATACGGTTTGTTCCATGATAAACCTAGGTTGGGTGAGCCTGAGATAGCTCTCTAATACATTGGGTAACATGACAGAGTTAAACGTGATGTTTCTCCTAAGAGATTTAGTGAACATACTGTGATGCGTATTCCCAGTGTAACTCCCTATGTAGCTGTGATAGCTACAATGTATGTTTGATATGGATTCCATAATTAACCTTTATTATTTATGATTTGTGTGTGTTATTCATAAATCTTATGATTTCGTAAGGTATGTTATGATTGGAAAATATAGTTTCATTGATTTGTATTTATTGATGGGACAATGTTTTCCATCCTTATTTTATGACCCTTACTGAGCTTTTTATGCTCATCCCAAGTTTTTGAAATATTTTCCATTGGACTTAAAGATGAATAGGGTCAAGGATGGGATCAAGGAAAAGTCATGCTATCTAAAATATGGAACTTGACATGTTTCTTTTTAAGAGTTTTTCTTTTATGAAAAAAAAAATGGATACTGAGTAGTAGTGTCTACTTGTAATATTGATGTTTTTATGTAATAGTTATGGTCTGATTCTATAAAACTCTAAACCTCAAAATATCCTTAATGTTAATTATTCATTTAATTCAATATTATGCAATGTTATAAGGTCGGGTCCTTATAGTTGGTATCATAGGTGGGTTTAGACAACTTTAGGGATTAATAGTTTTCGTTAGACACATGGTTAGTCCTTATGTCTATTATTTCAGTTAAATCCTCGTTTTATAACTTTTTCAAATCAGGGAAATTAAGTTACAAATGGAAGGAGGAGGATCTCAAATGACATTCCTATCTCTTCCTGATGACATGATTGCAATAATTATTGAAAAGTCATGTTTGGATGATTGTGAAACTTTTTTTAGCATAAAACTCACATGCAAGAAGTTGTTTGATATTTCAAACACCTCCACTATACCTCGTTATCATCATGGATCATGGGTTGTATTTAGAAAAATCCAATTTTCACAATATTCTCATATTTTTTAGAAAGTTAAATATTATCATGGCATTTTCAAATATTTTACCTTTTAACAAGATTTTGAAGCATATTATGATTTTAAAAAAGGTGTTGAAGAAGGATACCCTTACGCAACCTATTTATATTTGATTTTACAATATATTCTCTCATCACATACCGATGGTGTTTTAAAAGGACCATTAATTTAATGTTTCAACTCAAATTCGGTCCGACTATTTTATAGAAATCATGTTTTATCAGATGTTTTGAAATTATATGTCATATATGATTATTTTCTAAAACTATTTTTCTGTGAACACCCATATGACCCATGTTGTACAAGGTGTATTTGGATGGAGGAAGCAAATGATTTTGAAGGATATATAAATCATTTTTGCTATGCATGGACCTACAACCTACGTGTTCAAATGACTATGAAACTAAATGGACACCATGATCAAGGTATGATGTTCTTCATTTTGGGGATCATTGTATTTTATAATATGGTGGTGAAATAAGACTTCAAGAATTAAGATTTTGAGATCATAATGAATTTGGATGAAAATTAGAGGTATAAGGAAACCATTGAGGTTAAAACATGTTAGGGTTATTTTTGTGATTTATAAAAAGGAAAACCTGTAGGATGGGTGACAACTCGTCACATCCGGCAAGGCTACAGGAATCGAACCCACAACCGAAGGGCGACAAGGGTGCATCGCCTACCACTAGCCTACTTGAAGTCCCTGGATAGTATGACTTATTATTTTAGTAAAATGTTTTTATGGAATAAGAATAAGTTGATTTTTGGAACTTATGTTTTATCAAATGGATATACTTAGTATAGAAAAATGATTTAGTGATTAAGTGATAAAGGCTTTTGTGGAAGACGTTCTCTCTTTTTAGGAAACACAATATGCCTAAGGAAGATAGAATATTATGGTTTTAAATTGTAGAATAATGGCTGAAATTTTATTTTGGAAGAATCTATGTTTTTATTGTGGACATATGACAATTTGGTTTATTTATGAAAATGATTAACCTATCATGGAGAACATGCGATTTGGTTAATTACTTTTCAATATGAGACTATGAGTAACTATTGTTATTTGGAGATAAATTTTATCTTGGAAGACTGTGTAATTAAATCCTTATGATATTTGGGTTTCAATCTTATTTTGGATCACTTTTTAATAATTTTATGAAAAGTTGTTTTTTTGATGGTCTTTATTGAACTTTGGGTTTTGTTTGAAAAATTTTAGAGATTAAGAGTAGTTTTTCTTTTTGTAAAAGATTATCCTTTTGGGTATTATCTGCTCTTTCACTAAAAATTTTGGTTTTAGTTGATGTATAAAGACAAGGGAAATTTATAGTTCTTATTTGGTGGATTATGTGATTATCAAGAAGACGATTCTTTTGATTTTGATTGACCAAGTCTTTTTTTAATGCTCTTTGCTTGGAGAAAAGATATGTTTTTGGTAGAAACTTATTAAAAGATGAAACTCTACTTGAAGTTAAGTATTGTTCCTTATGTTCTTATTCTATGTAGTAAATGAATTATTCCAAATTATGAAAAGGAATGTAAAACAAAAACATTGTTGGTTTACGTTTCCTAGAGGGTAAACAAAGACTGTTTAACACATCATAAGTTTGTGATTTTATGGTTGTTATCTTTCTCCTAATCATGTTTCTATCACTCTCCCTCAAAACATGACGGTTTGTTCTCTCTTCAATATACATGTTTTCCTACATTGAATCCTAGTATGGGTTATCTCAGGTGACCATTGTACTTTTCATTCTATCTTTTAAAGTGATAGTTTTACTGAGACTTTTCCGATGTGGGACTTTTAATGAATTTTCCAAGCCTAGCTTTAAAATTGCGAGGATGCAATTCCCAAAATGGGGGAAGGATGTAACATCCCAGGTAAATAAAGACTAATACATATTTCATATTTATTAATATTTGTGAATTAAATAATAATTTTACTTTAATGGGGTTTCTATGTTCGATAGCGTACCCGATACGCAACACTAGGTTTCTTTGAAATCTTACATTGCACACTAATAATATAATATTATTATTTTAAATGGTAGTTAACTCCTAGTAATTATATTGGAGGGAATGAACAAAAGTAACTACAATATTATTATACATGTTTTTTAAATGTATCTACATCTATCCAATAAAATTTAGAGGCTTAAAATGTGAATGAATCTAATTTTAAGCATAATTTATATTAAAAGGCCGATTTACAGCCTTTTAATGGAGAACCCTCTTTAAATATAATTTTGGTCACTTTAATACATTATATTTGAACAAATAAAATCCTTCTTGATAATGGGGACATCAAAATTTACTTTGTGTAAATTTTTGGATTTTTTCTAATAAGGTTCCTTTTCTAATGAATAGTGAAAAATATTGTATTTTAATTCAAAATTGTGCTTTAATATAATTTATTTATATGGTTAGATTATCTTTTTAATTTTTTTAAAGTGTAATTATAATATATTTTTACCTTTTATTCTAATTTTGGTCAATTTAATTATTTTCACTATGAAATTGGACATAAACCAGTGTCAATCTTTTAATAGTTATAGTTTCTTAAAAACACGCTATTTGTTTTAACAACGAGAATTAATTTTAAATTAATTAGTTCCACTTCTATGTTTTTAATTTAGAAAAATTGAAATCATTTTTGAATTTGGAATATCAAATAAATCTTAGGCTGAATTTTTGGTATTTTTCTGAAAAACATTAATTTTCGATGAATAGTGAAATCACCTAGTAGTAGTTAAAAAAACTGACTTTTTCATTTAATTGAAATTTTAAAACTTCTGTGAATTGAATTTTGAAAATACAACAAACATGGTTTTTATAAAGAATTAAAACTTGGTTCAATAAGATGAAAATAACTTTTGGTGAATAGTAATTTTTGACTTTTATTTACTGCGGTTAAAGATAAATAGGGTAATTCAAGGTAAAAAGAATATTGTAATAATTTAAAATTACCCTAACACATGTCCTAACTTTATTGGATGAGTAATGTCCGACCATGGGCATCTTTGGGTCTATTTTGGTACCCCATGGTTCCAATTATGAAAGATAATTGCACTTTAGATTAATAAATTTAAAGTAAAGGAAAAAATGATATAAAGAAACATATTTTAGTAAATTAATTTTTATATGGTATTATATAAAATATATTTTAGACTATAAATATAAATTGGAAATATAAAATGATTTCCTACATCATGGTATTTTTTTATAATTCATAGACATCACAGAAATTAAATTATTTAGGACACAATAATGATGTAGTATTTACCACAATAATAAAAGATTTAAATTAATAAGATTATAAATATTAAAATAACATCCAAAACCTTTCAAATTCCTATTGGATGATATTATTTCGTCTATGAGTCATCATATCTTAGAATTTAATGATTTTTGTACCTTTATAAACTGAATATCATTATATAATAAAATAATATTATCACAATTTCCTAAAGAGACCCTCCTCTCCCTTATAAAAGGAGACCACTTATAACCAATTCGTCACACCTATAAAGCCTTTTGGCTCATCCAAACTCTGCACAATTAATATCCCTACATCCCTATCCTCCTTTTAGAAGCCTTACCTTAGGAAGAAGGCACTTCAAGAAGTCCTTTGGTTCAAACCAAAGGCAGTTACCCAAATTAAAGGTAACGGTTTCTCTTAAAATTTTTTCTTTTATTTCACTTCTCCATCATCTAAACTCTTCTTATTCCTTTATTTTGTAACAACATCAGTATCCTCAATATACTAGGATGTTTTTATGAGAATTATTCGAACTACACTTACACAAACCCCCATCTAATGGGTGAAGAACATAATGTTTATGTGGATGGAAAACTAACGCCTCACGAAACGATGGTTGTTCAAATATCACCAACCGCCTCTCATGGTGGCCATTATGATGGAAATACGTTTATATATGATATATATTATGTTTATTTTTTCTTTATTCTTATATATTTTTACATTGATAGAAATACTTTATGGTTTACATAGTGGGTAAATACGATAATCTCATTAGAGGAAGTGCAGACTACCACCCCCTCAAAGTGATATGACTCGTTAGTGCCTTATGTGGGATGTATAAAGAATGGAGTTAATAATATTGTATATGATATTATAATGTAATTATAATATAACTATGTATCATTGTGTATTTAATTCCATTAATATAAGAAATAGAAATGGAAGTAGCATTCATGTGTACATACGGCTTACCGTCTCCATGAACGGTGCATTTCATTTCTTACCTCTAAATGTTATGTACTATTATAAATACATGTATATACTGGATATATATAATATCTAAATCATTAATATCATTCTTAAGATAGTGGATATCTTACCACATAAACAACTTGTAATTATAAGGTGTTCATTTTTTTACTCAAGTACCAAATATCGACAAAACAACTGTTATTATCTTAAATGATTACATAATGTTTATAACATGGTAATAAGTAATATAAAAGGAATAATAAACATTAAAAATGTTCTTAATTAAGTAGATATTAACATTAGTTTATTATTCCGGATATTAAAGAACGAACGGGTCATGTCGGACAATAGGTAAGGAGATTTCTTATCTCACTTCTAATTCTGTGTGATTTCCATTGTTATCCACTTATTTATTGCATTCAGTGTATTATGTACTTCCATTTGATATATATTATCATGATTATATTTATATTCATGGTATTATTTGATTCATTTAATAGTTATTAACTTTTTATCAAATGACTCAGTTGATTACAACAAGGTAAATGGTTTCATCTCACTTTTTATTCTCGTGAGATTCATGCTATATTTGCCACTATTTCTTTTTGTGTGTTGTATTTACTACCCATTATTGTAATCTTTTTGTAGTATTCTTTCATTTATGAGTATTTACATCTTCATTTTTTTATTCTTCTATCATGGGTTGTATGTTTCGTAAGTTACCAAATCGGTAAGGGAACCTTTTAACCCAATTTCCTTTCCTTGGGTTAATCTTCTAATTCATGATTATGTCATGATATGATTTTGTGGGGAATCACTATTTATTATTTGTATAGGAATTTCCACTCCCCTTTCTGTGGATATACGTTTGATACCCATAATCACTCCATTAATAAATTCTCATCTCATCTATATTAACTTGATAAGAGTAATTTTAGCTCAATATCAATTTTTTGAGTTAAATATCCAATTAATTGGTGTTGTTTTTACAAGAATATGTGTGAATGTCCTCTGATTTATTTAAAATGAATTTCCAATCATATTGAGTGTATTTATATTTTTCACACATAATTATTTGATTGATTTATCCTTAATTTAAGGATACCATCTTTATAATGAATTTCATCTCAATTTACATTTCCACTGAAACTTCATTTTTGTTAAGCACCAATTCACTCTTATATGGTTTATATACTATCCTTTGACATATTATATCATGAATCACATTTTTCTCAGGAAATTATAATGTTCTGATTAAATTTTATTCCTCAATTATTTATATTCAAGCATCTATCTTTTTGTTAAAAAAAACTCTTTAACTAAAATACCATTTTAAATGTTTTAATGATTTAGTCTTCTAAATATTTCTCATTAATGTCTATGTTTTCAAAATGGGTTTTAGGATATATTTATATGGAAATTAACATTTTCAAATGATAATTCATTTAAAAGATTCAAAGTGTTGTGGGGCACTTTGATTCAAAAATCTATTTTTAAATGGTTTTGAAAATGATTTGATGAAACACTGTTTATTTCAATATCTTGATTTGATATATTGGAATGTGTGAAATGTTATATTTCCTTTATAAATGTGTTATATGTTATGATTATGTTATGTTTATTGGGAATTGTTTACGTATACGGGTGGTGCTGTGATAAACCTTGGGTGGGTGAGCCCGAGATAGCTCCCCAATGCATTGGGTAACGTGACGGAGGTAAACGTGATGTTTCTCCTAAGAGATTTAGTGAAAACACTATGATGGGTATTCCAAGTGTAACTCCCTGTGTAGCTGTGATACCTAAAATGTATGTTTGATATGGATGCCATAAGTAACCATTATGATTTATGATTTGTGTGTGTTATTCATAAATCATATGATTTTGTAAGGTATGTTATGATTGAAAAATATAGTTTCATTGATTTGTATTTATTGACGGTCCAATTTTTTCCTTCCTTATTTTATAACCCTTACTGATCTTTTTATGCTCATCCCATGTTTTTGAAATGTTTTCCACAAGACATAAAGATGAATAGGGTCATGGTTGGGATCCAGGAAAAGTCATGCAGTCTAAAATATGGAACAAGACATGTTTCATTTTAAAAGATTTTATTTCATGAAAAAAAAGGATTATGAGTAGTAGTGTCTACTTGTAATATTCAAGTATTTATGAAATAGTTATGGCCTAATTCTCTAAAATTCAAAACCTGAAAAGATCCTCAATGTTAATTATTCATTTTATTCAATATTATGTAATGTTATAAGGTCGGGTCCTTATAATATATTATAAAGTGAATCCTAAAATCTAAAATGAATTGGTTTCACATCCTTATCCATCCTTGTCATGTCTATGAACAATAAAGGAGTGAACGTAGAAATTAATTACAAAATGACATGAAACTTATACTTGAGCACTTACCGATACCTAGCCATCTATGTAGGTAGTTTGGGGTAGTATGCCTTGCGTAGTGAGTTTTATTACATTAATACATTACTAGTGATGTCATCTTATGCTCCTAATCTTTTTCTAAGGAGTGTTCTTGGCATTTGTAGACCAATTCAAACATGATGTCCCCATGTCATTCGCTAGGAGGGTGGTGACGACCATGCTCCTGACATGGTGGGCCCTAATCTGCCAGTCTTACCTCTAGGAGTGCCACATGAGGCACCACCTACTGTACCTAATATGAGAATTGATGCTCAATTATATGATAGTTTCCCACATCTGATGTAGTCTATGCATGGTGTTCCATGGGTTGCACCTACGATGGTTGATCTGACCCACAACTTCCAGCAGTATCACCCTCCTACTTTTTCAGGGGGGGTGGTTCTAAAGCTACATCGTCTTGGCTAGATTCCAAGTTATATGTCATTGAGAATCTAGAAACACCTCCAGAGTAGACAATCAATATTGTTATATACATTCTTCAGGATTCAGCCAAGCGTTGGTGGGATGTGGTTACTTAGGCCTGTCGTTTTCATGGCATGTTATGGGTTCACTTCCAGACTTCCTTCTATGATTAGTTCTTTCCTCATGCACTAAAATATTATAGAGCTAGAGAGTTAATGCATCTCAATCAAAGATCTATGTCACTTATGGAATATTCTGCATGTTTCACTGATTTACAACGTCTTGAACTACTTCTAGTCGGTGATGAGCATTAGTGTGCTAGACGTTTTGGGGATGGGCTCCAATATGCCATTTGAACTCAGGTGAATTTCTTTCACCTTCCTACCTTTTTCTTATTAATTGATCAAGCCCTTATCACTATGTGTAACCAGAGGGATGGCATGAGTATCGGGTTCAAAGGACTAGTGTTGTATCAGGCTGATAGTTCTTCCAGTGGAATGAAACATTCCCTTGAGGTTTTTCATCATGTTAATGGTAGATAGAGTATCCAATTTGATAGCTCTGTGGTGTGTAATTAGTGTGGAAGACTGGGGCATAAGAAGTCTAAATGTGATAGAGACCCTATGGAGTGTTGGGCTTACATCCATATGGATCATCTTCAGCACTTATGAAGGACCTTTACACTAGATTCATGTGGAAATGGATTAGTATCCACACCACCTGCAGGAGAAAATTCTTTTATGTTGTGTTAGGCGGGGAGTTGGAATAGCACTGATAGGTCTAGCTGAGGAGGAGGACATGGCTATGGTAGTCCAACCCCTAATCACCAGCAGCACTAGCAGTGTATTCATGATCATGGTAGTCCATATGATGCAAAAGGCCATGGATCAAGCCAGTTTCATGCTTTACAATGGATATCTAAAGATCATGTTGTGGGACCATCTATTGTACGAGGTACAATTCTAGTAGCCTTTACAATTATGTCTGCTTTTTTTGATATAGGTGCTTCAAACTCTTTTAATTATTTATCTATCGTGGATATTATTGGAATGGAGATACAGTATCACTATGGTGTAATGACCCTCGATACACTGTTAGGAATATGGACAGAGGGAATATTCCAGTGCAGGGACTATCCCCTTGAGGTTGGAAGTTACCCTTTCTTGTGGAATCTCTTGGTTTTCAAGATGATGATCTTCGATGTCAATCTTGGTATGGACTGGTCAGTCCACTATCATGCCATTGTAGAATTCTATTGCCATAGGGTCTCTTTTACATCACTAGAAGGCAGCAGTTATCTTTTCAAAAGTGAGTGGGATTTCCAGGCTGGGAGAGTTGGACTGAAGTATCATGGGCTAGGTGGATTGACCGCCTAGATTGAAAATATATTCATAGAGGATCAGGGTTTTATTCAAACTCATTTCCCTCCAGTAGTTGATTATTTTAGGGAACACTTTACTGATTATTTTTTGGCATACATCGTAAAAGAGAGGTAGAGTTTACAATTGATCTTGTTCCAGGAGCATCTCTAGCGTCCATTCCTCTATACAGGATGGTACCTACTGAGCTTCAAGATCTCAAGAGGAAAATAAGGGACCTAGGGTCCAAAGGATTTATACATCATAGAACATCTTCTTTGGGTTCACCCGTCATTTTCACCAAGAATCTTGATGGAACTCTTCATTTATCCATGGATTACAGAAGGTTTAACTAGCTTACGATTAGGAACTAGTGTACACTTCCTTGAAAAGATGATCTCTATGAGCAGCTCTGAGGAGAAAAGGTGTTCTCTAAGATTTTCCTAAGACCTGGTTATCATCGGTTGTGCCTCATACCATCAGACATACCTCATACATATTTATGTAACAGGTATGGTCTATATTAGTATCTAGTTATTCCATTCATTATTACACCTTATGTTTTCATGGAATTGATGAATAGGGTTTTCCACCCCTATTTGGAATATTTTTTCATAGTCTTTGTGGATGAGATCTTGGTGTATTCTCACATTCGTAATGACCATGCCAAACATCTTAATATCATTCTAATTACACTAAGAGAGCATCATCTTTATGCCAATCTTACTAAGTGTGACTTCTAGATCAGAAAGGTTCACTTCTTGGGTCATATAAGTTCAGAATTAGGTGTATCAGTTGACCCTGAATACAATACTATTGTAGTTACCTGGGAGCATACAAAAAACGTGTTTGATATCCGAAGTTTCTTATGGATTTCTGGATATTGTAAAAGATTCATACAAGATTATTATTATCTTTCTGCACCTATTACTGGTCTTACTAAAAAGGGTGTCAAGTTAACATGGTCAAAAGCATGTGAGAAATCCTTTCAGGAGTTTAAATGGAGGCTTGTATCGGCACCTATTCTGATTCTTCCAGAACTAGGTAAAGGTTGTATTGCCTTCTGCGATGCATCAAACATTGTCCTAGGAGTAGTGTTGATATAGGAAGAAAACATCATTGCATGCAGATCTCTGTTATTGAAGGCTCATGAGAGAAATTACTCGATGCATGACCTTGAGCTAGTCATAGCTGTCCCTGCCTTACATTGCTCGATACGTTATCTGTTGGGTGAGATTTTTGTGGTGTATATAGATCACAAGAGCCACAGGTATATCTCTTCTCAGTGTAACTTGAACCTTAGATAGCAGATATTGGTCAAATATCTACAATCCTTTTATTTGGAGCTTGCCTATACGCCTGTAAAGGGTAATGTGGTCACTAATGCACTATGTCCGAAAACTCAAACACAGGACATACAGAAAAACATTGATGAATGGAAGTTAATGGCCATATTTTCTGAACATCATATAGAGTTTCACGAAAATCAAGAGAATTTTTACCTCTCAGTCTCAATGGTTACCTCTTCCCTCCTTGAGAAGGTGAAGAGTATGAAGTTTTCAGATCCTGAAGGATTGGTTCTTCATGAGAGTATATCAGGAGAAAACCAACTCTGGATTGGTCTATGGATAAAGATGATGTCATGCATCTACGTGGACATATTTGGGTTCCTGCATATATGTGATAGGAGTTGATGAAAAAGTCCCATTCTTCTTAGTGGTAGGTCATTCAGGCATCTCAAAATTGTATCGAGATATGTGACTACAGAATTGGTGGCCTGGAATGAAATGTCAGATTGTGGGCTTCACCACTAGGTGTTCCACCCCTCGATGTGTGAAGGTGGAGCACCAGAGACCTACAGACTTGTTATAACCACTTCCAGTCCTGGAATAGAAATGGGAGGATGTTTCTATGGATTTCATAGTCATCTTACCAAGTTCGATGAGGGGTAGAAATTATATCAAGTTATTCATTGAACGACTAATAAAATCATCACACTTCATTCCTATTTGGGAGGATTTCTCAGTTGATTAACAAGGAAGACTGAATGTTTGTGAGATCATACGACTACATGGGGTTCCACGTACTATTGTTTTAGATATGGATTATCATTTCACTTCACAGTTCTGGAATGGGTTGCAGAAATCTAAGGGGACTCAAGTGATTCTAAGAACATCATTTCACCCTTATACCGATGGAAAATTGGAACAGACAATACAGTTTCTAGAGGATATGCTCCGAGCATGTGTGTAATGACCCATACTTTACATACATTGTTAATACTTCAAAATTGAAGCATACTTATTACAACATATAACAAAACAACGAAAGTACCGTATAGGTATAGTGTCTTTAGAAACTGGGAAACATAAACAACTGGTTCATAAAACGTCTACATTGTGTCCCATTTATTTTATCATATCTATAGTCCCTTTTGGCATATCTTACTTAATAACCTTCTTCCTGACCTGGGGAAAGAAAACATACAAAAGGGTGAGCTCAAATTCTCAGTAAGGGTAAACAAAATAAATATCAATCACATCATATACATAAGCACATAACTTTTGGAAATCTTAACCTGCAAAAGAGATCATAATTTCATAACACGGGATAAATCATGGCAGTGAAATTTAATCACAATAATCATAACATAAAACATGAAACTTTGTGGCATACACACATAATCATAGAGAATCATTTCTTATTAGTCAAGACGCATTTCCAAGACTATCTTAGTGGACAAAGTCCATTTCTGAACCGAGTTCACTCCTCGTTTCAGTCCTGTTTCACTGAACCTGTATAACCTACCATTCTAGCCATGTCTATCTCATGAGATATAAAATCTTTACCCAATTCATTGCAGGGAGATATAGGTTCCACCCATCTCATAATTATACCATTCTTATGTGTGACACAAAATCATAAATCATACATCATTGCATAACCTATGTAATAAAAATGGGATTCTTAAACCACATGACATCATAAAACAATTAATATAAGATAAAGGAATTCATAAAAATAATTCCATCACAACATAATCAAATCAATGTAATAATAGAGATATAAACAGAACCCTATATTTTCTTATATGAAAAATAATTTTGATAAAACACTTGAACTCCATTCTTGAGGAAAATATCCTTTCTACTTCAAAAACATTTTCCTTTCTTAACATGTCATACAATTTTAAACTAAAAGAAGTTTATTAAAAATAAACTTGAAAACTTTAAAGTAAGATTCTTGGAAATAATGTTTTATAAATCCATTCTTTCCGTATAAGTTAAAAAAACATTCTTCTCATACTTTTGTCAGAAAAGTCAAAAAAAGTACCTCGTACGAAAAACGACAAAAGATTCCTTTCATATCTTTTACTAAAAACTCACCGAAGGGTAAAATTGGATATAAACTATTTTAGAAGGATATAAATATTACATATTGAGGAAACATGTATGTGGATGATAAATATTACCCAGTAAATTCTGAAGTATAAACAATCTCGGATAAAAATTGAGATTGTGAGATTTTCCCTTACCTTAGGTCTGTTTTTCTTCGTAAGTGTCCGAACCTCCTGTATAATGATTTAAATAATGTTATTGACTTATTCCAGAATCATTTTAATTTTTATGATATCATATATGGCCATATTCTTAGCTTCTTAGTAGTAATATTTCATTACTACTTGTTATTCGGGTGTTTATAACTTTTTGTTCTTATGCGTGTTTTGTCGAATAAATTCTTATTCTTCTCTTTAGGTTATAGATACCTCATTTCCAGAATTTTATTGGTGTAATATATATCATATTCATTCATTAAATTCATTTATATAAACATTATGAAATGAAGATCATGTAGAACGAGTCGCATCACATCGTGGAGACGGTATTCCGTACGTACGCACGAGTGATGATATCGTTCCTATGATCGTGGAATTGTATTGGAGTGTATGAATACTATTTCAGAATAATTATCACTTTATAAGAGTCATATATAGTCATTATTTACACCATTATACTCATCCAAGTAAGGTGGTGGTGGAAAATAGATTACACCACGGCGTGGAGACGGTATTCCGTACTTACGCACGCGCGGTGATTTATTTTTCCGTAGGATGGATAGATGGTTAAATAGGGTTGTTTCATACATATAATAACATATCATTATATGAGTGATACCGATGATATTACTTCATAATGAAACAACTAAAGAAGAAGAAGTGTAAGAAGAAATAAAGATGAAAGAATCGGTAACGAACATTACCTCTTCTTTGAAGTGCTTCTTTGAGACCTTCTTTTAGGGCACTAAAATTGGTCTTTGAAGAAGACCAGGACCTCTAAGATGTCTCTCGGGAAGTGGAGAGGAGGAGTTGTCAGGGTTTGGACGAGCTTGAAGGCTCAAAGTGGTGTGAGAAAGAGGGGGAAGCGGTGCCCTTTTATAAGGGAGAAGAGAGGCACCTTTGGAATAACTAAAACTATTATTTTATTATAAAGTCAAATTCGGTTTTAAATAGCTCCAAATTGATATATTTCAAAGATGAGGTGGGTATGGTTCGAAATACTCTAATCCAATAGAATTTAGACAAGTTTAGGTTCCTATTTTAAACTTATCATTTAGAATTAACATTAAGTTAAATATTTTTACTTTTACCGTGTCTTCTTGTGTTCTTATACTATAAGGTTAATAAACTTACTATAAGCTTCCAAACGAACCCCAAGTTGTTTATTATTAATATATATAACCTTATCTAAGTCATTTGGAAGAACCATAGATTTTTAGGAATAAAATAAAAATTACTAATATAATATTTGTTTTAAAAACTATTTTATGTCAATTTTGACACTATTTTGTAATTGATTTTTGTGAAAATCATAACGGAATGATTAGTTCTAAAAAAGTTAATTAAATCAATACTAACATGTCATATTAACCTAGAAAATTAGTGGAATTCATAAAAAGTCTCAAATTACATTTATTTTGGTGTTTATAACATCCATTATGTCAATATTTCATTAATAAGATAATTACTGCATCATCATTGTGTCAGAAATTAAATTATTTAATGTATAAAAATTACAAATAAAATATCATTATGTAGGAAATCTTTTTTATCTTTCTAATGAATAATTATATTCGAATTTATCTTATGTATAACCTTATATAAAAAATTATTTACTTATTAAACTTTTATTTTAACTATTTTAACCCTTCTTTAAATAAATTAATAATAAATGTCCTAATCTAATCCAGGTGGGCCTAAATGGTCATATTTTATTCATAAGTTTGTTTTTGGTCGAATTAAACTTATCCAATAGAATTAGGACATGTGTTAGGATAATAATAATATCATTTTTACCATTAATTACCCTATTTACTTTTAACCGTGGTAAAAAAAAGTAAAATGTTACTGTTCCCCAAAAAATTATTTTCATCTCATTTAACCACATTTTACTTACTGACATCAACCGTGTCTCTCAGATTTTCGAAATTCCACTCATAGAAGCGGTAAAATTAAGTTTTATGAAAAAATTCAGTTTTTTAACTACCATTTAGTTGTTTCACTATTCATCAAAAATTTAAAGTTTTCAAAAAAATACCAAAATTTCACCTAGGCTAATTTCGATATTCCGAATCCAAAAATGAAGTCCATTTTGAAAAATAAAATTTATATAATTTCAAAAAGTGGTTATTACTATTCATAACGGCTGGTTTTAATAATATTTTAATAGCTTATCATTGTTTAGTGAAACTCAGTATTGCGTACGACACAACCTATCGAGGAAGGTTGCGATTTCTTGTAAAGCAAGACAAGCAAGTGTTGTGTGTAGAAAAAGATTCCTTTGATGATTTATATAACATAAAAGTCTCGGGTGTTACATTCTACCCCCCTTAAAATGAATTTCTCCCTTGAAATTCGTCACTTTGTAACAAACAGATGAGGATACCTCTCCCTCATCATATCCTCAAGCTCCCATGTAGCTTCTTCTAATTAGTGGTTCCTCCATAAAACTTTCACCAATCGAGTGGTCTTGCTTCGTAGGACTTTTTCGCTACGATCCAGAATATCAATCGGTTGTTCTTCATAAGAAAGATCTTGCTCCAGCGGTACAACTTCAGAGCTAAGTACATGTGAAGGATCAGGTATGTACATTCTCAGGAGAGATACATGGAACACATCGTGATCTTGAGAGAGATTCGGTGGAAGCGCCAATCGGTAAGCTACCTTCCCAAAACAATCCAGTATTTCGAAAGGACCGATATATCTAGGGCTCAACTTCCCCTTCTTTCCAAATCTCATGACCCTCTTCCAGGGAGATATTCATAAGAACACTTTATCACCCACTTCAAACTCTAGGTCTTTTCTTCGGTTGTTAGAATAAATTTTCTATTGACTCTGATCTGCTCTTTTGTGTTGTTGAATAGATCTGACCTTTTCTGCCATTTCATCAACGAGATCGGGTCCTAATAGCTTTCCTTCCCCAACTTCATCCCAGCAAGTTGGAGTCATGCATTTCTTTCCATAGAGAGCTTCATAAGGAGCCATATGAATACTAGAGTGAAAGCTATTATTATGAAAAAATTCCACCAAAGGTATGTGTTGATCCCAACCACCTTTGAAATACATAGAGCAAGCTCTCAACATATCTTCTAGAGTTTGAATTGTTCTCTCAGACTGACCATCTGTCTGAGGATGATAAGTAGTTCTGAAACTCAACTCTGTATCCAGAGTATGCTGAAGACTTCGCCAGAACTTAGAGGTAAATCTCGGATCCCGATCAGATATAATAGAAAGTGGTACTCCATGCAATCTTACCACTTCCTTTACATATATCCTGGCAAGCTGATCCAGAGAGAAATCCTCTCTAATAGCAATGAAGTGTGCAGACTTGGTAAGACGATCAACTATGACCCGAATAGCATTATTTCCTTTGGATGTTTTAGGATGTCCTGTGACAAAGTCCATAGTGATGTTTTCCCATTTCCATTCGGGTATGGGTAATGGTTGTAACAACCCCTTAGACTTTTGTCTCTCAGCTTTAACTTGCTGACAAACCAAGCATCGAGAGACATATTCAGCAACATCTCTTTTCATTCCATCCCACCAGAAGTACTCTTTCAAGTCCCTATAAATCTTCATGCTTCCAGGATGAATAGAGAATGAAGAACTATGAGCCTCATCCAGCAACTCCTTCTTTAATTCCGGGATGGGAGGAACACAAACCCGATTCCTGAACTTTATTATCCCATCACAAACAAGGTTGAATTCAGGAACATTTCTCACCTTCTTTTGTAAATCGACATCTTCTTTCAGTGCCTCTTTAATCTTTACATGTATAGATGGTTGAACATTCATTTGAGAAAGATATGATTTTTCCCCTTCCATTATAATTCCAAGATCCATCCTTTGTAAATCCATAAATTTTGGATCTTTTTTTATCCTCATCATGGATAAACTGGCATGGTCTTGTCGACTTAATGCATCTGCCACCTTGTTTGATTTCCCAGGGTGGTTATGGATTGAGCAGTCATAATCCTTAATCAGCTCCAACCATATTCTTTGACGCATATTCATCTCCTTTTGTGTGAAAATATACTTTAAAATTTTATGATCAGAATAATGTCACACCTTTCTCCATAAAGATAATGCCTCCAAATCTTTAATGCAAAGATTACCGCAGCTAACTCCAAATCATGTGTTGGGTAATTTTGCTCATGGATTTTCAACTATCATGAGGCATAATCTATCACCATATCATTTTGCATAAGAACACACCCTAATCCCTTCTTGGATGCAACCCTATAGATCACAAACCTTTCTCCACTACAAGGCAGTGTGAGCACAGGTGCACTGGATAACCTTCTTTTCAACTCCTTGAAATTCTCTTCACATTCTTCCGTCCAAACAAACTTAACTCTTTTCCAAGTCAATTTGTGAGTGGATTAGATAATCATGAAAAATATTTCACAGAACGTCGATAATATCCTGCCAAACCAAGAAAACTTCAGATCTCAGTTACTGTTGTTGGTCTCGACCATCTTTCGATGACCTCTATTTTTGCTGGATCCACAGATATCCCCTCTTTTGAGATTATGTGACCCAAAAATGAAACTTTTTTAAGCCAAAATTCACACTTGATAAATTTGACATAAAGCTTCTCCTTTCTCAGGGTCTTAAATATAATTCTCAAGTGATCTTCATGTTCTTCCTTGCTCTTTGAATAGACAAGAATATTGTCTATAATGACTACCACAAATTGATCAAGATAATCTCTAAAGACTCTATTCATCAGATCCATGAAGATAGTAGGGGCATTAGTAAGACAAAATGGCATCACTATAAATTCATAGTGTTCATACCTTGTACGGAAATTCATCTTTGGTATAGCCTCCCTTTTGACCCTTAATTGATGATACCCTGAACGAAGATCAATCTTGTAAAATTATTGAGCTCCGCGTAGTTGCTCAAATAAGACATCAATGCGTGGGAGAGGATATTTGTTCTTGATAGTGATCCTGTTAAGTTCTCGATAATCAATGCAGAGTCTCATTGATCCATTATTCTTCTTAACAAATATAACAGGTGCTCCCCAAGGTGAAGCACTAGGGCGTATGAATCCCTTATCAAGATTTTCTTGGAGTTGCTTCTTCAAATCCTGCAACTCAATTGGGGCCATTCTATAAGGTGTCTTTGAAATAGGCAAAGCACCCGGTATGAGTTCTATTGAAAACTCAACTTCACAATTCTGTGGAAGACCCGGTAATTCCTCCAAAAAGTCATCATCAAACTCACGTACAATGGGAATATTATTAATCGTGAGTTTCTCACCAACCATTTGAGATAAATAACCATCATTTAGTGGAATCAAGACCCATAAGATGGAATAAATTTCCACTGGAAGGTTATGTTCATCCTTGCATCGATAGACGATCATAGATTGATCTGGAATATGAAATGTGACTTCCCTTCTTTGGTAATTGATATGAGCTCCATATAAAGAAAGCCAATCCATGCCAAGAATCACATCAAATTCCACTATAGGAAGGATCACAAGATTTGTAGGAAGCACTTTCCCACAAACTTCGATCGGAGAAGAATTATAAACATTTGATACGACTATTGTGCCATTAGGTGTTGTCACAGCTAACTCAACATCTAATTGTTGAGGTAATACGGTGATACCCTTAGAAAATTCTTCAGAAATAAAAGAGTGGGGGGATCCAGAATCAAATAAAACATTTGCTACTTTAGAGTGGATGGTAAGTGTACCTTTCACCACATCGTTATCGTACTCCACATCGCTGATAGAAATTGCATGTGAGTTTCCTTTGCCATTAGCCTTAAGAGATTGTTGACGTCGACCATCATCATCAACCCTTGGATTAGGGCATTTATTATCATAATGTCCCATCTTCTTGCACTTGAAACATTGAAGTGTAGTAGGTTCATTCTGTGTATCCCTTACTTTGTTTGCATCATTAGACATCTTCTTCCCATCATCGCGGCATTCAAATGCCCGATGACCTTCCTTTCCACATTTGAAAAATTTACATGTCCCTTTAAGACAACTACCTCCATGTTTCTTTCCACACTTTGAGAATAAGGGAAATCTCATCTTCTTTTCAGTGGGCTCTTTAGATTTTCCTTTGAATTCCATTTTCCTCTTCTTATCAAACCCATATGACTGATGGGTTACTCCAATCTCCATCTCAACTTTGAGAGCACATCGAACGATTTCCTCGTAGCTATTGAAGTCCCTTATGGCTAAGGCCCTTTGAAGACTTGGTTTTAAGCCACTAAAGAATCGATCGATCTTACTCTCAGGTTGGATAATAATACCAGAAGCGTACCTTGAAAGTCTTGTAAAATTTGCTTCATAGGTACCAACAGATTCATCATCCTTTTGCTTCATTTCAAGAAACTCTTTCTCCATCTTTGTTTTGAGAATACGAGGGAAGTACTTATTGAAAAATAAGTTCTTCAACTCGTCCCATTCCATGGACTCAGTTTCATCCCTTTGCCTCGTATTCTTAAGAAGATTCCACCATTGATCAGCATCACCTTCCAAACGATACACTACTAAGATGAATTTACCATGCTCAGAACATTGAAGAACTGAAAATATATTTTCAGTAGTACTAATCCATTGTTTAGCAACTAATGGATCAGTAGACCCGCTAAAAGAAGGTGGACGCTATCTCATGAAAGATTCAACAGAATGTTGCTACTTCCTTTGCTCGTTTGGAAGTCCTGCATGATTCATATCTTGAGAAAGTTGTGTGAGCATGGCTACAAGATTTTGCATTCCAGCTCCCATAACGTTTGGTTACTCAGGGGGACAATCATTGCATTGCCCGTCGCATTCCGCATTAACACGATTCCTTAGGGTTCCAGCCATTGACTAAAACTAAGAAGAATAGTGTGAGCAACACTAATTATAATAAGAAAAACACATAATCAAGAATAATATTTCACACATAAGGTCTTATCCTAGGTTATTCATGGACATTTATAAAACACTAAGATTGTGTTCTATGCTTAGACTTATCCTTAGGGTTCTTACTAAGGCTTTCACATCCTAGTTTCCAAAGGTTGACTATACCTTTCTCTAATACCAACTATAATGACCCATACTTTACATACATTGTTAATACTTCAAAATTGAAGCATAATTATTACAACATATAACAAAACGACAAAAGGAACGTATAGGTATAGTGTCTTTAGAAACTAGGAAACATAAACAACTGGTTCATAAAACTTCTACACTGTCTCCCATTTATTTCATCATATCTATAGTTCCTTTTGGCATATCTTACTTAATAACCTTCTTCCTAACATGGGGAAAGAAAACATACAAAAGGGTGAGCTCAAATGCTCAGTAAGGGTAAACAAAAGAAATACCAATCACATCATATACATAAGCACATAACTTTTGGAAATCTTAACCTGCAAAAGAGATCATAATTACATAACATGGGATAAATCATGGAAGTGAAATGTAATCACAATAATCATAACATAAAACATGAATCTTTGTGGAATACACACATAATCATAGAGAATCATTTCTTATTAGTCAAGACTCATTTCCAAGACTATCTTAGTGGAAAAAGTCCATTTCTGAACCGAGTTCACTCCTCGTTTCAGTCCTGTTTCACTGAACCGATATAACCTACCGTTCCAGAAATGTCTATCTCATGAGATATAAAATCTTTACCCAATGCATTGGAGGAATATATAGGTCCCACCCATCTCATAATGATACCATTCTTATGTGTGCCACAAAATCATAAATCAAACATCATTGCATAACCCATGTAATAAAAATGGGATTCTTAAACAACATGACATCATAAAACAATTCATATAAGATAAAGGAATTCATAAAAATAATTCCATCACAACATAATCAAATCAATGTAATAATAGGGATATAAACATAACCCTATATTATCTTAGATGGAAAATAATTTTGATAAAACACTTGAACTCCCTTCTTGAGGAAAATATCCTTTCTACTTTAAAAACATTTTCTTTCTTAACATGTCATACAATTTTAAACTAAAAGAAGTTTATTAAAAATAAACTTGAAAACTTGTAAAGGAAGCTTCTTTGAAATGATGTTTTATAAATCCATTCTTGCCGTATAAGTTAAAAAACATTCTTCTCGTACTTTTGTTGTGAAAGTCAAAAAAAGTACCTCGTATGAAAAACGACAAAAGATTCATTTCATATCTTTTACTAAAAACTCACCAAAGGGTAAATTTGGATATAAACTATTTTGGAAGGATATAAATATTACATATTGAGGAAACATGGATGTGTATGATAAATATTACCCAGTAAATTCTGAAGTATAAACAATCTCGGATAAAAATTGAGATTGCGAGATTTTCCCTTACCTTAGGTCTGTTTTGCTCCGTAAGTGTCCAAACCTCCTGTATAATGATTTAAATAATGTTATTGACTTATTCCAGAATCATACTTATTTTTATGATGTCATATATGGTCATATTCTTAGCTTCTTAGTAGTAATATTTCATTGCTACTTGTTATTCGGGTGTTTATAACTTTTTGTTCTTATGCGTGTTTTGTCCAATAAATTCTTATTCTTCTCTTTAGGATATAGATACCCCATTTCCAGAATGTTATTAGTGTAATATATATCATATTCATTCATTAAATTCATTTATATAATCATTATGGAATGAATATCATGTAGAACGAGTCGCATCACATCGTGGAGACGGTATTCCGTATGTACGTACGAGTGATGATATCGTTCCTATGATCGTGGAATTGTATTGGAGTGTATGTATACTATTTCAGAATCAGTATCAATTTATAATAGTCATATATAGTCATTATATACACCATTA
The DNA here is from genome assembly GCA_963277665.1 of Viscum album. NCBI lineage: Eukaryota > Viridiplantae > Streptophyta > Magnoliopsida > Santalales > Viscaceae > Viscum > Viscum album. Next base: position 1,717,499,363 of record OY728136.1, on the reverse strand, counting down.
TAGCCATCCAAGTAAGGTGGTGGTGGAAAATAGATTACACCACGGCGTGGAGACGGTATTCCGTACGTACGCACGCGCGGTGATTTCTTTTTCCGTAGGATGGATAGATGGTGAAATAGGGTTGTTTCATACTTATAATAACATATCAGTATATGAGTGATACTGATGTTATTACTTCATAATTAAACAACTAAAGAAGAAGAAGTGGAAGAAGAAATAAAGATGAAAGAATCGGTAATTGACATTACCTCTTCTTTGAAGTGCTTCTTTGAGACCTTCTTTTAGGGCACTAAAATTGGTCTTTGTAGAAGAACATGACCTCTAGGATGTCTCTAGGGAAGTGGAGAGGAGGAATTGGCAGGGTTTGGCCGATCATGAATGGTCAAAGTGGTGTGAGCAAGAGGGGGAGGAGGTGCCCTTTTATAAGGGAGGAGAGGGGCACCTTTGGAATATCTAAAACTATTATTTTATTATAAAGTCAAATTCGGTTTTAAGTAGCTCCAAATTGATATATTTCGAAGATAAGGTGGGGATGGGTCGCAATCCTCTCATCCAATAGAATTTATACATGTTTAGGTTCCTATTTTAACATTATCATTTAGATTTAACAATAAGTTAAATAATTTTACTTTTACCGTGTCTTCTTGTGTTCTTATACTATAAGGTTAATAAACATACTATAAGCAGCCAAACGAACCCCACGTTGTTTATTATTAATATATATAACCTTATCTAAGTCATTTGGCCGATCCTTAGATTTTTTGGAATAAAATAACAATTACTAATATAATATTTGTTTTTAAAACTATTTTATGCCAATTTTGACACTATTTAGTAATTGATTTTTGTGAAAATCATAACAGAATGATTAGTTCTAACAAAGTTAATTAAATCAATACTAACATGTCATATTAACCTATAAAATTAGTGTAATTCATAAAAAGTCTCAAATTACATTTATTTTGGTGTTTGTAACATCAATTATGTCAATATTTCGTTAATAAGATAATTACTGCATCATCATTGTGTCATAAATTAAATTATTTAATGTCTAAAAATTACAAATAAAATATCATTATGTAGGAAATCTTTTTAGATTTCTAATGAATACTTATAGTCAAATTTATCTTATGTATTACCTTATATTAAAAATTATTTACTTATTAAACATTGATTTTAACTATTTTAACCCTTCTTTAAATAAACTAATAATAAATGTCCTAATCTAATCCAAGTGGGCCTAAATGGTCATATTTTATTCATAAGTTTGTTTTTGGTCGAATTAAACTTATCCAATAGAATTATTAAATTTATTAGGGTAATAATAATATGATTTTTACCCTTAATTACCCTATTTACTTTTAACCGTGGTAAAAAAAAGTAAAAAGTTACTATTCACCAAAAAATTATTTTCATCTCATTGAACCACATTTTACTTACTGAAATCGACTGTGTCTCTCGGATTTTCAAAATTCCACTCACAAAAGCGGTAAAATTAAGTTTTATGAAAAAATTCAGTTTTTTAACTACCAATTAGTGGTTTCACTATTCTTCAGAACTTGAAATTTTCAGAAAAATACCAAAATTTCACCCTAGGCTAATTTCGATATTCCAAATCCAAAAATGAAGTCCATTGTGAAAAATAAAATTTATAAAATTTTAAAAAGTGGTTATTACTATTCATAACGGCTGGTTTTAATAATATTTTAATAGCATATCATTGTTTAGTGAAACTCGGTATTGCGTACGACGCAAGCTATCGAGGAAGGTCGTGGTTTCGTGTAAAGCAAGCCAAGCAAGTGTTCTGTGTAGAGAAAGATTCCTTTGATGATTTATATAACATAAAAGTATCTGGTGTTACAATGTGTCCTTGATTTTGCCAGTTCTTGGGAGAAGCATATCCCTCTCATCGAGTTCTCTAATAATAACTATTTTCAAGAGACGATTCATATGGATCCTTTTGAGGCCTTGTATGGTAGGTCATGCCATTCACCCCTGTGTAGGCTAGAGGCAGGTGAGTTAGCCCTACTAGGTCCTAGTCTCGTTCAGGAGACTTCAGAATAGGTTTAGCTGATAAGAAAGTGTATGAATACTACTCAATCTAGACAAAAATATTATGTTGATCACCGTCTATGACCTCTTGAGTTCGATATTGGGGATTGTGTCTTCCTTCTGGTATAGCCTAGGATAGGGCATAGATAGTTAAGGAAGTAAGGAAAGTTTTCACCTCATTACATCGGTCTGTTTGACATTCTAGAGAGAGTCAGGCTGGTATCCTATCAGTTGCTACTATCTATGAGGTATTGTGTCATGCACGAAATATTTCATGTCTCACAGCATCGCCAATATCATTCTGACATGTATCATAGTTTTGATCTTGAGTAAGTTGAGTTAGATGTCGATGCTACCATTGAGGAGTATCCAGTACACATTATTGACCGAAGCACATAGTCTCTCTAAAGAACTTTTTCCCTCTTGTACGGGTTCTATGGAATCATGCTTAAGTACAAGACGAGACTTGGGAGAGGGAAGATGATGCATGGGCCTAATTTCTAGAGTTGTTCTTAGACAGTGTTTCTTTACCATTGGATGGAGAGCTTGGGGGGAAAGTTCTTTTACGGGGGGAAAACTGTAAGAATCCTGTTTTGCACTCAGGTACGGATCCTTTAATGTTTCAGTATAACTCTTTACTTTGGATGTAATATGGATTCTAATGAGTTATTAAAGTTTATAAGGGTGTTTGGGGCTTGTTCGGAGACTATAACCTATCTTTTTTGGGGGTAAATGGCTTGCCGCATGGTTTGGAAAACTGTGTGGATGTTGTTTTTTCAGACATATCCACCTCACACGGTTGGTTCATGGTCGTGCAGCCTAACCGTGTGAGGGCCCCTTTTTCCAGTTACCTATGAATAGATTGCACATTTTTTTATCAAACTATTTTTTCAAACCATTTGGTTAGAGCCTTCTTGCATGTTTTGTGCATGGTTTGACAAACTGTGTGTAGTCTAAATTTCTGGGGAAATTTCCAGTTTTTCTTTTAATCCTCTATTGATCCTCCTCCTTCCTCCTTAATCCGAGAACCATTGTGATTAACTTCTTTTCCTCTCATTTTGGAGCTTGTGAAAGGCCAGATCTGGGGATCAAGAGATCTCTTTTGTTTGACATCTGACTGATCTTCCATTCATCATATTATATGTGCAACAGTATGAACTCAAGTCCTCTTTAGTTGTTCTTCTTCTCTCTTGCTCTCGAGCTATGTATTGTCATGTGAGATTTTTTCAACTTTTCTTAGATCTACATTGATCTGAGAAAAATCAACAACCAATACTGGGGAGAAGGATTGTACAACCCTATGGTGGGTGATTTATAACTTATCCATAATGTTCATTGTATTTTTAATTTTCATGTGGGGCTTGCCGATTTCATCGGGAGTCATTTCCTAAGTTTACATGCCATAATTATACTTGTTAGAATCGTATGGGTTTTCTCTTTCCAAATATGTGATTAGTTTTTAGCAGTCAAATCCATAACTCAATTTGCCCCATGTTAAAGGTTATTCCTCATTTGGGTTTTTTGTGTTTTGGCATATTTGAGCCACCATTCGGGTGTGACTTTTCTTGACCTTCTTAAAAGTGAGTCTTTCTATATTAAATGACTTGTTAGTAAAGAGAATTGTATAATGCAATGTACCATATATGATCACCACTTGACCCACCTAAGTTAAGTGCTTCCAAATGGTTATTAAATGTGAAATGTGAAATGGAAAGTATACTAAGTATAAAACTTGTCCTTAACAAATGAGACTTAATAAAGGTCATGTGTCTGTCGCACCCCTTTCCTTGTTAATGGAAGGTAGCTGAGCGAACCTATCTAATTGGATATTCCTTAATGGTTAATTAAGACTTGATTAAATGGTTGAAATTCTACTTGTCATATCCACACTAATAGAAGACAAGGCTTTGACCAATAAATAAATGGTTTCAACTCAACATGACATGTCCACTCTAATGGAAGGCAAGAATTGGACCAAAATGAATTATTACATGATTACAATATGAAATAGGAATGGACTATCTTGAGATCACCTTAGATTCTGATATGAGAATACCATGGGTCTCAGGAACCCCATTCCAATTCAAGGACACAGCTTTCATAGGTTGATACCCACCTAGGCTCTGGTTCTTGTCTATTCCTTGGATGCTTAGTATAATAACGTAGAGTCCTTTACATTATTATAGGATACCTCGGATGCACTCCTTAGATCCAGAGTTGACTAGTAGGTTCCTTGGTGAAATCCCATAGGGCCCTGTCATTGCTTAGCCCTATTTTACCTTGGTTGATCACCTTGGACTCGGTATGAATGTTATTGATAAATTCCTTAGATTATTCTCCTTTGATTATACCCTTACACCTTACCTACACTCAGATACTACTAAGTTAGTGTTCTGTGAGATTTATGTTACCTTGGTTATTACCCTGGAACTCCCTCACTGGATATCATTGTCAGGTTTCCTTGTTATGTCTTGGGACCTTCACTACTTATAATATCACAAAGTGATGTCAGTGTTGGCTATGCCTTATGTGACCTATTAACATTAAATGGTAATTACACACTAAAATGAACTTGTTACAGGTTCAGACCCCAGTTGAGAGATGAAGCATGTACTTGGGTATTTAGGTATATTGTATTTCTTTCTTTACTTTATATATTCATGCCTACATATTTCTATATTCCATTACATGGGCTGGATGTTATAGACATAGTTGGTGATGGCCCACTGAGATTTACCTCATACCCTCTCTGGGTGTCTTTTGGTACCTGGAGTAGATTACATAGTTGTAGGTGTTAACAAAGGGAAGCATACAACTTCAGACACTTGATTGCTTGCTGTTTAGGATGGATCTTGATAGTATATGACCGAGTTGGATATCGGGATGCATGGTGCAGTATTTTTTTTCTTTTACCTTGTGGATAATGTTATTCCTATTATCTTGTATCCATGTTTTCCAGTTTTCTAGTGACATGACATTACATCATCAATTTTTCAATTGATACAGTTATTATTATTATTTTTTATATATTGCATCAGTTTGCTTCTGTTGTTTAATTATATTTCATCTACTATTTATTATATATTTAAATTCCTTCCATTGTTCTACACTATACTAATGAGGGCATAGTCTTCCCAGAGACACACCCTATGCCCTCGCTGCTAGTCTGCAGCCTTTGTCTTTACGGAAGATGCGATTGAGGCCATGTGGACCATCAGGCTCAGGGCACCTGTTAAGTGGCATCTGGGTCTGAGTCATCACAACATGAATTTAAAATCTAATTTAATTCATCGAGTACACTACATCATTTAATATTGGGGGAGGGAACCCTTATAGTTTATGATTTTCATTTACTATTTTGTTTTCTTTTAAAAAAATTAAAAAAATTTGTGTGTTTCTAAATATTTTGAGATAAAATTATTATCAATGAATTTTTTGAAAGACATTTCTATGAGTGAAATAATTTACTCTATGAAACTGAGCTTAAATTAATGCTGAAAATGACATTATTTTATGTTCAAATATTTATAAATTTGCTTTGATTTGATTTAGATGTTTACTTGTCCAGGAGTCCAAGTGATATGTGAGCAGTAATTGATAGAGATAATATATTCACCATTATTATTGTGTTTTAAATTATTTAATCCAAAAAAATTTATCAATTTGAGCTTATTTGTATCATTTTATGATTTTTTATGAGTTTTGAGCTTTAATGTCAAAAATAGTTAATTCTGTAAATTTAGCAGTTTTATTTCACCTCTGTATTTCATGTATAACATTTAAAATATGTATCCAATTTGTGAGATTCATTTTTTTTAGGATTCCATGTTTTCTGGCTACAACTTATTCTTTTGGACCATGGTTCCATTTGAACTCCTACAAACCCAAAAAAATCAAACAATTTGAACACTTATTCTGGCTGGTAGAATGCACCTTACCGCATTCAAAGAGTCATATCTACAGCTACCAACCACCAAATGGGGTGCATGCATGTGTGGTAGAAATCCAACTCTACAAGGAAGTTTCACATTAATGTTTAGGGAGAAATTATTTCATTAAGGCCTCCCTTGAACCAGTCAAAGTATGGTTGGTGGAATAGTGTTTGGCGGCCATAAAAAAGTCAGGTCTAGTATTTAGGACATAACTTCCTTCACACTACGCTAAATGATCTTAAATTTCAAGGATATATATCCAACCACAGTTCTCACATCCTATAAGAAGGTACCATGGTGTGATTCGACCATATGTTGTGTGAACCAGAGAAAAACATCTGGTGGAACGACTATGGAGGATTTTTATTTTTGTTCTTCTTTTTACCTCTTTTCATTTGTTTAGTTTTTTAATGTATTATTCTTTCTCATTATTCTAAATTAATATTACCATGGTGGGGTAAATATTATGTGTTATTGGGGAAGGTTAGGTTTTCCATTTTGTATTGTTTGATTTCATGTGTTTAATGTAATAAAATGTTTTCTCTATTCTACAAAGTTGGTTTCAATTCGTAATAACAGTTTATATTATTTTGTGTGATTGTATTTGATTTTATATTTTGTTGTTATTTGTTATTTGTTATTTGTTATTTGTTTATTGAAAATTACCTCCTCCACTAGGATCTAGTCTATATATGATGGAATTGATCAGCGATTAGTGGTGATGTACTTGTCGATCGTCAGTATGTGTGAAAGTTGTAGTGCATATTCAAGATTTATTGGGATAAATAAGACCCGGTCAGGAATTGCCTAAATCAATTGAGGATATTCGCTGTAACTCTTTCGTAAAATGAATGAGATTATATAAAAATAATATCTTGTAAAGGTTTACTCTAACCAACATCGTTGACCAAAGATGTGAGAGGAAGCGATTGTGGAATCTCGCTTTAATCGGCTTAATAGAAGAGGTTTGAATTAATCAGAACTATGAGAACATTTCAATTGGAAAACTGACCTCTACCTGATCACCCAATTCATATAAATATTTTCAATCACATGATTTTTCAATTTTATTTCAATCATTTACATAATTTCTTCCTTTAGTTTCTTTTCAAAGTCAATCATTTAAAAAACAACCACCACTATCTTATCTAATTTTAAAGTGAAAAACTTGATTGTTGAGTGCTCATCTCAATAGACAAGCTGGGTTAACCACTATAATATATTTTAACTTAGTATATAATTATTCTTTCCACACCCCATGATAGGCATGTGTCAGATGTCACATGAAAACATGCACCACTGTCAACAACCCAGCAAGAATCATCAGAAGTGATATTAATGGAATCATAAACAATAACAAGATCACCCCCTGTAGCAGCGCCGACATGATCATCTTCATCACCATACTTTTTCTACAAAGTTTCCTTTATTCTAGTTTTTCTTTTCATCTGATAACAAAACTTATTAACATGTCCCCTCTTACCATAATGATGACCTTCAAAATTTATTTTCTTTGAACTGGATTTGCTTCTACCTTTGATCTTACCTCGACTGCTTTGTCCCTAGTCTTGAATTCTTCCCCTGTTATCTGTGACTAGAAGCTATGAAAAAGATATATTCTAAGTACTTCCCTTGGCATCTTCATTTGAAACTGCAAACTTAACAAAACTAAATTTCACAACACCATTAGGAGCAGAACTGGTTAGCGTGACGCGTAAATTCTCCCAAGAATTGGGTAAAGTGTTAAGCAATGAAAGAGCTAAAACCTCATATTCTAAATTGATACCCATACTAGAAAACTGATCAAAACATCCCTAATGTTCACTCAAATAGTCCAAAATAGACGTACCATCTTTATACCTAAAATTCATCATTTCTTTGAGAACAAAAAATTTACTGTTTTCCTATCTTGGAAGTATAAGTAGTCTCGAGCTCATGTTGTCTTCGTCCCATTGGCTATTGAAACCACAAACCATCTCATGCTCGAACTCTCATTCTTCCTCTGACATCCTTTATAGATTTTGGGTACTAAACACCAGAAGATGCATTTTCTTGACAAAAAGAAACTCTTTCATTTTTAGTCGCCACGTATGGTTGTAGGTACCATTCAACAAATTATCCGAACATAATTGGATTCCATAATAAATATGAAATAAAAATAAATTCATTTTATACCAAATGTTGGGAAAGATGATAAGAGACGAACGTGCAAACAAAATCAAAGCGAACGTGTAGTAGAAAAATAAAATCCTTCCCTCCAAATAAAATTGGATGTATAGCGACCCAAAATTAAATGTGTAGAATATAAAGGTTGACACCATAAATTTTTACATGGAAACCCCAATGAGGGAAAAACTACAGGACCTAATTCCGAAAGGGGGGTCCACTAAAATGAAGAAGTACACAGTAGAGACTCCCCAAAAATGGAAGGGATCTCAAAATTATTACTCTCCAATGCAAAGGAAAAATGGTCATTGATGAAAGACGATCACCAAATGGGATCTGCTCTTGGTGTTGTGGATGTTAGTATGTCCAAAAGGATTGTTGTTGCATCCTTTTATAAGGAAAAATGTGTAAGAACCTGGCTTTTTGTATAAAAGACTTCGTATTTTTTTGATGTTATTCCAGAGTAGCGCCTTCAGACGGCGTGCAATTACGAGCCCCAGTGTGGCCGGAATTAAATTTTCAGTGCGTTCACAATGGGCATGCAAAATAAATTGAATAACTCCTAAAAGGTAGCTCGGACAGGAAAACTGAGGGCATCGTTGAGTCCGAAGCGTGTCGCTTACCCTAGGAGGGGTGTAATTTTCCCGGGTACGGGCCTTCTGTGGAAAATAGCCCCAGGGGCATTTTTTTTATTTAGCGGCCTCAGACGTTATGTTTTATAACTTTTGAAAAGGTCCTCGGATTAAAATTCTGAGACCACTGTTGTACTCGGGAGGTGGTTTTTACCCTATGTGTGACCTAACATTCACAGTGTTTGGGGTTTCGGATGCGGATTTAAATTTGGTTGAGTTTTTAATTAATTACGTGTTTAATTAATTTTCATTATTCAATCTCTTCTTCTTCCCCCACCCTCTCCCTGGTGAAACCCTTCCCATTCCTCTCCCAAGCAACTCCCCTCCTGCCATGCTCTCTTCCTTCTTCACCTCCTCCTCCTCCCTTTTGAAAACGATGAGGAAACTTCGAATCTTGGAGAGCGCATTCTTCATCAATGATGATCGATCCAAATCCAGGTAGGATTCGTCAATTTGTGGTTTTCGGCCCATTGATTTAAAAGATTGATCATTGATTTTTTTATCTACCTTTGATCATTATCGTTCTTCGCATGATCCCATAGCTTATTAATTATTGTTATAACCATTAATATTAGTTCATCATTTTAACGTCGATGAACCGATGTTCCTTCCACAAAATAGTCAATTTTGATTTGATTCTTCGTCCTTTGTATGTTCATCGTCGACTGTTCTTTTGACCGGAAGATCGGTAAAATACCCAATAATAAATTGTTGTGGAATCAATCCTTGATGAAATGAACCTTTTATGTGAACACATATTTGGGTTTGAGAGCACAAGCGAGGTGCAATATGGTTTGATGGGAGTTTGAAAATAGATCGAAGACCGAATCAAGGGTTTCATGCGTAGTCTAGCAAAGCGGAGGTGCGATGCTTAGATGGAGATTTTAAAGCTGATCGAGTGGTCAGGATCTGACCACCGTTGATAGATTGAATGGTCAACATGAGATAGATGGTTGAGGTCGTTTTGGTTATCTCCATAGGAGCAGTGTGCAATGCGGGTGTTGATAGCGTGTTTTGCGGTGGTAGTCGGTTGATCTTTAGATGAAGCCCTGCCTGTGTGATGGGAGGCCTGTAGGGTTTTAGCATGGTTGGAGGTGATTTGAGGTAGGAGATGACTAATGAGAAGGATTTGTTATATTATTATAAAAAATAATAATTTTTATCAATTTAAAATAAAAGGAATTAAAGAGGCGTGATTCAGGAAAACCATGGATGACTTGGGGTCTTTGATTATCATATATATATTCTTATAATAAAAATCAACTTTTTTTTAGAGGAGGCCTTGCCCCATGGAGAGTTGGTGTCTTCAGAGAAGAGAGAATAATAAAAGGGAAAAGAGAAGGGAGATTGGTGAGAGAGTAAGATAAATTGAAGAATAAAATATATAAAATAAAGGGAGAAGTAAATAGTGGGGTGTGACCCAACATTGTAGCTTTAGGCACATGGGGGAAGGAGGAGGAGTGACCCACCTTATTTGGATGTCTTTATGATTAAAATAAAAATATAAAATATTATTATTGTTTTTCTTGGAAAATTATATTATAAGTTATATCTTTTAACGTAGGCATCCATTTGACACGTTGTTTGCGGGAGCATGATCCTAACCTTGAGATAACCTTTTTGAGTCCAATATTGGATACTTGATTCGGGGCCGATGTGTGGGCCCCATGGGCTGTTGTTCGAGCGGGTTGCGAATTTTTATAACTTTTTCATAGAACGTCTGTTCGGGGCGAAGGGGTAGTCAATTTAAGGTGTTTTTTCGAGGGCGTTGCGATGGCGCAACCTTCCCGCTTTAATTCAGCACGGGGGTGTGGGCCCCACGAGGGCCGTTTTGGGCATTGACGGGGAATTTCTGTTACATCACCTGGTGTCCATTTAGGACAATAGAATAGTCGATCTTGTGTTCTTTTCCAAAAGGATCGCAGTGGTGTGATCCGTTTGTAGTGCTTCGGGATCGTGATGTGGGTCCCACATAGCACCGCTCGTGTGCGGTGCGGCAAAATGCATATTTTTTACCTGGAATTTGTTCCAAGCGACTGAGAATTCAGTTTGACATGTTTTTCCAAGGGAATTTCAATGGCGCGATGCGTCCGACTGTTTTCATGACCGAGACACAGGCCCACGAGACGTTGTTCGGGCATAAAGCGGTGTTGGGTAACTTTTCAATCGGATATCCATTTTGGGCGAGTAAATAGTCTATTTCGCATGTTTTGCTACAAGGATTACAACAGTATGATTCGTTTGGATGTTCTAGGGCTATTGAGGAGGCGACTTGGAGAATTGACATTTTTACCCTTCAAAATAACTTTGGGTGTCCTGTGCACGATAGCCTTTGGGCTGGAAATGTGGTATACTCTGGGAGTATACGAGAACACTTGGAGGTACTTGTAATAGTTTGTACATGAGAATGTTTGTGCTTGGTTTGAAGATGGGATAGGGACACACATTTTGTGGACCCCATGTACGTGGCGTGTTCTACTTTACGTATCTTTGACCTCTCGCGACGTAGAGGGTCACTCTATTCTCGACGGTTTGATCGGTAGATTGTTTGGGTTCCCCTGTTTCTTCAGCTATGAGGGATTTCAGTATCACGTCCCTTCGTGTTCCCTAGTTGGGTCTTTGTGGATTCAGTTTGACCAACACATTACGCGTGCACCGATCCTCTAGCTAGGAGGTTGTTTCCAGTAGGGTGCGGAGCCCAAGTGAGCCATGGGCACAGACTCCCTAGCCGAGTATCGAGATCATATCTTCCTTATGAGATCTACGGTGACGTGTTTCCTTAGGCATAGTTCTAGTTATCGGCGTGACCCACACTACACGGGCGTTGAACCTCTATTGGGTGATTTGTTCCGGAGATGGTTTGATGCATGATACCCGCTCCGTGTTCCATTTCCCAGTGATGTACCATCCAGTAGGTATGGCCAGAGCAGTTCCGGGTTTACCCTCCAGTGGGAGCTAGGCAGTGGGCTGCCCATCGACTTCTTAGGGTTTACCCTCCAGCAGAGACTAGGCAGTGGGTTACCCGACAACCTCTTAGGGTTTACCCTCCAGCAAAGACTGGACAGTGGGTTACCCGATGACCTCTTAGGGTTTACCCTCCAGTAGAGACTGGGCAGTGGGTTACGTGATGCCCTATTAGGGTTTATCCTCCAGCGGGGTTGGGTAGTGGGTTACCCAACAACTTAATTCAGACTCAGTCCTTTCTACTAGGAAAGTCTGTGGATTTTCTCTATAACTACCGGAGCGGGACCCTTGGTTGTACGGGTCAATGATGTGACAGATTTGACTTTGAGAAGACCTCTCGATTATGTGACAGTGACACGGTGTGGTTTGACTTTCCCCATAACTCTCAAGTATGAGGGGTACATTCCCCATCAAAACATGTCCTTGAGATGCGACCTAAAACCGTGCGAGCGAGTCAATGCTGCCCAAAGCGGATAGTGTCAAGGTGCGGTGATTTGAGCCCCTCAACTTGCAGTTCGGAGCAAATGGGTGGGATACTGGGCATCGATGGTGTTTACTTCTGGGACTGTTGGTTACCCACTTTCTTGGGCTGAGCTACAGAATGGAGATCCCCTTACGATCTTGTTCGGGCTTCTTGATTGATCATATGGATATGTATATACCTTGTTCCTGAACCCACTCCTTGGGTTTTGGTTACTCTCCTTCCAGGAGAGGAGAAGACACGCGGGGTATGCCACGTGATTTCCGTGTCTATCTTCTCATTGTTGGAGGAGTCTAATCTCATTTTATAGGGAGTGAAGACTCGATGAGAAGTTCATCTTCTCACCGCTTATAGCTCCTTGTGTTTGGACGATTCTACTTCCTTCCTCTTGTTGGGTTGAGTTGTACTCTTTACTGCACTCTTGGTTGTACTCCTTTACTTTTCCCTATTCAATATACTTCTCACCTCTTCAGTACCTCCTTTTTTTCTCCCTTGACCCTTCAGGACATCCTACTGAGTATTTTTATACTCACCCTTTCTCGTGCTTTGCCTGCACTTGGTGTGCCCTTGCAGACGAAAGACAGGTCGATCTTGACGTCAAAGGAGCTTTGGAGTTTGGGTGCTTCAACTGTGTACGATGGCCGTAGTCAGGTTCCAGGTGAGGGACCCTCCCAACTATTGTACTTTTGTTTTCCTATTGCCGGGTTGTGTCACTTTTCTAGTCATGCACGTGTTTTTCCCTTTTTCTTTTCAGTTTACCTTCACCATTTACTTTGTACTGTTTAGAGGTTGATGCAATTTTGTGGTTGTTTATAGCAGTTAGTACTTTACTTTTCCTTTTACTCTTCACTTCTGCATTGAGTGGGATACATTTTTGTGTACAGGTACTTAGAAAAAGGTCTCCCTGAGTTGTATAGCCTTCGGTGCTTGTTGCTATCCCCTGGCCTATGGAGGCGGGCTTGGGGTAGTTGCGGCTCGAGCCCGGGTAGGGTCGGGTCATGACAAAGTGGTATCAGTGGTGGTTTGTTCCTTGGGAAATTGTTCGGACGTCCCTAAAAAGGAATTGGTTGGGATTTAGTGCAATGGTGTCAACGTGTCTCAAGAGCGGCTCTCAGTCCAGGGAGTCCAGTGCTGGTGCGGCAGCTGACGTATCCATTCACCTAGACCGTGATAACCCGCTTGTCGACTCAGCATGCTGAGACACCCATTCCAAGGAAAAATCGGGTTGTGCATCACATAGGATTGAGTCTTTGACTATCCATCTTGAGTCAGATTCCCATTGTTGTTACTGTCATATACATATATGTTCATCTGATCGTGGTGCTCCTTGATAACATTCAGGATGCCTCCACGAAGACAGCCAGCCAGGATACTAGATTTGGTTCTTGAAGACGACCTTGTGAGCTACGAGGCCTTGGTCTAGAACCCATCATGTGATCCCCTTTCTCTTGGTGGGCCGGTAGTAGCACCCCCACCTGGTGAGCAGCAGATAGGGTCAGCAGACCAGATTGAGATCGAGCACAGGTTGAGCTTGCTCCGTGAGTTCCAGCGTTAGAGACCGCTGAGGTTCAGTGGTGAGACAGACCCTCAGGTAGCAGAGGTTTGGCTAGAGATAGTGGTTCTCCTCTTCAAGCTTCGGCAAATACCATAATATCAGATGGTGGATTTGGATGCCAGCCTTTTCCACGGAGCAGTTGGGCGTTGGTGGAGTCGGGTGACTCAGATACTTGATAAGTCGTCACATATGTGAGACGACTTTTAGCTATTGTTTCATGAGGAGTTTCACCCCTCCTTCTTATGCTCCATTCGGATCCAGGAGCTCCTATAGTTTCATAATAGAGGGATGACGGTGGCTTAGTACATGATTGTTTCACAAATCATGCACGTTTTTACCCGGACATGGTTCATGATGGAAACTTCCGAGTGTAGAAGTTCGAGCAAGGTCACCGCAGAGAGATTCATGCTATCATTGTACCCTTGGGCATTCTCACTTATGTTGAGGTGCTAGAGTAGGAGTTGGTGACAGAGAGCTTCCTGTCACGTTCTATAGTTGGTGGTGGCAGCAGGCTCAACAGAGCCGAGACATATGTCGCAGCTAGCGGGCGTCGGCTGACAGAACCTCGATGCAGGTGGCTTTCCGATAACTGGACTCAATTGCATAATCATACACCACAATTGTGATAGAGGGCACTAGTGTATCTTGGAGAGATTCAGTGTTATGCTTACGATGTGTGAGGTCACTTGGCATGGGACTTCCCGACTAGGCATGCTGAGAATATCGGGCAGGTAGTCGGTGCCCAACCGTGGCAGAGGCAGCGCCGTGATCGAAATAGTGCCCAGAGTGGTGGTGCTAGCAGAGGAGCGGGGTGGGGGAAGACATTACGAGGTCTTCCCATCACCACCAAGCAGTCCACGTCAGGCCTCAAAAGCTGACATTTGGGACCAGGGACAACTATGATCTTTGGATGTTTACGTACCTGTAGAGCATGAAGTGAAAAGAGGTAAACTTTTTGGCTCTTCTACTTCTTGTAGTAGAATTGTTAGATTGTGTGTGTGAAATTATTTTTATCCCTACTCATTATTTGAGTTGTTACCAGGGTGACGTAGGGCGTCGGGTGTAACCCAGTGTTGGTAGAGTAGAAGGCGTGCAACCTTTCTCTTTAGTCGATGGTGGCGACTCCTTTGCCTTTCGAGCGTGTAAGAGAGTCTTGGTCGTGGGACATCGACTGTGAAACCTTGTGTGACTAGATATCCTTGGTTGTTTCAGCATATGGATATTCTGAAGGAGGGAATCATCAGGCTTTGTCCCAGGTCCAAACGGTGATTTCGGTCACGGCGTGCGATGTAGAGGTGCGACCGGGGAGGTGAGATACTCCTGAGGTCCTTCAGACCATTTGAGACCGTGCGAAGGGATGGAGAGGTCCCCACCACCTTACCCTAAACCCAAAGGCTGGTTTGGGTGCATGACCTCTCCCACATGACTCACCCGAGAAGAAGTGTGCCTGCTCCTATGCACGTCATCGGTAAGGTCAAACCTCGCATGAACCGATCAAATCCTTTGGTCTGTATGCGGTGGTGCAGAACTATGCATGAGTTATTCCGGGTACGGAAGAGCCAAGTACGGGTTTAGTACCCTGAGTTTTTCCCTGGTGTTTCTTTTCAGGGAAAAAAATCTTGAATGAGGGAATGATGTAAGATCCCAGTTTTTGAAATAAAATACTTTAGAATTTTCTTGATGTTATTCCAGAGCAGCACCTTCATACGGCATGCGATTCCGAGCCCCGGTGTGCTCGGAATTAAATTTTCACTGTGTTCACACTGGTCACGCAAAAGAAAAGGAATAAAACCTAAACGGTAGCTCGGATGGGAAAATTGAGGGCACCGCTGAGTCTGGAGCATGTCTTTTACCCTAGGAGAGGTGTAATTTTCGCGGGCATGGGCCTTTTGTGGAAAATGGCCCCAGGGGCGTTTTCCTAATTTAGTGGCATCGAGCGTTAAGTTTTATAACATTTGAATAGGGCCTCAGATAAAAATTCTGAGACCAATATTTTGCTCAGGAGGTGGTTTTTACCCTAGGAAAAACATAACTTTCACTTCTTTTGGGGTTTCGGACGCGGATTTAAATTGGGTTGAGTTTTTAATTAAATAAAGGTTTAATTAATTTTATTTATTTAATCTCTTCTTCTTCCCCCACCCTCTCCCTGGCGAAACCCTTCTCATTACTCTCCCATGAAACTCTCATCCTCCCATGCTCTCATCCTTTTTCACATCCTCCTCCTCCTTTTGGCAGACAACGACAGAACATCGAATCATGGCGATCACATTCTTCGTCAACAATGATCGATCCAAATCCAGGTAGGATTCGTCAATTTCTGGTTTTCAACCCTTTGATTTAAAAGATTGATCATTTATTTTTTTTTGTCTTCCTTTGATCCTCGATTATCGTTCTTCGTAGGATCCCATATCTTATTAATTATTTTTATAACCATTAATCATAGTTCATCGTTTTAATGGAGATGAACCGATGTTCGTTCCACAAAATTGTCAATTGTGATTTGATTCTTCATCCTTCGTATGTTCATCGCCGACTGTTCTTTTGACCAGTGGATTTCTAAAATACCGAATAATAAATTGTTGTAGAATCAATCCTTGATGAAATGAACCTTTTATGTGAACACAGATTTGTGTTTGAGAGCACAAGCGAGGTGAAATATGGTTTGACGGGAGTTGAAAACTGATTGAAGACTGAATCAAGGGTTTCGTGCGTAGTATAGAAAAGCAGAGGTGCGATGCTCGGATGGAGATTCTTGAGCTGATCGAGTGGTCAGGATATTTCCACCGTTGATGGATAGAATGGTCGACATGAGATAGATGGCCGAGGTCACATTAGTTGTTGCCGTAGGAGCAGTGCGCAACGCGGGTATTGATAGCATGTTTTGCGGTGGTAGTCGAGTGATCTTCAGATGAATTCCTACATATGTGAGAGGCCTGTAGGGTTTGCAGCATGGTTGGAGGTGATTTTAGGTAGATGAATAATGAAAAGGATTGGTTATGTTATTATAAATGATAATAATTTTTATCAATTTAAAATAAAAGGAATTAAAGAGGTGTGATTTTTGAAGACCTTGGATGACTTGAGGTCTTTGATTATCATATATATATATAGATATTCTAATAATAAAAATCAACTTTTGTTTGAGAGGAGGACTTAGCGCCTGGGGAGTTGGTATCATGAGAGAAGAGAGAATAATATAAGGGAAAAGAGAAGGGATATTGGTGAGAGAGTAAGAAAAAAAAAGAATAAAATATAGAAAAGAAAGGGAGAAGGAAATAGTGGGGCGTGACCCACCGTTGTAGCTTTAGGCGCATGGGGGAGGGGGGGAGTGACCCACTTTATTAGGATGTTTTTATGATGAAAATAATAATATAAAATTTTATTATTGTTTTTCATGGAAAATTATCTTATCGGTTATATCTTTTAACACAGACATCTGTTTGACAAGTCATTTGCGGAAGTGTGATCCTGACCATGAGATAGACTTTTTGGGTCCAATATCGGATACTTGATTCGGGGTCGAGGCATGGGCCCCATGGGCCGTCGTTCGAATGGGTTGTGACTTTTTATAACTTTTTCATCGAACGTCCATTCGGGGTGAATGGGTAGTCGATTCAAGGTGTTTTTCTGAGGGCGTTGCGATGGCGCAACCCGCCCGCTTTATTTCAGCACGGTGGTATGGGCCCTACGAGGGTCGTTTTTTGCATTGATAGGGAATTTCCACTACTTCACTGGGTGTCCGTTTAGGACAAGAGAATAGTCGATTTTGTCATCTTTTCTGAGAGGACCGCAATGGTGTGATCCATTTGTAGCACTTCAGGATCGTGATGTGGGTCCAACATAGCACAACTCGTGTGCGGTGCGGTGAAATGCATCTTCTTCACTGGGTATCTGTTCCAAGTTAGCGATCATTCAATTTGACATGTTTTTTCAAGGGGATCACAATGGCGCGATATGCCTGACTGTTTTC
Source organism: Viscum album (assembly GCA_963277665.1). Classification (NCBI taxonomy): domain Eukaryota; kingdom Viridiplantae; phylum Streptophyta; class Magnoliopsida; order Santalales; family Viscaceae; genus Viscum; species Viscum album. The sequence continues at coordinate 1,717,481,611 of OY728136.1, read as the reverse complement.
AGGACCGAGACGCGGGCCCACGAGAAGTCGTTCGGGCCTAAAGCGGTGTTGGGTAATTTTTACGTCGAATATCCATTTGGGGAGTGTAAATAGTATATTTCACGTTTTTTTTACAAGGATTACAACAGTATGACCCACATGGATTTTCTAGGGCTGTTGAGGAGGCGAGTTGGAGAATTGACATTTTTACCCTTCTAAATAACATTGGGTGTCATGTGCACGATAGGATTTGGGCTAGAAATGTGGTATACTCTGGGTGTATACGGGAATGCTTAGAGGTAGTTGTTATAGTTTGTACCTGAGAACGTTTGTGCTTGGATTGGAGATGGATTAGGGACACAGGTTGTGTGGGGCCCATGTACGTGTCGTGTTCTACTTTACGTATCTTTGACCTCTCACAACGTAGAGGGTCACTCTGTTTTCAATGGTTTGATCGGAAGAGTCATTTGGGTTTCCCTGTTCATGTCCCTTCGTGTTCCCTGGTTTGGTCTTTGTGGATTCGGTGTGACCAACATATTACGCGGGCACCGATCCACTACCCAAGAGGTTGTTTCCAGTAGGGTGCAGAGCCCCAGTGAACCCTGGGGGAAGACTCCCTAGCCGAGTATCAAGATCATATCTTCCTTCCGTGATCTACTGGGACGCGTTTCCTTGGGCAGAGTTTTAGGTATCGGCATGACCCACACTACACCGACGTTGAACCTCTGCTAGGTGATTTTTTCAAGAGTTGGGTTGTTGCGCAATACCCACTCCGTGTTTTGTTGGCCAGTGTTGTACCATCCAGTATGGATGGACAAAGCAGTTCCGGGTTTACCCTCTAGCGAGGCTGGGTAGTGGGTTTCCCATCAACTTCTTAGGGTTTACACTCCAGCAGAGATTGGGTAGTGGGTAACCTGATGACCTCATAGGGTTTACCCTCCAGCAGAGACTGCGCAGTGGGTTACCCGAAGAACTCTTAGGGTTTACCCTTCTGGAGAGACTGGGCAGTGGGTTACCCGACGACCTCTTAGGGTTTACCCTCCATTAAAGACTCGGTATTGGGTTACCTGATGACCTCTTAGGGGTTACCCTCCAGAAGTGACTGGGCAGTGGGTTACCTGATGACCTCATATGGTTTACCCTCCAGTGGGGTTGGGCAGTGGGTTACCCGACGACTTCTTTCAGACTCAGTCCTTTCTACTAGGCTAGTATGTGTCTTTTCTCCGTGACTACCGGAGCGGGATCCTTGTTGTATGGGTCAGTGATGTGACAACTTTGACTTTGAGAAGACCTCTCGAATGTGTGACAATGACGAGGTGTGGTTTGACTTTCCCCATAACTCTCAAGTACGAGGTGTGATTTCCCCACCAAGACGCGTCATTGAGATGCGAGCTATAACCATGCGGGCAAGTCAATGCCGCCCAAAGCGAATAGTGTCAAGGTGCAATGATTTGAGACCCTCAACTTTCAGTTCAAAGCAGACGGGTGGGATGCTGGGCATCGATGGTGCTTACTTTTGGGACTGTTGGTTACTCACTTTCATGGGCTGAGCTACGGGAAGGAGATCCCCTTATGATCTTGTCCGGGCTTCTTGATTGAGCATATGGATATGTATATACCTTGTTCCAGTACCCACTCCTTGGGTTTTGTTTACTCTCCTTCTAGGAGAGGCGAAGACACGTGGGGTATGCAGGGCAGGGTCAGGGGGGATGTATGTAGGGTAGGGGGAGGGGGAGGTCTACAGTGTAGGGGGGAGGTCTGTAGGTTAGGGGGAGGGGGTGGGTGGCGGGGGCAGCGTGGAGTCGGAAGGTCTGTAGGCCAGGGGGTGGTCTGCAGGGGGGTCTGCAGGGCAGGGGGGAGGGGGTGGGGTAGTGGGGCAGTCGGGCAATGGGGGGTGGGGAAGGGGGTGTAGTTAGTCTCTATAGGATTCTTTAATCTTATATAAGGTTTAATAACCATTAAAATCCATCTCTAACTCCCCCATTTCATCATGATTAGGTTTCTCCAAATATTCCCTCCTATTTACAACAGATTGCTTTCACTAAATCATGGCTTGATATTAGTTGCAACAAATCAGATTTTGTATTATACCAATAGTTGTTATTGGTATGGATTTAACACCTTTTCTTCTAAAAATCCAGGCCATTTTGTCCACTTTTCTCTTATTTAACATGTTTATAATTGTTTGAAAATTTCATATTCACTTGCGCAATTAGAGAACTCTCAATGTTCTTCATTTTTTTGGTTTCTCATTTTATAACTCATCAGACTATATGATCAAATATTCTTTCTTATCATGTTCAACCTTATTCATAGGTGTGGATCCATTTTTTGTTATTATATATTCTATTTTATTAGAAATTGTGTCCTCTAGTAGATTTTTATTAATAGGTGGGATAAAAACTTGTATCGAAAAAAACCAAATTAAGCTAAAACTCGAGCCAAACTAATTATATACCATTAACAGGAATAATAATTGTTAATTAATGGCAATGTATAATTTGATAGTATCATTTTGAAACACGGATCTCTTTCCCCTTTTTCTTGTAGGAACATTATTTGACCCATGGGGCATTATGGTTCTTATATGTTGGGTAGTGACGTGTATAGTCAGAGGAGAAAGGTATGTTTTAGTTTAGTTTTTATTTTATTTTCTTTATCACATTGGCCACTTAGGTCTTTTACTTCTTTCTGTGGACAAAGGGTAATTATATTCTGCGAAGTGGGGATTTGGTTCTCCCAATCATCGTAAGGCTTAAATGATGTTGATTGGTTTCTCACTGGTTATGTAGCATCCTTTATGTGTTTTAATGTTCCTAATATCCTTTGTGTAGTTCTTTGATCCCTGCTCGTTGGTTTTGAGTAACCCTGTTAAGGGTTACTCGCCTTCGTGTGCATAGGTAAGAATGTATATGTATGTGGGTTCCCCCGTTACATGTATAGTCAACCATGGTAGTGATTATGCACATATGGGGCTATGTGTGCCCATGTATATATATATAAATGCATACGCAGGTGAGTGGAGACTAGTATATGCATATAAGCATATGTGCAAAGATCCCCTTGCACATGCTCATTGACATGTGGTTGAGGGCATAGGGGCTAGGTGACCATGCATGGGTGTGAAGGTGCATATTCCCAATGGGGGAGCAACAACTTTTAGTTAGAAAGCTCCAAGAGCTGAAGTGGACAGTTTGGTTCCACCTTGAGGTAGGATCCCTCTTCTTGCCTCTTTAATTAAATAATGCTTTAAATTGAATTTAGCTTATTTCTTAATTCTACTTAATTATATTGAATTGCATATCTTGAATAAGTGTTCTTTAATATAATTGTTTCATTTGATAAATAAAGTCATGTTTTTATAATAAAACCCCTCCAACAGAGGTGCGCTGTCTGTGAAAACTCACAGTGATAGTTATGTTGATCTAGTTACTTAAATTATTTAATTTGATTTCTGCTGAATGAGTTTTAGAATAAATGTTAAATATAATTAAATGAATCGGGTGATAATGAAATGCCATGATTTTATAATAAAACCCCTCCAACAGTGGTGCGCTGTATTCTAAACCAAAGAGTAGTGATAATTATTTATATCATGTTTAGATTTGGTTTGAGTCTTTCATATGACTCTTGTTGGTGTTTTTTTTTGTGGCTAGATAGTGTTTTTTTCTTTGAATAATATAAATTGGATTATCATACTCATTTATCTCAAATGACATTGCCTGAGTAGGCATATGCCTTGACCATGACACTCTTTTTCACACTTTGAATATTATTAATAAAATTTCCATGTTTCGAAAAAGTTAATGAATTTGTAAATGGTTTGTGTAGGGTGTGTGATTCTTTTCCATCATTTTTTCCCTTTAGACGTTGCTTCATTGTGCATCTTGCTACAACCTTCTTTGGAGATCCCTTGTTATAGCATATTAAATAGTTGATTTATTCCATAATCTGTCGGCGGGGCGACTGTCGGAATGTTGACCCACCTCCTCCTTCTCCCTTTGCTCCTGGCCGGCAGATGCTGCCCCGCAGATGTCACTGGACCAAGCACACACGCCGAAGTCATGTCGCGGTCACACCTCGGTAACGCCGTAGTCACGCCATGATTTTTCCCCGCTCCGGGACGACACCCCACGGCGGTTCATAGTGATAGTATTCCATGAGTCTTGTTATCAATGATGAGACTAACTAATCAAAATTTCTGCCGGTGGGGCGACAACTGGAATATTGCCCCACCTCCTCTCACTCCCTTCGCTCCTGGCTGGAAGATGTTGCCCTACAGATATCACTGACCGGGCCAACACGCCGCAGTCATGTCGCGGTCATGCCACGGTCACACAGCGGTCACGCCGCGGTAATGCCCTTCTCCAGGAAGACACACCATGACGGTTCGTAGTGATAGTATTCTAATAGTCTTGTGATCAATGTTGATACTGACTAATCACAATTTCTGTCGTTGTGGTGACGACCGTAATGTTGCCCTGCCTCCTCCCGCCCCCTTCACTCCTGGCCGGAAGATGATCCCCTGCGGATGTCGCTGGACCGGGCCAACAAGCGGCGGTCACGCCGCAGTCATGCCGCGGTAATGCCGTGATTTGGCCTTGCTCTAGGACGGCACCCCGCGGTGATTCGCAGTGATAGTTTTCCATGAGTCTTATGATCAATGTTGAGACTGACTAATCACAATTTCTACCGGCAGGGCGATGGCCGGAATGTTTCCCCACCTCCTCCTGCTCCCTTTGCTCCTGGCTGGAAGATCCCAGCATATGTACCACTTTCAAACAAGCAGAAGGAATCACAGAATCTCCCAAGAACAAAACCAACAAGCACTCCTAGGGGAATTATAACCAAGGAAACAAGGCGTCTAAAGGAGAAATATAAAAACCCAAAAAGAAGTAGTCACAAATGATAGAAACCAAAAACACAGACACATTCATGAAATCACTCACAACCACCCACCCGCAAATACCCACCCACCCACAAGTTGCCCAAATCTATCACCCATCCAAAATATAGCTTTATCCAAAGAAATAGAACCACTGAACCCCCAGCCCCGCAGCCAATATCAACCAACCAGACCAGCATCCCTTTCCAAACAAAGCCAAGATTGAAAGACCTCTAGACAACCATGCCAACTAATGGACACTACACCAACACCTACTTGCACAAGAACCCTAAACCACACCAGATCCAACCACAATAATCACCTATAGTAGACACAACACCCAAAATATTAGCTAGAAACCAAATCATCCCCAAACCACCATCTGGCCCCATCCATCACCATCTGAACACCTTACATCAAAATGGACCACCCCACCATAAGAAAGTCTAAAAAACAATAGTAAACTAGTATCATCCATCCAAAGTGCCCCGCATCACCCACGCCTAACCCATCATACAACCTAAAGAATCCCCAAGTAGTCCCTGATCTAAATGTGAGCTAATACCCACCTTGAATCCAACACCTCTAGACCCACCAAGTATTCGTCATGCACTGACCCTAGAAATAGAACCACCCATCTACCAGAAATATTCCTCCCAACCTGCAGCATCTAGCATCTCAAGGGAATTTTATAACATCCACCATAGATATCCCTACACCATCAACAACCAGAATACACAAGATGGGGAAACCGAGCACAAGCCAACTGAACTTACTCCAAACCACCATCTGAAGACCCACCCAAAACTATATCCACCACACTAGACAATTGAGAGAACCAGAAGCCTACAATAGTAATCCAAAACAAAGAAGAAACACCAAAAATCCAACCCCTATTCACCCAAAACATGTTACCAACCATAGTAGAAATCACAAACCAACCAGCACCATGCATCATGTAAGTGTATCATGTACTACACCATGTAGAAAAATCCAAACAGAAACACCCCCAGCTGAAACCCATCTTCAAAGGTCCTATAATTCCAAACCGAAACATTAAGCTCACAAGCCCACCTCCTAAATCCTCCACAAGAAACCTATAACCCCACTATGAGAATCTCTGTAAGTCTCTATTGGATAAACCTAGTATCTCCCAGTCTCAACCTTAAGAAGCATCCAAAGTAACCTTCATACCAATCCCTATGAACATACACCCCTCCACCTGAGTAGCCCCTCCCATCACAACCTAAAACCAGGAAGAACCACAACACACACATATAAAACTCTATATAGCAAGCCACACAAGAGGGGGTGCAAGGGGGTGTGTAAGGGGGGTCCAGTAGGGGGTGCAAGGTGGGTGGAAGTGGTTATTTTCAAGGGGTGCATGGGATTTTTGTGGGGGGTGGCTGTTGTCAAGGGGTACAAGGGGGGAAAGGGGTGTGCAAGGGATGTGTAGGGGGAGTTGTTGTCCAGGGGGGTCCAGCAGGGGGCAGTTGTTCAGGGAGGTCCAGCAGGGGGGAAGCTCTTCAGGGGGGGTCCAGCAGGGGGTTGTCCTGGGGGTTCAGCAGGGGGGCTGCTATCTAGGGGGTCTTGGGGGATATTGTCCAGGGGGGTCCAGCAGGGGGGGGGGGGGGGCTGGACTATTCTTGTTTATTGATTTATATTCTTTCTGATTATTCTAAGATGTTTTGTTTTACCATAATTTTAGTTGATGAGAACTAATATGTTCTACCTTGTGTTGTAGGTACATTTGAGATGGTTCCAGACTTCTTTGATAGTTTGTCTTATAGGGAGACTCATGTAAGTGAAATTTTGTGTTTTTTTATATTTGGATTTGTTTAATTCTTATTTTGTAAATAGATTTCGTGTATAATTTAATTTGGAGGGTAATGACAGGGTCAGGGGGGAAACTAGAAGTGGGGAGTGGACTGGGAGGGGGTGAAAGTTGGGGCTGGTAGGAGGGTGAAAGTGGGGCTAGTAGGGGTAGGTGGAGGGGAAACGGGCAGGGTGGTGGGGCATGACTGGGGGGTCTAAGGGGTGTCCAAGTTCTGAGGGGGTCTAGGGTCTGTCCAGGAGGGTGGGGGTGGTTGTCCATGGGAGTGGAGGTCTGGGCTATCCAGGGGGATCTGTCCAGGGTCGGGGGTGGTTTCCAGGGTCTGGGGGTGTCTGGGGTCTATCCGGGGGTGCAAGTGGGGGCTGGTAGGGGGTGCAAGTGGGACCTTGTAGGGGCAGGGGAGAGGGGAAACATGCAGAGTGTGGGGGGGGGGGGGGTAGGATCGGGGGGTCTGGGGGTGTCCATGTTCTGGGGGGTTTTAGGGTCTGTCCAGGAGGGGGGTGGTTATCAAGTGGAGTGGAGGTCTGGGCTATCCATGGGGATTTGTCAAGGTTCTGGGGGGTATGGGGGGAGTCCAGGTTCTAGGGTGGGGGTTCTTGGGTTTGTCCGGGTGGGGGTGGCTTTCCAGGGGAGTGGATGTCTGGGCTATCCAGGGGGATCTGTCCAGGGGCTGGGGGGTGTCCGGGGGGTGTCCAGGGTTTGTTCGGGGGGTGTCTTGGGTCTGTTCGGGGGGGGGGGGGGGGGTGTCCAGGGTCCATCTGGGTGGGTGTCCAGAGTATGTGTGGGGGGTGTTTAGGGTTTGGGGGTGTCTAGGGTCTATCAGGGGGGGTGTCTAGGGTCTGTCCAAGAGGGTGGTTTATAGGGGGCTATTCAGGGGAGGGGGGTTTATGTAGGGTGGGGTGTCTAGTGTCCAGGAGGGAGGGGTCTTCAGGGGGGTGGGATACTGCAGGGGGGGTCAACTACTACAAAAACGGCCTATATGAGCACTAAAAAAGTTATTTAACAGCGCTGTAATGATCAGCACTAATATAGGGGTGTCCCTTTTATCAGTGCTCTGAAAAGCGCTCATAAAGGCCCCTTTTATCAGCGGTCAAAAAAAATCACTGATAAAAGACCCCTTTATCAGCGCTTTTTTTAGCGCTGATAAAAGGGGCCTTTATCAGTGCTTTTTTTAGCGCTGATAAATGTCAAAAAAAATAATAATAAATATGAAAATTTTAAAATAATGCAGGGAGTGCATTTATCAGAACTTCACACCCCCTTTATCAGCTCTAGGATGTCTCTTCTGTGCGCTACCCTTCCCGCGCATCCTCATACGCTTGCACCCCCTTCGCTTCCACCCAAACTCAAACCCGGGACCTCCCCCCTTTCGCGGTTTCACCTTTACAACTAATCCATTTCGTTTTGTTCTCTATTTGATGATATATCTATATATATATCACCCATCACATACCGGTAATGACACATGTTCTACACATACTGCAATTTTAATACTCCACGGCAAGAACACCACCATAATTTTCCTTTTATTATGAAAAATGAAAACATAGCACATACAAAAACCTATAGCGACCACTATAAGCGGTCACAAGTCTTGATATTTTTTTAAAAAAAACTGCATTCCAAAAGGTGAAATGCAGTAACCAAAACAAAAAAAATTCTGCAAAAAAACTTCCATTCCATCAACTGAAATGCAGTATTATAAAGAGAAAAAAAACTGAAATGAATTATTATAACTAGAAAAAATCAGAAGAAACGGACTTCAAATAAGAAATTAAAATCAGATATCCTGACCAAAATAGCAATCAAACTAGATTCAATTCTTCTCCAATAATTAGCCACAATCAACCTACCAATAAGACACAAAAAAATATTAAACAAGAAAAATAAGTAGATATATATGAATATTGTTGGGTGATTCAATGCTTCAAATATAAAATTAAAAAAATCATATACAAACCTAATGGGTAATCTAAGGAGGAAGAGTCATGATATGCACATAAAATGAAATAAATCAAAACTAGAATTTACCTCTAGATATTATAAATGACATGTGCTACATGAGTAATCATGACAGCTATTTGTGCATTAAGTTTAAAACTACCTTGTTGTTTTATGAAGTGTTGAAAATAAAGAGTCTTTTGAATATATAGATACACTTTTCCATGGGTGTTTTCATTGTCCATCTTATAAATATTATGGAAGGATGCAACTACACCAGCATAGTTTATCAAAACAATGTATAAGCAGATGGATAGATAGACAGGCCTATGAATGAGGGATGAAGGAATAGATAGACCAATGAACTAGTGGGCGAGATTACATAAAAAGTAATAGACAAATGAGTGGATGGACAAATTTATGGGAAGATAGATACACACACACAGATACACTCACTATGAGAGAAACACAGAACCCTTCAACTATAATAGAATAGACCGTTGATGTATATCATTTTCCAATGACCTAGAATATACCTTCCCCTTCAATTTTTGGATTATAATAATCTGAGAAGATCCATCATATCCTCAAATATTATCATAATCTATTTGGGGTAATCCACTCATGAATGTGTGTTACATCACCATAAAACTTCCCTAGACAGCCAAACAAACATATCAGAGCCACAAACACACATATATACATCCATATTTCCCACTCAACTGTTGATCAATTGCGATGATGGAAAAATATTAGATATTTAACTTATGAGGTGGCATCAGGATTGAATGGATTTAGACATATTAGCTCTATTGGACATGTACTAAATTAAAGTAGGAGATAAAGATGGCCTCCATTTATGAATCCATCAAGATATCCTTGAATTATATCTATAACATAAACTTGATCCCATACTATTGATCCCCTAGATCACATAGAAAAATACATTCCACCTTACAGAACATAAATTAAGTATCATCTTATGGGATGAAAACTGGGTCCACGGGGAACCAATCTATGGTTCCATGTATGAAAATCCCACATTTACAAAGGCTATGTCGGGAGATCTTAGGTGAACAGCCTCATTAGTCCATGAATTGTTAAGGGAAGTGATGAAATCCCTGAGGAAGGAACCCCATAGACCAATTCTAGCTTTGAGACATTAATAAAAATCATTCAAGGTCCTTATGGGATTAATAAAACATATAAACAATCAATGGGGTTCTCTTTAATGAATAAAGAGGTGTCTAAATGAAAATTATATATAGATTTGGAATAGGGTTATTATGAAGAATGGGGTTAGGATGTCAATCCAGACATCCCTCCACCAATTCATCTTATAAGATTATAGGAGTTGTAATCAAGAAACTAACTACTCCCAATCTATGACTCCCACAATGATTTCAAGCCATGTTCATTTATCATGTAAACTATGCTAATAGAATAGTTTCTTATAAGTCTCTTGAATAAAGTGTTGGGGAAGATGCACTAATTCTTACTACATGTCTATATTCGGAAGGTTCTATTCATATTTTGTGGCCATTAAAAGTGATAGAAATATTTATAGATACTAGTAAGGAGAAACATTTTAAAGTGTTGTGGCGACTGTAGATGATGATGGACCATAAAACAGTTAATACTGTGAGCAATCTTCTTTCAACAAGTGATTTTATAGGGCTAATAACTTAGCTTTTCTACTCCTCGATATCATCATACCCTTGGGGAATACTACTGAGAAGTGATATCAATGTCACTATGGGATCGACCCTTCACAAAGGTAGAGGGTTACAAGGAATCCACCTAAAATACCAACAACCCCCATTGTTCCCAAATCATTAGATCTTCCATGACCATCTACTTTATAGAAAGTCAAAATCTATGATATAATGATTCAAAAATTTGTTCTATAATGATCCATCAAATGATGTTGAGGAGAGGATCTATCCAATGATGAGAAGCATAGGAAACATCCAAAATCACTAGTACCTAAGTCCTCTTAGATACTTAAAGGAGGGTCTAATGACATCTCCTTGGACTATTAATTTCACACACATTACTAAATAAATGAATGGATGGATGGAAAACCATAAAGATAGGAAGATGGATCGACAAGCAGATGGATGGATAAATGGACCAAGGAACTAATGAACAATTGAATACAACATGCAAAAAAATGTTGAGTAAAAAAGAAACATAGACACATAGATAGGTTAAAAAATACACACATACACTGATAAAAAAAATTAAATGAATAGAGGCAAAATAATATGTACACACAAAAAATGAAAAATGGATTGATATAAAAATAGAGATAATGATTATATAAAAATATACCAATGAAAAGTCACATGGATGGATGGATAGATATGTCATTATAAAGGCATGTAGACTGACAAAGAAACAAAAAAACCTATGGATAAACCCTCTTGTGAACACATTGATCATTAAACATACGCAGTGTGATAAAAAAAGGATAAATAGATAGATGGGTTTGTTTTAAAATGGATAGATATATAGATTGAAAAACATAAAGATATATAGACACACACTCCTACAGACAAGAACATAGAGAATGACATACATACAGGCTGATCATATACAAAGAAAAAAGAGATACATATAGAAAAAACCAACATGACACATGCACACACACACAATGACATACTATAAGATAGGTAGGATTGGAAAAGATAGGATATAAAATAAAAAAATACAGACTATGAAATTATAATGCATCCTGAGAAGCGGACTGGTTGGAAGGTGGAGGTTGGTCTTTTAGAATGGGGCATACATTCTGACCACATATATTTTTCAGGGGGTCCTACATGGGAGAATAAGTAAAGTACATAATTTTATAAAAGGGGGGGATGAAGATAGTGGGGCTTAGTGAGAATATTCTCAAGTTTTTTCGTACCATCCTACTAGTTTGGGTGACAGAGTAGGAAACTATGAATGACTAAAGGATACCTAAAGGTAACTACGACAAACTAAGACCAGAGAAATTGAAAAAAATGTAGTTTTAACCCTAAAATATAAAAAATCAAAGTGAGACAATAAATTTAAATGAGAAACAAAAAAGAAAATACACAACGCACCTCTTCAATATGATACCTCATCTGGGGCCATGGCTGCTACATCCATCTAATGCGGAAGGGTCCTACAAAAAATAAAAATTATAAAGATAATATTAACTAATTTCATAAAAAATAAAAAAAATCAGTGTAAACCTACATCATAGGATCACTTTCACTATCACCCCAATGCACATATTCCCGTAGTGCTCTAAGCTCAGCTACCAGTTGCACATTTACATCCTCGAAAGTATGAACTCATGCCACCAAATCTGCCATCTTCTATGTCATCCCAGAAATAAAAATATCTATAGCCATTGTGCGTGAAACTAAAAAATTAGTAATCCCTATTTCATAGGTCAAACTGTAGCTATGTCCATCACGAACAATAATGCGATTGAATATTTCATCCCTTGACATGGAAATGTTTCTTTGGTCCTATAGAAACTGTGCTAACTCAACATAAAATTGATCTAATGTAATATGTAAATATAAATATATATTTATATGTAGACGTATGTAATAATTTATAATTAGTAAAAGAACATACTATAAGAGCTGCAACCTCAGGATCATTTTGATCAATAGTTTTCATCCACACTAACATTTCACCAGTCGGTGCACCTTGCTCATGTAACTATATGTTAATAGGATAAAAATACAAACACAAAACCATATTAAATAATAAAATGTAAAAAATTAATAATAAATACATCATGTCAAATCTAGGACACATGATGAGTCCCATGCCTGTGAGGTGGTCCCTACAATACACTATTTTCAGAATGACATTCTACCACCACTTACATTCAATAAATTCAAATATCAAATATGTAAAATGGTAAAAATTATTCGAAATATATAAACTAAAATATATAGACTCGCCATTGGAGCCTCAATAGACCAATACGAAACAACTCATGCCACTAAGATGGGAGAGCCCCTCTCAGGACTTTATCCTGAATGTCTGGGGAACCCACATTTGGTACCTAGTGATCCCTCTTGATTATCCCTCCATTATCTTTACACATTTAACAACATTTAGATATATACACTGGAAAAAAATCACTTAGGCACACACTCAGATTATTCTTTTTAAGAAACAAAATTATTACATGTTAGTATTTTTTAAACATAGTCGAGAAACTAAAATGATCCACTTACCTGAACTTCCCTCGAAAACTGATATAATTTATCCTTGGGGAATGACTCACATTCACATGTAGTCAATGAAAACATGTGTGTGTTGCATATGATATGAACCAATGTGTGAATAAATGTAGGGGTACCCAATCCCATAGGATGGTATCTCTCGTCAAATGATACATCAATGGTCGTGTCGGAATTCCAAGAAGAAATACCATGACCAAGGCCTCTCTTATGAGAAGAAGAAGAGATAGAGTATTATCCTATTGAAAAAATTTTCCTACATAATTTTACATATGTGCGTATATATGTTAAATGCATAATTAAAAAATAAACACATTTACATCCATGCATACCTCAACCCTCAGACGTAGAGGGCTCTGCAGAATGATGTGGGTCTAGTTCTTGTTCCTCTGACATGTCTACATTCATATAAAGCATTTTTAATAATTGGGATATATATACATGAAAATAAAATATCTTGAGTTTTTCTTTCAACTATAAGAAATTAAATATCATCACTATCATATAATTGATAAGTGGAATATACATGCTTTAAAATAAAATATAACGTCAATGCCCACTCATAAAGAGAGGCATAAATAGAGTACCTCTATGCATTTTGTTTAATTGGTGGTATTATTTGGTGGATTTGAATAGTGATTAAGAGGTTATGAGATTTTAGTCTAGTTTTTGGAGTCCAGTTTTCATGAGTTTCTATCCATTTTCACTGGTATATATAGGTTCAAGGTGTATAGGTGGTTTGCTATGATGTTTCATTCTATATGGGGGTATGGTAGGGCTGATTAGTAGATAGATATTTAGCATTTTAATTTTTTTTTCTGTGCATGATTGGTTCTATAGGACTACTTATATGATAGTGTTGGATGTTGGTTACAATTTTGATGAGATTAATAGTTTATACTTTTGTAGAAGATGTAGAGTTGAGTGATTTTTCGAAACATGTGATTGATCAATCAATTTGGAAAGATAATTTGGAAAATTATATGCATCCATATAGTGAAGGGAGTGAATGAGTTTTTTTTCATATTGAGTCCCCTTGAGTCATGTAATGAATAAGGAAGATTGCAGTGTGGGAGTTATAGTATAGGGTTCTCTGGTGATGTTGTGTAAGGGTGGGTGATAGAGGAGTTTACATATTGTTGTATTCGTGTTGTGAAAATCAATGTACCACACTTGGAGAATTTATTTGAATTGTAATGTTGGTCATGTTAATTTAGTTGAGGTGAAGTTCAATTTTAAAAGTTATTGGAAGAATATTGAAAGTTAATTTGTGTTGTTTTGAGCTATTTCAGAGAATTGAGGTATGTTTATGAATTTTTTGATACCCTGTCCTTTCTTCACTAAACGTCTTAATGGATATTAATTTATTATACGATGAAATGGGAAATACATATAATGTGGTTTTAAATGAAAGAAATAATGTTGATGCTACGGTGAAGAAGCAAACAACATTTGGGTCAGATGATTCAGAAAAACAAATTGAACATATACATTTCTACCAACACAACATGATTTCAAGTGATGAAACCTATATTTATGATTTACATTGGCTAGCATAGCCACAATACACAACACCATTTCATTCAGTTACTAATCCATGTGATGGTATTTTTTTCCTGCACACATTCATTTAATTTTTCAATGATGAAATATCCAATTAAAAAAATGGATGATATTATTTCTGATTCTCCCCATTAAATTACAAGTGTCATGAACTGCATATTAATGGGAAAAATTTATCTTATTGTTTAGTGATCTTTAGTTTCCTAAAAAGAATATAGAAACTATATTATCTCACTGCACCCTTTATCACATCATAGTGAAAGAACTTACACCACATAATGTGTATGTGAATCCTCAAGATGTGATCTAGGATTATTTTCCCCTTAGATTACCTAATAATTCAATGAAAATAATTATTTCATGGTTTTTAAATTATAGGTATGTTATGTTGTTCAATTTTATGTATATTAAACCTAACATGGTTTTATTGGATTCTACTTTGGATTGTAGCTGTAGATTGGGTTTATAGAATATATTGATCTTCTAAATCCCACCAGTTATTTTAGATACTACATATTTAGTATATCATCATGTTTTATAAATTTTTTTAAGAACATGTTTTATAAACGTCAAAAATGGTTTTTCCCTAATTTAAAATAAATTATACGATAACATAATTTTGTGTTCTCTAATAAACATTTTTATAAGTTGTTATCATAATGTGGAGTCCAATGTGACATTATATTAATCTGTTTACATAATGTGCAGTGCAAGGCATGTCTTACGTTAACCTTCTAATATAGCCTATGTTGCAGCAATAGGGGGACACGTTTATAGTAATATGGGAAAATCTACATCAATGGTAGGACCCAACCAAAGGACCATAATGAGTTCCAAACAACACCAACAACAAGAAAACAATTAGCAATAGTTAAAAAAATCATTAATGAATAAAAAGAATAATTAGTAAATGTTATTCCAAGAAATAAATGTTTTGATCAAATATATATTGGTGAGAAAAAATGGGAACAACTAAAACATCTGAAAAAAATCATACCTTTCATTAAACATGTAAATTATTCGTTTCCCATTCAACGTTCTCTCTAACCCAATGAATATCTTCTTCACGTTGAACAATGGTGTGTTGATAAAGTTATTGTGAAACAAAGGCAACAGTCTTGAGTTCATCTCATTCAATTAAAAACACTCCTCACCTTGATATTTTCATAGAAACTTGCCAATTCAGATTAGATAGAAAGGTAATGAAGAAAACTTATTATTCTTATGATGAAAAAATGAAAGTTTCTTTACTAACTAATTCATCTCAATATAACATGTTGTTAAAATTCACCAATGTAAACTAATATTGATCGACTTCACTTCCACAGACTGGATCAACCTAATCACACATTAACAATATGTATTTCAAACTGTTCGTGTATATAACTTCAATGATATATTTCAATTGACCTTACTAATAACCAAAATCAATAGATGGACATACAATTCCACTGTTTTGTGCTACTCATTTGTCATTGACGTCTTTAATGTGAAACCAAAATCTGTTAGAATCTAATGTTTTGTAATGAGAAGCTGTTATATTATACCCTCAACTAGTTGGTTGAATCCTTCAATTAGTGTATGGACAACTAAATCACACAGGTTGTGGACCTATATATTTCACATATATCATTAATAATTTATTCAGAAAGAAATTATTATTATACTTCAATAATAATGAAAATACATTTATACATACCAAATTCGTGAACTAATCATGAAATGATGCATAATGGGACTGTTGAAGTTGATAATCACTCACACGATACAAACTCTCTTTTAACTCATTAATGTGTTTCCAGTAATTGATTATGAAATGATTAAATGATCATATTTATATATACAAACAGAACATGTAAAATTTATACAAAAAATTGATAAGACACTTACTGCATCAATAGTGAAACTAACGGATTTTTGAACAAGATATATCTATGAGCATTTATCCACATGATGTTGTCCATATCAGATATTGTTCCTACTCTAACTAGACTATCATGAATCTGAAAGGTCTTATGTTATTTTTTTCAACATTCTTATGATATTCTACACAAAAAGTCGTACACTCACCCATAAAATAACCATTGGTTATTGATGTCTCCGGATGAGAAATGTTACATACGAATCATTTCAATATATTCATATATCTCTCAATATGATACACCAACCTAAATTGAATTGAGCCAATAGTAATTCCTTCATCGATTAAGTGCACTTTTAAGTGAACCATAACATTGAAAAATAATGGTGGAAATAGTTTCTCCAAGTAACAAAACACAAGTACAATTCTTTCCTACAAAATTTTTAAATCATCCTTTCTTTTATTTCTTAAAAAATTCTAAGATAATTACTCATCTCAATCAACTATTTAATAATATTGGGTGATAAACAATTACAAATTGAGATTGGAATCATCTAATGAAGTAGTATGTGATAGCCATGACTTTTCAACCCTTGCAATGCCCTACTAATCACATTCAGACACTTGGAAATATTATAAGAGTAACAATCTGGCACCTTGAGCATCTTCAAAATAGAAAGAAATATATCGATCTCTTTTTTGGTCATCATATTCTGTGCAGTAGGCATGTATGACTTATTTCCCTTGTCACGACCCGCCCTCGGGGTCCGTGCCGTGACTACCCCAAGCCCGCCTTCCATAGGCCAGGGGCTGGCGACTAGCACCAAGGCGTATATCCCAGTAAAAAGGGAAGGCATTGCCTTTGAAAAGTAACCAACTCCACAGAGTAAGCAAGCGTAAAGTAATCACTAAGCAAGCAGAGAACAACTGAAAGTGCGGAAAAGTAAATGGGCCAGAATACAAACCCAAACTGAAAGTAAAGTACAACTCAAAAAGGGAAAAGCAGCAACTGTAAAGTAAAGGCCGCTACTCCGAGCTGTCCACCGGAAATCCCACCTGAAGGGTGGGTACAGATAGCTCCTCTGCTCCACGGGTCCCGCCGTCCGCTCCGAGCACGTCCCGCCCAGTGGTCCACCTCCGGGTACCGTCCCGCTCTGCAAGCCTCAGCTAAGGTCAACGCTGTCCGTCGTCTGCAACCAACACAACGAAGTGCGGGCAAAGCCCGTGCAGGGGTGAGTATAAGCTACTCAGTAGGGACCCCGAGACCCCTGAAGGTCTCTCAAATCCACAAAGGATAAACCACGAAGAAAAGTACAAACACGAAGTAACAACTGACACAGCTTAGGTATATGCCCATACATATACCTAAGTCATCAATTAAAATACACTCCAACCTCCGAGCCCAAGTACAACTCAGTCCACGCAGGAAAGTATACGTATTCCACATAGGAAAGCAAAATATAATCCACACAGGATTGCACAACACAATCCACACAGGAAAACAACAGGATTCAGCTCACACAGGTATACTTCTTCAAGGACGATAAAGATGATCACTGATCCATCTAAGTCGTCGGACCCACGAAGGATCGATAGGTAACTAACCCCCGCAGAAGACCCACACAGGATCGGGCTCACACAGAACCTGTAGGCGCTGGCTCACACAGAACCGCTGAGCGCAAGGACCCACACAGGATCGGGCTCACACAGAACCTGTAGCACTGATCCACGTAGGATCGCTGAGTGCTGTAGTCGTCGTCGTCGAATCCACACAGGATCTCTGTACTGTCGTCGTCCAATCCACACAGGATCTCTGGACTGTCGTCGTCAAATCCACACAGGATCTCTGCACTGTCGTCGTCAAATCCACACAGGATCTCTGCACTGTCGTCGTCAAATCCACACAGGATCTCTGTACTGTCGTCGTCGCAGTCACAGTAGCAGTCGTAGCAGTAGAACAGTCGCAGCCAGCACTAGGGTTCCCGCACACAGCAAGCTCGTACGGAGGGTCCGCTCCACGAGCCGAGAGGCTGATACATCAACTGTCACGAAGACCAGAGTTGATGTATCCAAAAGTTCCGTATCGTCAACAGGAACTCAACGCAACAGACGGCGCGTCGATCGGACGCCCGGTCTGAGAGTTATTGGCATTTTCGTCTCCGGGGCCCGGTTGGTTTTTAAGGCAAAACCAACCCGACCGTACTCCACCTGCGTCCAAACCTCGGGCGGAGTATGCCAAAAGATCCGTCTCACTAAGAGGAACACTACGCGACTGACGGCACGTCAATCGGACGTCCGTAGCTCAAGATATGAGCGTTTCCGCTCCGAAGGGCCGGTTGGTTTCGTGAATGAACCAACCCGGCCGAACTCAAAGTAAACCGAAACCTTGAGTGCGATATACCGAAACGACCGTCTCGATCCAAGGATCGCGTTTCCGCAGACGGTTCGTCATTCGGAGATCCGAGGCTCAAGTTATGAGCCAAAAACCGAATCTGGTCCGAAACGGGGGGTCCGGGTCCGGGCCGACCCGGCCCGACCCCCCCCCCCCCCCCCCCCCTCTGGACGGCGCGGCGGCCGGCGGCGGCGGACGGCGGCGGCGGACGGCGGCGGACGGCGGCGGTGGCTGGCCGCGTGGCGGCGGCGGTGGGCCGCGTGGCGGCGGCGGGCCGCGTGGCGGCGGCGGCGGCGGGCCGCGGCGGACGGCGCTGGGCGCCGCACGTGATTGGCACGCGGGGCTATGCCCCGCGTTTCTCTTCAAGCGGCACGGCTCAAGGCCGTGCCTTTGCCAAAAACGGCCCCCGCAAATGGGGGCCGGCTTGATAAAACCGGGGGGCTGTTGCCCCCCCCTCTTTAATTGATCCGCCCCCCCCTCATTAAGAGGGGGGTTTATTGAACCGGCCGGGGGTTTTATTCCCCCGGTTTTTAAGATATCCGGCCGGCCCGCTGGCCGGCCGGTTTTTACCAACGGGACCGGAATTTCCGGTCCCGCCCTCGACTTCCGACGCCGGCGGCCCGGCCGCCGGTCTTTCCTTCCGCCGCGGCCCGGAACCGGCCGCGGTCTCCTCGTCTCACCGCGGCCCGGAACCGGCCGCGGTGTTCGTCGTCCGGCGCGGTGCGACGGCACCGCGCCCCTTTCGCCGTGCCATGAATCCTCCCAACGCGGCGCGACGGCGTCGCGTTCTTGAAGTCTCTCCTCGGCGAAGCGCGACGGTGTTGCGGAAAAAATTATAAGCATGTTCATCCGCGTGGTGCGACGGCACCACGCCTCTTGCTTCCACCCGCATGAATAAAACGAGAACTAAGGAGGGGCGTTCGGCCGTGTTCATGCGGTCCGACCCCCCTCACGTTAAATAATAACATAACTAAAGAATACCCAAAAGCCTCACATTTAGTCATGCTAAAATCCTTGATTCAAGAATGGAATAAAAAATAATCAATAAATAACATCCCCTACCTCGGGTTTGAGATTCAAAGAAACTTCTACGTTCCGCGGAAGACGGCGTCGCGGAAGTCGGGCGTCGCGGTCGTCGTTCGTCAAATCCGTTGACGAAGAAATACGCCCGATGCGACACGTTGTTGGCGGATCTTTGTTTGCCGATGAAGAAGGTCCGAAGAGGAAGCAGAGGTCCGAAGATACTAGGTCTCCGAGTCGATGATCCTTGACGAAGTGTTGTCGTTCTTCGTTGAGGATGAAGACGTTCTTCGCCGGAGAAGATGAAGTTCTTCAAGAGACTTAGAGCTCTCTCCTCCAATCCTCAACACAACCAAACTAACCCCCAAAAATAAAATAAGCTAACCTTATTTTATTAAGTCATTCTATGAGTTTCAAATCAAAAACTTAAATCCATTAAATGGTTTAGTGTGTTGGCATGATTTAAAAGAGGAGAGGGAAAGTCACCCAATTAGTGGAAAGTTTAAAGGTTAAGATGAGTTACACATCTTAAGTGGGGGGTTTAGAGGAGTTAGGGAAGGTGAGGGGTTGGGCTCGTGTGGGCCCCACCCCACCTTTATTCTCTCAAGGGTAGTTAACATCAAGTAGGTCCCACCCAACTTCCACACATAGGTTTTAACAAGTAAAAATAAAATTGTTCATCACAATTTTATTTAACTCAAACTAAAAACCCCAAAACGTAACTTTCAACCCGCAACAAACGCAACTCCCGAAAAGGTCTCAAAAAGCGAATATCGGCGCTGCGAGTTCATCGGTGCCCTCGGATTTCAATTCCGAGCACCGGATCAAAAGTTAGGAATTCCCGCTTGTTCGTTCACTGAACGTACCCGAGCCAAACTTCGGAAATTAATTCCGGGCACTCCGGGCCTCGGAATCAGGTGCCGTCTGAAACCGCGCTCTTGTAAAATTCTAAAGAAAATTAAGAAAAAATTTTCCTTGAATTTTACGGGTCTTTACATTACTCCCACCTCAGGGCTTTACGTCCCCGTAAAGCTACATCAAAAACTAGGGAAACAAAAAGAGGATACTGAGCACGCATCTGAGCCTCCCGCTCCTATGTGCTCTCCTGGAAATTCCCGTGCCGCCATCTGTTGCGCACAAGAGGAATCGATCGTCCATGTAGGACCCGCTCCTGGATGACATGGACCTCCTCTGACGTGGCCCGGACCATCTCCGGTCCCACCAGAGCTGCAAGATTTCTCTTTTGCCGAAAAGAGAAATCTGGTCTCATCCCCTGGATGAACCACATTCTTTGCCTAAAACAGTCAATCCTAACATGGATGATACTAATCCATACTAAGGATGACGTCGTAAGGCCTCGACGCTACTACTAAGAGATTCAACCGTTACTCTCGCCTCCAAGGGTTGAGTCACACTGTCGGCATCAGTGTGTGGTAACTGGGTCTCCTCCAGTAGATGTCTCACAAGTGAGGGTCAAGTCAACAGCCAAAACTAGAACCTCTTAGTAACATTACGATAGAGGACAGGAACGAAAACATCACAAGGTATGCGTCTTTTATTATTGCAGCTCGTAATACAAGACGCTACACAAAAGCAACAAGGAACCAGAAGTACAAAGGATGTATCCACTAGTTCTGCTCCTGTCCATCGGCTCCCAGAGCTCCATGATCGAAGGCCTCGGCTGCCTGAAGCTGAGCTCTCCCCTGCGGTCGGGGTGGACCTCCTGGTGGTGGTGGTGGTAGAGCCTCAAAGCGTCGGCCACCACCAGCTGCTCGTCCAGCTCCCCTGCCTCGTCCGCCTCCTCCCTGCGGACCGCCACGGTCGAACCTCTGCCTCTGCCTAGGTGGTTCCTCAACCGTCTGCTGCTCCTCCGCATAGCGGGTCGGGCAGTCACGAGCCATGTGGCCTTGCCCGCCGCATGCATAGCACTGTCTTCCACTCGAAAGACTGGCTCCGCGTTGTGTGCCCTGCACTGCTGAGCCAGTGCCCTGAGGTCTGGTCTGTCTGGACCCCTGAGTCATTCGCCGACTGCCAGCTGCAGATGACTCTGCCACGTGCCGTCCTGCGGTGGGTCTCTGTGCTGGTGTAGACTCAGCAAGGAAGCTCTCGATCAGAAGGGCCCGCTCCAGTACTCCTGTCTGAGTCGGTATGCTGAGGGAGATCAGCGATGCCCTGATCTCGTGTCTCAAACCCTGCTCGAAGGTCCGGGCCCGGAAGAATGGGTCCCGTACCATGTCGGTCGAGTAGCACGAGAGATCGGTAAATCTCGCCGGGTACTGAGCGACCGTCATGCTGCCCTGCCGCAGCTGTAGAAGCTCCTGGATACGCACCGCACGAAGGGTGGCTGGGACGAACTCCGAGCGGAAGATGCTCTCAAAGTCCGTCCAAAGAAGAGATGCCTCATCGTGCACCTGGAGCATCAAGCTCCACCATCGTCCTGCTGCTGCGTGTAGTAGGCTCGCAGCGAGGATCACCATGAGGTCTGCTGGTGTCCTCACTAGCCTAAACACTCGAACCACTGCCTCCAGCCAGTCCTCTGCTGCCTGGGGATCCGTCTCCCCGCGAAACCTGGGCGGTCGCTGGCGCTGAAACTCATGCAGTGCGCTGAGGCGACGTGCATCGTCAGCGGCTGCTGCTGGAAGCATCGGGGAATCGGCGGGTAAAGCTACTGCCGGTGCCACTGCTGACAAAGGGCCCTGCACCGAAGCCTCGTCGCTCGGTGGGCTGTCGTCTCGCTCGACTCTCGGAACCCTAACTGGCTGCCGTCGTGGGGCCATCCTGAAAAGGAAACAGGTGCGCCACGGTTAGAACAGTATACCTGGTGAGCTGGCACAAGTAATCACAAGGAAAACTTGAGACTTTCATAAAGCAGAACAGTATACCCGGTGAGCTGACACAAGTAATCACAAAGAAAACTTGAAACACACACGCAATCAATGTTTTCGTGCATTAAGTCGGAAATCAGAAGTCAGGGTCCTGGTGTACGGATACGTCGGCCGCCGCACCAACACTGGACTCCCTGGACTGATAACCACACTCAATACGCTAAACATTATTGCTTCACATAGAAAAGATCAGAGTTCGCGGTAGAACCGAACTCCTCTGATACCAATTTGTCACGACCCGCCCTCGGGGTCCGTGCCGTGACTACCCCAAGCCCGCCTTCCATAGGCCAGGGGCTGGCGACTAGCACCAAGGCGTATATCCCAGTAAAAAGGGAAGGCATTGCCTTTGAAAAGTAACCAACTCCACAGAGTAAGCAAGCGTAAAGTAATCACTAAGCAAGCAGAGAACAACTGAAAGTGCGGAAAAGTAAATGGGCCAGAATACAAACCCAAACTGAAAGTAAAGTACAACTCAAAAAGGGAAAAGCAGCAACTGTAAAGTAAAGGCCGCTACTCCGAGCTGTCCACCGGAAATCCCACCTGAAGGGTGGGTACAGATAGCTCCTCTGCTCCACGGGTCCCGCCGTCCGCTCCGAGCACGTCCCGCCCAGTGGTCCACCTCCGGGTACCGTCCCGCTCTGCAAGCCTCAGCTAAGGTCAACGCTGTCCGTCGTCTGCAACCAACACAACGAAGTGCGGGCAAAGCCCGTGCAGGGGTGAGTATAAGCTACTCAGTAGGGACCCCGAGACCCCTGAAGGTCTCTCAAATCCACAAAGGATAAACCACGAAGAAAAGTACAAACACGAAGTAACAACTGACACAGCTTAGGTATATGCCCATACATATACCTAAGTCATCAATTAAAATACACTCCAACCTCCGAGCCCAAGTACAACTCAGTCCACGCAGGAAAGTATACGTATTCCACATAGGAAAGCAAAATATAATCCACACAGGATTGCACAACACAATCCACACAGGAAAACAACAGGATTCAGCTCACACAGGTATACTTCTTCAAGGACGATAAAGATGATCACTGATCCATCTAAGTCGTCGGACCCACGAAGGATCGATAGGTAACTAACCCCCGCAGAAGACCCACACAGGATCGGGCTCACACAGAACCTGTAGGCGCTGGCTCACACAGAACCGCTGAGCGCAAGGACCCACACAGGATCGGGCTCACACAGAACCTGTAGCACTGATCCACGTAGGATCGCTGAGTGCTGTAGTCGTCGTCGTCGAATCCACACAGGATCTCTGTACTGTCGTCGTCCAATCCACACAGGATCTCTGTACTGTCGTCGTCAAATCCACACAGGATCTCTGCACTGTCGTCGTCAAATCCACACAGGATCTCTGCACTGTCGTCGTCAAATCCACACAGGATCTCTGTACTGTCGTCGTCGCAGTCACAGTAGCAGTCGTAGCAGTAGAACAGTCGCAGCCAGCACTAGGGTTCCCGCACACAGCAAGCTCGTACGGAGGGTCCGCTCCACGAGCCGAGAGGCTGATACATCAACTGTCACGAAGACCAGAGTTGATGTATCCAAAAGTTCCGTATCGTCAACAGGAACTCAACGCAACAGACGGCGCGTCGATCGGACGCCCGGTCTGAGAGTTATTGGCATTTTCGTCTCCGGGGCCCGGTTGGTTTTTAAGGCAAAACCAACCCGACCGTACTCCACCTGCGTCCAAACCTCGGGCGGAGTATGCCAAAAGATCCGTCTCACTAAGAGGAACACTACGCGACTGACGGCACGTCAATCGGACGTCCGTAGCTCAAGATATGAGCGTTTCCGCTCCGAAGGGCCGGTTGGTTTCGTGAACGAACCAACCCGGCCGAACTCAAAGTAAACCGAAACCTTGAGTGCGATATACCGAAACGACCGTCTCGATCCAAGGATCGCGTTTCCGCAGACGGTTCGTCATTCGGAGATCCGAGGCTCAAGTTATGAGCCAAAAACCGAATCTGGTCCGAAACGGGGGGTCCGGGTCCGGGCCGACCCGGCCCGACCCCCCCCCTCTGGACGGCGCGGCGGCCGGCGGCGGCGGACGGCGGCGGCGGACGGCGGCGGACGGCGGCGGTGGCTGGCCGCGTGGCGGCGGCGGTGGGCCGCGTGGCGGCGGCGGCGGCTGGCCGCGTGGCGGCGGCGGCGGGCCGCGTGGCGGCGGCGGGCCGCGCGGCGGCGGCGGCGGCGGGCCGCGGCGGACGGCGGGCCGCGGCGGCGGCGCTGGGCGCCGCACGTGATTGGCACGCGGGGCTATGCCCCGCGTTTCTCTTCAAGCGGCACGGCTCAAGGCCGTGCCTTTGCCAAAAACGGCCCCCGCAAATGGGGGCCGGCTTGATAAAACCGGGGGGCTGTTGCCCCCCCCTCTTTAATTGATCCGCCCCCCCCCCCCCTCATTAAGAGGGGGGTTTATTGAACCGGCCGGGGGTTTTATTCCCCCGGTTTTTAAGATATCCGGCCGGCCCGCTGGCCGGCCGGTTTTTACCAACGGGACCGGAATTTCCGGTCCCGCCCTCGACTTCCGACGCCGGCGGCCCGGCCGCCGGTCTTTCCTTCCGCCGCGGCCCGGAACCGGCCGCGGTCTCCTCGTCTCACCGCGGCCCGGAACCGGCCGCGGTGTTCGTCGTCCGGTGCGGTGCGACGGCACCGCGCCCCTTTCGCCGTGCCATGAATCCTCCCAACGCGGCGCGACGGCGTCGCGTTCTTGAAGTCTCTCCTCGGCGAAGCGCGACGGTGTTGCGGAAAAAATTATAAGCATGTTCATCCGCGTGGTGCGACGGCACCACGCCTCTTGCTTCCACCCGCATGAATAAAACGAGAACTAAGGAGGGGCGTTCGGCCGTGTTCATGCGGTCCGACCCCCCTCACGTTAAATAATAACATAACTAAAGAATACCCAAAAGCCTCACATTTAGTCATGCTAAAATCCTTGATTCAAGAATGGAATAAAAAATAATCAATAAATAACATCCCCTACCTCGGGTTTGAGATTCAAAGAAACTTCTACGTTCCGCGGAAGACGGCGTCGCGGAAGTCGGGCGTCGCGGTCGTCGTTCGTCAAATCCGTTGACGAAGAAATACGCCCGATGCGACACGTTGTTGGCGGATCTTCGTTTGCCGACGAAGAAGGTCCGAAGAGGAAGCAGAGGTCCGAAGATACTAGGTCTCCGAGTCGATGATCCTTGACGAAGTGTTGTCGTTCTTCGTTGAGGATGAAGACGTTCTTCGCCGGAGAAGATGAAGTTCTTCAAGAGACTTAGAGCTCTCTCCTCCAATCCTCAACACAACCAAACTAACCCCCAAAAATAAAATAAGCTAACCTTATTTTATTAAGTCATTCTATGAGTTTCAAATCAAAAACTTAAATCCATTAAATGGTTTAGTGTGTTGGCATGATTTAAAAGAGGAGAGGGAAAGTCACCCAATTAATGGAAAGTTTAAAGGTTAAGATGAGTTACACATCTTAAGTGGGGGGTTTAGAGGAGTTAGGGAAGGTGAGGGGTTGGGCTCGTGTGGGCCCCACCCCACCTTTATTCTCTCAAGGGTAGTTAACATCAAGTAGGTCCCACCCAACTTCCACACATAGGTTTTAACAAGTAAAAATAAAATTGTTCATCACAATTTTATTTAACTCAAACTAAAAACCCCAAAACGTAACTTTCAACCCGCAACAAACGCAACTCCCGAAAAGGTCTCAAAAAGCGAATATCCGCGCTGCGAGTTCATCGGTGCCCTCGGATTTCAATTCCGAGCACCGGATCAAAATTTAGGAATTCCCGCTTGTTCGTTCACTGAACGTACCCGAGCCAAACTTCGGAAATTAATTCCGGGCACTCCGGGCCTCGGAATCAGGTGCCGTCTGAAACCGCGCTCTTGTAAAATTCTAAAGAAAATTAAGAAAAAATTTTCCTTGAATTTTACGGGTCTTTACATCCCTCACCCAACTGTAAATGCAATTGTTTCCCTAAACCCATTTCTTCAAAATCACATAGTGAATTGACGTAGTCCTTTGATTTTCCACTAACACCTAAAATGGTCCATAATATATTATCACAAACATTTTTTTCAATGTGCATGACATCCAGATTATGCCTTAGAATGTTAGTTTTCCAGTAGTGGAGATTAAAAAAAACTTTTCTTCTTCTAATTTTGACTGCATTACCTAACTGCACCATGAAGATTGGGTAATGGATGAGACACAAAATCCTAAAATTCATATAAGATGTGGATGTTTTCTTCCTCAATCTATGATAATATTTCTACTCCTGTCATGACCTTTTGTGCTGGCATGAATTCACTAGAACCATCAAATGCCACTCTGTCCTTTCTGAGCCTATACTGAGGGGGAAGAAAATTTCTATGGGCATTATATGTCCACTTTTTACAATGCTTAATCCATGTATAATCTTTACATTTATTGCATCAAGGTAAAGAAAATTCCCCTTTAGTACTCCAACTTGAAAATTTTTCATAAGCTTGGAATTCAATGATAGTTCACAATAATTTGTATATATCATTCATTTCATAGTTGTAAGTCATCACACCATCACCCCAAAATTCATTCAACTCATAAATTAATGGAAGAAGGTAAACATCAATCTTATCCCGTGGATATTCAAGTCCATCAATAAGAGTGGAATGAAATAGAAATTATTGTTTCATACAAAACCATTTAAGAAGATTATACAGAACAAAAACTATAGGAAATGGGATATGAGTTGCACCAACCATAGACCTGAATGGATTTAAATAATCTACTTCCTATCCCAATCGGACATTACAACTATATTTCGCAATGTCAGGGTGTCTTTGATCGAAATTTTTCCAAGCAAGAGTGTCTACCGGGTGAGTTAGCCTATCAATTTTCTTATTTCTTTCCACATTCTATCTCATTAATTGAGAAACTTTAGATGAGATAAATAATATTTTCAACCCTAAATTTAGTGTAATGTAACACATTTACTTTATGGAAATCGGTTCCCCCTGTTTCGCAGTCTGACTTTGATTAGTCTGATTTCCCATGTTATCCTTCCACCTAGAATAGTAACAGATCGTACAATTATCCAAATGCACATTTTCATTTATACATAGAATATTGTTGTTTACACATGCATCTATAGTCTCATATGTGAAACCTAAGTTCTCCGTAAACTTATAAGCTTACTAATATGACTCAGTAATCTTAGTATCATCAAGACGTTCTTTTTTCAATCACACCAACAACATGTTGATCTATGTATCTGACCACTGATTCAAAGTCTTCAAGTGAAAAAACTCCATGATAAAAGACAATTTACTGTAATTAGTACACCCAAAATATAATTCTATTTTTTCATCATCAATTATTTCATAAAACTTTAATAAATCATGATCTACACCATAACGTGGATTGATCTCACCGGTCTTACCATTCCAGATGTTAATGCCTTCATGAGCTAGCCCATATGCCATTTCAGTAAGCATTTCATGCATAGGATTAGTCTTCCTCTCATAAATATCCATCTAAATAGTTTTTATATGGTGACAATGAATATATTTTTTTCCATGACGAGTCCAACTCTTATAATTTTTCAAAAACCCAATCAAGAAAATGTTCTCTCTCATGGTATATCATATGAATTGATATCTATTTTCACATTTTCTATATGGAAAACATATATTTTATCATTCAAATCCTCTAGATAAATAAATAAATTGCATAATTCCTTAAAAATATTCTCTAGATGTTCTATTTGGAAGACCAATCCAACTCTTATCCATATTTGTATCTGTACAACAAGCAGTAATGTTTACACAAGACTTCATATTGCATGCATTTTTTGAATTTCATATCACAAAATACAATTTATATAAATACTAACCAATAGAATATGGACATAAATTCATACTCATTCAAAACAAAAAACAATTCAAAAATGACATGATCATTGCAATATATTTAATTAATTATTCATTTTAATTTTGAAAGGCTTCTTCTTTACATGACTAAATATTTTTTTGAGAGGATTATAAAACATGTCTTGATAAAAAAATGTAATTGAATTAAAATTTTGATGAAATGAATATATAAAAAAACTCAACTAAGATATTTTTTTGTTATGAAATGATTATTTTTTGTTACAATTTATAATAGGTAAAGAAATCAGAATATATAGTTAAAGGATAATTAAATATAAAGACAACATTTTTTCTTGATTATAATATACAAATAAATAAATTCTCATGATTTTTTTTCAAGAAACACATTTTCATGAAACATTAAAACACTTGAACAATAAATTTTATCAAAATGGATATGTACGCTAAGATGTTATTAAGAAGTACTACCAAATAGAGCCTAAATATTGATTTATTCCTAAAATTAGTTTCACATAAGTTGCATATAAGTTTCAAAATAATTATACTTAAATAACATAAACACATTTTCCAAGTGTGTTAATATGAAAAGTACATCCACATGAGAGGTTTTATCAAAACAATTAATATTTTCTATCATTTTGAGAAGGAAAAATTATATTACATTATAATTTTATGATTAATAACATTTAATTATATGTGTCAAATCCTCTATATAAAATAGTTAACAATTACTTTTATTGGATTCTTAATAGTCACCTAATATCTACACTAAATAGTTATATAATTAATACATTTTCCACTATTAATAGTTTTGTAATGAATAACTTACAGTCATAATTTCTGTTAAATGGGTTGTTTTAATTCCATGCAGACTCTATTTGAGCACATGGTGATATCATCACCAATTAGTATCATGGGTATATAAATATATGGATGTAGAAACTAGTGACAGGATGAAATTTCAATCTATAACACACAAAAAATAAAATAAAATAGATATCACAGACAATAATGATCCCATGCCACTGACTGTCATTAAACTATGGAACATAATGGATACATGTTATTAACAAATATGGATAATTATATCTTTAATTCCAACATATTGATGTGTTGTAGTAACCAAAATCAACACGGGGATATCAATCATCATTTATGAATTCCCTATGCAATGAAATAAAATTTTATCATCAATTTCAATATCTATATCGCCACCAATCCAAAATGGTTTTTTGGGGGAGATATTACTCTATAGAATCCATGAAGTGAATTATATTTTATGTAAATGACATATCTATTGCAATTATTGAGGTGTTTGGATTATCACATTTGATTAATTCCTATCATTTATATGACATGATGGAAATAATGTTTTCATGTAATGATAACTGTCTATTTCCAACTATGAAATGTCAATATCGCCAATTATAATTTAATTATTGGAGATGACATACAGATATTGTTTCCCATGATGCTTAAGAAATACCTACCCCTACTTATGATATCTAATAATTGATGAAGAATATAGGATAATTACACTATACATAATTAATATCTCGTTTATGATTCCATATATAATAAACTATACATAATTTTTATAAAATATATCATATCTATCATAAATCCTTTAACTTAAGACTCTAGTTCCCCACTGATGATTCTATAAGAGGAATGATTATTAAATATGGTTGATCCATGCTAGCTAATGAAAGATTCAATTAAGGAGGTAAGGTCAAAATGTTTCTTACATTCACACACCCATGAGAAAAATTTAGTCTTAATGTATGTTTCATAACTAAATTAAGAAAAACTTTAACAAAAAAGTCGCATGGATGCTAGTTGAAGAAATAGGAGGAGGTGATAAAGGTCACTAAACCTCATATTAATATGAGTAGATGGTAAATC
Source organism: Viscum album (assembly GCA_963277665.1). NCBI lineage: Eukaryota > Viridiplantae > Streptophyta > Magnoliopsida > Santalales > Viscaceae > Viscum > Viscum album. The sequence goes on along the minus strand of OY728136.1, from coordinate 1,717,451,231 downwards.
ATATAAAGGGGAGAGAACCCTTTATACAAAGAAATATTTTATAAATTAGGACTACCTATATTTCTTTTATTGAAATTTCATTTTGTTTTTTGTTATGTTTTCCTCCATTGAAATATCTATACACTATTTAATTGATAAACCTCAATGTTATTTTAAAGTGGATATTTCCAGTGATATTTCCATTTATATTTGAATATATCTTTCTTTTTATTAATCTATTTTCACTCTAAGTTTCTTAATTATGATGTTAAACTGGTTGGGTGTTTTTATGGCTCTTCTTCCCTTACACACTTATCATATTCTCCTCTAGTAAACATGATCATTGGTTCCCTTCAATATAGTGTTCTTCAAATTATAGATTGGGATAGGTCATGGGCCATATATAATGGGATTAATTCACTCATTTGATCAGATTGGTGGAGGATTCAATCAGTTAAGAAACAAAATATATTTTACTGGGTATAATAAAACATAACAAGCCAACATGGAAAATAATGAATCTATGATCCACTAATATCATAATGCATAAATTTTGATACACTATAATCAAAACATATAAAGAAACTATAACTATAGAATGAAAAATGATAAATCACAATAATGAAACAAAATATATTAACCTCTATGTGCATGTGGTACATGAAAAAAATCATCAAATACCAATTTTGGTCTATCAACCTTAGAAACTAAGATAATTCCTCCCAATAAATCAACAAATATAATTTGTGAAGGAAGTGGAAAAAACCAATTTGTGATTGAAGTTACCAAATTCAATTTTGGATTGAAGTGCCAATTTGTGATGGAAGTGCCCAAACTCAAACCCCTATAACTAAAATCAGGGATTACCTGATGGTGAGAAAAATCTGGAACCATGTGAATGTATATGTGGAGTCGGTGGGCTAGAGAGACACGGGGAGTGGCGGCGGTGAGGGTGGATGGGTGGCGTGCGGCTCTGGGTTGGTTGTGAAAATGGGCCAGGTGCGAGTAGAGGGAGTTGGGGAAAGGGAGGCGGAGGTAGAAGTGAGGAGGGCAGTCAGGGAGGGATAGGGTAATAGAGCTTATAGTGAGGGAGAGGATGAGCCAGAGATGAGCCATAGGTGGAGGTGGGTGTGGTTATGAAAACCATGCTTTTATTACAAACCTAAAAATGATTTATTACATAAAAAATCACTTGATAAAACACAGAAGATCGAGAGGTTTAGTGTCTTTGGGTCTTAGGATCATTACATAAAAACTTGAAACATGAAATACAACATCTTTATTGAAAACTTTCTTTACATTACCACTACATTCCCTCGTACTTAGCATTTCATGGGATAACCTGGGGACATGCATAAGAAAATGGGTGAGCTATAAAGCCCAGTAAGGGAATAAACATGGAATAAATGAGGATTACAATAAATGTGATACAATGGTCATATAAATAGAGAACAAGAGAAACATGAACATAAAGGCATGATAAATCATGATAATCATGACATGGAAATGTGGCAATTACACTTAACATGGAATTTGCATGAGCCAAGGCTCATTGCACATAGAGCATGAGTAAATCCCCATTGCACATGAAGCACTAGTAAACCCTCATTTCACTTGAATTATAATGAGTCAACACTCATTTCACATGAAGTATCATGATACTATACTTTTCCCAATGCATTGGAGCACTATAAGGGTGCAACCTTCTTAAACATTTCATTTCATGCATAAGTGTGCCACATGGATCATAAAACATGGATTTATAAAACATAATAATTTATTCCACGATGAAGGAATGTGGAATTCATACATGAAACTTTATAATAAGTATGTAAATGTTTATAAAGGTGAATACCCTTGATGGAGAAATGGGCATGGTATTCACTACACAATGGCATTGGCTTAGAAAATCGGTGTGATTTCGGCAGTGTAACGGCGTGACATAAGAATTCATAAAAATGGTTGATGATAGAGAAAGGGGTTCCTCATCATATTTAAATGTAATGGACAGTAATTAGGTCATACAGATACATGTCCAAACAATTGTAATGGAATTTAGATTCATGATACAAAAGTATTGCTTGAATGTAAATGAGGAGAGAGAAGTTCCTTTCAGAATTTCGGCATAGTGAAGGGTGTACATGGGAGGAATTTAATGAGAGTGAAAGGGGTCTCCCATCATTCAATCATAAAGAGGGAAGTATGATGGGGGTTATAAACCATACCCCAAAATTCATAATTGAAATTAAATGGGTAAAATAACTTAAAGAAGATTGGACAAAATTGAGAAAGGAAGAAAAAACCGTTACTTGGAAGTGTGCTTCCAAAGGCTTGAGAGAGGCTTGAGGGAGGCTTATTGGGAGAATGGGGCGTCTTAGGAGGATTCTAGAGAGATTAGGTCAGAGATTGGACGAACTCCAAAGGCTTTGAGTGAGGATGAAGTGGGAGCTTGGGTGGGTTTATATAGGAAAGGTGAGGGAATTCTTTATTATTTAGGTTTGGGACCCCTTATATTAAATTAATCCAAACCACAAACCATCCCATGGTTTTTGCCTACGATTTTTAGAAAAGAGAATAGGAAAATAATATTTTATAAGTCCAAAGTCCGAACTTCTTAAAATAATAGGGTTGCTTTTGTCGAGGTGAGTCACACTCCCATGGAAAACAATTTAAAAAGACAAGGTGTTTAATAAGTCTTGAAGGGTCCATTAATTCTTTGAAAAGTAAGTCAAACAAACAAAAAATCACATTATTTTAATGTTAAAGCATATATTGGCCGAACATAAATCTTTTAGTATTTTATTACTTCACTATTGGGTCATTATCATGTCATAGAACACATTATATATTTAAACGGTATTTAATTTTTACCCAAAAAAATTGAATGTCTCAGAATATTATAAAAAATTCACCAATGGATAATTTCGACGTCCTGATTCTAGATATAACATTTATTTTATCTAAATAATTTTTAAAATATGTTAATTTTCACTTTTAAAATAAAAACTGATATTTATCGAAAATTCACGGGTTTTTGACAAAAATGGCTTTCAAGCCTTAATAAAAATTACAATTGCATTCATAAAATTATATGCTCATTTATATATAATAAAAGTAATTTAATAATAATAATAATAATATTTTATTAAAATATTATTTAATTCAAAAATCCATTAATTTAATAAAATTTAATTCTTAATTAAATAATAACTACAAACACTATTTTCACCTTAAAAACTATTTACAATGTATCAATAATGACAAGAAAGTATATTCATTATTATATACAAAAATAATAATGTAAATGAACAAAGTACTAGCGATTTGTTACATAACCCCTTAAAACAGCCGCATAAGACCTAAGGGTAAGGTGTGCGATGGTGACAGACTCTTGGGGTGGCTCGAATAACATCGATCAAGTGGTAATTTCTATTAACTTCCACTTTTCCCATTGATGGTCTTGTTCGAGCTTGACATGATGGAGCTTAGCTTGGACTTGGTCAAGAGCGAAGCCCAATGACGCCACCTCTTTTCTAATTCCAACAAACGGGCTTTGTATGGAGTAATTATACTAGATGAGGCCATCACTTCTTTTGTTTGTGTAAATTGGGTTTGTTAAAGCCTTATATTTATACTAATCATGTGATCACTGTTCAATGGCTATAAAACCAACGGTCTCAATTATTAACATAAAACCAAAGAAGTTGACATTTTATAGAAAGATTTTACATAACGAGAGATTTAATTAGATCAAGAGGGATTTCCATTAATGAAACTTTGGGTCGTTACAATATTCCCCCATAAGAAATTTCACCCTTGAAATTTCCTTTTCCCACACTAAAACAGATGTGGGTAACTGAGCTTCATCATTTCCTCTGATTCCCAAGTCGCTTCATCAAACTTTTGGTTTCTCCACAACACCTTGATAAGGGGAATTATCTTATTTCATAGAACTTTTTCTCTACGATCTAAGATTTTCACCGGTTTCTCCTCATAAGAAAGATCAACCTCCAACTGTACCACCTTAGAAGAGAGTACATGTGAAAGGTCCGGTATGTACTTCTTTAAGAGGGATACATGAAAGACATCATGTACTTTGGCCATTGTAGGTGGAAGTTCTAGTCGATAGGCTACAACCCCGACACGATCAAGAATCTCGAAGGGGCCGATGTACCTTGGACTTAACCTCCCATTCATTCCAAACCTCATGACCTTCTTCCACGGAGATATTCATAGAAAAACCATGTCTCCAACTTCAAACTCAAGGTATAGTCAATGATTATCTGCATAACTCTTCTGTCGACTCTAGGCTTCCTTCGTATGCTGCTGAATGGGTTTCACCTTCTCCACCATTTTTATGACCATTTCTGGTCCAAGCAGCTTACATTCACTGACCTCATCCCAACTTGTCGGTGTTCTGCACCATTTCCCATAAATGACTTCATATGGAGCCATTTGGATGCTTGAGTGGAAACTATTATTATAAGAGAACTCAACCAGAGGAATATGTTGATCCCACCCTCCTTTAAAGTCCATTGAGCATGCTCTCAACATGTCCTCATGTTTTTGGAAAGTCCGCTTGGATTGGCCATCAGTTTGAGGATGCTCGGCCGTACTGAAGTTCAGTTCAGTATCCAGAGCATGTTGAAGACTCTTCCAAAACATAGAGGTGAATCTTGGATCTCAGTCAAACACAATAGATAGTGGTACTCCATGGAGCCTTACCACTTCCCTGATATATATCAGTTCTAGTTGATCCAAGGAGAAATCCCCCGGAATAGCAATGAAGTGTGCAGTCTTTTTAAGACGATCCACAACAACCCAGATTGCATTGTTGCCTTTGGATGTCCTCGAATGTCCGATTACGAAGTCCATGGTGATGTTCTCCCATTTCCATTCTAGTATGTGAAATGGTTTCATCATCCCGAAAGACTTCTACCTCTCTGCCTTTACTTGCTGGAACACCAGGCACTTTGTTGTATATTCAACGATATCCTTTTTCATATTATCCCACCAAAAGTTTTCTCGGAGATCTCAATACATCTTTGTGCTCCCAGGGTGAATAGAGAAATTTGAACTATGTGCATCATCCAAAAGTTCCTACTTTAGCTCCGGACTTAATGGAACACATAGTATTTTCCCAAATCGCACAATTCCTTCTTCACTAACATTAAACTCTGAGGATTTTCCCTTTTTGATAGCTTCCACTTTTTCCTGAATTCCCACATCATCCTTTTGAGCTTCCTTTAACATTTATAAAAGAGACGGTCGAGCAATAATTTGTGAAATGATTGATGATGTTCCCTTCTTTATGATTCCCATGTCCATCTTCATCAAGTCTAAGAAGATTGGATCCCTCTTAATTCTCATCATTGATAGAATCGCTGGGTCCTTTCTACTTAGGGCATCTACCACCTTGTTCGCTTTCCCAGGTGGTAATGTATTGAACAGTCATAATCCTTGATGAGATCTATCCATCTTCTATGGCACATATTAATAATTTTCTGGGTGAATATATATTTAAGACTCTTGTGGTCAGTATATATCTCACATTTCTCCCCATAGAGATAATGCTGTCAGATTTTCAAGGCAAAGATCACCGCCACCAACTCTAGATCATGCGTTGGATAGTTTCGCTCATTGATTTTCAACTTCCTTGAGGCATAGGATATCACTTTATCATTCTGAATCAGCACACAACCTAATCCCTTCTTCGAAGCATCACTGAATACCACAAAAAGTTCTCCACTTGTGGGTAATGTTAGAACGGGTGCAGTGATAAGCCTACTTTTCAACTTTGTAATGCTTTCTTAGCTTTCATCACTCCAAGATTACTTTACTCCCTTTCGAGTTATCTTGGTAATAGGGTTGGAAAATCGTGAGAAATTTCTCACAAATCGTTGATAATATCCAACTAACCCCAAGAAGCTACGGATATCCGTTACCGATGATGGCCTCTTCCATCCCTCAATTGCTTTTTTTAGGGATCCATAGATATTCCATTGCTTGTGATGATATGGACCAAGAATGATACTTCCTTCAACCAGAACTCACACTTGATGTACTTTGCATAGAGCTTCTCCTTGCTCAAATTCTCCAGTACAGTTCTTAAATGCTTCTCATGATCTTCTTTGGTTTTGGATTATATTATAATATCATCTATAAATACTACCACAAATTTGTCTAAGTAATCTCTAAAGACTCTATTCATCAATTCCATGAAGATTTTTGGAGCATTAGTGAGTCCAAAAGGCATTAATATGAATTCATAGTTCCCATATCTTGTACAAAAAGTAGTCTTGGGGACATCTTCCTTCTTCACCCTTACTTGATAATATCCTGACCGCAAATCTACCTTGGAGAATTATTGTGCTCCACACAGCTAATTAAACAATTCATCTGTCTGTGGCAGAGGATACTTGTTCTTTATCATGATTTTTTTAAGTTCACGATAATCGATGCAAAGCTGCATTGACCCATCCTTCTTGACGAAGAGGACTAGTTCACCCCGTGGTGAAGCACTTGGGTGTATAAACCCTTTATCCAGTTCTCCTTTAGTTGTTTTTTCATCTCTTCAATCTCCATGATATCCATTCTATATGGAGTCTTGGATATTGGTAGAGCCCCTGGTATAACTTCAATTGATAATTCAACATCTCTTCTAGGAGGAAGACCAGGCAGTTCCTTGGGAAACACTTCAGCGAATTCCCTCACAATAGGCATTTCTTCAAGGATGGTTTCTTCCTTGGACTCAATCATTTGAGCTAGATATGCATGCTCATAGGGCATTAATATCCATGCTTGAGATGATGGAGCTAAAGTAGATTCATCTTCCTCCTTACACTTGTAATGAATCCGGAGTCGATTCTCCATATGGAGTGTGATTTCCCTCTCCTGACAATTTATGATGGCTCTATATAAGGAAATCCAATCCATGCCAATAATTGCATAAAATTACACTAGAGGGAGTATGAAGAGGTTCACCAGGAAATTCCATCCACATATTATAACAGGGGAGGACTTATGTTCATGGGATGAAACGATTGACCCATTTTCCATACTCACCAACATCTTCACTTCCATGGTTTGTGGTGGTGCTGGGATTGTTCTACTAAACATTCGAGATATAAAAGAATGCGTAGAACCTGAATCAAAAATTAAATTCTCTATTCTTGAATGAATAACTAGCATACCATTCACCACTTCGTTGATAGGGTTCACTTCGGCAGAAGTGATGGCAAAGGCTCTTCCTTGCTGCCTTGGAGGTTGTTGGTTGCCTTCAAAACCCCTTGGATTAGGGAACTGATTTGCAAGATGCCCCGGCTCATTGCATTTGTAGCAATGAACAGCACGTTGAGGTTCGAACAGAGTGTTCCTCTCCTCTATCGCAGTCTCGGGTCTTTCATGCCGACAGTTAACAGCTATGTTCCCTTCTCTTACACACCTAAAGAATTTCCTCATCCCCTTGAGGCAATTTCTAGGGTGCATCTTTCTGCACTTTTGGAAAGTGGGGTGCTGGATCTTCTTAGCACCGTTGGATTTATCCATCGGCCTGCCAGCATTGAAGTCCACCTTACGCTTCATTTCCCCATGATACCCCTGTGATTCCCTGATCTCCATTTCGACCTTGAGGGCCCATCGGACAATTTCCTCATAGCTGTCGAAGTCACAGATCGCTAATGATTTCCGTAGGCTAGGCTTCAGCCCACCAAATAAGCGGTCAACCTCGCATTCGGGGGTAACGACAAAGTCGGAAGTGTATCATTCATGCCTTGTGAATTTTTCCTCATACGCTCCAATAGATTCATCGTCTTTTTGCTTGAGGGAAAGGATGTCCCTTTCCATCCTAAGCCAGAGGGTGCGAGGAACATATTTATCGAAAAACATCTTCCAGAAATACTTACATTCCAACATCTCTATCTCCTCCTCAGGCTTCGTATTTTTTATCAATGTCCACCATTGATCAGCTTCACCCTCCATAGGATAAGCTTCCAGGAGAACCTTCTCTTGTTCAGAACAATGAAGGATGGAGAATATCTTTTCAATGGAGTTGATCCATTGTCCAGCGATCATGGGATCGGATGATCCACTAAAAGTAGGAGGCCTTTGTCTCATGAAGCTCTCGATAGTGACTTGTTCTTTCTTATGGGGGTTAAACATTCCCATTGACTCGTGTTTCTATCCAAAGTTTGAGTTAGCTAAGAGAGAAGAGTGACAAAGTTCTTGATTCCCTCTCCCATTGGATTGGGAATCTCATTAGTACAGTCATCACACTGATCTTCACATTGGTTGTTAGCCTGAGTCCTATTATTACTGGCCATTGGATGGAATAAAAGGAAAATTAGGGGGTAACACATAAAGGGTAATCCAAATACAAAAGTTGATGACTTATAAATAAACTTTTTTTTCCTTAACTCATGAGTCTATAGGCTTCAATCTAGTCTTTTCATGATCTACTTTCCAACATATATTCTTAAGGGAATTTTTTTTAATTCCCTTAATAAGAGTTCATATTAAACTTGTAAATTTATAAAAACATATCCCCTAGGAGTGTCGTAACCAAGAGTGTAGCAGGACCCGTTTTCGTGCAACAGTTCCCATTTGAGTCTAGATCAAAGTGGTGTTTTTGGGTTTTACCCCTAGGATACATCTGTTCCAGAGCCACCTCTACCTGCTTGTATCCAGACAGGGATTTATTTGCTTGATAAACCACTCACTCAGTACATACCAAAAGTTAGGGATGTTTTTATTATACTTAGTCTTGTCTCTAATGCTTTACCTGGATTTTATAATCCTAATCCCAAAAATAACAAAACCTATCCTCTGATACCAACTATGACAACCCTAATTTTATTACAAACTTAAACATGATTTATTATATAAAACATCACATGATACTACACATAATATCGATAGGTTTAGTGCCATTGCGGCTTAGGATCCTTATATAAAAACTTGAAACATGAAATACAATATCTTTATTGAAAACATCCTTTACATGACCACTACATTCCCTCGTACTTAGCATTTCATGGGATAACCTGTGGACATGCATAAGAAAAGGGGTGTGCTATAAAGCCCAGTAAGGGAATAAAAATGAAATACATGAGGAGTAAAATACATGTTAGACAATAGTGATATAAATAGAGAACAAGAGAAACATTAACATAAATTCATGATAAAGCATGATAATCATAACATGGAAATGTGGCAACAACACTTAATATGGAATTAGCATGAGCCGAGGCTCGTTGAACATAGAGCATGAGTAAATCTTCATTGCACATGAAGCACGAGTAAACCCTCATTTCACTTGAATTAGAATGATTCAACACTCATTTCACATGACGTATCATGATACTATACTTTACCCAATGCATTGGAGCTCTATAAGGGTGCACCCTTCTTAAACATTTCATTTCATGCATAAGTGTGCCACATGGATCATAAAACATGGATTCATAAAATATAATAATTTATTCCATGATGAATGAATTTGGAATTAATACACTAAACTTTATAATAAATAAGTAAATATGCATAAAGGTGAATACCCTTGATGGAGAAATGGGCATGGTATTCACTACACAATGGCATTGGCTTAGAAAATCGGTGTTATTTTGGCAGCGTAACGGCATGAAATAAGAATTCAAAAAAATGGTTGATGAGAGAGAAAGGGGTTACTCATCATATTTACATGTAGTGGACAGTAAGGAGTTCATATAGATACATGTTCCAACAATTTTAATGGAATTTAGATTCATGATACAAAAGTATTGCTTGAATGTAAATGAGAAGAGAGAAGTTCCTTTCGGAATTTCGCTATAGTAACGGGTGTACATGGGAGGAATTTAATGAGAGAGAAATGGGTCACCAATCATTCAAAAATAAATAGGTAATTTTGAGAGAGGATATAAACCAGACCCCAACATTCATAATTGAAATTAAATGGGAAAAACAACCTAAGGAATATTGGACAAAATTGAGAAAGGAAGAAAAAACTCTTACTTGGAAGTGTGTTTCCAAAGGCTTGAGAGAGGCTTGAGAGAGGATTCTTGGGAGCTTGGGGTACCTTGGGAGGATTCTTGAGAGAGTAGGTCAGAGGTTGGACGAACTCCGAAGGCTTTTAGTGTGGATGAAGTGGGATCTTGGGTGGGTTTATATAGGAAAGGTGAGGGAATTATTTATTATTTAGGTTTGGGACCCCTTATATTAAATTAATCCAAACCACAAATCATCCCATGGTTTTTGGAAGAGGGAATAGGAAAACAATATTTTATAAGGCCAAAGTCCAAACTTCTTAAAATAATAAGGTTGCTTATGTGGAGGTGAGTCACACTCCCATGGAAAACAATTTAAAAACACAAGGTGTATAATAAGTCTTGAAGGGTCCATTAATGCTTTGAAAACTAAGTCAAAAAAACCAGAAATCACATTATTTTAATGTTAAAACATATATTGGCTGAACAGAAAGCTTGTAGTAGTTTATTACATCACTATTGGGTCATTATGATGTCATAAAACACGTAATATATTTAAACAGTGTTTAATTTTTACCCAAAAAATTGACTGTCTCAGAAAATTATGAAAAATTCACCGTTTGATAATTTCGACATCCTGATTCTAGAAATAACATTTATTTTATCTAAATAATTTTCTAAATATGTTAATTCTCACTTTTAAAATAAAAACCGACATTTATCGAAAATTCACGGGGTTTGACAAAAATTGCTTTCAAACCTTAATAAAAATTACAATTGCATTCATAAAATTATATGATCATTTATATATAATAAAATTAATTTAATAATAATAATAATAACATTTTATTAAAATATTATTTAATTCAAAAATCCCATAATTTAATAAAATATAATTCTTAGTTAAATAGTAACTAAAAACATTATTTTCACCTTAATAAATATTTACAATGTATCAATAATGACAAGAAAGTATATTCATTATTATATAAAAATAATAATGTACATGAACATAGTACTAGAGATTTGTTACATAACCCCTTAAAACAGCCACATAAGACCTAAGGGAAAGGTGTGCGATGGTGACAGACAGTTGGGGTGGCTCGGATAACATCGCTCAAGTGGTAATTTCTATCAACTTCCACTTTTCCCGTAGACAGTCACATTTGATCTTGACATGATTGAGCTCTTCTTGGACTCGGTCAAGAGAAAAGCCCAAGGACACCACCTCTTTTCTGAGCTCTGATAAATGGGCTTTGTATGGATAAATTCTACTGGATGAGGCCATCACTTCTTTTTCTGAGTAAATTGGGTTTGAAACAGTCGCAATTCTTAACATCAAAACAAAGAAGTTGTAATTTTATATAAACATTTTACATAATGAGACATTTAATTAGATCTAGAGGGATTTCCATTAATGAAAATTTGGGTCATTACAGTGGTGAGGGAGAGGATGGGCGATGAAGGATAGCTAGAGGCAGTGCGATGAGGGAGAGGAAGGGAGAAATAGGTGAGTTGGAGGCAAAGTTGGGTGTGCCGAGGGAGAGGATGAGCGACAATGGTGAGTCAGAGGTAGAGGCGGTGTGATAGATGTGGTGCAGTGAGGGAGGGTATGAGCATTGTAGGGTTTCTTGAGGGAGAGCATGAGGTAATACAGGGTGGGGGAAGGTGTGATAATATTTTTAAGCCCTCTCACTGCCTATGGAGGTCTCTATTGAAACCCAATAGCTACGGCCATTAGAAGTCTCCCATTCCAAGGGCCTCCAAATGTAACACCCCTATATTTTATGAGATAGATTATATTTAATTTCATTGATGTCTTGTGTTGTACGCTACTCCAAGATTATCTTTTGCTGTATGCAACACCGTATTAGCTTGCAGTATATGCAACACTATTCATGGCTTGTGTTGCACACACTTTCAGGTTCTTTTGATAGAATTCATTTCATGAAACACCGAATATAGATTTTTTTCAATGTATAAATGAAATAATTTTTTATTATATTATATGAAACACCAAATGAATCTTTCACTACATGTAATACTAACTGGTCTTACATTACACGCAAGAGCGGCCTTCCTCGACAGCTTATATTGTACGCAATACCGAGTTTCACTAAACAACGATATTCTATTAAAATATTATTATTTAATGGTATATAAACTAGGCATTGTTAATAGTGTTATCCATAATTTTTTTTTTATTTTTCTATACATGATATAAGGATAAGTTCATTTTTTCGAAAAAATGAAGTATTTTTCAAAAAAATGCTATTTTGCCGCCTTTTGATGGCACAACCATTTTAAATCTAGTTTCTGTAAAATTTATAAGTTAGATTTGAATAAATAAACTTCTTATTTGGAAACGTGATATAAAAATTTTCTTTGGATTAATTTTTTATATTTTTTTGATAACTTTCATATTTTGATGAATAGTAAAAATACGCTAAATTTTGACTAAAAACAAATTTTTTCATTGAGATAATTTATATGGTTAAATTATAATATTTAATTGTTTTAAAGTATTAATAGAATTTATTTTTACCATTTAATATAATTTATCTCATTATCATTAATTTTACATTGAATTCATAGGTAAAAACATTTCAATCTTTTTCAATGTTGTCACTTTTAAAACCCATTTTCTCAACAACGAGATTAATTTTTAATTAATTACTATAACATAATAGTTTTGAATTTTGGAAAATGGATTCCATGTTTGGAATTAGTTGGTCTAAATTATGTTAATGGGGTCCTTTGATTTTTTGGGCATTATGAGTAGTAACTTTGGTAATTATTTTTATCACTATAGTTACAGGTAAACTAAGTAATTAAGGGTAAATATAATTTTATAAAATTATCCTTACACCAGAAAAAATTCTATTGGATGAATAAAAGTCTACCCATATCACTTAATGGTTCGAATAGATACATTTCATGGAATTTTTTCCATTAAAATGATGTTATTATTTGTAAAACAAAAAGAAGGTGACAACATGTCACCCTCTGATATCTTATAAGTGTAATAATTTTAATTTAGTGATAAACTTCATAAAAAATATTAAGTAAATAGTAACTAGAAATTTAATTAAATTAACTACGTAATTTAAATTTATTTATAATTTTTTGAGATTAATTAATTATTATTAGCGATGACGCAATAGTGATGTAAAAATTATTTTGTTAATAGAAATATCAAATAAATGGTTTTTAAAATATTAAAATAAATATCATATGAACAAATTGAAGTGTTCCACGAATTTTATAGGTTACTAGGACATGTTATCAGTGTATTAAATATTTTTTTTAATTTATCTTTTTTGAGGATTTTATTTAAAGTCAAATAAATGAATAGTGTCAAAATAGACACTATTGATATTTTATAAAAATAACATTTTAGTAAATTTTTTAAAAATCATTAAAAATATTTAAAATTACAAAGTGATAATTATATGATCTAAAAAATCATAAAATACATATTTATGGCTGATTAACACCATATATATAAATATTTATAACAATGAAGCATTTAGAATGATATTAAAAAAATTAAAATTTAATAGAATAACTAAGTGTAAATTAAAACGATAAGGTTTAAATTTATAAAATAAGTTTTCCAAAATTTATTGTATGATGATATTACAACCCTATATCATATATTCTTCTAATTTTGGACAATTTCACGGTTTTTGTGTTGGGTTTGATTTTATTATAAATTAATATTTTTGAGAGTTTCCAAAAGATCCCCTTTCCTCTCTTAAAAAAGGGCACCTCATCCAACTCTTATTATCTCCATTTAAGCCTTCAAGCTCGGACAAACCCTGCCCATACCTCTTCTCAACTTTCTTAGACCTTTTTTACCTTGGTTGATCACCTTGGACTGGGTTCGTTTCTTATTGGTGAGTGCATAGGATTATGCTCTTTGGACTATACTCTTACCCCTTAGCTAGACTCAGATACTACTGAGTTGGCATTCCGTGAGATTTATGTTGCCTTGGTTATTACCTTGGAACTCCCTCACTGGATATACTTATTAGGTTGACTTGTTACACCTTGGGACCTTCATTACATATACTATCAAGAGGTGATGTCATGGTTTTCTATGCCTCCTGTAACCTATTAACATTAAATGGTATTTACTTAACGAAATAAATTGGCTGCGTGTTTAGACACCAGCCGAGGGCTGAAGCAGGTAATTGGGTATTTAGTTATATTGTACTAATTTCTTTACTTTATATATACATACATGCACATTTCTATATTCCACTACACAGGCCGGATGTTATATACACCTTTGGTGGTGGCCCAATGATATTTATCTCACACCCTCTGCGTGCATCATTTGGTTACTAGAGTAGATTACATGGTTTTAGGTGTTGACAAAGGGAATCATATAGATTCAAACACTTGATTTCTTGTTGTTTAGGATGGAGCTTAATAGTAGATGACCAAGTTGGATCTCAGGATGATTTGAGTAGTCTTTGTTTTCTTTTACCTTGTGAAACATGTTATGCCTATTGTCTCGTATCCATGTTTTCTAGTTTTCTAGCGACATGACATTACATCATCACTTTTCTAGTTGATATAGTTATTGTTATTATCATTTATCTATTGCATCGGTATGTTTCCATTGTTTAATTATATTTCTTCCACTGTTAATTATTCATTAATATTCCTTTTTTTGTACTACACTCTAATAATGAAGGAATATTCTTCCAATGAACACACCCTCAACCCTTGCTGCTAGTCGGCATCCTCTGGCATTTGGGAAGATGCGCTTGAGGCCATGTGGCCCACCAGGCTCGGGGCACCTATTAAGTGTAATACGAGTTCGGTTCATCACAATTTGGTATTAGTGGTGGTTTATTTTCTTGATTTAATATTTAGTGATAGTATATTGGAGAATTGGAATTCTTGGGACTTTTTCATAAGACATCCTTGGGAGTCGTGAACCCATATTCAGGGTAAAATCCATGTTGCCTAAATTATAATTGTTATTCTTCCTTTGCCTATTATAGTTGATATTATTTCACTATTGGGTGAAACACATGTTGTGTGTTGTTGTTGATTATTACTCTTTTGAGAATTTATTTCATCCCTATCCCGATGATATGAGGGAAAGGGGTATTGTTACATGCATCATTATAGGCACCTAGAGTTCACATGTCAAGCATATTGCCATGCCATATAGGTGTATTTCACTACTTTTCATTCCTTGATATGCTTGTGATTGTTGAGTGTTGTTGCGATAGTTTACTTTTACTTGTATTACTTTGCCTTTTATTGAGTGATTTATTATCTCAATTCATGTGTTGTGTGGGACCTAATGGGTTGGGATGAGTAATTTAACAAGTTGAGCCATTATGCTTTAATTAAGTGGGTGTCGTTTCTAGTGATAGGTGTATGGGCACGAATTCATTGAAAATTGCTATCTATTATAAAGTAAATCCTAAAATCTAAAATTAATTAGTTGCACATCCTTATCCCTCTTTTTAATGTATATGAAATGTAATGGAGTGAACCTGAAAAATAGCTGCAAAATGATATGAAACTTATACTTGAGCACTTACAAATAAGTAGGTAGTTTGGGGTAATATGCCTTGGGTAGTGAGTTTTAATACATTAAGATTTTACTATTGATGCTATCTTATGATCCTAATAATATTATAAGGTGTGTTATTGGGATTTTTAGACCAATTCTGCAATGACATCCCCATGTCGTTCTCCAGGAGGGTGGTGACGACCATGCTCCAGACATGGTGGGCCCTGAGCTGCCATTCTTACCTTCAGAAGTGCCTCTTGAGGCACCACCTATTGTACCTGATCCGAGCACTGATGCTCAAGTCCAGGATTGTTTCCAACATTTTATGTAGTCTATGCATGGTGCTCCATGGGTTGAACTTACGATGGTTGATCTGACCCAAAAGTTATAGAAGCATCATCCTTTTACATTTTCAAGGGAGGGTGGTTCTCGGGCTACTTAGTCTTGGCTAGGGGCCATGATGTCTATCCTTGAGCATCTAGAAACACCACCAGAGCAGGCATTCAAGCTTGAAACATACATGCTTCAGGATTAGGCCAAGCATTGGTGGGATGTGGCTACCAAGTCCAGTCATCATCAGGGCATGTTATGGGTTCACTTCTAGAGTGACTTATACGATTAGTTCATTCCTCGAGCATCGATAGCTTAAAGATCCATATATTTCATGCATCTCAATTAGGGATGTCAGTTATGGAATATTCATCGTTTTTCACTGATTTACAAATCTTTTCATTGCTTCTAGTTGGTGATGAGCTTTCATGTGCTATACGTTTTGAGGATGGGCTCCAATATGCCATCCAAACTCAGGTGAATGTCTTTAACCTTCCAACATTTTCTTTAATAGTTGATCAGAACCTTATCACTAAGTGTAACCTGAGGGACGGCATGAGTATCAGGTTTAATGGACCAGTTTCATGTGAGGCCAGTAGTTCTTCCAGGGGAAAGAAACATTCCCTTGATGTTTTTCGTCAGGATAGTGGTAGCCAGAGTATCCACTTTGATAGCTCTATGGTGTGTCATTAGTGTGGAATATCGGGGCATAAGTAGCCCTAATGTGATAAAGACCTTATGGAGTGTTGGGCTTTCCACTATATAGGTCATATTCAATGATTTTATTGGACCTTTACACTAACTTCATGTGGAAAGGGATTAGTATCCACTACCCCTGAAGGAGCGAGTTCTTTTGCGTTGTGTCTGGCGGGGAGTTGGAATAAAACTGGCAGGTCTATTTGAGGAGAATTTCATGGCTATGGTAGTCCAACCCCTAATCACCCATAGCACCAGCAGAGTATTCATGATCATGAAAGTCCATATGTTGCATAGGGCCATGGACCAAGTCAGTTTCATGCTTTACAACTGATATTTTAAGATCATGTTGGAGGACCATCTACAGTACGAGGTACTATTCTAGTAGCCTACTATTGATTCTGCTTTGTTTGATATAGGTTCTTCAATCTCTTTTAATTTTATATCTATCATGGAAATTATTGGACTAGAGATACAGTATAACTATGGTGTAATGACCCTCGATACAACGTTGGGAATACACCAGTGCAGGTATTGTAACCTTGAGGTTGGTAGTAACCTTTTCTTTTGGTATCTCTTTGTTCTCAATATGAGGAGCTTTTATGTCATTCTTGGGATGGACTGGTTAGTCCACTATCATGCCTTTGAATAATTCTATCGACATAGGGTCACTTTTACATCACTAGAAGGTAGTTGTTATATTTTCAAAAGTGAGTGGGATGTCCAGGCAGAGAGAGTTGGGCTCAAGTATCATGGGCTAGTTGGAGTGACGACCCAGATTGTAAATATTTTCTTAGAGGATAAGGGTTTGATTCAAAATCATTTCCCTACTGTAGTTGATCGTTTTAGGGAAATCTTTCTCGATGATTTTTTGGCTTACATCCTAAGAGAGAGGTAGATTTTACAATTAAGCTTGTTCCAAGAGCAGCTCCAGTGTCCATTCCTCCATACAAGATGGTATCTACTAAGCTTCAGGATCTCAAGAGATAGATAGAGGACCTAGGGTCCAAAGGATTTATACATCATAGTACATCCTCTTGGGGTTCACCTGTGCTTTTCACCAAGAATGTGGATGGAACTCTTCATTTATTTTTGAATTATATAAGGTTGAACCAGGTTATGTTCAAGAACTGGTATACATGTCCCTGAATAGATGATCTCTTTGACTAGCTCTGAGGAGAAAAGATGTTCTCTAAGATCAGACTGAGACCAGGTTATCATTAGGTGTGAGTAAGACCATAAGACATACCTAGTACATCTTTATGTAGCCGGTATGGTCTGTATGAGTATTTGGTTATTCCATTAATTCTTAAGAATGCACCTGCTGTTATCATAGATTTTATGAATAGGGTTTTTCACTCCTATTTGGACTATTTTTTCATAGTCTTTGTGGTTGAAATCTTGGTGTATTCTCACACTCGTAACAACCATGACAAACATCTTGAGATCATTTTGAGTACAATAGGAGAGCATCATATTATTTCCAAGCTTACTAAGCGTGACTTCTGGTTCAATAAGGTTAACTTATAGGGTCATATAATTTCAGAATTAGGAATATCTGTTGACCCTGAACAGTTTACTATTGTAGTAACTTGGGAGCATCCCAAAAACGTATTTGATATCACGAGTTTCTTAGGGCTTGCTGGATATTACAGGAGTTTCACACAAATCTATTCTTGTCTTGATTCACCTTTTACTGGTCTTACAAAGAAGGGTGTCAAGTTCACATGGTCAATAGCATGTGAGAAATCCTTTTAGGAGTGTAAAGGGAGTCTTGTATCAGCACCTATTCTGATTCTTCTAGAACCAGGTAAAGGTTGTATTGTCTTATGGGATGCATCAGAAATTGTCCTAGGAGAAGTGTTGATGTAGGAATAAATTTTTTTTTCATGCATATCTTGGCAGTTGATGACTCCCGAGAGAAATTACTTGATACATGACCTCGAGCTAGCAGCAGTTTTCCATACCTTACATTGCTGGAGACATTATCTGTTGGGTGAGAACTTTGTTGTGTATAAAAATTACAAGAGACACAAGTATATCTTTTCTCATTGTGAATTGATCCTTAGATAGCAGATATGGGTCAAATATCTAGAATCCTTTGATTTTGATCTTTCATATACACCTAGAAAGGGAAATGTGGTCGCAGATGCACTGAGTTAGAAAACTCAAACATAGGCCGTACAGAAATCCAATGATGACTGGAAGTTAGTGGCCTTCTTTTATGAACTTCATATAGAGTTTCATGACAATCAAGAGAAGTTTTTCCTCTCATCCTCAATAGTTACCTCCTCCCACCTTGAGAAGGTGAGGAGTAGGAAGTTTTCAGATCTTGATAGTTTGGTTCTTCATGAGAGTATATCATGTGATAACCCACCTTCAGATTAGTCAGTGGATGGAGATGATGTCCTGCATCTACGTGCACATATTAGGGTTCCTACATATATGAGAGGGGAGTTGATGAAAGAGTCCCATGATTCTTAGTGATCAGACCATCCAGGCATCTTGAAGACGTATTGAGATATGTGACACTAGTATTTGTGGCCCAGAATAAATGTCAGATTGTAGGCTTCATCACTAGGTGTTCCACCTATCAGCAGGTGAAGGCGGAGCACCAGAGACCTATAGACTTGTTACATCCACTTACTGTCCTAGAATGTAAATGGGATGATGTTTTTATGGATTTCATAGTCCTCTTGCCTAGGTCGCTGAGGGGTAGCGATTATATTTGTGTAGTTATTGACTGACTAACAAAAGCATCCCACTTCATTCCTATTCGGGAGACTTTCTCCTTTGATTAAATATGAAGATTGTTTGTCTGTGGGATCATACAACTACATGGGGTTCCATGTACTATTGTTTCAGATAGGGATTCCCATTTCACTTCACGGTTCTGGAAAGGGTTGACGAAAGGTATGGGGACTCAGGTGATTCTAAGAACATCATTTCACCCTTAGACCAATGGGAAATTAGAACAGACAATACATGTTCTAGAGGATATACTCAGAGCATGTGTCTTTGATTTTGGCGGTTCTTGGGAGAAGCATATCCCTCTCATCGAGTTCTCATATAATAACAGCTTTTAGGAGATGATTCAGATGGATCCTTTTGAGGCCTTATATGGTAGGCCATGCCATTCACCCTTGTGTAGGATAGAGGCAGGTGATGCATCCCTACTAGGTCCTCGTCTATTTCAGGAGACTTCAGAACAGTTTTAGCTGAATAGAAAGCATATGACTACTGATAAATCTAGACAAAAATCATATGTTGATCACCATCAATGACCTCTTTAGTTTGAGTTTGGGTAGCATTTCTTATTTCTGGTATAGCCTAGGCTAGGTCATAGATAGTTAAAAAGCTGGGAAAGTTTTCACCTCGTTATGTTGGTCTATATGAAATTCTAGAGTGAGTTGGGTTGGTTGCCTATCGGTTGCTACTATCTCTGAGGTACTGTGTCATTAACAATGTCTTTCACATCTCACAACTTCCCAAATATCATGCTGACATGTCTCATACTTTTGATCTCAGGGAAGTTGATTTAGATGTCAATGCTACCTTTGAGGATTATCTCGTATGCATAGTTTACCGAAGCACAATGTCTCTCTAAGGAATGTTTTTTCCTCTCATACAGGTGAAATGGAAGCACAGTCGAGTACATGATGAGACTTGGGAGAGGTAAGATGATGTACGGGCCCAATGGCTAGATTTGTTCTCAGATAGTGTTTCTTTTCCCATGGAAGGAGAACTCGGGGGGGGAGTTCTTTTAAGGGGTGAAGACTGTAAGAATCCGGTTTTTCACTCATGTATGGATCCTTTATTGTTTTAGTCTAAATATTTACATTGGACATAATATGTATGCCTAACGAGTTAGTAAAGGTTCTGAGAGTGTTTGGGGATTCTTCAGAGCCTAGAACCCATCTTTTTTTGGGGGAAAGGGCTTGGCGCATGGTTCGGAAAACCATGTAGATAGTTTTTTTTCATACAGATCCACCTCGCACAGTTGGCACACGGCTGTGCGGCCTAACCGTGTGAGTGCCCCTTTTTTATAGTTACTTGTGAATGGATTGAACATGGTTTCATAAAACTATATTTCAAAACCATTCCGGCATATCCTTCTTACAGGGTTTTCACACGGTTTGACAAACTGTGTGCAGGCTAAATTTCTGGGTAAATTTCCCATTTTCGCTTAATGATCTATTAATCCTACTCCTACCTCCCTAATCAGAGAACTAGGGGGATTAACCCCTTTCCCTCTCATTTTGGATCTTTTTGAAGGCTAGATCAAGGGATCAAGATATCTCCTTCATTTGATATCTGACTGATCTTCCATTCATCATGTTGGATGTGCAACAGTAAGTACTCAAGTCCTCTTTATCCATTCTTCTTCTCTCTTGCTCTCGACCTATGTATCGTCATGTGAGAATTTTTAACCTTTTTATAGATATACTCTTATATAAGGAAAATCAAGGACCAATACTAGAGGAGAAGTATCAGACAACTCTAAGGTGGGTGATTTATAACTTATCCCTATTGTTGGTTGTTTTTTGGAATGTTTGTATGGGGCCAGCCGATTTCATCAATAGGCATTTTATACATTTACTTGCCATGATTATAATTTTTAGAATAATATGGTTATTATCTTCCCAAATATGTGATTAGTTGTTAGCGGTCAAACTAAAAACTCAATCCACCCCATGTTGAAGGTTATTCCACATTTGGGTTTTCAGTGTTTCGGCACGTTTGTGCCACCGTTCGGGTGTGCCTTTTCTTGACCTTCTTAAAGGTGAGCCTTGCCATATTAAATGACTTGTTAGTAAAGAGAATTTCATAATGGAATGTATCATGTATTCTCACCACTTTACCTATCTAAGGTAAGTTCTTACAAATTATTATTAAATGTGAAATGTGAAATGGAAAGTATACTAAGTATATAACATGGCCTTAACAAATGAGATTGAATAATGGTCACATGTCTGTAGCACCCCTTTCCATGTTAATGGAAGGTAGCGAAGTGAACCTCTCTAATTGAATATGCCATAATGGTTAATTAAGACTTGACTAAATGGTTACAATGCATCTTGGCATATCCACAGTAATGGAAGACAAGGCATGGACCAATAAATATATTGTTTCAACTCTACGTGAACTATCCACTCTAATGGAAGGAAAGACTTGGACAAAAATGAATTATTACATGATTACAATATCAAATAGTAATGTACTGACATGAGCTCAGCTAGGATTCTGAGAGGAGAATACCCTCGGTCTCGGGAATCTCATTCCAATTCAAGGGCGTTGTTTCCTTAGGTTGATACCCACCTAGACTCTGGTTCTTGTCTATTCCTTGGATGCATGGTATACTACCATAGGTTCCTTTACATTATTTTAGGATGCCTCAAATACACTCCTTGGATCTAGAGTAGACTAGTAGGTTCCACGGTGAAAGCCCATAGGGATCTGTCCTTGCCTAGCCCCATTTTACCTTGGTTGATCACCTTGGACTTGGTAGGCACATAATTGTGGAATGCTTTGGATTATAATCCTTTGATTATAATCATACCCATTATCTATACTAATATACTACTACATTTGTGTTCTATGAGATTTATGTTACCTTGGTTATTACCCTGGAACTCCCTCGCTGGATATCCTTGTTAGGTTGCCTTGTTACATCATGGTACCTTCACTACTTATACTATCACAATGTAATGTCAATGTTGGATTTTCCTCACGTGACCTATTAACATTAAATAATAATTACATACTAAAATGAACGGGTTACATGTTCAGACACCAGCCAAGGGCTGAAGTAGGTACTTGGGTATTTAGTTATATTGTATTTCATTCTTTACATTATATATTCATGACTACACATTTCTATATTCTATTACACGGGTCATATGTTATAGACATCGTTGGTGGTTTCCCACTAAGATTTATCTCATACCCTCTTCAGGTGTCATTTGGTACTCGGATTAGATTACATGGTTGTAGGTGTTGAAAAAGGGAAGCATACGGCTTAAAACACTTGATTGATTTCTATTTAGGATGGAGCTTGATAGTAGATGACCGTTTTGGATCTCAGGAAGCTTGGAGTGGTCTTTTTTTTCTTTTACCCTGTGTAACATGTTATTCTTATTATCTTGAATCCATTTTTCCAGTTTTCTAGTGACATGACATTACAACATCAATTTTCCAATTGATACATTTATTATTATTCTTATTTATCTATTGTATTAGTTTCCTTCCACTATTTAATTATATTGCTTCTACTTTTTATTATACATTTATATTCCATCCATTATGTTACACTCTGGTAATGAGGACATGGTTTTCCCATGGACACACCCTAGGCCCTCACTGCTAGTCGGAAACCTCTTGCTTTCCGGAAGATGCTCTTTAGCCCATATGGCCCATCAGGCTTGGGGAACCTATTATGTGGCATCCAAGTTCAAGTATTCACATCTTACGTATTAAATCTAATTGAATACTTTGAGGATATTGCATCATTTAATTTTGGGGGAGGGAACCCTTATAGTTTATTATTTTCATTTACTATTTTCTTTTTGGTTACATTTTTTTTAAAGTTCTGGTGTGTTTCTGAATATTTTGAGCTAAAATGATTATAAAATATGTTTTTGAAAGCCATTTCTATGAGTGAAAAAATTTATTCCAAGAAACTGAGCTTAAATTAATGTTGAAAATGACTTTATTTCATGTTTAAATATTTAGAAATTTCATGAATAGTACTCAGAATTTTTGAATTCCATGCCACATCTCATTGTCTTTATCATTGAAATCACTTACTTGTGAGGATTTTGAACCATATCATTCATATTATTTACATTCACCCCACTTCTTGAATGGTTGATTTAACTAGAATTTGATTTATTTATGTAAAAAATTGAGGATTTTAGGTACTTTTGTTTTAAATGGATGGGGAATTTCATCGGTTTTAAGGCCAATATTTCATATGAATCATTCTTATAATGGCCTACCTTGAACATTTAATCCTTGAATCCCACATAAGCTATGAAAATTTTGTTAGGATAGCCACATTACAATCCATGTTTCCCTATCCAACCTACTCTTGAAGTGAAATTCCATAATAAAGTTGAAATTATGTGTGGGGGAAGCTGTTCTGTGTTATGATACCACATTTGGAGAAACTTTGGGAAGAAAATAAAATGTTAAAGAGATGTTATTTCTACTAAAAAATCATTTTGTTGAATGTTGTGCCTTATTTGGAGCATTAATTACTACTAGAAATTAAAGATTTAGCCAAACTTATATAGCCACGGTTTAATAAAATTGTGGTTATAGCTTAAGGTAACGCCACGAGTCAAAAAATACTCGTGGCTTTACCCCTATTCTTTCTATATGCTCGTGTTCCCCCACCACCTTCCTCCCGTGCACTCGTGATCCCCACCCCATTTTTGTCCTACTCTCCGCTCGTGATCTCCACCTCCCTCCCTTTCTGCCCTACTCCCTACAACCCTCCTCGCTCAGAGCTGTCACCCAAAAATTTTTCCATTCTAATCCTCTGATGTACCCACCAACCTTGGGATGATTCTTCTATGATGATGCAGTCACCCACCTCCCCTTCGGTGTTCCTCTACACGTGGTTCCTATCGAGGCCCATCCTCTTCAGCGATCTTCATCCTCCGACACAATAATCCTACCTCCATGCTCCATATCCTAGTATGTCTGATTTCTTTTAGTTTCACCAACCCATAACGCCACAGGTCATTATAGTGTTAGGAGTGGTGGCGATGTTGGTATTTCTTAGCTGAAGAGCGGACTTGAAACTCTAGAACCGCATACATGCACTTCATTGTAGGTTATTTTTCTTATTAGATACTAGGGATTTTCTCAATTATGATTTTCTGTCGATTATGGTTTGTTTTCATAATGTGTGTGAGAATATGCTGTTTATTTTTCAGCAATTACAGATTTCAAAGGTCTGAAAGTTAGAATGACTAAAATTTGGCTAAGATGTGGTAGTGCGTATGAGTAACTCTGATTTTTCATACGAGTCATATGCTGCATGCAAAGACCAAAAAATTTTTAAAGGAAGGAAGCCACACTAATTTTTAAAAGTCATTTGAAAATTCATAAGGGTCATTGATAAGAATTCACAAGTCATTTGACAAATCATAAGAGTCAATTTATCGATACATGAAGTTTTGTAAGGGCAACTACATAGAAGAATTTTTTAGGAAAAGATGAATTTCCTGAAGATACTTATAAAACCTAACTATAATGATGTTGTGTTGTATTTCAATTCTAAAAATAATAACTAATAAATATGGGGTGATTCAAGCTGGGTTTGTGGATAATTTAAATAGATCACATCTTTAATATTCTGGAATTTTCAAATGAAAATATTTGAAAATTATAAACTGTGATCATAGCTAGATAACTAACAATAATTTTTATTAAAACTAAAATGAGAAAATGGGTATTTAGGGAATTTGAGATCAGTAATGAGGGTAACAGATCCATGTAAATAGTTGAATGAGGATTCTCATAGGAGATGAAATGATTTCCATAAATCAGAAATAAAAATACGATTATCTGACTTGTTGATGAAATTTTTATGTTCCTAAAAAACACAAGATAAGGAAAAATATAAATACCAGTCATATTCTATAACATGGCCAATTTCAAGATAAAAAATTCCACCAAGGATTGACATGGGTCCATTGAGCACAAATTTATTACTGGGATTAAAAATATTAACCTACTCTTGGAAAAATTGAACACTGGTGTTCGCTAGAAAATCTGAGAAATGGGGAGCCATTTCCCATGCATCAACTTCGGCATGAGATGATGAACACAAGATGATAATTCTATAGAAAAGAAAAAAAAAAGTTTATTTTTATTTAACGTCAAACCAGAAAACCTCCTAACAATAGCTCATACATCATTGGTTTAAAATCAAAGTGCTCAGACTGGTCAACAAGAACCACCTATTTGGTGTAGTCTTTGAGTAGAAAAGATTTAGGTTATACAACATTGTTTACCCTTGGGTGGGCCTGATTCTTTTGTTGGGAGGAATTTGTATTCTCATGTGTGTTTTATAAGTCTTTCTTTGTGTAGAGTTTCTTCTTTTTGGTGGTGGTGATTGCATTTTTAATATTCATTTTATTTCTAGTAATGACCTAGAACTCCCTCTTTTCAATTTAGTCTCTCCTCTTCTCCTTTGTATCTCTCTTCCTTTGTATTATTCTATGATAATTTTTATATAGGACTCTAGAAAAATTCTTGTCATAGTGTGACACCTTAATTCATGGTGTGACATGTCTCAAATTAAATCCTTTCCTTCTGAGACCTATTCCTTCACATTTAATTCTGCGTCAGAAACCAGATTCAAGAAATCTGGATAATATCTTATATTTATGTCCTTGCAAGTTCTGGGAGGATCTTTTAATCTTCAGCGACTTGAAAGCTTTCTTGGGGAATGATCTATTCCTCCTTGGCTATATCTTTCTAATTTCAATTATTTAATTTAATAACTGCGTCAATACCACGTGTTTTCCTATTTGGTATCAGGGTCCCCCGATTCGCTACTATCACGCTCCTCCTGACTTCTTCTCCTCTCGGCTTCTTCTCCTCTCGAAGAGTTTTCCTCCCCGGCCTCACTTGACCGTGGTGACCTCCTCCACAATCTCACCTGACTGCGGTGCCCTCCTCCCTCGAAGACGTATCCTCCCTAACATTTTCTCCTCACTGCGGCACCCTCCTCCCCGATGACTTCTCCTTCCTGACCTCTCCTCCCTGACCTCTCCTCATCGTGGTGCCCTCCTCTCCAAAAAACTCTCTCACCGCAGTGCCCTCCTCCTGACGAACTCTCTCACAGAGGCACCCTCCTCCCTGGAGACCACTCTCACTGCGGCGCCCTCCTCTCCGACGACCTATCACCACGGCGCCCTCCTCCTGGCTTCTAATAAATGGAGGTATTTTAAACCATATTATTTCATCATTGTTCTGATTTTAAGGTTGTAATTTTATTTGAATTTCATGTGATGGTTATTTAGATCTCCCCTCCTCTTGTATTTATAGAAGACATGGGTAGAGTATGAGTAGAAATTGATGGAATATTGATGTGATGAGACATATAAGGGGACCATACACGGTGATGGTGATATTAGAATTATTGATAAAAAATATATGGGATTGGAGTCCTAGGATTTTTTATGATGTTTAATGTACTAATTCAATTGTTTTTTGGATTTATAATAGGTTGAAGTAGGTTTGGTGATGTTCGGAGAAGGAAAAGTCACATCTTGGAGGAATTTATTTTGTTTTTTCATCATCCTTTGCGATTATCTTACTCAACTAGTTTGTAGATCGATTTCCTTTTTAAGAGAGGCCAGCTCGATCTGTTGTCAAGCTTCTACAAGAAGATTTTGTTGGGCACTACCTCTCTTCATTATGGTTTAATGTGTAAACCCATACTTGCATTTTTGAATCATTTTTTCACCAGGATATGGGATCACATGGAAGAACATTTTTTTTAATGGATAAGTGATGGTTTAGTTTAATGTTTTATCTGGTATTCCTAGACTACTTTGTAGGTAAGCTCATCTAATCTTCTTATTTTATTAGAAATTTTAAAATCTTAATTGTCTAGTGTGGTTCAATATCTAGGTCATATTTGTGTGTACATGGACATAAATTGTTGGATATGATGGTCTGTATTTTGATAATTAGTTTAGTGTTCATTTAATTTAATAGATTTATGGAAAGTGTTCAATATGAATTGCTAATTTTCATTTTTGAAACTATGGATTACTAAGATAATGCAGTTTTACTTCTATATGAATCTTGATATTTCTTATAAATGCATTTATTAGTTCTTAATGGTTTTTGTTATACAAAAACTCATCTTATGAAAAATGAAAACATTTTATAACATAGAAAAATTATTTATACTTTTCCTTTAAATCATTTTATTTATATTATTCTTTTAATTTATTTACATTAATTTTTCATTCAGGATAAGCTGCTATTTGTTGTATTATTAATGAGGAATGATTCTTATCATATTAGTGTAATAGATGGGCTATATAAATACAAGAAGCCTTCAATCCTACCAGCCATCATAGGTAAAATATGGCCACTACTTACTATTCCAAAAGGCAGGTGACAGGTCAATGATGTCAATTTAACCATCCATAAGACTAATCTATTTGACAACGTACTCTTAAGGAAATTTACACTGAATGTGTCCTACTACTCAAAGGTAACATTTTGGCATGTTCATTTATTTTTTATTACTATACTACAACTGTAATGTTGAGAGGTGTATTTTCTAATTATTCATTCTTGTGGTTGTCCATATTAAAATTCCTGATAAATATTTAAATACCATTGTCTTGATTATAAACATTGATATGACATATTTCATTTTTACTATTTGTTTGTGGTTTGTGATTAAATAGTTCATTCATTACGCTTAATTGGCTGGTATTAGACCAATAATTCATGGCTTTAACATTTTTTCTTTATGAACTCTTATATACATGACTCTGCTTATGTTTTATATCTCATTAAACATTTGGGTTCAGGTTGATTATTGTATAAGAACTGTCACTTAAGTAGTCTGGTTGATGCTAAAGGGGTTCATACCAGGAATAGCTACTGAGAGGTCTTGATGGACATCGTATTGACTTCAATAAAGTTGATGTTCAAGGTGAACAACAATCAACACTCAAAAGAAATAAGATGAGGTGGTTCCTACTCTGATGTCCACACCAGCAAATGGACTGGGGTTGACCTGCTAGAACTATCCAGTTGTGGATAGGTTAACAATAGCCCTTGTTCGGGGTTTGAAATCTAAAAATTTGTTTCCCTTTTCTTTTATTTTATTTCCTTCAGTTATTTTACTATTTAATAATATTTTTCTTGTGTTTTTTGGGCAGAAAAAAAGCTGTACAACACCTCATACACCTATTGAAGATCGAATCATACTATTGTTGGAAACATAAACAAACATCCAGGTTCGTGTTTCTACTCTGTTTTCAATGTTTTCTTATGTTTTCCACCTTCCTCTTTAAATTATATTTGAGACATTTCCCATTTAATTTTAAGGTTTCTGTAAAAACACATTTAATGTGTAGGCTCCAGGTCACTGTTATCCATGATGGGATTTAGTGCACTCTGTAATGGACATTTGTGAGACTATTTAGGTAAATATCTCGCATACAATGTGTTCCTTTTGATGCTTCCATCGAAGTCATTAGGTAACCCTACATCCATAAACACTACAAGATGCTCCAAGAGACACTCAAATCAACCTCCAATTTTCATATTGTATGATTTATTTCATTCAATTTATTGTCTTTATTATTGTCATATCTCATTCCTGATCTTCGTGCCTCATTCTTGGTATTTTTAAATTGTTTCGGATGACGGTAACATTAAATTTAGATATAGTGAATGTTGATCCGTAGGTTTCGGTGTCAACAGAGTATATGGAGAAGACTAACCAGCTTAACCATTCATTTATTGTTGTGATGTCGGGGGCCTTTTCCGATGGTGTTTCTCATACTATAACTTCACCCCTTGAGGTTATCAAGATAAGATTACAGATATGACTATAGTTACATGGTTTTCATTTTCTATACAACTTCATTTCTAATAATAGATTATAATCTATGAAAACAATAATCTATGACCTTCCTTGTGACATTGAATCATAGATTAGAAAAATGCTTATGTTGTATATCAAGGTTTAAATGTGTTAACTACTGGCTATTACCTAAATAAATTCAGATTTACTAAAATATTATCATCATCAGATGGTCTGATATGCTGATCTTGATGGTATATTATATTTTTGAACAAATTTTACATCCCAGTGTTTTTTTACTGAAGTATTTTTTAAAATGAAATATAACATCATTTTATCATTTTGTATTTTTGATGACCAAAATTAAAACATGACATTATATTTCTAATTGTGGGTTAGTGAACCATATGTTTCATGAAACCAGTATGTTATTCATTGATATTGGTGAGGTGGTCTCACTTCTAAGATATAGATTTTATAGGGGTTCTTTATTTGGGTTTTTAGAACACAAAAGATTAGTTCAATTTCTGATTTTATATCATAAATTTCATATTTTTTTGTCATGGAGGCTTTATTTTCCAAAAGCAGAATTGATGTTGAGGACAATGTTATTATTATAAGTTGATGTCATTGAATCTTGTCTGAATTTTTTCACCATAGTTCATCTAATATAGAGATTTTGTATGCTTCTATTCTATCTAGGAACTGTACACTACGCTATTTAAAAATAGTAAAATAATTTTTTAATTTGAATTGAATTTTTTATGGCCAGATGATCTCCCTATCATTAAAATTCATGAATATCATGTCTTCCCCCTTCCCCTAATTGTAAAGAACTCCACCATGTTGTTGCTGGAACAACCAATGGGAGTTTGAAGTGAACATCAAGTGGTCATTTTCATATGCTCTGGGATAACATCAGAAAAACCACTCCATAATTGATTCTCAACCTGAATTGATGCTCAAACTGATGTGAACGCAGAATCTTCCTAGCACCTCACATGAAATCAAGTGATCGTTCAGGTAAAATTATTTTATATTTTTTATGTTCCTTTAATCATACATGTGTGATCCCTCCCCAGATTACAAAAACATTATAGAGTCCCTTCTGTAAGATATAGGGGGTGGGTGGAGGGGGGCAGGGGGCAGGGGTAGGGGGTAGGGGGTTGGTGGAGGGGGGCAGGGGCAGGGGGTAGGTTGGAGGGGAGCAGGGGGTAGGGGGAGGGGGAAGGGGGCAGGGGGGATGTCTACAAGGCAGAGGGAGGGGGAGGTCTGCAGGGTAGGGGAGGTTTGCAGGGTAGAGGAGGGGGGTGGGTGGAGAGGGCAGGGTGGATTGGGGAGGTCTGTAGGGCAGGGGGTGGTCTGCAGGGGGGTCTGCAGGTCAGGGGGAGGGGGTGGGGCAGTGGGGCAGTTTGGAAAGGGGGGTGGGGAAGGGGGTGTAGTTAATCTTTATAGGTTTCTTTAATCTTAGATAAGGTTTAATTACCATTAAAATTCATCTCTAACTCCCCCATTTATTCATGATTATGTTTATCCAAATATGACCTCCTATTTACAACAGATTTCTTTCACTAAATCATGGCTTGATATTAGTTGCAACAAATCAGATTTTTTATATTACCAATAGTTGTTATTGGTATGGCTTTAACACATTTTCTTTTAAAAATACAGGCCATTTTGTCCACTTTTCTCTTCTTTCACATGTTTATTATTGTTTGAAAATTTCATATTCACTTGAGCAATTATAGAACTCTAAATGTTTTTCATTTTTTTGGTTTATCATTTTATAACTCATCATACTATATAATCAAAGATTATTTCTTATCATGTTCAACCTTCTTCATAGGAGTGGATCCATTTTTTGTAATGATATATTCTATTTGATTAGAAATTGTGTCCTCTAGTAAACTTTTATTATCATGTGGGATAAAAACTTGTATAAAAAAACCAAATTAAGCTGAAACTCGAGCCAATCTAATTATATACCATTAACAGGAAGAATAATTTTTAATTAATGGGAATGTACTATTTGATTGTATCATTTTGAAACATGGATCTATTTCCCCCGTGCTTGTAGAACATGATTTGACCCATGGGGCATTGCGGTTCTTATATGTTGAGCAGTGACGTGTATAGTCACAAGTGACATGTATGTTTTAGTTTAGTTTTTATTTTATTTTCTTTATCACATTGGACACTTACAAACAATTAGAAGGAATCATAGAAGCTCCCAAGCACAAAACCAACAAGCACTCCTAGGGGAAGTATAACCAAGGAAACAAGGCGTCTAAAGGAGAAATATAAAAACCCAAAAAGATGTAGTCACAACTGATAAAAACCAACAACACACACACATTCATGAAATCACTCACAACCACCCACCCAAACACACCCACCCACCCACCCACCCACAAGTTGCCCAAATCCATCAACCATCCAAAATATAGCTTTATCCAAAGAAATGGAACCACTGAACCCCCATCCCCACAGCCAACATCAACCAACCAGACCAGCATCCCTATCCAAAAAAATCCTAGAGTGAAAGACCTCTAGAAAACCATGCCAACTAATGGACACTACACCAACACCTACTTGCACAAGAACCCCAAACCACATCATATACAACCACAATAAGCACCTATAGTAGACACAACACCCAAAATATTAGCTAGAAACCAAATCATCCACAGACCACCATCTGGCCCAATCCATCACCATCTGAACACCTTACATCAAAATGGACAACCCCACCATAAACAAGTCTAAAAAACCAGCAGTCAACTAGTACCATCCTTCCTAGGTGCCCTGCATCACCCATTCCTAACCCATCATACAACCCAAATCATCCCCAAGCAGTCCCAAATCCAAATGTGAGCTAATACCCACCTTGAATCTAACACCTCTAGACCCACCAAGTTGTAAACATACACCCACCCTAGAAAGAGAACCATCCATCTACCGGAAATATGCCTCCCAACCTGCAGCATCCAGCATCTCAAGGGAATTTTAGAACATCCACCATAGATATACCTACACCATCAACAACCAGAATACACAAGATGGGGAAACCAAGCACAAGCCAACTAAACATACTCCAAACCACCACATGAATACCCACCCAAAACTATATCCACCACACTAGATAATCAAGAGAACCAGAAGCCTACAATAGTAATCCAAAACAAAGAAGAAACACCAGAAAGCCAACCCCAATACACCCAAAACATGTTATCAACCATAGTAGAAATCACAAACCAACCAGCACCATGCACCATGTAAGTGTACCCTGTACTACACCATGTAGAAAAATCCAAACAGCAACACCCCCAACTGAAACCCATCTTCAAAGGTCCTATAATTCCAAACAAGAACATGAAACTCACAACCCCACCTCCTAAATCCTCCACAAGAAACCTATAACCCCACTATGAGAATCTATGTAAGTCTCTATTTTATAAACCCAGCATCTCCCAGCCTCAAACTTAAGAAGAATCCAAAGTAACCTTCATACCACTCCCTATGAACATACACCCCTCCACCTGAGTAGCCCCTCCCCTCCCAAACTGAAACCAGGAAGAACCACAACACACACCTATACACCTCCATATAACTAGCAACACAAGAGGGGGTGCAAGGGGGGTGTAAGGGGGTCCAGCATGGGGGGGTCCAAGGGGGTGGAAGTGGGTATTTTCAAGGGGTGCAAGTGGTGTGGGGGGCTGCTATCCATGGGGTGCAAGGGGGAAAGGGGTGTGCAAGGGATGTGTAGGGGGG
Organism: Viscum album; assembly: GCA_963277665.1. Lineage (NCBI taxonomy): Eukaryota > Viridiplantae > Streptophyta > Magnoliopsida > Santalales > Viscaceae > Viscum > Viscum album. The sequence continues at coordinate 1,717,418,356 of OY728136.1, read as the reverse complement.
TTCCTGTCAAGGGTGGGTCCAGAAGGGGGTCATCTATTCTGGGGGGAAGCCGTTCAGGGGGGTCTAGTAGGGGGGGTTGTCATGGGGGTTCAGCAGGGGGCTGCTATCTAGGGGGTCTAGGGGGGTCTAGCTGGGGGGGGCTGGACTATTCTTGTTTATTTTGTTATATTCATTGTGAATATTCTAAGATGTTTTATTTTACCATAATTTTAGGGGATGAGCACTACTATGATCTACCTTGTTTTATAGGTACATTTGATATCGTTCCAGACTTCTTTGGTAGTTTATCTTATTGGGAGACTCATGTAAGTGAAATTATGTGTGTTTTTTATATTTGGATTTGTTTAATTATTATTATGTAAGTATATTTCATGTATAATTTAATTTGGAGGGGACTGACAGGGGGCATGGGGAAACTGGCCGTGGGAGGGGACTGGAAGTGGGTGAAAGTTGGGGCTGGTAGGAGGGTGATAGTGGGGGCTGGCAGGGGTAGGGGAAGGGGAAACGGGCAGGGTGGGGGGTATGACTGATGGGGTCTGGTGGGGGGGGTATGGGGTCTGTCCAGGGGGGTGGGGGTGGCTGTCTAGGGGAGTGGAAGTCTGGGCACTCTAGGGGGATCTGTCCAGGGTCTGGGGGTCCAGGGTTTGGGGGGGTATGGGGGAGTGTCCAGATTCTAGGGGGTTCCAGGATCTGTCCAGGAGGGTGGGGTGGCTGTATAGGGGAGTGGAGGTCTGGGCTATCCAGGGGGATCTGTCCAGGGTCTGGGGTGGTGTCCAGGGTCTGGGGGGTGTCCGGGTTATGTCCAGGGGGTGCAAGTGGTGGCCAGTAGGGGGGTGCAAGTGGGGGCTGGAAGGGGCAGGGGGAGGTGAAACATGCAGGGGCAGGACTGGGGGGTCTGGGGGGTGTCCAGGTTCTGGGGGGTTCTAGGGTCTATCCAGGGGGGGTGTGGCTATCCAGGGGAGTGGAGGTCTGGGCTATCTATGGGGATCTGTCAAGGGTCTGGGGGGTATGGGGAGTTGTCCAGGTTCTGGGGGGGGTCCAGGGTCTGTCTAGGAGGGTGGGGGTGGCTGTCCAGGGGAGTGGAGGTCTGGGCTGTCCAGGGGGATATGTCCAGGGTCTGGGGGGTGTCCGGGGGGGGGGGGGGGTGTGTAGTGTTTGTCCGGGGGTGTCTTAGGTCTGTCTGGGGGGGTGTCGTGTGTCTGTCTGGGGGGTGTCCTGAGTCTGTCTGGGGGGGTGTTTAGGGTTTGGGGGTGTCTAGGGTCTCTCTGTGGGGGGGGGGGTGTCTAGGGTCTATCCAACAGGGGTGCTTTGTAGGGGGGTTGTCCAGGGGAGGGGGGTTTATGTTGGGTGGGGGTGTCTAGTGTCTTGGAGGGAGGGGTCTGCAGTTGGGCCACTACTACAAAACGGCCTATATCAGTGCTAAAAAAGGGTTTTAACAGCGCTTAAAAATCACTGTAAAGCTCAGCACTAATATAGGGGGGTCCCTTTTATCAGCGCTCCGAAAAGTGCTAATAAAGGCCCCTTTTATCAGCACTAAAAAAAGAGCTGATAAAAGACCCCTTTATCAGTGATTTTTTTAGCGCTGATAAAAGGGGCCTTTATCAGCGCTTTTTTTAGCACTGAAAAAGGTCAGAAAAATAAAAAAATTAAGAAAAATTAAAAATAATGTGGGGAGTGCTTTTATCAGTTGTTCACACCCCCTTTATTAGCGCTAGGATGTCTCCTCTGTGCGCCGCCCTTCCCACGCATCCTCATACGCGCGCACCCCCTTCGCTTCCACCCAAACTCGATCCCGGGACCTCCCACCTTTCACAGTTGCACCTTTACCACTAAGCCATTTCATTTTGTTCTCTATTTAATGATATATCTATATCTATATAGTTATATTTATTCATGTATTGATATAGATTCATATTAATATAAATATATTTATTCATATATTAGTATATATATATTAATTTGTATATTAATATATTTATATATATATAGTTATAATTGTTTATACGTATATTTATTTGTATATTAACATATACATATAATATTAGTTTTAAATTCATTTATGAAAAAATTTTGTTTTTCATGTCTGTTTTTAAATAAATAAATACATATATACATACATACATACATACATACATATATACAACACAAAGACACACACAGAGAGACACACACACACAAACGCATATATAATTACGAATAAATACAAATATATGTGTATTTGAAAAGCCATAGAATGTACTTATAATATTATTTTTAAATAAATTTATGAAAAAATATGTTTTTTATGTTTGTTTATAAGTAAATAAATAAATACATACATACATATATACATATATACAACACACAGACCCACACATAGACACCCACACACACACAGACACATATATATTTATGAATAAATACATATATATGTGTATTTGAAAAGTCATAGAATGATAAAATGACCATAACATATATTCTATAATTCCATTTCAATGCCACAACCAGTCAAATAGATGAAAATGAAACCATATTTGATATGATATGTGGTACAGGCCTAACGGACATCTGGATCAGAAGTTATACTTGTTTTAATGTTAACAAATCGGGGTATCCTGACTAAAAACTCAGTTTTGGAGGCCTTATGGGCCTTTTTTGGGAAATAAAAATGTGACAGAGGATTTTCCTAGGTCAGTAACGCGTAGAGCTCATCGCAGGCTTCGATTTGATATGTTGTAGAGCTCAAATGGACACCCGGATCCAAAGTTATGGCCATTTAAAGTTAGAGTTACATTTTCAACATATTTTAGATCTTTTATTAATTGTTTTGATTTTTTTTCCTCAAATTGTTATTAAATGATTTTTAATTTATAATAATTAAAAAATTATTAATTAATAATATTTTTTAAAATATTTTGAAGCCATTTTCACTAAATTTCTTATATATTAAATGTAATAGTCTATTTATACGTATCAATAACATATTTAAAAAATATATATTGTATTTATATCAATATAAATATACTTATATAAAAAAATATTATTTTTCATGAAAAATTATTTTTTTTTAAACTTTCCATTTATCAGCGCTCGGGAAAAGTGCTGATAAATCCCCCCTTTATCAGCGCTACTAAAAGAAGCGCTGATAAAGGGTTCCCCTTTATCCGTGCTAAAAAAAGCACTGATATATGGGGTCTTTATCAGGACTTTTTTTAGCACTGATAAAAGTGAAGCACATCCCTTGTCCGGTTTTTGTAGTAGTGGGCTGTGTACGGGGTGGGGGCTTTTTTATGGTTTTTCAGATCCTATAGCCACAGTTTCTACCCGTGGTTATAGGTCTATTTCCACGGTTAAAAATCTTGGATAAAGGTCTAATTCCATGGTTTTTAACTGTGGCAGTAAACTGTGTCCCTCCTCAAGTATAGCCACGGTTTTAAACCATGGCTATAGATATATTACCACGATTAGAACCATGGATGTATATATGTAGCCACGGTTTGAACCATGGCTATATATCTAGAGCCACAATTCCAAACTGTGGTTATAATTCTAGGCCTACTTCCATGCCAAACTTATCCATGGTTCCTCAAACTGTGGCTATTACCTATAGCCACAGTTTGAAGAACTATAGCCACAGTTTTAAACCGTGGCTATAGCCTGAATTTCCAGTAGTGCATGTATGAAAAGTTGTGCCCTTCTAGAGCTTCCAATAAAAAAAAGAAATTTGTTCCTATCTGGAGCATTCAAGAAAAATAATGTTTGATATGATTGAAAATTTTTCAACTAAAATTATGAATGGTGTGAAATTTCATTGATTTTTAATGCTGATGGAGCTGAATTTATTCTAACTATATTGAGGAGGAGACCATACATGAGTTAAAATTAAAATAATGTAATTTTTCTTCAAAAACATCCAGTCCCTCCTCATTCAGCCAAAAAAATTTCACATATAAATCCTACCAACCTAAATCCATAGAAAAACCTTGACAAGTTCTCATGATAAACAAATGTCCTTGGATCCCATGGATATGTGTTTTAAATTTGATTTGATTTGATTTTGATGTTTATTTGTCCCGGAGTCCAAGTGCTAAGTGGGGGGAATTGATAGAGATAATATCATCACCATTATTCAGGTGTTTTAAATGATTTAATCCCTAGAAATTAATCAATGTGAGCTTATTTGTATCATTTTACGATTTTTCATTAGTTTTGAGCTTAAATGTCAAAATTGGTTAATTCCATAAATTTAACAGTTTTCTTTCACCTCTGTATTTCATGCATAACTTTTAAAATATGTATCCAATTTGTGAGATTAATTTTTTTAGGATTCCATGCTTCGTGGATACAACTTATTATTCTGGACCATGATACCATTTGAACTCCTACAAACCCAAAAAAAATCAAACAATATGAACACTTATTCTGGCCAGCATAATGGACCTAACCTCATTAAAAGAGTCATATCTTAGGCTACCAACAAAAAAATGGGGTGTTTATAGCTATGTTAGAAATCTAATTCTACAAGCCAGTTTCACATTAAATTTCAGGGAGAAATTTTTTCATTAAGGCCTCTCATGAACCGGTCAATGTAGGGTTGGTGGAATAGTGTTTGGTGGCCATAAAAATTCCGGTCTATTATTTTGAACAAAACTTCCATCAAACTACACCAACTGATCTCAAATTTCAAGGATATCAATCAAACCCCATTTATCACACCCTATAAGAAGGGACCATGGTGCGATTCCACCATATGGTGGGATAACCGAAGCTAAACATCTGGCGGAATGATTCTGGAGGATAATTTTCCATTATTCTTTTTTATCTCTTTTCATTATTTTAGTTTTGTAACGTATTCTTCTTCCTCATTCTTCTAAATTACCCTTATCATGGTGGGGTAAATCTTATTGAGTGGGTTGCATGTGTGTGTACATGTACTTAGGAAAAGGCCTCCCCAAGTTGTTTAGCCTTCGGCACTTGTTGTCAGCCCCTGGCTTATGGAGGAGAGCTTGGGGTAGTCACGGCTTGAGGCCGGGTGGGGTCGGATCGTGAAAAAATGTTCGTGTTACGATTCATAACTCCATAAAAATGCTTCTTTGACCCGCATTAAAATCGTGTCTTGGCGTGAATTAATTCACACGGTCTTCACCCCCATTTAATTAGAAACTGCATGGGCACTATTTGAGGAAGCACCCCTAACAATTACCTCTTAATAATATATATGTTTATTGAAAAAATTCATTAGAGCCATCTATTTATCGAAATATATATATATATATATATATATAATTATAAATGTAATAAATATATTTATTATTTTAAAAATTATTATAATTTGATAATTATTTAAATTTATATATTTATTTATAATCATATAAATAAATATTACTCATTTTATTTATGATTTAGATTATTTTGAGTGACATTGGATATTATAATTGAAATTCAATTTGACTCTTTCACTAGTGTTCTGGGATTATGGTGATCGTTGTTCATTTATGGAGTTTAAAAAAGTCTGACATACTGGTCCTAGCTATTGTATAAAATTAATTTGACGTTAATGTTAAATTAAATTGATTATGAACAAATAAGAAATTTTAATCACGTTGTATGTTTTGGTCAAAATGAAAACCGATAATGGTAAATGTTTTTGTAAATAGTCCAAAATGTTTCCACATGGGAGATGGGGACACAGTACCTGATGTAAACTAAATTTGCAAGGAAGCCCATCGTAAATTTTTAGTTGCAGTTTGGTCCCTGGAACCCGGGGCACAATGTTTGGTTTGAGAAGGTCGGGCAGGGTATTTATACCCCCGTAGTCCCCCGGGTAGCAGAGTGCAGCTGAGTATTGAAGTGTGAGATGGGGAAGCTGTTGGTCTGCTACCTTACTCTCTGGTCCTCTTTCTTCTTCTTGGAAACGCTTAGAGGTACTTGTTATAGTTTGTACTTGAGAACGTTTGTGCTTGGTTTGGAGATGGGTTAGGGACACACGTCATGTGGGCCCCATGTATCTGTCATGTTCTACTTTACATAACTTTGACTTCTCACAACGTAGAGGGTCACTCTATTCTCGATGGTTTGATCAGTAGAGTTGTTTGGGTTCCCCTATTCCTTCAACTATGTGGGATTTTAGTATCATGTCCCTTCGTGTTCCCTGGTAGGGACTTTGTGGATTCGGTGTGACCAACAAATTACGCAGGCACCGATCCTCTACCCAGTAGGTTATTTCCAGTAGGGTGTGGAGCCCCAGTGAGCCCTGGGCACAGACTCCCTAGACGAGTATCAAGATCATATATTCCTTCTGCGATCTAACGTGATGTGTTTCCTCGGGCGGAGTTCCAGGTATCGGCGTGACCCACACTACACGGACGCTGAACCTATTCTACGTGATTTGTTCCGGAGTTGGGTTGTTGCGCGACACCCGCTCCGTGTTCCATTGGCCATTATTGTACCATCCAGTAGGGATGACCAGAGCAGTTCTGGGTTTACCCTCTAGCGGGGCTGGGTAGTGGGTTTCCCATCGACTTCTTAGGATTTACCCTCCAGTAGAGACTGGGTAGTGGGTTACCCGATGACCTCTTAGGGTTTCCCTCCAGCAGAGACTGCGCAGTGGGTTACCCGATGAACTCTTAGGGTTTACCCTCCTGCATAGACTGGGCAGTGGGTTACTTGACGTCCTGTTAGGGTTTAACCTCCAGTAGAGACTCGACAGTGGGTTACCTGAAAACCTCTTAGGGTTTACCCTCCAATAGAGACTGGGCAGTGGGTTACCTGATAACCTCATAGGGTTTACCCTCTAGTGGGGATGGTCAGTGGGTTACTCGATGACTTTTTTCAGACTTAGTCCTTTCTACTAGGCTAGTCTGTGGCTTTTCTCCATGACTACCAGAGAAGGATCCTTGGTTGTATGGGTCAGTGATGTGACAACTTTGACTTTGAGAAGACCTCTCGACTGTGTGACAATGACGACCTGTGGTTTTACTTTCCCCATAACTCTCATGTATGAGGGGAGGTTTACCCACCAAGACACATCGTTGAGACGTGAGCTAAAACCATGCAGGTGTGTCAGTGCCTCCCAAAGCAGATAGTGTCAAGGGGAAGTGATTTAAGACCCTGGACTAGCAGTTCGGAGCAGACGGGTGGGATGCTGGGCATCGATGGTGTTTACTTCTGGGACTGTTGGTTAATCACTTTCTTGGGCTGATCTACGGGATGGAGATCACCGTATGATCTTGTTTGGTCTTCTTGATTGAGCATATGGATATTAATATACCTTGTTCCGGTACCCACTTCTTGGGTTTTGGTTACTCTTTTTCAAAGAGAGGCGAAGACGCACGGGGTATGCCATGTGTTTTCTGCGTCTAGCTTCTCATGGTTAGACGAGTCTACTCTCCTTCTATCAGGAGCGAAGACTCGATGAGAATTTCATCTTCTCACCACTTATAGCTCCTTGTGTTTGGATGAGTCTACTTCCTTTTTCTTATTGGGTTGAGTTGTACTCTTTACTTCACTCTTGTTTGTACTCCTATACTTTTCCCTATTTGATCTACTACTCACCTCTTCAGTACCTCATTTGTTGCTCCCTCGAGCCTTCGGGGCATCCTCCTGAGTATTTGTATACTCACCCCTTCTCGGGCTTTTCCCGCACTTGGTGTGCCTTTGCAGACGATGGATAGGTTGATCGTGACATCAGAGGAACTTAGGAGTTAGGGAGCTTGGACCACGTACGGTGGTCGTAGTCAGGTTCTAAGTGAGTGACCTTCCCAGCTATTGTACTTTTGTTTACCTGTTGTCGGGTTGTGGAACTTTTCTGGTTGGGCGTGTGTTTTTCCTTCCCTATTTTCAATTACCTTCATCATTTACTTTGTATTATTTAGAGTTCAATACACTTTTGTGGTAGTTTATAGCAGTTAGTACTTTACTTTTCCCTTTACTCTGCACTTCTGCATTGAGTTGGCTGTGTGTTTCTGTATAGGTACTCAAGAAAAGGCCTCCCCGAGTTGTTTAGCCTTCGACACTTGTCTCCAGCCCCTGGCCTATGGAGGCGAGCTTGGGGTAGTTGCGGCTTCAGCCTGGGTAGGGTCGGGTCGTGACAAAATATTCGTGTTACGATTCATAACTCCACAAAAATTCCTCTTTGACCCGCGTTAAAATCGTGTGTTTGCGTGAATTAATTCACACAGTATTCACCCCAATTTAATTAGAAACTACATGTGCACCATTTGAGGAGGCTCCCTCAACAATTACCTCTTAAAAATATATATTTTTATTGAACAAATTCATTGGAACCATATATTTATTTAAATATATATTTATATTTATATTTATAAATATATAATTATAAATGTAATAAATATATTTTTTATTTTAAAAATTATTATAATTATATAATTATTTAAATGTATATATTTATTTATAATCTTATAAATAAATATTACTCATTTTATTTATGATTTAGATGATGTTGAGTGACATTGGATATTATAATTGAAATGCAATTTGACTCTTTCACTAGCGTTCTGGGATTAGGGTGATCGTTGTTCATTTATAGAGTTCAAAAAAGTCTGACATACTGCGCCCAGCTATTGTATAAAAATAATTTTATGTTAATGTTAAATTAAATTAATTATGACCAAATAAGAAATTTTAATCATGTTGTATGTTTTGGTCAAAATGCTAACCAATAATGGTAAAAGTTTTTCTAAATAATCCAAAATGTTGCCACACGGGAGATGGGGACACGGTCCTTGAAGTAAATTAAATTTTCAAGGAAACCCATCGTAAATGTTTAGTTGTAGTTTGGTCCCTGGAACCCAAGGCACAGTGTTTGGTTTGAGAAGTCCGGGAAGGCTATTTATACCCCCCACAGTCCCCGGGGTAGCGGAGTGTAGCCGAGTATTGAAGTGTGAGATGAGGAAGCTGTTGGTATGCTACCTTGCCCTCTGCTCCTCTTTCTTATTTTGTTTGTATATAATGAGTCAAAACATTGTTCTATAATGATATATCAAATGATGTTAAGGAGGGGATCTGTCCAATGATGAGAATCATATGAAACATCCAAAATCACTAGTACCTAAGTCCTCTTAGATACCGAATGGAGGGTCTAATGATATCTCCTTGGACTATTAATTTCACACACATTACTAAAGTAATGAATGGATGGATGGAAAACCATAAAGATAGGAAGATGGATAGACAAGCATATGGATGGATTAATGGACCAATGAACTAATGAACAATTGAATAAAACTTGCAAAAAAATATTGATTAGAAAAAAAATATAGACACATAGATGGGTTAAAAAAATACACACATGAACTGATAAAAAAATTGAATGAACATAGAAAAAATAATATGTACACACAAAAAATGAATAATGGATTGATATAAAAATAGAGATAATGATGATAGAAAAATAGACCAATGAAAAGTCACATGGATGTATGGATAGACATGTCATTATAAAGGCATGTAGACTGACAAAGAAACAAAAAAACCTATGGATAAACCCACTTGTGAACAAATTGACTGTTAAACATACACAGTGTGATGAAAAAAAATACATGGATATATAGATAGATGGGATTGTTTTAAAATGGATAGATATATAGATTGAAAAACTTGCAGATTTATAGACACACACTCCTACAGACAAGAACAGAGAGAAAGACATAAACACAGGCTGATAATATAGACAGAAAAAAGAGATACATATAAAAAAACAACATGAGACTTGCACACACACACAATTACATACTATAATATAGGTAGGATAGGAAAACATAGGACAGAAAATACAAAAATACAGACCATGAAATTATACTGCATCCTGAAAAGCGGACTAGGTGGAAGGTGGAGGTTGTTCTTTTTGAATGGTGCATACATCCTAACCACATATATTTGTTAGGGGGTCCTACTTGGGAAAATATGTGAAGGAAATACTATTATAAAAGGGGATGGATGAAGATAGTGAGGCTTAGTGAGAATATTCTCCAGTTTGTTCGTACCATCCTACTAATTTAGGTGATAGAGTATGAAACTATGAATGACTAAAGGCTACCTAAAGGTAACTACGACAAACTCGGACAAGGTCAATTGAAAAAATGTAGTTTTAACCATAAAATATAAAAAAACAATGTGATACAATCAATTTTAACGAGAAACAAAAAATAAAATACAAAACACACTTCTTGAATATGATACCTCATCTGGGACCATGGCTGCTACATCTATCTGATGCAGAAGGGGCCTATAAAAAATAAAAATTATAAAGATAATATTAACTAATTTAATAAAAAATAAACATATAAATTCAGTATAAGCCTAAGTCATAGGATCACATTCACTATCACCCCAATGCACATATTCCCCCAGTGCTCTAAGCTCAGCTACTAGCTGCGCATTTACATCCTCGAAAGCATGCATTCATGCCTCCAAATCTTCCATCTTCTATGTCATCCAAGAAATAACAAGATCTATAGCCACTATACGTGAAACTAAAAAAATAAGTAATCATTATTTCATAGGTCAAACTGTAGCCATGTCCACCACGAACAATAATGCGATTGAATATTTCATCCCTTCACATGGAAATTTGTTATTAGTCCACTAGAAACTGTGCTAACTCAACCTAAAATTGATCCAATATAATATGTAAATATATATATATATATATATATGTAGATGTATTTAATAATTTATAATTAGTACAGGAACATACTATAAGAGCTGCAAGCTTCAGATCATTCCAATCAAGAGTTGTCATCCACACTGACATTTGACCAGTCTGTGCACCTTGCTCCTCTAACTATATATTAATAAGATAAAAATAAAAACACAAAACCATATTAAATAATAAAATTTAAAAAATTAAAAATAAATACATCATGTCAAATCTGGGACACATGATGAGTCCCAAGCCTGTGAGGTGGTCCCTACAATGCACTATTTTCAGAATGACATTATACCACCTCTTACATTAAATAAATTCAAATATAAAATATGTAAAATGGTGAAAATTATTTGAAATATATAAACTAAAATATATAGACTCACCATTGGAGCCTCAATAGACCAATATGAAACAACTCATGCCACTGAGATGGGAGAGCCCCTCTTAGGACTTTATCCAGATTGTCTGGGGCGCCCACATTTGGTACCTAGTGATCCCTCTTGATTATCCCTTTATTTTATTTACACATTTAACAACATTTTTATATACACATTGTCCAAAACTCACTTAGGCACACACTCAGATTATTCTTTTTAAGAGAAAAAATATCACAAGTTAGTATTTTTTAAACATAGTCGAGAAACTAAAATGATCCTCTTGCGTGAACTTCGCTTGATAACTGAGATAATGTATCCTTGGGGAATGACTCCAATTCACATGTAGTCAATGAAAACATGTGTGGGTTGCATATGATATAAACCAATGTGTGAATAAATGTAGGGGTACCCAATCCCATAGGATGGTATCTCTCGTCAAATGATACATCAAGGGTCGTGTCAGAATTCCGAGAAGAAATACCATAACCAAGGCCTCTCTTGTGAGAACAAGAAGAGATCGAGTATTATCCTATTGAAAAAAAATTCCTACATAATTTTACATATGTTCATATATATGTTAAATTCATAATTAAAAAATAAACACATTTACATCCATGCATACCTCAACCCTCATATGTAGAGGGCTCTGCAGAATGATGTGGGTCTAGTGCTTGTTCCTCTGACATGTCTACAGTCATAGAAAGAATTAGCAATAATTGGGATATATATGCATGAAAATAAAATATTTGGAGTGTTTCTTTAAACTACAAACAATCAAATATCCTCACTATCATGTACTCAATAAGTGTAATATACATGCTTTAAAATAAAATATGATGTCAATGTCCATTCATAAAGAGAGGCATAAATAGAGGAACGCTATACATTTTGTTTAATTGGTGGTATTATTTGGTGGAGTTGAAGAGTGATGAAGAGGTTATGGGATTTTAGTTTAGTTTTTGGAGTTCAGTATTCATGAGTTTCTATCCATTTTCACTAGAATATATAGGTTTAAGGTGTATAGGTGGTTTTTTATGATGCTTCATTCTACATGGGGGTATGATAGGGATGATTAGCAGATAGATATTTAGCATTTGAATTTTTTTGGTTATTTGCATGAAGGGTTCTATAGGCCTACTTATATGATATTGTTGGATGTAGGTTAAAATTTTGGATGAGATTACTAGTTTATACTTTTATAGAAGATGTAGAGTTTAGTGATTTTTCGGAAGATGTGATTGATAAATCAATTTGGAAAGTTGAGTTGGAAAATTATATGCATCGATATAGTGAAGGGAGTGAATGATTTTTTCCATATTTATTCCCCTTCAATCATGTAATTAATTAGGAATATTGTAGTGTTGGGGTGATGGCATAGGGTTCTCTGGTGAAGTTGTGCAAGGGTGGGTGATTGAAGAGTTTACATATTGTTGTATTCTTGTTGTGAAAATCAAGGTACCACACTTGGAGAATTTATTTGAAGTGTAATGTTTGTCATGGTAATTTAGTTGAGGTGAAGTTCATTTTTAAAAGTTCTTGGAAGAATATTGAACGTTAATTTGTGTTTTCTGGAGCTATTTTATAGAATTGAGGTATGTTTATGATTTTTTTTATACTCTTTCCTTTCTTTACTAAACTTCTTAATGGATATTAATTTATTATACAATGAAGTGAGAAATACATATAATGTGTTTTTTAATGAAAGAAATAATGTTGATGCTATGGTGAAGAAGAAAACAACATTTGGGTCACATGATTCACAAAAAAAAATTGAACATATACATTTCTACCAACACAACATGATTTCTTGTGATGAAACCTGGATTCATGATTTACATTGGCTAGCATAGCCACAACACACAACACAATTTCATTCAGTTACTAATCCATGTGATGGTCTTTTTTTTGTTCACACATTCATTTAATTTTTCAATGATGAAATATCCAATTGAAATTGTCTACTTCCTATCCCAATTGGACATTACGACTATCTTTCGCAATGCCAGGGTGTCTTTGATCGAAATTTTCTAAGCAAGAGTGCCTACTGGGTGAGTTAGCATATCAATTTTCTTATTTCATTCCACATTCCATCTAATTAATTGAGAAATTTTAGATGATATAAATAATATTTTCAACCTTTACTTTACTTGAAAGTAACATATTCACTTTATGGCAATCGGTTCCCCCTGTTTCATAGTCTTACTTTAATTAGTCTAATTTCCCATGTTATCCTTCCACCTGGAAGAGTAACAGATCATACAATTATCCAAATGCACATTTTCATTTCTACATAGAATACTATTGTTTACAAATGCATCTATAGTCTCATATGTGAAACCTAAGTTCTCAGTAAACTTATGAGCTTAGTAATATGACTCCGGAATCTTAGTATCATCAGGACGTTCTTTTTTCAATCCCACCAACAACATGTCGAATGATGTATCTGACCACTGATTCAAAGTCTTCAAGTGAAAAAATTCCATGCTAAAAGAAAATTTACTGTAATTAGTACACCCAAAATATAATTCTATTTTTTCATGATCAATTATTTCATAAAACATCAATAAATCATGATCTACACCAGATCGTAGATTGATCTCACCAGTCTTAACATTTCATATGTTAATGCCTTCATGAGTTAGCCCACATGCCATTTCAGTAAGCATTTCATGCATAGGATTAGTCTTAATCTCATCAATATCCATCTTAATAGTTTCTATATGGTGACAATGAATATATTTTTTTCCATGAAGAGTCCAACTCTTATAATTTTTCAAAAACCCAATCAAGAAAATGTGATATCTCACGATATATCATATGAATTGATATCTATTTTCACATTTTCAATATGGAAAACAGATATTTTATCTTTTCAACCCTCTAGTTAAATAAATAAATTTCATAATGCCTTAAAAATATTCTCTATATGTTCTATTTGGAAGATCAATCCAACTCTTATCAATATTTGTATCTGTACAACAAGCAGTAATGTTTACAAAAGACATCATATTGCATGGATTTTTCAAATTTCATATCACAAAATACATTTTATATAAATACTAACCAATTTCATATGGACTTAAATTCATACTCATCCAAAAAAACAATTCACAAATGACATGATCATTGCAATATATTTAATTAACTATTCATTTTATTTTTAAAAGGCTTCCTCTTTACTTGACTAAAATTTTTTTTGAGAGGATTATAAAAGATTTCTGAATAAAAAAAATATTTTTAACTGAATTAAAATGTTGATGAAATGAATATATAAAACAAAACTCAACTAAGATATTTTTTTGTTATTTAATGAGGATTTTTTGTTACAATTTTTAAAAGGTTAGGAAATCAGAGTATGCCGTTAAAGGATAAGTAAATATAAATACAACATTTTGTCTCGATTATAATATATAAATAAATAAATTCTCATGATTTTGTTTTTCAAGAAACACATTTTCATGAAATTTTAACACTTTCACAATAAATTTTATCAAAATGGATATGTACTCTAAGATGTTTTTAAGAAGTACTACCAAATATAGACTAAATATTGATTTATTCCTATAATTAGTTTCACATAAGTTGTATATAAGTTGCAAAAGAAGTCTACTTAAATAAAAAAACGCATTTTCCAAGTGTGTTAATAAGAAAAGTACATCCACATGATAGGTGTTATCAAAACAATTAATATTTTCTATCATTTTGAGAGGGACACATTAGATTACATTATAATTTTATGATTAATAACATTTATTTATATGTGCCAAATCATATATATAAAATAGTTAACAATTAATTTTATTTGATTCTTAATATTCACGTAATATCTATACTAAATAGTTATATAATGAATACCTTATCCACCATTAATAGTTGTGTATTGAATATTTTACAATCATGATTTCGGTTAAATGGGTTATTTGAATTGGATGCAGACTCTATTTGAACACATGGTGATATCATCACCAATTTGTATCATGGGTACATACAGATATGGATATAGAAACTAGTGACAAGATGATATTTCAATCTATAACACACAAAAAATCAAAGAAAATATATATCACAGACAATAATTATCACATGCCACTGACTATCATTCAACTATGGAACATAATGGATACATCGTATTAACAAAGATGGATAATGATAGTTTTAATTCCATCATATTGCAGGGTTTTAGTAACCAAAATCAACACGGGGATATCAATCATCATTTATGAATTCCCTATGCAGTGAAATAAAATTTTATCATCAATTTCAATATCTATATCGCCACCAATCCAAAATGGTTTTTTGGGGGAGATATTACTCTATAGCATCCACGAAGTGAATTATATTTTATAAAAACTACATATCTCTTGGAATGATTTATGTGGTGGGATTATCACATTTTATTACATCCTATCATTTATATGACATGATGGACATAATGTTTTCATGTAATGAAAACTGTCTATTTCCAACTATGAAATGTCAATATCACCAATTATAATTTAATTATTGGAGATGACGTGAACATATTGTTTCCCATGATTCATAATAAATCCCTACTTCTAATTATGATATCTAATAATTAATTAATAATATTGGATAATTAAATTATACATAATTAATATCTCTATTATTATTCCATATATAATAAACTATACATAATTTTTCTAAAATATATCATAACTATCATAAATCCTTTAACCAAAGAATCCAGTTCCCCATGGATGATTATATAAGAGGAATTATTTTTAAATATGGTTAATCCATGCTAGTTAAGAAAGATTCCATTAAGTAGGGAACGTCAAAATGTTTCTTACATTCACACACCCATGAGAAAAATTTAGTCTTATTGTAAGTTTCATAACTAAATTAGGTAAAACCTTAACAAAAAAGTTGCATGGATGCTGGTAGAATAAAGAGGAGGAGGTGATAAAGGATTCTAAACTTCATATTAATATGATTATATGGTAAATCATACAAAGGGGAGAGAACCCTTTATAAAAATAAATATTTTCTAAATTATGACTACCTATATTTCTTTTATTGAAATTACATTTTGTTTTTTCCTATGTTTCCCTCCATTGAAATATCTTTAGACTATTTAATTGATAAACCTAAATGTTGTTTTAAAGTGGATCTTTCCAGTGATATTTCCCTTCAGATTGGAATATATATTTCTTGATATTATTCTATTTTCACTCTAAGTTTCTTAACTGTGATGTTAAACTAGATGGGTGTATTGATGGCTCCTCTTCCCTTACACAATAATCATATTCTCCTCAAGTAAACATGATTATTGGTTCCCTTCAAGATATTGTACTTCATATTATATATTTGGATAGGTAATGGTCCATATATAATGGGATTAATTCACTAATTTGATTGGATTTGTGGAGGATTCAATCAGTTACAAAACAAAATATATTTTTCTGGGTATAATAAAACATAACTAGCCAACATAGAAAATAAGGAATCTATGATCCACTAATATCATAATGCATAAATTTTGATACCCTACAATCAAAACATATAAGGAAACTATAACTATAGAATGAAAAATTCTAAATCCCAATAATGAAACAAAATATAATAACCTCTATGGGCATGTGGTACATGAATAAAATCATCAAATCCCAATTTTGGACTATCAACCTTAGCAACTAAGATAATGCCTCCCAATAAATCAACAAATATAATTTGTTAAGGAAGTGGGAAAAAACCAATTTGTGATGGAAGTTACCAAATTCAATTTTGGATTGAAGTGCCAATTTGTGATGGAAGTTCCCAAAATCAAAACCCTATAACTAAAATCAGGGATTACCTAATAGCGAGACAAATCTGGAACCAAGTGAATGTCGAGGTGGAGTCGGAGGGCCAGAGAGACACGGGGAGCGGCATCGGTGAGGGTGAATGGGTGGCATGTGACTCTGGGTTTGTTGTGGCAATGGGATAGGTGCGAGTAGAGGGAGTTGGGGAGAGGTAGGCGGAGGTAGAAGGGAGGAAGGGAGTCGAGGAGGGATAGGGTACCAGAGCCTACAGTGAGAGAGGGGATGAGGTAGAGATGAGCCATAGGTGGAGGCAGGTGTGGTGAGGGAGAGGACGGGCGACGAAGGATAGCTAGAGGCAGTGCGATGAGGGAGGGGAAGGGAGAATTAGGTGAGTTGGAGGCAAAGTTGGGTGTGGCGATGGAGAGTATGAGCGACAATGGTGAGTCGGAGGTGGAGGTGGTGTGATAGAGGTGGTGCAGTGAGGGAGGGGATGAGCATTGTAGCGTTTCTCGAGGGATAGAATGAGGTAATACAGGGTGGGGGAAGGTGTGATAATATTTTTATTCCCTCTCACTGCCTATGGAGGTCTCTGTTGAAACCCAATAGCGACCGCCATTAGAAGTCTCCCATTCCAAGGGCCTCCAAATGTAACTCCCCAATATTTTTTGAGATAGATTCTATTTAATTTCATTTATGTCTTTTGTTGTGCACTACTCCAAGATTATCTTGTTCTATACACAACACCGTATTAGCTTGTAGTAAATGCAACACTATTCATGGCTTGTGTTGCACACACTTTCAGGTTCTTTTGATAGAATTCATTTCATGCAACACCAAATATATATTTTTTTCAATGTATAACTGAAATAATTATTTATTATATTATATGCAACACCAAATGAATCTTGCACTACACGTAATACTAACTTGTCTTGCATTACATGCAAGAGTGACCTTCCTCAACAGCTTATATTGTACGCAAAACTGAATTTCACTAAACAACGATATTCTATTGAAATATTATTATTTAACGGGATAAAAACTATCCATTGTGAATAGTATTATCCATAATTTTTTTTTTATTTTTCTAGACATGATACAAGGAAAAGTTCATTTTTTCAAAAAAAAGAATCATTTTTCAAAAAATGCTATTTTGCCGCCTTTTGATGGTGCAACCATTTTATATCTAGTTTTTGTCAAATTTTTAAGTTATATTTGAAAAAAAATTAACTTCTTATTTGGAAACGTGATATAAAAATTTTCTTTGGACAAATTTTTGATATTTTTCAGATAACTTTCATATTTTGATGAATAGTAAAAATAAGCTAAATTTTATCTAAATACAAACTTTTTCATAGAGATAATTTATATGGTTAAATTATAAAATTGAATTGTTTTAAAGTATTAATAGAATTTATTTTTACCATTTAATATAATTTATCGCATTATCATTAATTTTACATTGAATTCATAGGTAAAAACATTTCAATATTTTTCAATGTTGTACCTTTTAAAACCCATTTTCACAACAATGAGATTAATTTTAAATTAATTACTATAACTTAAGAGTATTGAATTTTTGAAAATGGATTCCATGTTTGGAATTAGTTGGTCTAAATTATGTTATTGGGGTACTTTGATTTTTTGGGCATTATGAATAGTAACATTGGTAATTATTTTTATCACTATAGTTAAAGGTAAATCGAGTAATTATGGGTAAATATAATTTTATAAAATTACCCTAACACCTGCAAAAATTGTTTTGGTTGAATAAAAGTCTACCCATATCACCTAAGGGTTGGAATGGATATATTTCATGGAAATTTTTCCATTAAAATGATGTAATTATTTTTAAAACAAAAGAAGGTGACAACATGTCACTCTCTGATATCTTATAAGTGTAATAATTTTAATTTAGTGATAAACTTCATAAAACATCTTAAGTAAATATGCATTAGAAATATAATTAAATTAACTACATAATTTAAATTTATTTATTATTTTTAGAGATTAATTAATTATTATTAATGATGACACAATAGTGATGTAAAAATTATTTTGTTAATAGAAATATCAAATAAATGGTTTAAAAATATTAAAATAAATATCATATGAACTAATTAAAGTGTTCCACGAATTTTATATGTGACTATGACAAGTTATCAGTGTATTCAATATTTTTTTAATTTATCTTTTTTGAGGATTTTTTTAAAGTCAAATAAATGAATAGTGTCAAAATAGACACTATTGATATTTTATAAAAACAAAATTTATTAAATTTTTTAAAAATCATAAAAAATATTCAAAATTACAAAGTGATAATTATAAGAACTAAAAAATCATAAAATACATATTTATGGCCGATTAACACCATATATATGAATATTTATAACAATTAAGCATTTAGAATGATATTAACAAAAATAAAATTTAATAGAATAACAAAATGTAAATTAAAAAGATAAGGTTTAAATGGATAAAATAAGTTGTCCAAAATTTATTGTATGATGATATTACAACCCTATATAATATATTCTTCTAATTTGGGACACTTTCATGTTTTTTGTGTAGGGTTTGATTTTATTACAAATTATTATTTTTGAGAGTTTCCAAAAGAGCTCCTTTCCTCTCTTATAAAAGGGCACCTCGTCCACCTCCTATTCTCTCCATTTAAGCCTTCAAGATCGACCAAACCCTTCCCATCTCTCTTCTCAACTTTCTTAGCCCTGTTTTACCTTGGTCGATCACCTTGTACTGGGTAGGTTTCTTATTGGTGAATGCATAGGATTATGCTATTTGGATTATACTCTTACCCCTTAGATAGACTCAGATACTACTGAGTTTGCGTTCTGTGAGATTTATGTTACCTTGGTTATTACCTTGGAAATCCCCCACTGGATATACTTATTAGGTTGACTTGTTACGCCTTGGGACCTTCATTACTTAAACTATCAGGAGGGGATGTCAGGGTTTTCTATGCCTCATGTATCCTATTAACATTAAATGGTATTTTCTTAACAAAATAAACTGGCTACATGTTTAGACACCAGTCGTGGGCTAAATCAGGTAATTGGGTATTTAGTTATATTGTACTGATTTCTTTACTCTATATATACATACATGCACATTGCTATATTCGATTACACAGGCTGGATGTTATAGACACATTTGGTGGTGTCCCAATGGTATTTATCTCACACCCTCTACGGGAATAATTTGGTTCCTGGAGTAGATTACATGGTTTCAGATGTTGACAAGGGGAATCATACAGCTTCAAACACTTTATTGCTTGTTGTTTAGGATGGAGCTTAATAGTAGATGACCAAGTTGGATCTCGGGATGCTTTGAGTAGTCTTTGTTTTCTTTTACCTTGTGAATCATGTTATGCCTATTGTACTGTATCCATGTTTTCTAGTTTTCTAGTGACATGACATTACATCATCACTTTTCTAGTCGATATAGTTATTGTTATTCTCATTTATCTATTGTATTAGTTTGTTTCAGCTGTTTATTTATAATTATTCCCCTATTAATTATTCATTAATATTCCTTTTGTTGTGATACACTCTAATAATGAAGGAATATTATTCCCCTGAACACACCCTAGGACCTTGTTTCTAGTCGGCAGACTCTGGCATTCGGGAAGATGCGCTTGAGGCCATGTGGCCCACCAGGCTCGGGGCACCTATTAAGTGGAATACGAGTTCAGGTCATCACAATTTGGTATTAGTGGTGGTTTATTTTCTTGATTTAATATTTAGTGACAATATATTGGAGAATTGGAATGCTTGGGACTTGGTCATAAGCCATTCTTGGGAGTCGGGATCCCATATTCAGGGTAAAAACCAAGTTTCCTAAATTATAATTGTTATTCTTCTTTTTCCTATTATAGTTGATATTATTTCATTGTTGGGTGAAACACATGTTGTGTGGTGTTTTTGATTATTACTCTTGGGAGAATTTATTTCATCCCTATCCTGATGATATGAGGGAAAGGGGGATTGTTACATGCATCATTATAGGCACCTAGAGTTAACATGTCAAACATATTTCCATGCCATATAGGTGCATTTCACTACTTTGTATTCCTTGATATGCTTGTGATTTTTGAGTGTTGTTGCGATAGTTTAATTTTACTTGTATTACATTTCATTTTATTGAGTGATTTATTATCTCAATTTACGAGTTGTGTGAGCCCTAATGGGTTGGGATGAGTAATTTACCAAATCGAGCCATTATTCTTTAAGTAAGTGGGTGTCGTTTCTAGTGATAGGTGTTTGGGAATGAATTCATTGAAAATCTCTATCTATTATAAAGTAAATCCTAAAATCTAAAATTAATTGGTTACACATCCTTATCCCTCTTTTTCATGTATATGAAAGGTAATGGAGTGAACCTGGAAATTTATTGTAAAATGATATGAAACTTATACTAGAGCACTTATCGATAAGTAGCTAGTTTGGGGTAATATGCCTTGGGTAGTGAGTTTTAATACATTAAGATTTTACTAGTGATGCTATCTTATTCTCCTAAGCTTATTCTAAGGTGTTTTCTTGGCATTTGTAGACCAATTCTGCCATGACGTCCCCATGTCGTTCGCTGGGAGGGTGGTGACGACCATGCTCCAGACATGGTGGGACCTGAGCTGCCAGTATTACCTTCAGAAGTTCCACTTGAGGCACCACCTGTTGTACCTGATCCGAGCACTGATGCTCAAGTCCAGGATTTTTTCCAACATCTAATGTAGTCTATGCATGGTTCCCCATGGGTTTCACCTATGATAGCTGATCTAACCCACAAGTTCTAGCAGCATCATCATCTTAATTTTTTAGGGGAGGGTGGTTCTCGGGCTAATTAGTCTTGGCCAGAGGCCATGCCATCTCTCTTTGAGCATCTAGAAACACCACCAGATCAGACATTCAAGCTTGCTACATACATGCTTCAGGATTCGGCCAAGCATTGGTGGGATGTGGCTACAAAGGCCAGTCGTCATCAGGGCATGTTATGGGTTCACTTCTAGAGTGACTTCTACGATTAGTTCATTCCTCGGGCACTGATAGCTTACAGATCCATAGATTTCATGCATCTCAATTAGGGTTCTATGTCAGTAATGGAATATTCATCATGTTTCACTGATTTACAATGCTTTTCATTTCTTCTAGTTGGTGATGAGCTTTCACGTGCTATACATTTTGAGGATGGGCTCCAATACGCCATCCAAACTCATGTGAATGAATTTCACCTTACTACATTTTCTTTCATAGTTGATCAGACCCTTATCACTAAGTGTAACCTGAGGGACGGCATGAGTATCAGGTTTAAATGACCAGTTTCATGTGAGGTCAGTAGTTCTTCCAGTGGTAAGAAACATTCCATTGAAGTTTTTCTTCAGGTTAGTGGTAGCCAGAGTATCCACTTTGATAGATGTGTGGTGTGTCATTAGTGTGGAACACCAGGGTATAAGTATCCCTAATGTGATAGACACCCTAAGGACTTTCGGCCTTGCCACCGTATGGGTCATCTTCAATTCTTTTATTGGACCTTTACACCAACTTCTTGTGGAAAAGGATTAGTATCCACTACACCTGAAGGAGTGAGTTCTTTTGCATTGTGTCAGGAAGGGAGTTGGAATAGAACTGGAAAGTCTATTTGAGGAGGAGGTCATGGTTGTGGTATTCCAACCCCTAATCACCCGTAGCACCAGCAGAGTAGTCATGATCGTGGTAGTCCATATGTTTCATAGGGTCGTGGACTAAGTCAGTTTCAGGCTTTACAACTCATATTTGAAGATCATGTTGCGGGACCATCTATAGTACGAGGTACTATTCCAGTAACCTCTACTATTGTTTCTTCTTTGTTTGATATAGGTGCTTAAAACTCTTTTAATTTTGTATCTATCATGGGATTTCTTGGACTAGAGATACAATATCACTATGGTGTAATGACCCTCAATACATCGTTGGGAATACAAACAGAGGGAATACGCCAGTGCAGGGATTGTAACCTGGAGGTTGGCAGTAACCCTATCTTGTGTAATCTCTTTGTTCTCAATATGAGGAGCTTTGATTTCATTCTTGGGATGGACTGGTTAGTCTGATATCATGGATTTGTAGACTTCTATAGACATAGGGTCGCGTTTACATCACTAGAAGATTTAAGTTATCTTTTAAAAAGTGAGTGGGATGTCCAGGCTGAGAGAGTTTGACTCAAGTATCATGGGCTAGTTTGAGTGATGGCCCAGATTGAAAATATTTTCTTAGAGGATTAGGGTTTTCTTCAAACTCATTTCCCTCTAGTAGTTGATCGTTTTAGGGAAATCTTTCCCGATGATTTATTGGCTTACATCCTAAGAGAGAGGTAGAGTTTAAAATTAAGCTTGTTCCAAGAGCATCTCCAGTGTCCATTCCTCCATAAAAGATGGTATCTACTAAGCTTCAGGATCTCAAAAGGTTGATAGAGGACCTAGGTGCTAAAGGATTTATACATCATAGTACATCCTCTTCGGGTTCACCTATTCTTTTCACCAAGAAGGTGGATGGAACTCTTCATTTATTTGTGAATTATAGATGGTTGAACCAGCTTATGGTCAAGAACTGGTTCCCACTTCCATGAATAGATGATCTCTTTGACCAGCTCCGAAGAGAAAAAATGTTCTCTATGATCGGCCTGAGACCAGGTTATCATTAGGTGCGAGTCAGACCATCAGACATACCTAGTACATCTTTACATAGCTGGTATAGTCTCTATGAGTATCTGGTTATTCCATTCATTCTTAAGAACACACCTGTTGTTATCCTAGATTTGATGAATAGGGGTTTCCACTCCTATTTGGACTATTTTTGAATAGTCTTTGTGGATGACATCTTGGTGTATTCTCACACTCATAATGACCATTCCAAACATCTTGAGATCATTTTGATTGCACTAGGAGATCATCATATTTATGCCAATCTTACTAAGTGTGACTTCTGGATCAATAAGGTTAACTTCTAGGGTCATATAATTTCAGAATTAGGAATATATGTTGACCCTGAAAAGGATACTATTGTAGTTACCTGGGAGCATCCCAAAAACATATTTGATATCAGGAGTTTCTTAGGGATTTCTGGATATTACAGGAGTTTCACACAAGGATATTCTTTTCTTTCTTCACCTTTTACTAGTCTTACAAAGAAGGGTGTCAAGTTCACATGGTTAATTGCATGTGAGAAATACTTTTAGGAGTTTAAAGGGAGTCTTGTATCAGCACCTATTTTGATTCTTCTAGAACCAGGTAAAGGTTGTATTGTCTTCGGAGATGCTCCAGAAATTGTCCTAGGAGAAGTGTTGATGTAGGAATAAAAAAAAATTCCATGCATATCTCGGCAGTTGACGACTCCCGAGAGAAATTACACAATGCATGACCTCGAGCTAGCAGCAGTTTTCCATACCTTACATTGCTGGAGACATTATCTGTTGGGTGAGTTCATTGTTGTGTATACAAATCACAAGAGACACAACTATATCTTCTCTCAGTGTGAATTGATCCTTAGATAGTAGGTATGGGTCAAATATCTAGAATCCTTTGATCTTGATCTTTCCTATACACCTGGAAAGGGAAATGTGGTCACAGATGCACTGAGTTAGAAAACTCAAACATAGGTCGTACAGAAATCCAATGATGATTGGAAGTTAATGGCACTCTTTTATGAACTTCATATAGAGTTTCTTGACAATCAAGAGATGTTTTACCTCTCAGTATCAATAGTTACCTCTTCCCACCTTGAGAAGGTGAAGAGTGGGAAGTTTTCAAATCCTGATAGTTTGGTTCTTCATGAGAGTATATCAGGAGATAACCCACCTTCATATTAGTCTTTGGACAGAGATGATATCCTGCATCTACGTGAACATATTTGGGTTCCTATAGATATGATATGGGAGTTGATGAAAGAGTCCCATGATTCTTAGTGGGTAGACCATCTATCCATCTTGAAGACGTATTGAGATATGTGACACCAATATTGGTGGCCTAGAATGAAATTTCAGATTGCAGGCTTCATCACTAGGTGTTCCACCTGTCAGTAGGTGAAGGCAGGGCACTAGAGCCATGTAGACTTGTTACAGCCACTTCCAGTCCTGGAATGGAAATGGGATGATGTTTTTTTGGATTTCATATTCCACTTTCCTAGGTAGCTGAGGGTTAGTTATTCTATTTGGGTAGTAATTGACTAACTAACAAAATCATCCCACTTCATTCCTATTCAGGAGAAATTCTCATTTGATTAACTAGGATGACTGTTTTTCTGTGAGATCATACAACTACATGGGGTTCCATGTACTATCATTTCAGATAGGGATTCCTATTTCACTTCACGGTTCTGTAAAGGGTTTTAGAAAGGTATGAGGACTCAGGTGATTCTAAGCACATCTTTTCACCCTTATACCAATGGAAAATTATAACTTACAATACATGTTCAAGAGGATATTCTCAGAGCATGTCTCTTTTATTTTGGAGGTTCTTGGGAGAAGAATATCCCTCTCATCGAGTTCTATTATAATAATAGATTTTAGGATATGATTCAGATGGATCCTTTTGAGGCATTATATGGTAGGCCATTCCGTTCACCCTTGTGTAGGATAGAGGCAGGTGAGGCATCCCTACTAGGTCCTCATATCTTTCAAGAGACTTCAGAACAGGTTTATCTTATCAGAAAGCATATGACTACTGCTATATCTGGAAAAAAATCTTATGTTGATCACCGTCGATGACCTCTTGAGTTTGAGCTGGGGATCATTTCTTCTTTCTCGTATAGCCTAGGCTAGGGCATAGATAGTTAAGAAAGTAGGGAATGTTTTCACCTCGTTATGTTGGTCTATATGAAATTCTAGAGCGAGTTGGGTTGGTAGCCTATCGGTTGCTACTATCTCTAAGGTACCATTTCATGAACAATTTCTTTCACATCTCACAAATTCCCAAATATCATGCTGACATGTATCATACTTTTGATCTCAGGGAAGTTGAGTTAGATGTCAATGCTACCTTTGAGGAGTATCTAGTACGCATCATTGACCGAAGCATGATGTCACTCTAAGGCATGTTTTTTCCTCTCATATGGGTAAAATGGAATCACTGTCGAGTACAGGAAGAGACTTGGGAGAGGTAAGAAAATGTGCAGGCCCAATGGCCAGAGTTGTTCTCAGATAGTGTTTTTTTACCCATGGAAGGAGAACTTGGGGGGGAGCTCTTTTATGGGGTGAAGACTGTAAGAATTAGGTTTTTCACTCAAGTATGGATCCTTTATTTTTTCAGTATAAATCTTTAATTTTGACGTAATATGGATGCCTAACGAGTTAGTAAAGGTTATGAGGGTGTTTGGGGATTCTTCGGAGCCTAGAACCCATCTTTTTTGGGGGATATGGCTTGGTGCATGGTTCAGAAAACCGTGCGGATTGTGTTTTTTCAGACAGATCCACCTCACATGGTTGGCACATGGCTATGTGGACTAACTGTGTGAGTGCCTCTTTTTCCCAGTTAGCTATGAATGGATTGACCTTGGTTTGATAAAACTATGTTTCCAAACCATTCCGGCAGATCCTTCTTGCAAGGTTTGGACACGGATTGACAAACCGTGTGCAGGCTAAATTTTTGGGTAAATTTCCCGTTTTCCCTTAAAGATCTATTAATCCTACTGCTACCTCCCTAATCTAAGAACAAGGGGTATTAACACCTTTTCCTCTCATTTTATATCTTTTTGATGGCTAGAGAAATGGATCAAGAGATCTCCTTCATCTGATATCTGACTGATCTTCCATTCATCATGTTGGATGTGCAACAGTAAGTACTCAAGTCCTCTTTATCCATTCTTCTTCCCTCTTTCCCTCGACCTATGTATCGTCATGTGAGAATTTTTCACCTTTTCATAGATATACTCTTATCTAAGGAAAATTAAGGTCCAATACTACAAGATATGGATAATACAACCCTATGGTGGGTGATTTAAAACTTATCCCTAATGTTGGTTGTTTTTGGGATGTTCGTATGGGGCCTACCAATTTCTTCAAGAGTTATTTCTTAAATTTACATGCCATGATTATACTTTTTAGAATCATATGGTTATTATATTTCCAAATATGTGATTAGTTGTTAGCGGTAAAACCCACAACTCAATCCACCCCATGTTTAAGGTTATGCCACATTTGGGGTTTTAGTGTTTCGTCACATTTGTCCCACCGTTCGGGTGTGCCTTTGCTTGACCTTCTTAAAGTTGAGCCTTTCCATATTAAATTAATTGTTAGTAAAGATAATTTTATAATGGAATGTATCATGTATGCTCACCACTTGACCTGCCTCAGGTAAGTGCTTCCAAATGATTATTTAATGTGAAATGTGAAATGGAAAGTATAATAAGTATATAACTTGGCCTTAACAAATGAGATTAAATAATGGTCACATGTCTGTTTCACCCCTTTCTATGTTAATGGAAAGTAGTGGAGTGAACCTCTCTAATTGAATATGCCTTAATGGTTAATTAAGACTTGACTAAATGGTTACAACACAACGTGGCATATCCACACTAATGGAAGACAAGGCTTGGACCAATAAATAAATGGTTGCAACTCTACTTGAACTATCCACTCTAATGGAAGGCAAGACTTGGACCAAAATGAATTATTTCATGATTACAATATCAAATAGGAATAGACTAACTTGAGCTCAGCTTGGATTCTGAGAGAAGAATAACCTAGGTCTCGAGAATCCCATTCCAATTCAAGGGCGTTGTTTCCTTAGGTTGATACCCACCTAGACTCTGGATCTTTTCTATTCCTTGGATTCTTGGTATACTACCGTAGGGTCCTTTACATTATTATATGACGCCTCAGATACACTCCTTGGATCTAGAGGTGACTAGTAGGTTCCATGGTGAAATCCCATAGGGCCCTGTCCTTTCTTAGCCCCATTTTACCTTGGTTGATCACCTTGGACTTTGTAGGCACATTATTGTGGAATTATTTTGATTATGATCCTTTTATTATACTCATACCCATTATCTATACTAAGATACTACTACGTGTGCTTTCTGAGAGATATACGTTACCTTGGTTATTACCCTGTAACTCCCTCACTAGATATCCTTGTCAGGTTGCTTTGTTACATCATGGTACCTTCACTACTTATACTATCACAATGTGATGTCAGTGTTGGCTATGCCTCACGTGACCTATGAAAATTAAATGGTAATTACATAATAAAATTAACGGGTTACATGTTCAGACACCAGCTGAGGGCTGAAGTAGGTACTTGGTTGTTTAGTTATATCGTATTCCTTTATTTACATTATATATGCAAGCCTAAACATTTATATATTCCATTACACAGGCCATATGTTATAGACATCATTGGTGGTTTCCCACTATGTTTTATCTCATACCCTATTCGGGTGTCGTTTGGTACTCAGAGTAGATTACATTGTTGCAGGTGTTGAAAAAGGGAAGCATACGGCTTAAAACACTTGATTGATTGCTATTTAGGATGGAGCTTGATCGTAGATGACTGTGTTGTATCTTAGGATTCTTGAAGTAGTCTTTGTTTTCTTTTACCTTGTGGAATATGTTATGCTTATTATCTTGAATCCATGTTTTCCAGTTTTCTAGTGACATGACATTACAGCATCAATTTTCCAATTCATATAGTTATTGTTATTCTTATTTATCTATTGCATTAGTTTCCTTCCACTATTTAATTATATTTCTTCCACTATTTATTATACATTTATATTCCATCCATTGTGTTACACTCTAAGGGAATTGTATTCCCATGGAAACACCCTAAGCCCTCACTGCTAGTCGGCAACCTCTTGCTTTCCGGAAGATGCACTTGAGCCCATGTGGCCCATCAGGCTCGGGGAACCTATTATGTGGCATCCAAGTACAAGTATTCACATCATACATATTAAATATAATTTAATACATTGAGGACACTACATCATTTAATTTTGGGGGAGGGAACCCTTATAGTTTATGATTTTCGTTTATTATTTTCTTTTTGGTTAAAAAAAATTGTTTTTAAAATTTTTGTGTGTTTCTAAATATTTTGAGCTAAAATGATTATCAATGATATTTTTAAAACCCATGTCTATGATTGAAAAAATTTATTCCATGAAACTGAGCTTAAATGAATGTTGAAAATGACTTTATTTCAGGTTAAAATCTTTAGAAATTTCATGAATTGTACTCATAATTTTTGAATTCCATGCCACATCTCATTGTCTTTATCATTGAAATCACTTACATGTGAGGATTCGGAACCATATCTTTCATATTATTTACATTCACCCCACTTCTTGAATGGATGATTTAACCATAATTTGATTTATTTCTGTTAAAACTTGAGGATTTTTGTTACTTGTGTTTTAAATAGATGGGGAATTTATTTAGTTTCAGGGAAAATATTTCATAAGAATAATTTTTATAATGGCCTACCTTGAACATTTAATCCTCGAATCCCGTATAAGCTATGAAAATTTTGTTAGGTTAGCAACATTACAATCCATGTTTCTCTATCCAACCTGCTCTTGAAGTGAAATTGCATAATCAAGTTGAACTAAAGTGTGGGGGAAGCTGTCTTGTGTTTTGATACCACATTTGGAGAAACTTTTGGAGGAAAATAAAATGTTGAATAGATGTTATTTCTACTAAAAATCCATTTTGTTGACAGTTATGCCTTATTTGGAGCTTTCATCACTACTAGAAATTGAATATTTAGGCACACTTATATAGCCATGGTTTAATAAAATTGTGGCTATAGGTTAACGTAATTCCACGGGTTAAAAAATACTCATGGCTTTACCCCTGTTCTTTATATACGCTCACCATCCCCCACCACCTTCCTCCCGTGCACTTGAAATCCCCACCCCATTTCTGCCCTGCTCTCTGCTCATGATCTCATCCTCTCTCCCTTTCTACCCTACTCCCTGCAACCCTCCTTCCTCAGAGCTATCACCCAATACTTTTTCTATTCTACTCCTCCGACGCAGCCACCCACCGTGGGATGATTCTCCTCCGATGATTCAGTCACCCACCTCCCCTTCTGCGTCCCTCTGCACATTGTTCCTATCGAGACCCATCCTCTGCAGCGATCTTCATCCTCCGACACAGCAATCCTACCTCCACGCTCCAGATCCAAGTAATTCTTATTTATTTTAGTTTCACCAACCCATAACAACGCAGGTCATTGTAGTGTTAGGCGTGGTAGTGATGTTGGTATATCCTAGCTGAAGAACGGACTTGAAACTGGAGAACTGCATACATGCACTTCACTGTAGGTTCTTTTTCTTATTAGATACTAGGGATTTTCTCAATTATGGTTTGTTGTCGATTAGGGTAAGTTTTCATGATGTGAATTTGAAGTGTCTGTGTATTTTTCAGCAATTAAATATTTCAATGGTCCAGAAGTTAGAATGACTAAAACTTGGCTAAGATGTGGTTGTGCGTATGAGTAACTCTGATTTTTCATACGATTCATGCACAGACTAAAATTTTTGTAAAGGCAGGAAGCCACACTGATTCATAAAAGTCATTTGAAAATTCATAAGGTTCATTGATAAGAATTCACAATTCATTTGACAAATTATAAGTGTCAATTTTCCGATACAAGAAGTTTTGTAAGGGTCAACTAGATAGCATAATTTTTTAGGAAAAGATGAATTTCTTGAAGATACTTCTAAAACATAACTAGAATGATGTTGTGTTGTTTTTCAATTCTAAAAAATATGAACTAATGATTATGGTGTGATTCAAGCTGGGTTTGTGTATAATTAAAATAGATCACTTCTATAATATTCTGGAATTTTCAAATGAATATATTTGAAAATTATAAACTGTGATCACAGCTAGATAACTAAAAATAATTTTTATTTAAACTAAAATGAGCGGATGGGTATTTAAGGAATTTGAGATCAGTAATGTGGGTAATAGATCCACGTGAATAGTTGAATGAGGAAGCTCACAAGAGATGAAATTATTTCCATAAATCAAAAATAAATATAATATTATCTAACTTGTTGATGAAATGTTTATGTTCCTAAAAAACAGAAGATAAAGAAAAATATAAATACCAGTCTTATTCTATAACATGGACACTTTCGAGATAAGCAATTCCACCAAGGATTGACATGGGTCCATTGAGCACAAATTTATTACTGGGATGAAAAGTATTAACCCTATCTTGAAAGAATTGAACACTGGTGTTCGCTAGAAAATATGAGAAATGGGGAGCCACTTCCTATGCATCAACTTTAGCACTAGATGATTAACATAGGAAGATAATTCTATAGAAAAAAAATTGTTTATTTTTATTTAACTTCAAGCCAGAAAACCTCCTAATAATAGCTCATACATCATTGGATTAAAAACGAAGTGCTCAGACTGACCAACAAGAACCACCTAGTTGGTGTAGTCTTTGAGTAGAAAAGATTTAGGTTATACAACATTTTTTACCCTCAGGTGGGCCTAATTCTTTAATAGGGAGGAATTTTTATTCTCATGTGGGTTTGATCCATCTTTCTTTGTGTAGATTATCTTCTTGTTGGTGGTGGTGATTTCATTTTTAATATTTATTTTATTTCTAGTAGTGACCTAGAACTCCCTCTTTTCAATTTAGTCTCTCCTATTCTCCTTTGTATCTCTCTTCCTTTGTATTTTTCTATGATAATTTTTATATAGGACTCTAGAAAAATTCTTGTCACAGTGTGACACCTTAATTCATGGTGCGACATGTCTCAAATTACATCCTTTCATTGTGAGACCTATTCCTTCGCATTTAATTCTGAGTCAGAAACCAGATTCAAGAAATCTGGATAATATCTTATATTTATGTCCCTGCAAATTCTGGGAGGATCTTTTAATTTTCATTGACTTGAAATATTTCTTGGGGAATGATCCGTTCCTCCTTGGCTATATCTTTCTAATCTCCACAGTTTAATTTAATAACTGCGGCAATACCGCATGTTTTCCCATTTGGTATCAGGGTCCCACGATTCTCTACTATCACGCTCCTCCTAACTTCTTCTCTTCCCGGCTTCTTCTCCTCTCTAAGAGTTCTCCTCCCCGACCTCACCTGACCGCGGTGCCCTCCTCCCCGATCTCACCTCACCGTGGTGCCCTCCTCCTCTGAAGACTTATCCTCCCCAACGTTTTCTCCTCACCATGGCACCCTCCTCACCGATGACTTCTCCTTACTGACCTCTCCTCCCTAACCTCTCCTCATCGCGGTTCCCTCCTCTCCGATGAACTCACTCACCGCAGCGCCCTCCTCCTGACGACCTCTCTCATAGAGGCACCCTCCTCCCCAAAGATCTCTCTCACTATGGTGACCTCCTCTCCAACGACCTGTCACCACGGTGCCATCCTCCTGGCTTCCAATCAACTCAGGTATTTTATACCATATTATTTCATCATTGTTCTGATTTTAAGGTTGTACTGTTATTTGAATTTCATGTGATTTCTATTTAGATCTCCCCTCCTCTTGTATTTATAGAAGACATGGGTAGAGTATGAGTAGAAATTGATGGGATAATGATGTGATGAGACATATAAGGGAACCATACACAGTGATGGTGATATAAGAATTATTTATAATAAATTATATGGTATTGGAGTCCAAGGATGTTTTATGATGTTTAATGTACTTATCCAACAGTTTTTTTTATTTAGAATAGGTTCAAGCATGTTTGAAGATGTTTGGAGAAGGAGAAGTCACATCTTGGAAGCATTGATTGTGTTTTTTCATCATCCTTTGCGACTATCTTACTCAAATGGTTTGTAGCTTGATTTCCTTTTTAAGAGAGGCCACCCCGATCTATTTTCAAGATTCTCCTAAAAGATTTTGTTTGTCTCTACCTCTCTTCGTTATGGTTTAATGTGTAATCCCATACTTGAATTTTTGAATCATTTGTTTATCAGGAGATGGGATCACATGGAATAACATGTTTTTAATGGATAAGTGTTGGTTCAGTTTAATGTTTTACCTGGTATTCCTGGACTGCTTTGTATATAAGCTCATCTAATCTTCTTATTTTATTAAAAATTTTAAAATATTAATTGTCTAGTGTGGTTTAATATCTAGATCATCTTTTTGTGTATAGGGACATAAATTGTTGGATATAAAGGTCTGTATTTTGATAATTAGTTTTAGTGTTCCTTTAATTTAATTGCTTTATGGAAAGTGTTCAATATTAATGGATAATTTTCATTTTTGAAACTATTTATTACCAAGATAATGTAGTTTTACTTCTATATGGATCTTGATCTTTCTTATAAATGCATTTATTGATTATTAAATGTTTTCGTTATATAAAAACTCGGCATATAGAAAATAAAAACATTTTATAACATAGAAAAATTATTTATAGTTTTCCTATAAATCATTTTATTTATATTATTCTTTTAATTTATTTACATTCATTTTCCATTCAGGATAAACTGTTATTTGTTCTGATATCAATGAGGAATGATGCTTAGCATATTAGTGTAATAGATGGGCTATATAAATACAAGAAGCCTTCAATCCTACCAGCCATCATAGGTAAAATATGGCCACTACTTAATATTCAAAAAGGCATGTGACAAGTCAATGACGTTAATTTTACCATCCATAAGACTAATCTATTTGACAATATACTCTTAAGGCAATGTACTCTTAATGCGTCCTACTTCTCGAAGGTAAAATTTTTGCATGTTCATTTATTTCTTATTACTATACTACAACTGTAATGTTGAGAGGTGTATTTTCTAATTATTCATTCCTGTGGCCATCCATATTGAAACTCTCATTAAATATGTAAATACCATTATCCGGATTAAAAACTTTGATGTGCCGTATTTCATTTTTACTATTTGTTTGTGGTTCACGATTAAACAGTACATTCATTATAATTATTTGGTTGGTATTAGACCAATAATTCATGTCTTTAACATTTTTTCTTTATGAGCTCTTATATACATGACTCATCTTCTGTGTTATATCTCATTAAACATTTGGGTTCAGGATGATTATTATATAATAACTATCACTTAAGTAGTCCAGTTGATGCTAAGGGTGTGCATACCGGGAAGAGCTACTAAGAGGTCTTGATAGAAATCGTATTGACTTCACTCAAGTTGAAGTTCAAGGGGAAATACAGTCAACA
Organism: Viscum album; assembly: GCA_963277665.1. NCBI lineage: Eukaryota > Viridiplantae > Streptophyta > Magnoliopsida > Santalales > Viscaceae > Viscum > Viscum album. Next base: position 1,717,384,404 of record OY728136.1, on the reverse strand, counting down.
CTCAATATAAACAAGATGAGGTGGTTCCTACTCTGATGACCACACCTGCAAATGGACTAGGGTTGACCTGCTAGAACTGTCCATTTGTGGATACGTTAAAAACAGCCCCTATTCAGGGTTTTAAGTCAAAAAATTATTTTCCATTTTCTTTTATTTTATTTCCTTTAGTTATTTTACTATTTAATAACTTTTTTATTATGTTTTCTGGGTAGAAAGAAAGCGATAAAGCACCTCATACACTTATTGAAGATCGAATCATATTGTTTTTGGAAGCATAAACAAACATCCAGGTTCGTGTTTCTACTCTGTTTTCAATGTTTTTTATGTTTTCCACCTTCCTCTTTAAATTGTATGTAAGACATTTCCCATTTAATTTGAAGGTTTCTGTAAAACACATTTAATGTGTAGGCTCCAGGTCACTGTTATCCAAGATGGGATTTAGTACACTCTGTAATGGACATTTGTGAGACTATTTAGGTAAATATCTCATATACAATGTGTTGTTGTTGATGCTTCCATTGAATTCATTTGGTAACCCTACATCCATAAACACTACAAGCCTCCCCAAGAGACACTCAAATCATCCTCCAATTTTCATATTGTATGATTTATTTCATTCAATTTATTGTCTTTATTATTTTCATATCCCATTCCTGATCTTTGTGCCTCTTTCTTGGTATTTTTATACTGTTTCGGATGATGGTAACATTAAATTTAGATATGGTGAATGTTGATCCGGAGGTTTTGGCATCTCCGGAGTATATGGAGAAGACCAAACAGCTTAACCATGCACTTATTGTTGTGATGTCAGGGGCCTTTTCTGATGGTGTTTCTCAGACACTAACTTCACCCCTTGATGTTATCAAGATAAGATTAGAGATCTGACTATAGTTCCATGATTTTCATTTTCTGTACAACTAAATTCCTAATAATAGATTATAATCTATGAAAACAATACTATATGACATTCCTTGTGACATTGAAGCATATATTAGAACAATGCTTATGTTGTATATCAAGGTTTGAAGGTGTTAACTACTGGCTGTTACCTAAATAAATTCAGATTTACTAAAATCTTATCATCATCAGATAGTCTGATATGCTGATCTTGATGGTATATTATATTTTTGAACAAATTCCACATCCCATTGTTTTTTACTGAAGTATTTTTTAAAATGAAATATAACATCATTTTATCATTTTTTATTTTTTATGATCAAAATTCAAACATGTCATTATATTTATAATTGTAGGTTAGTGAACCATATGTTTCATGAAACCAGTATGTTGTTCATTGATATTGATGAGGTGGTCTCACTTCTAGGATATAGCTTTTAAAGGGGTTCTCTATTTGGTTTTTTAGAACACAAAATTTTAGTTCAAGTTCTGATTTTATATCATAAATTTCATATTTTTTTGTCATGGAGGCCTTATTTTCCATAAGCAGAATTGATGTTGAGGACAATGTTGTTATTATAAGTTGATGTCATTGAATCTTGTCTAAATTTTTCCACCATAGTTCATCTAATATAGAGATTTTGTATGCTTCTATTCTATCTTGGAACAGTACACTAAGCTGTTTAAAAATAGTAAAATACTTTTTAAATTTTAATTAAAAATTTTATGGCCAGATGATCTCCCTATCATTAAAATTCATGCACCTCATTTCTTCCCCCTTCTCTAAATTGTAAAGAACTCCACCATGTTGTTTCTAGCACAACAAAATGAAGTTTTAAGTGAAAATCAAGTGGTTATTTTCATCTCCTCTTGAATAAAGTCAGAAAAACCACTCCATAATTTATTCTCAACCTGAATTGATGCTCAACCTAATGTGAACGCAGAATATTCCAAGAACCTCACATGAAATCATGTGATCGTTCACATAAACATATTTTATATTTTTGATGTTCCTTTTATCATACATGTGTGATCCATCCCCATATTACAAAAACATTATAGAGGCCCTTCTATAAGATGCAGGGTGTGGGTGGAGGGGGGTAGGGGGCAGGGGCAGGGGTGGGTGAAGGGGGGTAGGGGTAGGGGGTAGGTTGGAGGGGGGAAAAGGGCAGGGGCAGGGGGAAGGGGTAGGGGGGATGTCTGCAGGGCAGGGGGAGGGGGAGGGTGGAGGTCTTTAGGGTAGGGGGGAGGTCTGCAGGGTAGGGGGGAGGGGTGGGTGGAGGGGGCATGGTGGAGTGGGGAGGTCTGTAGGGCAGGGGGTGGTCTACAGGGGGGTCTGTAGGGCAGGGGGAGGGGTGGGGTAGTGGGGCAGTCGGGCAAGGGGGGTGGGGCAGGGGGGTGTAGTTAGTCTCTATAGGTTTCGTTAATCTTAGATAAGGTTGAATAACCATTAAATACCATCTCTAACTCCTCCATTCCTTCATGATTAGGTTTCTCCAAATATTCCCTCCTATTTACAACAAGTTGCTTTCACTAAATTATGTATTGATATTAGTTGCAACAAATCAGATTTTGTATTATACCAATAGTTGTTATTGGTATGGCATTAACACCTTTTCTTTTAAAAATCCAGACCATTTTTTCCACTTTTCTCTTCTTTCACATGTTTATTATTGTTTGGAAATTGCATATTCACTTGAGTAATTAGAGAACACACAATGTTTTTCATTTTTTTGGATTATCATTTTATAACTCAACAGACTATATGATCAAAGATTATTTCATATCATGTTCAACCTTCTTCATAGCAGTGGATCCATTTTTTGTTATGATATATTCTATTGGATTAGAAATTGTGTCCTCTAGTAAACTTTTATTATCGGGTGGGATAAAAACATGTATCGAAAATACCAAATTAAGCTGAAACTTCAGCCAAACTAATTATATACCATTAACAGGAAGAATAATTGTTAATTAATGGGAATGTACTATTTGATAGTATCATTTTGAAACATGGATCTATTTCCCCTTTTCTTGTAGGAACATGATTTGACCCATGGGGAATTGTGGTTCTTATATGTTGGGTAGTGATGTGTATAGTCACAGGAGAAAGGTATGTTTTAGTTTAGTTTTTATTTTATTTTCTTTATCGCATTGGCCACATAGGTCTTTTACTTCTTTCTGTGGACAAAGGGTAATTATATTCTGTGAAGGGGGAAAATGGGGTTAAAATTGATTCAGTCCTCTGGCTCTGATCCAAGGTATGATTATATGGTTACTACTGGTCTCACACCTCATTTATTTGGGGATTTCATTGTTTTTGACTCCATATTATGTTTTCAGTTGGGCGTTGGATCATTCCATGTTGGTTTGGGTGGAATTGGTTCTCCCAATAGAGGTAAGGCTTTAATGTCATTGATTGGTTTCTCACTGGTTATGTAGCATCCTTTATGTGTTTTAATGTTCCTAATATCCTTTGTGTAGTGCGTTGATCCCAGCTCGTTGGTTTCGAGAAACCATGTTAAGGGAGACTCGCCTGCGTGTGCATAGGTAAGAAATTATATGTATGTGGGTTCCCCCGGTACATGTATAGTCAACCATGACAGTGATTATGCACATATGGGGCTATGTGTGCCCATGTATATATATATAAATGCATACGAAGGTGAGTGGAGACCGGTATATGCATATAAGCATATGTGCAAGGATCCCCTTGCACATGCTCATGGCCATGTGGGTGAGTGCATAGGGGCTAGGTGTCCATACATGTGTGTGAAGGTGTGTATACCTAGTGGGGGAGCAAAAACTTTTATTTAGAAAGCTCCAAGAGCTGAAGTGGACTGTTTGGTTCCACCATGAGGTTGGATCCCACTTCTTGCCTCTTTAATTCAATAATGCTTTAAATTGAATTTACCTACTTTCTTAATTATGCTTAATTATATTGAATTCCATATCTTGAATAAGTTTTCTTTAATATAATTGTTTCATTTGATAAATAAAGTCATGTTTTTATAATAAAACCCCTCCAATGGAGGTGCGTTGTCTGTGAAAACTCACAGTGATAGTTATGTTGATCTAGTTCCTTAAATTATTACATTTGATTTGTACTGAATGAGTATTAGAATAAATATTAAATATAATTAAATGAATTGTGTGATAAAGAAATGCCCTGATTTTATAATAAAACCCCTCCAACGGAGGTGTGATGTCTTCTAAACCAAAGAGTAGTGATAGTTATTTGTATCATGTTTAGATTTGGTTTGAGTCTTTCATATTCCTCTTGTTGGTGTTTGTTTTGTGGCTAGTTAGTTTTTTTTTTCTTTGAATAAAATAAATTGGCTTATCATACTCATTTAACTCAAATGACATTGCCTGAGTAGGCATATTCCTTGACCATGGCACTCCTTTTCATGCTTTGAATATTATAAATAAATTTTCCATGTTTAATAAAATTGAATGAATATGTAAATGGTTTGTGTAGGGTATGTGATTCTTTTCCATCGTTTTTTTTTCTTTAGACGTTTCATCATTGTGATGCTCGCTACAAACTTCTCTGGAGATCCCTTGATATAGCATATTAAATAGTTGATCTATTCTATCATATTTCGGCGGGGAGACTGTCAGAATGTTGACCCACCTCCTCCTGCTCCCTTCGCTCCTGGCCAGCAGATGCTGCCCCGCAGATGTCGCCGGACAAAGCCCACATGCCACGGTCATGCCGCGGTCAGGCCGCAGTAACACCGCGGTCACTCTATGATTTGGCCCTGCTCTAGGAAGACACCCCGCGGTGGTTCACATTGATAGTATTCCATGAGTCTTGTGATCCATGTTGAGACGGACTAATCACAATTTCTACCAGCAGGGCGATAACCGGAATGTTGACCCACCTCCTCTCTCTCCCTTCGCTCCTGGCCGGAAGATGCTGCCATACGGATGTCACTGGACCGGGCCAACACGCCGCGGTCACACTGGGCCAACACACTGCTGTCTCAACGCGGTCACTTCTTGGTCACGCCATGGTCATGCCGCGGTCACGACATGGTAATGTCGTGATTTGGCCCTGCTCCAGGATGACACCCCACGACGGTTCATGGTGATTGTATTCTATTAGTCTTGTGATCAATGTTGAGACTGACTAATCACAATTTCTACCGGTGGGGGTGACGACTGGAATGTTGCCCTGCCTCCACCTGCTCCCTTTGCTCCGGGCCAGAAGATGATTCCCCGCGGATGTCGTGGGACCGGGCCAACAAGACGCGGTCACGCCGCAGTCACGCCGTGGTAATGATGTGATTTGGCCCTGATCCAGGACGACAACCCGTCGTGATTCGCAGTGATAGTTTTTCGTGAGTCGTGTGATCAATGATGAGACTGGCTAATCACAATTTATGCTGGTAGGGCGATGGCTCGAATATTTCCCCACCTCCTCCTACTCCCATTGCTCCTGGCCAGAAGATCCCATCATATGCAACCACTTACAAACAAGTAGAAGGAATCGCATAAGCTCCCAAGCACAAAACCAACAATCACTCCTATGGGAAGTATAACCAAGGAAACAAGGCATCTAAATGAGAAATATAAAACCCCAAAAAGAAGTAGTCACAAATGATAGAAACCAACAACACACACACAATTCATGAAATCACTCACAACCACCCACCCACACACACCCACCCACCCACCCACAAGTTTCCCAAATCCATCACCCATCCAAAATCTAGATTTATACAAAGAAATAGAACCACTGAACCCCTAGCCCCGCAGCCAACATCAACCAACCAAAACAGCATCCCTATCCAGACAATTCCTAGACTGAAAGAACTCTAGACAACCATGCCAACTAATGGACACTACACTAACACCTAATTGAACAAGAACCCTAAACCACACCAGATCCAACCACAATAAGCACCTATAGTAGACACAACACCGAAAATATTAGCTAGAAACAAAATCATCCCCAAACCACCATCTGGCCCCATCCATCACCATCTGAACACCTTGCATCAAAATGGAACACCCCACCATAAGAAAGTCTAAAAACCCATCAGTCAACTAGTACCATCCATCCGAAGTGCCCCGCATCACCCACACCTAACCCATCATACAACCTAACGAATCCCCAGGCAGTACCTTATCCAAATTTGATATAATACCCACCATGAATCCAACAACTCTAGACCCACCAAGTAGTCAACATGAACCCACCGTAGAAAGAGAACCACCCATCTACAAGAAATATGCCTCCCAATCTGCAACATATAGCATCTCAAAGGAATTTTAAAACATCCACCATAGATATCCCTACACCATCAACAACCAGAATACACAAGATGGGGAAACTGAGCAGAAACCAACTGAACTTACTCCAAACCACCACCTGAAGACCCACCCAAAACTATATCCACCAAACTAGACAATAAAGAGAACCAGAATCCTACAACAGTAATCCAAAACAAAGAAGAAACACCAGAAATCCAACCCCTATGCACCAAAACATGTTACCAACCATAGTAGAATCAAAAACCAACCATCACCATGCACCATGTAAGTGTATCATATACTAAACCATGTAGAAAAATCCAAACAGAAACACCCCCAGCTGAAACCCATCTTCAAAGGTCCTATAATTCCAAACAGAAACACAAAACTCACAAGCCCACCTTCTGAATCCTCCACAAGAAACCTATAACCCCACTATTAGAATCTTTATAAGTCTCTATTGGATAAACCCAACATATCCCAGCCTCAACCTTAAGAAGCATTCAAAGTAACCCTTCATACCAATCCCTACAAACATACACCCCTCCACCTGAGTTGCCCCTCCCCTCCCAACCTGAAACTAGGATGAACCACAAACACACACTTATAAACACTCCATATAACTAGCCACACAAGAGGGGGTGCAAGGGGGGTGTAAGGGGATCCAGAAGGGGGGTGTAAGGGGGGGTGGAAGTGGGTATATCCAAGGGGTGCAAGGGATATGTGGGGGGGTGGCGACTGTTGTCCAGGGGTGCAGGGGGGAAAGGGGTGTGCAAGGGATGTGTAGGGGGAGTTGCTGTTTAGGGGGGCTCCAGTAGGGGGGGTCTAGTAGGGGGGGAAGCTATTCATGGGGGTCCAGCAGGGGGGGTCATGGGGGTTCAGTAGGGGGGCTGCTGTCTAGGGGATCTAGGGGGGGCTTCTGTCTAGGGGGTCCAACTATGGGGTGCTGCACTATTCTTGTTTATTGATTAATATTATTTGTGAATATTCTAAGATGTTTTGTTTTACCATAATTTTAGGGGATGATCACTACTATGTTCTACCTTGTGTTATTGGTACATTTGAGATGGTTCCATACTTCTTTTATAGTTTGTCTTATAGGGAGACTCATGTAAGTGAAATTATGTGTTTTTTTATATATTTGGATTTATTTAATTCATATTATGTAAGTATCTTTCGTGTATAATTTAATTTTGGAGGGTACTGATAGGGGTTCAGGGGGGGAACTGGAAGTGGAGAAGGGACTGGCAGGGGTGAAAGTTAGGGATGGTAGGAGGGTGAAAGTGGGGGCTGGTAGGGGTAGGGGAGGGGAAACAGGCAGGGTGGGGGCATGACTGGGGGGGGTCTGGGGGTGTCCAATTTCTGGGGGGGGTCCAGGGTCTGTCAGGGAGGGTGGGTGTGGGTGTCCAGGGGAGTGGAGGTTTGGGCTGTACTGGGGGATCTGTCTAGGGTCTGGGGGGGTCCAGGGTGTGGGGGGTATGGGGGAGTGTCTAGGTTCTGGGGGGTTTTAGGGTGTGTCCAGGAGGGTTGGGGGGGGTGGCTGTCCAGGGGTGTGGAGGTCTGGGGATATCCAGGGGATCTTTCCAGGTTCTAGGGTGGTGTCTAGGGTCTGGGGGGTGTCGGGGGTCTGTCCGGGGGGTGAAAGTGGGGGCTTGTAGGGGGTGAAAGTGGGGTATGGTAGGGGCAGGGGGGAGGGGAAATAGGCAGGGTGTGTGTGTGGGGGGTGGGGGGGGGTAGGACTGGGGGTCTCGGGGGTGTCCCGGATTCTCGGGGAGGGGGGGGTTCCAAGGACTGTCCAAGAGTGGGGTGGCTGTCCAGAGGAGTGGAGGTCTGGGCTATCTAGGGGGATCTGTCCAGGGTCTGGGGGAGGTATGGGGGGTGTCCAGGTTCTGGGGGTGGGGGGTCCAGGGTGTGTCCGGGTAGGGGTTGGTTGTCTAGGGGAGTGGAGGTCTAGGCTGTCCCGGGGGATCTGTCCAGGGTCTGGGGGGTGTCCAGGGGTTTTTTCTGGGGGGTTTCCTTGGTCTGTCCGGGGGAGGGGGGTGTCCAGGGGTCTATCTGGGGGGTGTCCAGGGTCTGTCTGGGGGGGTGTCTAGGGGTCTGTCCAAGAGGGGGGCTTTGTAGGGGGCTATTCAGGGGAGGGGGGTTTATGTAGGGTAGGTTGTATAGTGTCTAGGAGAAAGGGGTCTGCAGGGGGGACCACTACTACAAAAACGGCCTATATCAGCACTAAAAAAGGGCTTTAACAACGCTAAAAAGTGATGTGAAGATCATCTCTAATATAGTGGGGTTCCCTTTAACAGCGCTCTGAAAAAGCACTGATAAAGGCCCCATTTATCAGGGCTAAAAAAGCACTGATAAATGACCCCTTTATCAGCCCTTGTTTTTAGCGCTGAAAAAAGGGGCATTTATCAGAGCTTTTTTTAGCACTGATAAATGTCAAAAAAAATTAAAAAAAATAAAAAATAAAAAAAAATGCGGGGAGTGCTTTTATCAGAGATTCACACACCCTTTATCAGTGCTAGGATATCTCCTCTGCACGCTTCCCTTCCCGCGCATCCTCATATGCGCGCACCCCCTTTGCTTCCACCTGAACTCAAACCCAGGACCTCCCCACTTTCGCGGCTGCACCTTTACCACTAAGCTATTTGGTTTTGTTCTCTATTTAATGATATATCTATATATATATATAGTTATATTTATTCATATATTGATATAGATTCATGTTAATATAATCATATTTATTCATATATTAGTATATATATATTAATTCTTATATATATATATATATATTTAGTTATAATTTTTTTATACGTATATTTATTTGTATATTAATATATACATATAAGATTATTTTTAAATACATTTATGAAAAAATATGTTTTTTATGTGTGTTTATAAATAAATAAATACATACATACATACATACATAGATATATACAACACACAAACACAGACAACACAAACACATATATATTTACGAATAAATACATATATATGTGTATTTTAAAATCCCTAGAATGTACTTATAAGATTAGTTTTAAATACATTTATGAAAAAATATGTTTTTTATGTGTGTTTATAAGTAAATAAATAAATACATACATACATATATACATATATACAACACACAGACACACACATAGACATCCACACACACACAGGACACATATATTTATGAATAAACACATATATGTGTATTTGAAAATTCATAGAATGTTAAAACGACCATAAACTATAATCTAGAATTCCATTTCAATGCCACAACCAGTAAAATCGAAGAAAATGAAACAATATTCGATATGATATGTGTTACAGGCCTAATGGACATCCGGATCGGAAGTTATACTTGTTTGAATGTTAACAAATCGGGGTATCCTGACTAAATACTCAGTTTTGGAGTCCTTATGGGCCTTTTTGGGCTTGAAAATGTTACAAAGTCTTTTTCTAGGTCACTAGCACGTAGATCTCGTCGCAGGCTTCGATTTGATTTTCTGTAGAGATCAAACGGACACCCGGATCAAAAGTTATGGTTGTTTGAAGTTTGAGTTACATTTTCAACATATTTTAGATCTTTTATTAATTATTTTGATTTTTTGTGTCCACAATTTGTGATTAAATGATTTTTAATCGATAATAAATAATAATTATTAATTAATAATATTTTTTTAAAATATTTTGAAGCCATTTTCACTAAATTTCTTGTATATTAAATGTAATAGTCCATTTATACGTATTTATAACATATTTAAAAAATATATATTGTATTTATATCAATATAAATATATTTATATGAGAAAATATTATTTTTCATGAAAAAATATATTTTTTGAAACCTTAACATTTATCAGTTCTCGGGAAAAGCATTGATAAATCCCCCCTTATCAGTGCTACTAAAAGAAGCACTGATAAAGGGGTCCCCTTTATCTGCACTAAAAAAAGCACCGATATTTATGAGTGCTAAAAAGAGCGCTGATAAAGGGGGCTTTTATCAGCGCTTTTTTAAGTGCTGATAAAAGTGACCCTTTATCAGCGCTGTTTTTTAGTGCTAATAAAATTGAAGCGCATCCTTTGCCTGTTTTTTATAGTAGTGGGCTGTGCAGGGGGTGGGGGGGATTTTTTATGGGTTCTCAAACCCTATAGCCACGATTTCTACCACTGGCTATAGGTCTATTTCCATTGTTACAAACCATGGATAAAGGTCTAATGCCATGGTTTCTAACAGTGGTAATAAACTGTGTCCCACCTCAAGTATAGCCACAGTTCTAAACCGTGGCTATAGAGATATTATCATGGTTAGAACCATGGTTTTATACCTATAGCCACGGTTTTAACCATGGATTTATATCTAGAGCCACGGTTCCAAACCGTGGTTATAATTCTAGGCATATTTCCATGCAAAAACATAATCATGGTTCCTCAAACCGTGTCTATTACCTGTAGCCATGGTTTGAAGACCTATAGCCAGAGTTTTAAACCATGGCTATAGCCCGAATTTCCAGTAGTGCATGTATGAGAAGTTGTGACTTTCTAGAGCTTCCAATATAAAAAATAAAGTAGTGCATATCTGGAGCATTCAAGAAAAATCATGTTTGATATGATTAAAAAAATTCAACTAAAATTATGAATGGTGTGAAATTTCATTGATTGTTTATGCTGATGGAGCTGAATTCATTCTAACTAGATTGAGGAGGAGGACCATACTTGAGTAAAAATTAGAATAATGCAATTTTTCTTCAAAAAGATCCATACCCTCCTCATTTAGCCTCCAAATTTTTCCCATCTAAATGTCCGTGTTACGATTCATAACTCCACAAAAATTCTTCTTTGACCCGAGTTAAAATCGTGTCTTTACTTGAATTAATTCACACGGTCTTCACTCCCATTTAATTAGAAACTGCATGGCCACCATTTGAGGAGGCACCCCCAACAATTACCTCTTAATAATATATATGTTTATTGAACAAATTCATTGGAGCCATATATTTATTTAAATATATATATAATTATATATAATTATAAATGTAATAAATATATTTATTATTTTAAAAATTATTATAACTTTATAATTATTTAAATGTATATATTTATTTATAATCGTAAAAATAAATATTACTCATTTTATTTATGATTTCGATGATGTTGAGTGACATTGGATATTATAATTGAAATGCAATTTGACTCTTTCACTAGCATTCTGGGATTAGGGCGATCGTTGTTCATTTATGGAGTTCAAACAAGTCTGACATACTGGTCCCAACTATTATATAAAAATAATTTGACTTTAATGTTAAATGAAATTAATTATGACCAAATAAGAAATTTTAATCATGTTGTATGTTTTGGTCAAAATGATAACTGATAATGATAAATTGTTTTGTAAATAATCCAATATGTTGCTACACTGGAGATGGGGACACGGTCCCTGAAGTAAATTAAATTTGCAAGTAATCCCGTCGTAAAGTTAAGTTACAGTTTGGTCCCTAGAACCCGGGGCACACTATTTGGTTTTTGAAGGCCGGGCAGGGTATTTATACCCCCCACAGTCACCCGGGTAGCAGAGTGCAGCCGAGTATTGAAGTGTGAGATGGGGAAGCTGTTGGTCTACTTCCTTGCCCTCTACTCTCTTTCTTCTTCTTGGGTGCGTCAAACGACGATCAATGTGGGAGGGATGCGACGTTCCCTAGTAAACTCTGCCATGACAGGCAGTGCTGCAGTAAGTGGGGGTGGTGCGGCACAACCAGCGCATACTGCTGCGGAAAATGCCAGAGCCAATGCGACTGCAACCACAACTTGCTGGGATAGCTCTTGGCCCCAAATGACAACCGGACTAAAAGTGCGAGGGCCGGTGGTGGTGTTGCTCTCCCTCTCAAATAATTCCCCATCCTCCTAATGCGCCCAATCTCCATCTAAATAACCAGATTGATCTGCAAGCATGTTATGTTTATTTTGTGTACTACCAATATTCACCGGCAAGAACACCACCACAATCTTCCTTTTATTATGAAAAATTAAAACATAGAACATACAAAAACCTATAGCGACCCCCATAAGCAGTCGCAAGTCTTGATATAATGGGTCAAACATTTGTTCTACAATGATCCATCAAATGATGTTGAGGATAGGATCTGTCCAATGATGAGAAGCATAGGAAACGTCCAAAATCACTAGTACCTAAGTCCTCTTAGAAACCTAATGGAGGGTCTAATGACATCTCCTTGGACTATTAATTTCACACACATTAATAAAGAAATGAATGGATGGATGGAAAACCATAAAGATAGAATGATGGATCGACTAGCAGATGGATGGATAAATGGACCAAGGAACTAATGAACAATTAAATACAACTTGCCAAAAAATGTTGAATAAAAAAGAAATATAGACACATATATGGGTTAAAAAAATACACACATACACTGATAGAAAAATTGACTGAACGGATTCAAAATAATATGTACACACAAAAAATGAAAAATGGATTGATATAAAAATAGAGATAATGATGATAGAAAAATAGACCAATGAAAAGTCACATCGATGGATGGATAGATATGTCATTAAAAGGGCATGTAGACTGACAAAGAAACAAAAAAAACCTATTGATAAACACTCTTGTGAATAGATTGATCACTAAACATACACAGTGTGATGAAAATCAAATAAATGGATAAATAGATAGATGGGTTTGTTTTAAAATGGATAGACATATAGATTGAAAAACATGCAGATAAATAGACACACACTCCTACGGACAGGCACAAAGAGAAAGACATACATACAGGCTGGTCATAGAGATAGAAAAAAGAGATACATATAGAAAAAACTACATGACACATGAACACACACATAATGACATACTATAAGACATGTAGGATAGGAAAATATAGGATAAAAAATAAAAAAATACTGACCCTGAAATTATACTGCATCCTGAGAAGTGGACTAGGTGGAAGGTGGAGGTTGGTCTTTTAGAATGGGGCATACATCATGGCCACATATATTTGTTAGGGGGACCTAATTGGGAGAATAAGTGAAGGTCATACTATTATAAAAGGGTAGGGATGAAGATAGTGGGGCTTAGTGAGAATATTATCTAGTTTGTTTGTACCATCCTACTAATTTAGGTGACAGAGTAAGAAACTATGAATGACTGAAGGCTACTTAAGGTAGCTACGACAAACTAGGACCAGAGAAATTGAAAAAATGTAGTTTTAACCATAAAATATACAAAATAAACAAAGTGAGACAATCAATTTAAATGAGAAACAAAAAAGAAAATACAAAACACACCTCTTGAATATGATACATCATCTAGGGCCACGGCTGCTACATCCATCTAATGCGGAAGGGGCCTACAAAAAATATAAATTATAAAGATAATATTAAATAATTTCATAAAAAATAAATAAATAAATTCAGTATAAACCTACGTCGTAGGATCACTTACACTAACCCGATGCACATATTCATGTAGTTCTCTAAGCTCTGCTACTAGATGCACATTTACTTCCTCGAAAGCATGCACTCATGCCTCCAAATCTGCAATCTTTTATGTCATCCCAGAAAAAACAAGATCTATAGCCACTGTGTGTGAAACTAAAAAATAATTATTCCCTATTTCATAGGTCAAATTGTAGACGTGTCCACCACGAACAATAATGCGATTGAATATTTCATCCCTTCACATGGAAATTTGTCATTGGTCCTCTAGAAACTGTGCTTACTCAACCTAAAATCGATCCAATGTAATATGTAAATATAAATATATATTTATATGAAGACGTATGTAATAATTTATAATTAGTACAAGAACTTACTATAAGAGCTGTAACCTCTAGATCATTTCGATCAAGAGCTGTCATCCACACTGACATTTCACCAGTCAGTGCACCTTGCTCCTATAACTATATGTTAATAAGATAAAAATACAAACACAAAACCATATTAAATAATAAAATTTAAAAAATTAATAATAAATACATCATGACAAATCTAGGACACATGATGAGTCCCAAGCCTTTGAGGTGGTCCCTACAATGCACTATTTTTAGAATGACATTCTACCACCTCTTGCATTCAATAAATTCAAATATCAAATATGTAAAATGGTACAAATTATTCTAAATATATAAACTAAAATATATAGACTCACCATTAGAGCCTTAGTAGACCAATATGAAACAACTCACGCCACTGAGATGGGAGAGCCCCTATCGGGACTTTATCCAAATTGTTTGGGGCACCAAAATTTGGTACCTAGTGATCCATCTTGATTCTCCCTTTATTATCTTTACACATTTAACAACATTTAGATATACACACTGGACAAAAATCACTTAGGCACACAATCAAATTATTCTTTTTAAGAAAAAAAATTATCACATGTTAGTATTTTTTAAACATAGTCGAGAAACTAAAATGATCCTCTTACCTGAACTTCCCTCGATAACTGATATAATGTATCCTTGGGGAATGACGCCCATTCACATGTAGTCAATGAAAACATATGTGGGTTGCGTATGATATGAACCAATGTGTGAATAAATTTAGGGGTACCCAATCCCATATGATGGTATCACTCGTCAAATGATACATCAAGGGTTGTGTCGGAATTCCAAGAAGAAATACCATGACCAAGGCCTCTCTTATGAGAAGAAGAAGAGATCGAGTATTATCCTATTGAAAAAAAATTCCTACATAATTTCACATATGTTCATATATATGTTAAATTCATAATTAAAAAATAACCACATTTACATCCATGCATACCTCAACCCTCATACGTAGAGGGCTCTGCAGAATGATGTGGGTCTAGTGCATGTTCCTCTGACTTGTCTACAATCATAGAAAGCATTAGTAATAATTGGGATATATATGCATGAAAATAAAATATGTTGAGTGTTTCTTTAAAATATAAAAAATTAAATATCCTCACCATCATATACTCGATAAGTGGAATATACATGCTTTAAAATAAAATTTGATGTCAATGTCCATTCATAAAGAGAGGCATAAATATAGGACCTCTATACATTTTGTTTAATTGGTGGTATTATTTCGTGGAGTTGAAGAGTGATGAAGAGGTTATGAGATTTTAGTTTAGTTTTTGGAGTCCAGTCTTCATGAGTTTCTATCCATTTTCACAAGTATATATAGGTTCAAGGTGTATAGGTGGTTTGTTATGATGTTTCATTCTATATGGCGGTATGGTAGGGATGATTATTAGATAGATATTTAGCATTTGAATTTTTTGGGTTATTTTCATGAAGGGTTTTATAGGCCTACTTATATGATAGTTTTGGATGTAGGTTACAATTTTTGATGAGATTACTAGTTTGTACTTTTGTAGAAGATGCAGAGTTTAGTGATTTTTCAAAACATGTGATTGATCAATCAATTTGGGAAGCTAAGTTTTAAAATTATATGCATCCATATAGTGAAGAGAGTGAATGATTTTTTCCATATTTAGTCCCCTTAAATCATGTAAGTAATAAGGAAGGTTGTGGTGTGGGAGTTAGGGCATAGGGTTCTCTGGTGAAGTTGTGTAAGGGTGGGTGATTGAGGAGTTTACATATTGTTGTATTCATGTTGTGAAAATCAAGGTACCACACTTGGAGAATTTATTTGAAGTGTAATGTTGGTCATGGTAATTTAATTTAGGGGATGTTCATTTTTAAAAGTTCTTGGAAGAATATTGAATGTTAATTTGTGTTGTCTGAAGCTATTTTAGAGAATTGAGTTATGTTTATGAATTTTTTGATAATCTGTCCTTTCTTCTATAAACGTCTTAATGGATATCAATTTATTATATGATGAAATGTGAAATACATATAATGTGGTTCTAAATTAAAGAAATAATTTTGATGCTATGGTGAAGAAGCAAACAACATTTGGGTCAAATGATTCACAAAAAACAAATTGAACATATACATTTATACCAACACAACATGATTTCATGTGATGAAACCTAGATTCATGATTTACACTGGTTAGAATAGCCGCAACACACAACGCAATTTCATTCAGTTACTAATCCATGTGATAGTATTTTTTTTTGCATGCACACATTCATTTAATTGTTCAATGATGAAATATCCAATTGAAAAAAATAGATGATATTATTTCTGATTCTCTCCATTAAATTAGAAGTGTCATGAACTAAATATTAATGGGAAATATTTATCTTAGTGTTTAATGATCTATAGTTTCTTAAAAAGAATATAGAAACTATCTTATCCCACTACACCCTTCATCACATCATAGTGAAAGAACTTACACCACATCATGTATATGTGAATCCTCAAGATGTGATCTAGGATAATTTTCCCTTTAGATTTCCTTATAATTCAATGAAAAGAATGATTTAATGGTTTTTGCATTATAGGTATGTTATGTTCTTCAATTTTATGTACATTTAACCTACCATGGTTTGATTGGATTCTACTTTGTATTGCAGCTATTGATTGGGGTTATAGAATATATTGATCTCCTAAATCCCACTAGTTATTTTAAAAACTACTTATTTAGTATATCATCATGTTTGATTAATTGTTTTAGGAACATGTTTTATAAACGTCAAAAATGGGTTTTCCCTAACTTAAAACACATTATAAGATAACATAATTTTGTGTTCTCTAATAAACATTTTTATAAGTTTTTATCATAATGTGGAGTGCAATGTGACATTATGTTAATCTATTTACATAATGTGCAGTGAAAGGCATGTCTTACGTTAACCTTCTTACATAGCCTATGTTGCAGCAATAGGGGGACACGTTTATTGTAATATAGGAAAATCAACATCAATGGTAGGACCCAACCAAAGGACCATCATGAGTTCCAAACAACACCAAAAACAGGAAAACAATTAGCAATATTTAAAAAAATCATGAATGAATAAAAAATAATTAGTAAATTTTATTCCAAGAAATAAATGTTTTGATACAATATATATTGGTGAGAAAAAATGGGAAGAACTATTACATCTGAAAACAATCATACCTTTCATTAAACATGTAAATCAACTGTTTCCCCTTCAACGTTCTCTCTAACCCAATGAATATCTTCTTCACGTTGAACTATGGTATGTTGATCAAGTTGTTGTGAAATAAAGGCAACAATATTGAGTTTATCTCATTCAATTAAAAACACTCCTCACCTTTATATTTTCATAGAAACCTTCCATTTCATATTAGATAGCAAGGTAATGAAGAAAACGTGTTCTTCTTATGATGAAAAAATGAAAGGTTCTTTACTAACTGATTCATCTCTATATAACATGTTGTTAAAATTCACCAATGTAAACTAATATTGATCTACTTCACTTCCACAGACTAGATAAACATAATCACACATTAACAATATGTATTTTAACCCATTCGTGTATATAACTTCAATGATATATTACAATTGACCATATTAATAACCAGAATCAATAGGTGGAAAACCAATTCCACTGTTTTGTGCTACTCATTTGTCATTGACATCTTTAATGTGAAACCAAAATCCGTTATCATCTAAAGCTTTATAATGAGAAGCTATTATAGATGGACCCTCAAATCGTTGGTTGAATTCTTCAATTAGTGTAGGGCCAACTAAATCACACAGGTTATGGACCTATATATTTCCCATATTTCAATAATAAGTTATTCAGAAATAAATTATAATTATACTTCAATCATAATAAAAATACATTTATACGTTCCAAATCCTTGAACTAATCATGAAATGATGCATAATGGGACTGTTGAATTTGATAATCACTCACACGAGACATCTTTTCTTCTAACTCATTAATGTGTTTCCAGCAATTGATTACGACATGTTTAAATGATCATCTTTATATATACAAATAGAACATGTAAAATTTATACAAAAAAGTGATAAGACACTTACTGCATCAATGGTGAAAATAATGGATTATTGAACAAGATATATCTATGGGCATGTATCCGCATGATGTTGTCCCTATCAGATATTGTTCATACTCTAACAAGACTATCATGAATCTGATAGGTCTTATGTTATTTTCATTCAACATTCTTATGAAATTCTACACAAAAATTAGTACACTCATCCATCAAATAACCATTGGTTATTGATGTCTCTGGATGAGCTATGTTTCATACGAATCGTTTCAATATATTCAGATATCTCTCAATAGGATACATCCACCTAAATTGAATTGGACCAATAGTCATTCCTTCATCGGTTAAGTGTTCTCTCAAGTGAACCATAACATTGAAAAAATATGGTGGAAATAGTTTCTCCATGTAAAAAAACCCAAGTACAATTCTTTCCTACAAAATTTTTAAATCATCCTTTCTTGGATTTCTTAAAAAAATTCTAAAAAAATTACTCATCTCAATCAACTATTGAACAATATTGGGTGATAAACAATCAAAAATTGGGATTGTAATCAACTAATAAAGTAGTATGTGATATCCATGACTTTTCAACCCTTTCAATTCCCTACTCATCACATTCACACACTTGGAAATATTAGAAGAGTAACCATCAGGCACCTTGAGCATCATCAAAATGGAAAGAAATATATCGATCTCTTTTTTTCTCATCAAATTCTGTGCAGTAGGAATGTATGCCTTGTTTCCCTCACCCAACTATAAATTCAATTGTTTCCATAAACCTATTTCTTCAAAATCACATAGTGAATTGAAGTAGTCCTTTGATTTTCCACTAACACCTAAAATGGTCCATAATATATCATCACAAACATTTTTTTCAATGTGAATGACATCTAGATTATGCCTTAGAATGTTAGTTTTCCAGTAGTGGAGATTAAAAAAACTTTTCTTCTTTAAATTTTGACTTCATTACCTAACTGCACCATGAATATTGGGTAATGGATGAGACACAAAATCCTAAAATTCATATACCATGTGGATGTTTTCTTCCTCAATCTCTGATAATATTTCTACTCCTATCATGACCTTTTGTGCTGGTATGAATTCACTAGAACCATCAAATGCCACTCTGTATTTTCTGAGCTTGTGCTGAGGGGGAATAATATGTCTATGGGTATTATATGTCCACTTTTTACAATGCTTAATCCATTTATAATCTTTACATTTATTGCAGCAAGGTAAAGAAAATTCCCCTTTTGTACTCCAACCTAAAAAAAATCATAAGCTGGGAATTCAATGATTGTTCATAATAATTTGAATATTTCATTCATTTCATAGTTGTAAGTCATCACACCATCACCCCAAAATTCATTCAAATCATCAATTAATGGAAGAAGGTAAACATCAATATTATCCTTTGGACATTCAAATCCATCAATAAGAGTGGAAAGAAATAGAAATTATTGTTTCATACAAAGCCATAGAATAAGATTGTACAGAACAAAAACTATAGGAAATTGGATATGAGTTGCACTAACCATAGACCTGAATGGATTGAAATCATCTACTTCCTATCCCAATCGGACATTACGACTATCTTTTGCAATGTCAGGCTGTCTTTTATCAAAAAATTTCAAAGCAAGAGTGTCTACCGGGTGAGTTAGCATATCAATTTTCTTATTTCATTCCACATTCCATCTCATTAATTGAGAAACTTTAGATGAGATAAATAATATCTTCAACCTTAACATCAGTGGAAAGTAACACTTTTACATTATGGAAATAGGTTCCCCCTATTTCGCAGTTTGACTTTGATTAGTCCGATTTCCCTTGTTATCCTTCCACTTATAAGAGTAACAGATCGTATAATTATCCAAATTCACATTTTCATTTCTACATAGAATACTATTTTTTACACATGCATATGTAGTCTCATATGTGAAACGTAAGTTCTCAGTAAACTTATGATCTTAGTAATATAACTCAGGAATCTTAGTATCATCAAGATGTTATTTTTTCAATCACACCAACAACATGTTGAAAGATGTATCTGACCGATGATTCAAAGTCTTCAAGTGAAAAAACTCCATGATAAAAGACAATTTACTGTAATTAGTACACCCAAAATATAATTCTATTTTTTCATCATCAAGTATTTCATAAAACTTCAATAAAGCATGATCTACACCAGAGCGTGGATTGATCTCACCAGTCTTAACATTCCATATGTTAATTCCTTCATGAGCTGTCCCACATGCCATTTCAGTAAGGATTTCATGCATAGGATTAGTCTCTGTCTCATAAATAGCCATCATAATAGTTTTTATATGGTGAAAATGAATATAATTTTTTCCATGACGAGTCCAACTCTTACAATATTTCAAAAACCAAATCAACAAAATGTGCTCTCTCACAATATATCGTATGAATTGATATCCATTTTCACATTTTCTATATGGAAAACATATATTTTCTCATTGAAATCCTCTAGTTAAATAAATAAATATCATAATTCCTTAAAAATATTCTCTAGATGTTCTATTTGGAAGACCAATCCAACTTTTATACATATTTGTATCTATACAACAAGCAACAATGTTTACACAAGACTTCATATTGCATGCATTTTTTTAATTTCATATCACAAAATACATTTTATATAAATACTAACCAATTGCATATGGAATTAAATTCATACTAATCCATGACAAAAAACAATTCACAAATGACATGATCATTGAAATATATTTAATTAATTATTCATTTTATTTTTAAAAGGATTCTTCTTTACTTGACTAAATATTTTTTTGAGAGGATTATAAGACATGTCGGGATAAAACAAATATTTTTAATTGAATTAAAATGTTGATGAAATGAATATATAAAACAAAACTCAACTAAGATATTTTTTTATAATGAAATGAGGATTTTTTGTTACAATTTTTAATAGGTAAGGAAATCAGAATATATAGTTAAAGGATAAGTAAATATAAAGACAACATTTTGTCTCGATTATAATATATAAATAAATAAATTCTCATTAATTTTTTTTTTCAAGAAACACATTTTCATCAAATTTTAAAACACTTGCATAATAAATTTTATCAAAATGGATATGTACTCTATGATTTTTTTAAGAAGTACTACCAAAGAGAGCCTAAATATTGATTTATTCCTAAAAGTAGTTTCACATAATTTGCATATAAGTTTAAAAAGAAGTCTACTTAAATAATAGAAAAAACATTTTACAAGCGTGTTAATATGAAAATTACATCCACATGAGAGGTGTTATCAAAACAATTAATATTTTCTATCATTTTGAGAAGGAAAAATTGGATTATAATATAATTTCATGATTAATAACATTTATTTATATGTGCCAAATCCTCTATATAAAATAGTTAACAATTACATTTATTGGATTCTTAATAGTAACCTAATATCTATACTAAATAGTAATATAATGAATACCTTATCCACCGTTAATATTTGTGTAATGAATAACTTACAATCATAATTTCTGTTAAATGGGTTTTTTGAATTGGATATAGACTCTATTTGAGTACATAGTGATATCATCACCAATTAGTATCATCGGTACATAAAGATATGGATGTAGAAACTAGTAACAAGATGATATTTCAATCTATAACACAAAAAAAATCAAAGAAAATAGATATCACAGACAATAATGATCCCATGCCACTGATTGTCATTCAACTATGGAACATAATGGATACATCTTATTAACAAAGATGGATAATTCTAGCTTTAATTCCAATATATTGATGGGTTTTGGTAACCAAAATCAACACATGGATATAAATAATCATTTATGAATTCCATATGCAATGAAATAAAATTTTATCATCAATTTCAACATCTATATCGCCACCAATCCAAAATGGTTTTTTGGGTGAGATATTACTCTATAGCATCCATGAAGTGAATTATATTTTATGAAAACTACATATCTCTTGAAAATATTAAGGTGGTGGGATTATCACATTTGATTACATCCTATAATTTATATGACATGATGGACATAATGCTTTCATGTAATGAAAACTGTCTATTTCCAACTATGAAATGTCAATATCATAAATTATAATTTAATTATTGGAGATGACATACACATATTGTTTCCCATGAT
Organism: Viscum album; assembly: GCA_963277665.1. Classification (NCBI taxonomy): domain Eukaryota; kingdom Viridiplantae; phylum Streptophyta; class Magnoliopsida; order Santalales; family Viscaceae; genus Viscum; species Viscum album. The sequence goes on along the minus strand of OY728136.1, from coordinate 1,717,362,228 downwards.
ACTTAAGAAATCTCTATCGCTAATTATGATATCTAATAATTAATGAAGAATATATGATAATTATATTATACATAATTAATATCTCTATTATGATTCCATATATAATAAACTATAAATAATTTTTCTAAAATATATCATATCTATCATAAATCCATTAACCAAAGACTCCAATTCCCCACTAATGATTATATAAGAAAAATGATTATTAAATATGGTTTATCCATGCTAGTTAAGAGAGATTACATTGAGGAGAGAAGGTCAAAATGTTTCTTACATTCACACACCCATGAGAAAAATTTAGTCTTAATGTAAGTTTCATAACTAAATTAGGAAAAACCTTAACAAAAAAGTCGCATGGATGCTGGTTGAAGAAAGAGGAGGAGGTGATAAAGGTCACTAAACCTCATATTAATATGCATATATGGTAAATCATATAAAGGGGAGATAACCCTTTATAAAAAGAAATATTTTATAAATTATGACTACCTATATTTCTTTTATTGAAATTTCATTTTGTTTTTTCCTATGTTTTCCTCCATTGAAATATCTTTACACTATTTAATTGATAAACCTCAATGTTGTTTTAAAGTGGATATTTCCAGTGATATTTAACTTTATATTTGAATATATATTTCTTGTTATTAATCTATTTTCACTCTATGTTTCTTAATTGTAATGTTAAACTGGTTGGGTGTTTTGATGGCTCCTCTTCCCTTACACACTTTTCATATTATCCTCCAGTAAGCATGATCATTGGTTCCCTTCAATATATTTTTATTCATATTATAGATTTGGATAGCTCATGGGCCATATATAATGGGATTACTTCACTCATTTGATCGGATTGGTGGAGGATTCAATCAGTTAAGAAACAAAATATTTTTTACTGGGTATAATAAAACATAACAAGCCAACATGGAAAATAAAGAATCTATGATCCACTAATATCATAATGCATAAATTTTGATACACTATAATCAAAAAATATAAAGAAACTATAACTATAGAATGAAAAATGCTAAATCACAATAATGAAACAAAATATAATAACCTCTATGGGCATGTGGTACATGAAAAAAATCATCAAATACCAATTTTGGACTATCAACCTTAGAAACTAAGATAATGCCTCCCAATAAATCATCAAATATAATTTGTGAAGGAAGTCGAAAAAACCAATTTGTGTTGGAAGTTACCAAATTCAATTTTGGATTGAAGTGCCAATTTGTGATGGAAGTGCCCAAAATCAAAACCCTATAACTAAAATCAGGGATTACCTGATAGTGAGACAAATACTGAACCAAGTGAATGTATAGGTGGATTCGAAGGGCTAGAGAGACACGGGGAGCGGCAGCGGTGAGGGTGGATGGGTGGCATGCATTTCTGGGTTGGTTGTGGCAATGGGTCAGGTGCGAGTAGAGGGAGTTTGGGAGAGGGATGCAGAGGTAGAAGTGAGGAGGGGAGTCAGGGAGGGATAAGGTACCAGAGCCTACAGTGAGGGAGAGGACGAGGCAGAGATGAGCCATAGGTGGTGGTGGGTGTGGTGAGGGATAGGACGGGCGACAAAGGATATCTAGAGGCAGTGCGATGAGGGATAGGAAGGGAGAAATATTTGAGTTGGAGGCAAATATGGGTGTGGTGAGGGAGAGGATGAGCGAAAATGGTGAGTCGGAGGTGGAAGCGGTGTGATATAGGTGGTGTAGTGAGGGAGGGGATGATCATTTTAGGTTTTCTCAAGGGAGATCATGAGGTAATAAATGATAGGGGAAGGTGTGATAATATGTTTAAGCCCTCTCACTACCTATGGAGGTCTCTATTGAAACCCAATAGCGATCGCCATTAGAAGTCTCCCATTCCAAGGACCTCAAAATGTAACACCCCAATATTTTATGAGATAGATTCTATTTAATTTCATTGATGTCTTGTGTTGTACTCTACTCCAATATTAGCTTGTGCTATATGCAACACCGTATTAGCTTTCAGTATATGAAACACTATTCATGGCTTGTGTTGCACACACTTTCAGGTTCTTCTGATAGAATTCATTTCATGAAACACCGAATATAGATTTTTATTCAATGTATAAATGAAATAATTTTTTATTATATTATATACAACACCAAATGAATCTTTTACTACATGTAATACAAACTTGTCTTGCATTACATGCAAGAGCGACCTTCCTCAACAGCTTATATTGTACGCAATACCGAGTTTCACTAAACAACGATATTATATTAAAATATTATTATTTAATGAGATATAAACTATCCATTGTGAATAGTATTATCAATATTTTTTTTCTAGACATGATATAAGGACAAGGTCATTTTTTCGAAAAAAAGAAGTATTTTTTAAAAAAATGCTATTTTTCCACCTTTGGATGGCACAACCATTTTAAACATAGTTTTTGCCAAATTTATAAGTTAGATTTGAAAAAATAAACTTCTTATTTGGAAAGGTGATATAAAAATTTTCTTTGGATAAATTTTTGATATTTTTCGAATAACTTTAATATTTTGATGAATAGTAAAAATACGCTAAATTTTAACTAAAAACCAATTTTTTCATTGAGATAATTTATGTAGTTAAATTATAATATTGAATTGTTTTAAAGTATTAATAGAATTTATTTTTACCATTTAAGATAATTTATATCATTATCATTAATTTTACAATGAATTCATAGGTAAAAACATTTCAATCTTTTTCAAGGTTTTAACTATTAAAACCCATTTTCTCAACAACGAGATTAATTTTAAATTAATTACTATAAATTAAGAGTTTTGAATTTTGGAAAATGGATTCCATGTTTGGAATTAGTTGTCCTAAATTATGTTAATGGGTTAATTTTATTTTTTTGGGCATTATGAATAGAAACATTGGTAATTATTTTTATCACCATAGTTAAAGGTAAATCAAGTAATTAAGGGTAATTATAATTTTATAAAATTACCCTAACACCTGCCAAAATTATTTTGGATGAATAAAAGTCTACCCATATCACCTAAGGGTCAGAATAGATACATTTCATGGAATTTTTTCCATTAAAATGATGTAATAATTTTTAAAACAAAAGAAGGTGACAACATGTCACTCTCTGATATCTTATAAGTGTAATAATTTTAATTTAGTGATAAACTTCATAAAACATATTAAGTAAGTAATCACTATAAATATAATTAAATTAAATACATAATTTAAATTTATTTATAATTTTTAGAGATTAATTAATTCTTATTAATGATGACACAATAGTGATGTAAAAATTATTTTGTTAATAGAAATGTCAAATAAATGGTTTTAAAAATATTAAAATAAATATCATATGAACTATTTGAAGTGTTCCATGAATTTTATAGGTGACTTTGACATGTTATCAGTTTATTATATATTTTTTTTAAATTTATCTTTTTTGAGTATTTTATTTCAATTCAAATAAAAGAATAGTGTCAAAATAGACACTATTGATATTTTCTAAAAATAACATTTTATTTAATTTTTTAAAAATCATAAAAAATATTTAAAATTACAAAGCGCTAATTATAAGATCTAAAAAATCCTAAAATACATATTTATGGCCTATTAACACCATATATATAAATCTTTATAACAATTAATCATTTACAATGATATTAATAAAATTAAAATTTAATAGAATAACTAAGTGTAAATTAAAAAGATAAAGTTTAAATTGAAAAAATAAGTTGTCCAAAATTTATTGTATGATGATATTAAAACCCTATATCATATATTATTCTAATTTGGGACACTTTCATGGTTTTTGTGTATGGTTTTATTTTATTATAAATTAATATTTTTGAGAGTTTCCAAAAGAGCCAATTTCCTCTATTATAAAAGGGCACCTCATCCACCTCTTATTCTCTGCATTTAAGCCTTAAAGCTCAGCCAAACCCTACCCATCTCTCTTCTCAACTTTCTTAGCCCTGTTTTACCTTGGTCGATCACCTTATACTGGGTAGGTTTCTTATTTGTGAATGCATAGGATTATGCTCTTTGGATTATACTCTTACCCCTTAGCTAGACTCAGATAATACTGAGTTTGCGTTCCGTGAGATTTATGTTACCTTGGTTATTACCTTGGAACTCCATCACTAGATATACTTATTTGGTTGACTTGTTATTCCTTGGGACCTTCATTACTTATACTATCAGGGGGTGATGTCAGGGTTTTCTATGCCTCGTGTATCCTATTAACATTAAATGGTATTTACTTAACAAAATAAACTGGCTACATGTTCAGACACCAGCCGAGGGATGATGCAGGTAATTGGGTATTTAGTTATATTGTACCGATTTCTTTACTTTATATATACATACATTAACATTGCTATATTCCATTACATAGTCCGGATGTTATGAAAACCTTTGGTGGTGACCCACAGATAGGGGGAATATGTCAGTGTAGGGATTGTAACCTTGAGGTTGGCTGTAACCCTTTCTTGTGGAATCTCTTTGTTCTCAATATGAGGAGCTTTTATGTCATTCTTGGGATGGACTGGTTAGTCCACTATCATGCCTTTTTATACTTCTATCGACATAGGGTCGCTTTTACATCACTAGAAGGTAGTAGTTATCTTTTCAAAAGTGAGTGGGATGTCAAGGCTGAGAGAGTTGGACTCAAGTATCATGGGCTAGGTAGAGTGACGGCCCAGATTGTAAATATTTTCATAGAGGATCAGGGTTTTCTTCAAACTCATTTCCCTCCAGTAGTTGATCATTTTATGGAAATATTTCTCGATGATTTTTTGGCTTACATCCTAAGAGAGAGGTAGAGTTTACAATTATGCTTATTCCAAGAGCAGCTCCAGTGTCCATTCCTCCATACAAGATGGTATATACTAAGCTTCAGGATCTCTAGAGGTAGATAGAGGACCTAGGGGCCAAAGGATTTATACATCATAGTACATCCTCTAGGGGATCACCTGTGCTTTTCACCCAGAAGGTGTATGGAACTCTTCATTTATTTGTGAATTATAGAAGGTTGAACTAGATTATGGTCAAGGAATGGTATCCAATTCCCTGAATAGATGATCTCTTTGACTAGCTCCGTGGAGAAAAGATGTTCTCTAAGATCATCCTGAGACCAGATTATCATTAGGTGCGAGTCAGACCATCAGACATACCTAGTACATCTTTACATAGATGGTATGGTCTGTACGAGTATCTGGTTATTCCATTCATTCTTAAGAACACACCTTCTGTTATCATAGACTTGATTAATAGGGTTTTCCACTCCTATTTGGACTATTTTTTCATAGTATTTGTGGATTACATCTTGGTGTATTCTCACACTCGTAACGACCAAGCCAAACATCTTGAGATAATATTGAGTACACTAGGAGAGCATCATATTTATTCCAATATTACTCAGTGTGACTTCTGGATCAATAAGGTTAACTTCTAGGCTCATATAATTTTAGAGTTAGGAATATCTGTTGACCCTGAAATGTTTACTATTGTAGTTGCATGGGAGCATCCCAAAAACGTATTTGATATCAAGAGTTTCTTAGGTCTTTCTAGATACTACAGGAGTTTCACACAAGGATATTCTTGTCTTGCTTAACCTTTTACTGGTCTTACAATGAAGGGTGTCAAGTTCACGTGGTCAATAGCATGTGAGAAATCCTTTTAGGATTGTAAAGGGAGTATTTTATCCGCACCTATTCTGATTCTTCTAGAACCAGGTAAAGGTTGTATTGTATTATGCTATGCATCAGAAATTGTCCTAGGAGAAGTGTTGATGTAGGAATAAAAAAATTTTGCATGCATATCTCGGCAGCTGACAACTCCCGAGAGAAATTACTCGATGCATGACCTCAAGCTAGTAGTAGTTTTCCATACCTTACATTGCTGGAGACATTATCTGTTGGGTGAGTGCTTTGTTCTGTATAGAAATCACAAGAGCCACAATTGTATCTTTTCTCAGTGTGAATTGATCCTCAGATAGCAGATATCAGTCAAATATCTAGATTCATTTGATTTTTATCTTGCCTATACACCAAGAAAGGGCAATGTGGTCGCATATGCACTGAGTTAGAAAACTCAAACATTGGCCGTATAGAAATCCACTGATTATTGGAAGTTAATGGACCAATTTTATGAACTTCATATAGAGTTTCATGATAATCAAGAGAATTTTTACCTCCCATCCTCAATATTTACCTCTTCCTTCCTTGAGAAGGTGAAGAGTTGGCAATTTTCAGATCTTGATAGTTTGGTTCTTCATGAGAGTATATCCTGAGATAACCCACCTTCAGATTAGTCTGTGGACAAAGTTGATTTCTTGAATCTATGTGAACATATTTGGGTTCCTACAGAGGTGAGAGGGGAGTTGATGAAAGATTCCCATGATTCTTACTGAGTAGACCATCCATGAATCTTGAATATGTATTGAGATATGTGACACCATTATTGGTGGACTAGAATGAAATTTCAGATTGTAGGCTTCATCACTAGGTGTTCCACCTATCAGAAGGTGAAGGCGGAGCACCAGAGATTTGTAGACTTGTTACAGCCACTTCCAGTCCTGGAATGGAAATGGGATGATGTTTTTATGGATTTCGTAGTCCTCTTTCCCAGTTCGTTGCAGGGTAGAGATTCTATTTGGGTATTCATTGATTGACTAACAAAATCATCCCACTTTATTCCTATTCGGAGACTTTCTCATTAGACTAACTAGGAATACTGTTTGGCTGTGGGATCATACAACTACATGGGGTTCCATGTACTATCCTTTCAGGTAGGGATTACCATTTCACATCACAGTTTTGGAAAGGGTTTCAGAAAGGTATGGGGAATAAGGTGATTCTAAGAAAATCTTTTCACCCTTAGACCAATGGGAAATTGGAATAGACAATAAATGTTCTAGAGGATATGATCAGAGCATGTGTATTTGATTTTGGCGGTTCTTGGGAGAAGCATATCCCTCTCGTCGAGTTCTCTTATAATAACATTTTTTATGAGATGATTTAGATGGATCTTTTTGAGGCCTTATATGGTAGGCCATGCCATTCACCCTTGTGTAGGCTAGAGGCCGGTGAGTCATCCCAACTAGGTCCTCGTCTCTTTCCGGAGACTTCAGAACAGGTTTAGATGATCGTAAAGCATATGACTACTGCTAAATCTAGTTAAAAATCGTATGCTGATCACCGTCTAAGACCCCTTGAGTTTGGGGTTGGGGATCATTCCTTCCTTCTGGTATAGCCCAGGCTAGGGCATAGATAGTTAAGAAAGCCGGGAAAGTTTTCACCTTGTTACGTTTGTCTATATGAAATTCTAAAGCGAGTTGGGTTGGTAGCCTATCGGTTTCTACTATCTCTGAGGTACCATGTCATGAACAATGTCATTCACATCTCACAACTTCCCAAATATCATGCTGACATGTCTCAAACTTTTGATCTCAGGGAAGTTGAGTTACATGTCAATGCTACCTTTTAGGAGTATCTAGTATGCATCATTGACCGAAGCACGGTGTCTATCTAAGGCATATTTTTTACTCTCATACGGGTGCAATGGAAGCACGGTCGAGTACAGGATGTGACTTGGGAGAGGTAAGCCGATGTATGGGCCCAATGGCCAGAGTTGTTCTCAGATAGTGTTTCTTTACCCATGGAAGGAGAACTCGGGGGGGATTTCTTTTAAGGGGTGAAGACTGTAAGAATCTGGTTTATCACTCAGGTATGGATCCTTTTTTTCGGACTAAATCATTACATTGGATGTAATATGGATTCATAACGAGTTAGTAAAGGTTATGAGGGTGTTTGGGGATTCATCGGAGCCTAGAACCCATATTTTGGGGGGAATGGCCTGGCGCATGGTTCGACAAACCGTGTGGATGGTATTTGTTCAGACAGATTCACCTCGCACGGTTGGCACACGGCTGTGTGGCCTAACCGTGTGAGCGCCCCTTTTTCCCAGTTAACGATGAATGTATTGAACATGTTTTGATAAAACTATGTTTCCAAACCATTCCGGCAGATCCTTCATGCAATGTTTGCACATGGTTTGACAAACCGTGTGAAGGATAAATTTCTAGGTTAATTTCATGTTTTCCCCTAATGATCTATTAATCCTACTCCTACCTCCCTTATCCGAGAACTAGGGGTATTAACCTCTTTTCCTCTCACATTGGATCTTTTTGAAGGATACAGAAAAGGATAATGAGATCTCCTTCATATGATATCTGACTGATCTTCCATTCATCATGTTGGATGTGCAATAGTAAGTACTCTTGTCCTATTTAGAAATTCTTCTTCTCTCATGCTCTTGACCAATGTATCGTCATGTGAGAATTTTTCACCTTTTCATAGATATATTCTTATCTGAAGAAAATCAAGGACCAATACTAGAGGAGAAGTATCATACAACCCTAAGGTGGGTGATTTATAACTTACCCCTAATGTTGGTTGTTTTTGGATTGTTCGTATGGGGCCTGCCGATTTCTTCAAGAGTCATTTCCAAAATTTACATGCCATGATTATAATTTTTAGAATCATATGGTTATTATCATCCCAAATATGTGATTAGTTGTTAGCGGTAAAACCCACCACTCAATCCACCCCATGTTGAAGGTTATGCAACATTTGGGTTTTCAGTGTTTCGGCACGTTTGGGTCACCGTTCGAGTGTGCCTTTTCTTGACCTTCTTAAAGGTGAGCCTTTCCATATTAAATGACTTGTTAGAAAAGAGAATTTCATAATGGAATGTATCATGTACGCTCACCACTTGACCTTCCTAAGGTATGTTCTTCCAAATGATTATTAAATGTGAAATGTGAAATGGAAAGTATACTAAGTATATAACTTGGCCATAACAAATGAGATTTAATAATGGTCACATGTATGTAGCACACCTTTCAATGTTAATGGAATTTAGTGGAGTGAACCTCTCTAATTGAATATGACTTAATGGTTAATTAAGACTTGACTAAATGGTTACAATGCAACTTGGCATATCCACAATAATGGAAGACAAGGCTTGGACCAATAAGTAAATGGTTGCAACTCTACTTGAACTATCCACTCTAATAGAAGGCAATACTTGGACCAAAATGAATTATTACATGATTACAATATCAAATAGTAATGGACTGACTTGAGCTGATCTTAGATTCTAAGAGGATAATACCCTAGGTATCGGGAATCCCATTCCAATTCAAGGACATAGTTTCCTTAGGTTGATTCCCACCTAGACTCTGGTTCTTGTCTATTCCTTGGATGCATGGTATACTACTGTAGGGTCCTTTACATTATTATAGGATGCCTCATATACAATCCTTGGATCTAGAGTGGACAAGTAGGTTCCATGGTGAAAGCCCATAGGGCCCTGTCCTTTCTTAGCCCCGTTTTACCTTGGTTGATCACCTTGTACTTGGTAGGCACATTATTGTGGAATGCTTTGGATTATGATCCTTTGATTATACTCATACCCATTAGCTATACTAAGATACTACTACGTTTGTGTTCCATGATATTTACGTTACCTTGGTTATTACCCTGGAACTCCCTCACTGGATATCCTTGTCAAGCTTCCTTGTTACATCATGTTACCTTCACTAATTATACTATCACAATGTGATGTTAGTGTTGGATATGCCTCATGTGACCTATTAACATTAAATGGTAATTACGTACAAAAATGAATGGGTTACATGTTCAGACACCAGCCGAGGGTTGAAGTAGGTACTTGGGTATTTAGTTATATTGTATTTATTTATTTACATTATATATGCATGTCTACACATTTTTATATTCCATTACACGGGACATATGTTATAGATATCATTGGTGGTTTCCCACTAAGATTTATCTCATACCCTCTTCGGGTACCGTTTGGTACATGGAGTAGATTACATGGTTGAAGGTGTTGAAAAAGGGAAGCATACAGCTTAAAACACTTGATTGATTGCTATTTATGATGGAGCTTGATAGTAGATGACCGTGTTGGATATCAGGATGCATGTAGTAGTCATTGTTTTCTTTTACCCTGTGGAACATGTTATGCTTATTATCTTGAATTCGTGTTTTCCAGTTTTCTAGTGACATGACATTACAACATCAATTTTCTAATTAGTATAGTTATTATTATTCTTATTTATCTATTTTATTAGTCTCCATACACTATTTAATTATATTGCTTCCACTGTTTATTAAACATTTATATTCCATCCATTTTTTTACACTCTGCTAATGAGGGCATAGTATTCCCATGGACACACCCTAGGCCCTCGCTGCTAGTCGGAAACCTCCTGCTTTCTGGAAGATGTGCTTGAGCCCATATGGCCCATCATGCTCGGGTCACCAATTATGTGGCATCCAAGTCCAAGTCTTCACATCTTACATATTAAATCTAATTGAATACATTGAGTATACTGCATCATTTAATTTTTTGGGAGGGAATCCTTATAGTTTATGATTTTCATTTACTATTTTCTATTTTGTTAAAAAAAAAAATTAAAATTTTTTGTGTGTTTCTAAATATTTTGAGCTCAAATGATTATCAATTCTATTTTTGAAACCCATGTCTATGATTGACACAATTTATTCCAAGAAACTGAGCTTAAATGAAGGTTGAAAATGACTTTATTTCATGTTAAAATCTATAGAAATTTCAGGAATAGTACGTAGAATTTTTGATTTCCATGCCACATATCATTGTCTTTATCATTGAAATCACTTACATGTGAGGATTTTGAACCATATCTTTCATATTATTTACATTCACCCCACTTCATGAATGGTTGATTTAACCAGAATTTGATTTATTTTTGTTAAAACTTGAGGATTTTAGGTACTTTTGTTTAAAATGGATGGGGAATTTCTTTGGTTCTAAGGCTGATATTTCATAAGAATAATTTTTATAATGGCCTACCTTGAACATTTAATCCTTGAATAGCGTATAAGCTATGAAAATTTTGTTAAGTTAACCACATTACAATCCATGTTTCCCTATCCAACCTGCTCTTGAAGTGAAATTGCATAATCAAGTTGAACTTAAGTGTGGGGGAAGTTGTCTTGTGTTGTGATACCACATTTGGTTAAACTTTGGGATGAAAAAAATGTTAAAGAGCTGTTCCTGGTACTAAAAAAATCATTTTTTTTAAATTTGTGCCTTATTTGGAGATTTCATTACTACTAGAAATTAAAGATTTAGCCACACTTCTATATCCACGGTTTAATAAAATTGTGCATATAGGTTAAGGTAATTCCATGGGTTAAAAAATACTCATGGGTTTACCCCTGTTCTTTCTATGCGCTTGCGATCCCCCACCACCTTCCTCCCGTGCACTCGCGATCCCCACCCCATTTCTTCCCTGCTCTCCGCTCGTGATCTCCACCTCCCTCCCTTTCTTCACTACTCCCTACAAACCTCCTCGCTCAGAGCTGTCACCCAAAAAAATTTCCATTATTCTACTCCGATGCAGCCACCCACCTTGGGATGATTCTCCTCCAATGATGCAGTCACCCACCACCCCTTCGGCGTTCCTCTGCACATGGTTCCTATCGAGGCCCATCCTCTACAGTGATCTTCATCCTCCGACACAACAATCCTACCTCTATGATCTAGATCCAAGTAAGTCTGATTTCTTTTAGTTTCACAAACCCATAGAGACACAGTTCATTACATTGTTAGGAGTGGTGGTGATGTTGGTATTTCTTAGCTGAAGAGAGGACTTGAAACTGGAGAACTGCATACAAGCACTTCATTGTAGGTTCTTTTTCTTATTAGATACCAGGGATTTTCTCAATTACGAATTTTTGTCGATTAGGGTATGTTTTCCTAATGTGCGTGAGAATTTTCTATTTATTTTTCAGCAATTACATATTTCAAAGGTCTGAAAGTTAGAATGAGTAAAATTTGGCTAAGATGTGGCAGTGTGTATGAGTAACTCTGATTTTTCGTACGAGTCATATGTTGCATGAACAGACTAAAATTTTTGTAAAGGAAGAAAGCCACACTGATTCGTAAAATCCATTTGAAAATTCATAAGGGTCATTGATAATAATTCACAAGTCATTTGACAAATCATAAGAGTCAATTTGTCGATACAGGAAGTTTTGTAAGGGTCAACTACATAGCATATTTTTTTAGGAAAAGATTAATTTCCTGAAGATACTTCTAAAACATTACTATAATGATGTTGTGTTGTTTTTAAATTCTAAAAAATAAGAACTAATGATTATATTGTGATTCAAGCTGGGTTTGTGGATAATTAAAATAGATCACTTCTCTAATATTCTGGAATTTTCAAATGAAAATCTTTGAAAATTATAAACTGTGATCACAGCAAGATAACTAAAAATAATTTTTATTTAAACTAAAATGAGCGAATGTGTATTTCTGGAATTTGAGATTAGTAATGTGGGTAACAGATCTATGTGAACAGATGAATGAGGAAGCTCACAGGAGATGAAATGCTTTCCATAAATCAAAAATAAAAATACGATTATCCGACTTGTTGATGAAATATTTATGTTCCTAAAAAACCCAAGATAAGGAAAAATATAAATACCAGTCATATTCTATAACATGGACACTTTCAAGATAAAAAATTCCACCAAGGCTTGACATGGGTCCATTGAGCACAAATTTATTACTGGGATTAAAAATATTAAACTTGTCTTGGAAAAATTGAACACTGGTGTTCCCTAGAAAATTTGAGAAATGGGGAGCCACTTCCCATGCATCAACATCGGAACCAGATGATTAACACAGGATGATAATTCTATAAAACCTCCTAACAATAGCTCATACATCATTGGCTTAAAAACAAAGTTCTCATATTGGTCAACAAGAACCACCTGGTTGGTGTAGTCTTTGAGTAGAAATGATTTAGGTTGTACAACATTGTTTACCCCCAGGTGGTCTGGATTCTTTAGTAGGGAGGCATTTGTATTCTCATGTGTGTTTGATCAGTCTTTCTTTGTGTGGAGTTTCTTCTTTGTCGGTGGTGGTGATTTCATTTTTAATATTCATTTTATTTCTAGTAGTGACCTATAACTCCCTCTTTTCAATTTAGTCTCTCCTCTTCCCTTATGTATCTCTCTTCCTTTGTATTGTTCTATGATAATTTTTATATAGGGATCTAGAAAATTTCTTGTCATAGTGTGACACCATTATTCATGGTGCGACCTATCTCAAATTACATCCTTTCTTTTTCAGACCTATTCCTTCACATTTAATTCTGAGTCAGAACCTAGATTCAAGAAATCTGGTTAATATCTTATATTTATGTCCCTGGAAAATTTGGGAGGATCTTTTAATCTTTAGTGACTTGAAATCTTTCTTGGGGAATGATCTGTTCCTCCTTGGCTATATCTTTCTAATTGCCATAGTTTAATTTAATAACCGCGTCTATACCGTGTGTTTTTCTATTTGGTATCAGGGTCCCCTGGTTCGCTACTATCATGATCCTCCATACTTCTTCTCCTCCCGACTTCTTCTCCTCCCAAATAGTTCTCCTCCCCGACCTCACCTGACCATGGCACCCTCCTCCCCGAACTCACTTGACTACGGCGCCCTCCTCCCCCAAAGACTTATCCTCCCCAATGTTTTCTCCTCACCGCGACGCCCTCCTCCCTGATGACTTCTCCTTCCTGACCTCTCCTCCATGACCTCTCCTCATCATGATGCCCTCCTCTCCGATGAACTCTCTCACCGTAGCGCCCTCCTCCCGACGACCTCTCTAACAAAGTCACCCTCCACCCCAGAGACCTCTCTCACTGCGGTGCCCTCCTCTCCGATGACTTGTCACCACGGCACCCTCCTCCTGGCTTCCATTCAACGCAGGTATTTTATACCATATTATTTCATCATTGTTCTGATTTTAAGGTTGTACTTTTATTTGAATTTAATGTGATCGTTTTTTAGATCTCCCCTCTTGTATTTATAGAAGACATGGGTAGAGTATAAGTATAAATTGATGGCATATTGATGTGATGATACATATAAGGGAACCATACACGGTGATGGTGATATAATAATTGTTGATAATAAAATATATGGGATTGGAGTCCTAGGATGTTTTAAAATGTTTAATGTACATATTCAATAGTTTTTGGATTTAGAATAGGTTCAAGAAGGTTTGATGATGTTTGGAGAAGGAAAGTCATGTCTTGGAAGCATTTATTTTGTTCTTTAACCATCCTTTGCTATTATCTTACTCAACTGGTTTGTAGATTGATTTCCTCTTTAAGAGAGGCCACCCCGATCTGTTGTCAAGCTTCTCCTAGAAGATTTTTTTGGGCTCTACATCTCTTCATTATGGTTTAATGTGTAAACCCATACTTTAATTTTTCAATCATTTGTTCATTAGGAGATGCGATCACATGGAAGAACATGTTTTTTAATGGATAAGTGATGGTTCGGTTTAATGTTTTACCTAGTATTCATGGAAAGCTTTGTATGTAAGCTCATCTAATCTTCTTATTTTATTAGAAATTTTAAAATATTAATTGTCTAGTGTGGTTCAATATCTAGGTCATCTTTGTGTGAATAGGGACATAAATTGTTGGATATGAAGGTGTTTATTTTTATTATTAGTTTTAGTATTCCTTTAATTTGATAGATTTATGGAAAGTGTTCAATATGAATTGATAATTTTCGTTTTTCAAACTATGGATTACTAAGATAAAGAAGTTTTACTTCTATATGAATCTTGATCTTTCTAATAAATGCATTTATTGATTCTCAACTGTTTTTGTTATACAAAAACTCGGCATATACAAAATAGAAACATTTTATAACATAGAAAAATTATTTATAATTTTCCTTTAAATCATTTTATTTATATTATTCTTTTAATTTATTTACATTCATTTTCCATTCAGGATAAACTGTTATTTGTTCTATTATTAAAAAGGAATGATGCTTAGCATATTAGTGTAATAGATGGGCTATGTAAATACAAGAAGCCTTCAATCCTACCTGCCGTCATAGGTAAAATATGGACACTACTTACTATTCCAAAAGGAAGGTGACAGGTCAATGACTTCAATTTTACATTCCATAAGACTAGTCTATTTGACAATGTACTCTTAAGGAAATGTACTCTTAATGCGTCCTACTGGTCGAAGGAAACATTTTGGCATGTTCATTTATTTCTTATTACTATACTACAACTATAATGTTGAGTGGTGTATTTTATAATTATTCATTCTTGTGGATGTCCATATTGAAATTCCTGATAAATATGTAAATACCATTATCTGGATTAAAAACATTGATATGCCATATTTCATTTTTACTATTTGTTTGTGTTTTGTGATTAAACAGTTCATTCATTATGCTTATTTGGCTGGTATTAGACCAATAATTCATGGCTTTAACATTTTTTCTTTATGAACTATTATATACATGTCTCTGATTCTGTGTTATATCTCATTAAAAATTTGGGTTCAGGTTGATTATTATATAAGAACTGTCACTTAAGTAGTTTGGTTGATGCTAAGGGGGTGCATACTAGGATGAGCTATTGAGAGGTCTTGATGGACATCGTATTGACTTCACTAAAGTTGAAGTTCAAGGGGAACTACAATCAAAACTCAATAGAAACAAGATGAGGTGGTTCCTACTCTGATGACCACACCCACAAATGGACTGGGGTTGACCTGCTAGAACTGTTCAGCTGTGGATAGGTTAACAACAGCCCCTGTTCGGTGTTTGAAATATAAAAATTCTTTTCCCTTTTGTTTTCTTTTATTTCCTTTAGTTATTTTACTATTTAATAACATTTTTCTTGTGTTTTCTACGCAGAAAAAAAATTGGACAACACCTCATACACCTGTTGAAGATCGAATCATACTATTGTTGGAAGCATAAAACAACTTCCAAGTTTGTGTTTCTACTTTGTTTTCAATGTTTTTTATGTTTTCCACCTTCATCTTTAAATTTTATGTGAGACATGGCCCATTTAATTTGAAGGTTTCTGTAAAACACATTTAATGTGTAGGCTCCAGGTCACGGTTATCCAAGATGGGATTTAGTGCACATTGTAATGGACATTTGTGAGACTATTTAGGTAAATAAATCACATACAATGTGTTTCTTTTTATGCTTACATCGAATTCATTAGGCAACCCTGCATCCATAAACACTACAAGCTTCTCCAAGAGACACTCAAATAATCCTCCAATTTTCATATTGTATGATTTATTTCATTCAATTTATTGTCTTTATTATTGTCATATCTAATTCCCGATCATCATTCCTCTTTCTTGGTATTTTTAAATTGTTTCAGATGATAGTAACATTAAATTTAGATATGTTGAATGCTGATCTGTAGGTTTCGGCATCTCCGGAGTATATGGAGAAGAACAACCAGCTTAACTTTGCATTTATTATTGCGATGTCGGGGGCCTTTTCCGATGGTGTTTCTCAGACTATAACTTCACCCATTGATGTTATCAAGATAAGATTACGGATCTGACTAGAGTTCCATGATTTTCATTTTCTGTACAACTGCATTCCTAATAATAGATTATAATCTATGAAAACAATACTCTATGACCTTCCTTGTGACATTGAAGCATAGACTAGAACAATGCTTATGTTTTATATCAAGGTTTTAAGGTGTTAACTACTGGTTGTTACCTAAATAAATTCAGATTTACTAAAATATTATCATCATCAGATGTTCTGATATACTGAACTTGATGGTATATTATATTTTTGAACAAATTCCACATCCCAGTGTTTTTTTACTGAAGTATTTTTTAAAATTAAATATAAAATCGTTTTATCATTTTGTATTTTTGATGATCAAAATTCAAACATGACATTATATTTCTAATTTCAGGTTAGTGAACCATAAGTTTCATGAAACCAGTATGCTCTTCATTGGTATTAATGAGGTGGTATCACTTTTAAGATATCACTTTTAAAGGGGTTCTCTATTTGGGTTTTTAGAACACAAAATTTTAGTTCAAGTTATGATTTTATATCATAAATTTCATATTTTTTTATCAGGGAGGCCTTATTTTCCATAACCAGAATTGATGTTGAGGACAATGTTATTATTATAAGTTGATGTCATTGAATCTTGTCTGAATTTTTCCACTATAGTTCATCTAATATAGAGATTTTGTATTCTTCAATTCTATCTAGTAACTGTACACTAAGATGTTTAAAAATAGTAAAATACTTTTTTAATTTGAATTAAATTTTTTATGGACAGATGATCTCCCTATCATTAAAATTCATGCACCTCATGTCTTCCCCCTTCTCTAAATTGTAAAGAACTCCACCATGTTGTTGCTGGAAAAAACAAAGGGTGTTTGAATTGAACATCAAGTGTTCATTTTCATATGCTCTTGGATAACATCAGAAAAACCACTCCATAATTGATTCTCAGCCTGAATTGATACTCAAACTGATGTGAGAGCAGAATCTTCCAAGAACCTCACATGAAATCAAGTGATCGTTCAGGTAAACTTATTTTAGATTTTTTATGGTCCTTTAATAATACATGTTTGATCCCTCCCCAGATTACAAAAACGTTATAGAGGACCTTCTATAATATGCAGGGGGTGGGTGAAGGGGGGTAATTGGCAGGGGCAGTGGGTAGGGGGTGGGTGGAGTGGGGTAGGGGGCAGGGGGCAGGTTGGAGGGGGAAGGGGGCAGTGGATGGGGGTAGGGGGTAGGGGGGATGTTTGTAGGGCAGGGGGGAGGGGTGGGTGGAGGGGGCATGGTGGAGTGGGGAGGTCTGTAGGGCAGGGGTGGTCTGCAGGGGGGTCTGCAGGGCAGGGGTAGGGGGTGGGGCAGTCGGGCAGTCGTGCAAGGGGGTGGGGCAGGGGAGTGTAGTTAGTCTATATATGTTTATTTAATCTTAGATAAGGTTTAATAACCATTAAAATCCATCTCTAACTCCCCCATTTTTTCATGATTAGGTTTCTCCAAATATGCCCTCCTATTTACAACAGATTATTTTCAACAAATCGTGGCATGATATTAGTTGCAACAAATCCGATTTTTTATTATACCAATAGTTGTTATTGGTATGGATTTAATGCCTTTTCTTTTAAAAATCCAGGCCATTTTGTCCACTTTTCTCTTCATTCACATTTTTATTATAGTTTGAAAATTTCATATTCACTTGAGAAATTAGAGAACTCTCAATGTTTTTCATTTTTTTGGTTTATCCTTTTATAACTCATCATACTATATGATCAAAGATTCTTTCTTATCATGTTCAACCTTCTTCGTAGGTGAGGATCCATTTTTTGTTATGATATATTCTATTTGATTAGAAATTGTGTCCTCTAGTAAAATTTTATTATTGGGTTGGATAAAAACTTGTATCGAAAAAAACCAAATTAAGCTGAAACTTGAGCCAAACTAATTATATACCATTAACAGGAAGAATAATTGTTAATTAATGGGAATATGCTATTTGATTGTATCATTTTGAAACATGGATCTATTTCTTTCTTGCTTGTAGGAACACGATTAGACCCATGGGGCATTGAGGTTCTTATATGTTGGGAAGTGACATGTATAGTCACAGGAGATAGCTATGTTTTAGTTTAGTTTTTATTTTATTTTCTTTATCACATTGGCCACTTACAAACAAGACGAAGGAGTCACAGAAGCTCCCAAGAACAAAACCTACAAGCACTCCTAGGGGAAGTATAACCAAGGAAACAAGGAGTCTAAAAGAGAAATATAAAAACCTAAAAATAAGTACTCACAAATGATAGAAACCAACAACACACACACATTCATGAAATCACTCACAACCACCCACCCAAACACACCCACCCACCCACAAGTTTCCCAAATCCATCACCCATCCAAAATCAAGCTTTATCCAAAGAAATAGAACCACTTAAAACCCAGCCCCACAGCCAACATCAACCAACCAGACCAGCATCCCTATCCAAACAAATCATAGAGTGAAAGACCTCTAGACCACCATGCCAACTAATGGACACTACACCAACACCTACTTGCACAAGAACCCTAAACCACACCAGATCCAACCACAATAAGCACCTATAGTAGACACAACACCCAAAATATTAGCAAGAAACCAAATCATCCCCAAACCACCATCTGGCCCCATCCATCACCATCTGAACACCTTGCATCAAAGTGGACCACCACACCATAAGAAATTATAAAAAACTAGTATTCAACTAGTACCATCCATCCGAAGTTCCCCGCATCACCCATGCCTAACCCATCATACAACCTAATGAATCCCCAAGAAGTCCCTGATCCAAATGTGAGTTAATACCCACCTTGAATCCAATACCTCTAGACCCACCATGTTGTCAACATACACCCACCCTAGAAATAGAACCACCCATCTACCAGAAATATGCCTCTCAACCGGCAGCATCCAGCATCACAAGGGAATTTTCGAACATCCACCATAGATATCCCTACACCATCAACAACCAGAATACACAAGATGGGGAAACCGAGCACAAGACAACTAAACTTACTCCAAACCACCACCTGAAGTCCCACCCAAAACTATATCCACCACACTAGACAATCGAGAGAACCAGAAGACTACAATAATAATCCAAAACAAAGAAGAATCACTAGAAATCCAACCCCTATGCACACAAAACATGTTACCAACCATAGTAGAAATCACAAACCAACCAGAACCATGCACCATGTAAGTGTATCATGTACTACACCTTGTATAAACATTAAAACAGCAACACCCCTAGCAGAAACCCATCTTCAAAGGTCCTATAATTCCAAATAGCAACACGAAACTCACAACCCCACCCCCTAAATCATCCAAAAGAAACCTATAACCCCACTATGAGAATCTCTGTAATTCTATATTAGATAAACCCAGCATCTCCCAGCCTCAACCTTAAGAATTATCCAAAGTAACATTCATACCACTCCCTACGAACATACACCCCTCCACCTGAGTAGCCCCTCCCCTCCCAACCTGAAACCAGGAAGAACCACAACACACACCTATACAACTCCATATAACTAGACACACAAGAGGGGGTGCAAGGGGTGTGTGTAAGGGGGTCCAGCATGGGGGTGCAAGGGGGTGGAAGTGGGTATGTGCAAGGGGTGCAAGGGATGTGTGTGTGTGTGTGTGTAGGGGGGGGGGGCTGCTGTCTAGGGAGTGCAGGGGGGAAGGGGTGTTCAAGGGATGTGTAGGGGGAGTTTCTATCTAGGGGGTCCTGTAGGGGGGGCAGCTGTTCAGGGGGGTCCAGCAGGGGGGAAGCACTTCAGGGGGGTCCAGCAAGGGGGTTTGTTTTGGGGGTTCAGTAGGGGGGCTGTTGTCTAGGGGTACAGGGGGGCTTCTATCCAGGGGGCCCAACTAGGGGGGCTTCACTATTCTTGTTTATTGAGTTATATTATTTGTGAATATTCTAAGATGTTTTGTTTTACCATAATTTTAAGGGATGAGCACTACTATGATCTACCGTGTGTTGTTGGTATATTTGAGATGGTTCCAGACATCTTTGATAGTTTGTCTTATAGGGAGACTCATATAAGTGAAATTATGTGTTTTTTTATATTTGGATTTGTTTAATTATTATTATGTAAGTAGATTTCTTGTATAATTTAATTTGGAGGGGACTGGTAGTGGGGCAGGGGGAAACTGGAAGGGGGAGGGGACTCGCAGGGGGTGAATGTTGGGGCTGGTAAGAGGGTGAAAGTGGGGGATGGTAGGGGTAGGGGGAGGGGAAACAGGCAGGGTGGGGGAATGAAAGGGGGGGGGTCTAGGGGGTGTCCAAGTTCTGGGGGGTCTAGGGTATGTCCAGGAGGGTGTGGGTGGCTATCCATGGGAGTGGAGGTTGGGGATGTCCAGGGAGATCTGTCCAGGGTCTTGGGGTATGGGGGAGTGTCCAGGTTCTGGGGGGGGGGGGTCCAGGGTCTGTCCAGGAGGGTGGGGGTGGCTGTCTAGGGGAGTGGAGGTCTGGGCTATTCATGGGGGTCTGTCCAGAGTCTGGGGTGGTGTCCAGGGTCTGGGCAGTGTCCAGGGTCTCTCCGGGGGGTGCAAGTGAGGGCTGGTTGGGGGGTGCAAGTGGGGGCTGGCAGGGAAAGGGGGAGGGGAAACAAGTAGGGTGTGTGGGGGGGGGGGGGGGGGCAGGACTGGGGGGTGTCCAGGTACTGGGGGGGGGGGGGGTCCAGGGTCTGTCCAGGAGGAGGGGTGGTTGTCCAGGGGAGTGGAGTTATGGGCTATCCAGGGGGATCTGTCTAGGGTTTGGGGGGTATGGGGGTATCTAGGTTCTAGGGGGGGGGGGGGTCCAGGGTCTGTCCAGGAGGGTGGGGGTGGCCGTCCAGGGGAGTGGAGGTCTGGGCTGTCCAGGGGGATCTGTCCAGGGTCTGGGGGGTGACCGGGGGGGTGTCCAGGGTTTGTCCGGGGGGTGTCCTGGGTCTGTCCAGGGGGGGTGTCCCGGGCCTGTCTGTGGGGTGTCCAGGGTCTGTCTAGGGGGGGTGTCTATGTTCTTTCCAAGAGGGGGGTTGTCTAGGGGAGTTGGGTTTATGTTGGGTGCGGGTGTCCAGTGTCCAAGAGGTAGGGGTCTGCAGAGGGGGTGGGCTACTGCAGGGGGGGAACGACTACAAAACGGCCTATATCAGCACTAAAAAAGTCTTTAACTGTGCTAAAAAAGCACTATAAAGCTCAGCGCTAATATAGGGGGGGGTCCCTTTTATCAGCGCTCTGAAAAGCGCTGATAAAGGTCCAAAAAATTTAAAAAAAAATAAGAAAATTTAAAAATAATGCGAGGAGTTCTTTTATCAGTGATTCACACCCCCTTTATCAGTGCTAGGATGTCTCCTCTGCATGCTTCCCTTCCCGCGCATCCTCATACGCGCGTACCCCCTCCGCTTCCACCCAAACTTGAATCCGGGACCTCCCCCCTTTTGCGGCTACACCTTTACCACTAAGACATTTCATTTTGTTCTCTATTTAATGATATATCTATATATATATAGTTATATTTATTCATATATTGATATACATTCATATTAATATTAATATATTTATTAATATATTAGTATATATCTATTAATTTTTATATTAATATATTAATATATATATATATATAGTTATAATTTTTATACGTATTTTTATTTGTATATTAATATATACATATAAGATTAGTTTTAAATACATTTGTGAAAAAAATATGTTTTTTATGTGTGTTTATAAATAAATAAATACATAAATACATATATACATACATAGATATATACAACACACAAACACACACAGAGAGACACACAAACACAAACACATATATATTTATGAATAAATACATATATATGTGTATTTGAAAAGCCATAGAATGTACTTATAAGTTTATTTTTGAATACATTTATGAAAAAATATGTTTTTGATGTGTCTTTATAAGTAAATAAATAAATACATACATACATATATACAACACACAAACACACACATAGACACCCACACACACACAGACACATATATATTTATGAATAAATACATATATATGTGAATTTAAGAAGCCATAGAAGGTTAAAATGACCATAACTTATAATATAGAATCCCATTTCAAATCCACAACTAGTCAAATCGAATAAAATGAAACAATCTTAGATATAATATGTGGTACATGCCTAACGGACATCCGGATCAGAAGTTATACTTCTTTGAATGTTAACAAATCGGGGTATCCCGACTAAAAAATCAGTTTTGGAGGCCTTATGGGCCTTTTTTGGGCTTCAAAATGTGACAAAAGCTTTTCCTATGTCAATAGCACGTAGAGCTCATCGCAGGCTTCGATTTGATATGCTATAGAGCTCAATGGGACACCCTGATCAAAATTTATGGCCATTTGAAGTTTGAGTTACATTTTAAACATATTTTAGGTCTTTTATTAATTGTTTTGATTTTTTGTGTCCTCAAATTGTTATTAAATGATTTTTAATCGATAATAATTAGAAAATTATTAATTAATAATATTTTTTAAAATATTTTGAAACCATTTTCAATAAATTTCTTAAATATTAAATGTAATAGTCTATTTATACGTATCTATAACATATTTAAAAAATATATATTGTATTTATATCAATATAAATATACTTATATAACAAAATATTTTTTTTCATGAAATTTTTTTAACTTAACATTTATCAGTGCTCGGGAAAAGCGCTGATAAATCCCCCTGTTATCAATGCTACTAAAAGAAGTGCTGAAAAAGGGGTCCCCTTTATCAGCGCTAAAAAAGAGGTGGTATAGGGGGGCCTTTATCAGCGCTAAAAAAAGCACTGATAAAGGGGGCTTTTATCAATGCTTTTTTTAGCGCTGATAAAAGACCACTTTTTCAGTGCTTTTTTTAGCACTGATAAAACTGAAGCGCATCCCTTTCCAGTTTTTGTAGTAGTGGGCTATGCAGGGGGTGGGGGCCTTTTATGGTTTTCCAGATTTTATAGCCACAGTTTCTACCCGTGGTTATAGGTTTATTGCCACGGTTACAAACCGTGGCTAAAGGTATAACTGCACGGTTTTTAACCGTGGCAATAAACAGTGTCCCTCCTCAAGTACAGCCACTATTCTAAACCGTGTCTATAGAGATACTACCATGGTTAAAACCGTGGTTGTATACCTAGATCCACAGATTGAACCGTGTCTCTAGATCTATAGCCTCGGTTCCAAACCGTGGTTATAATTCTAGGCCAATAGCCATGCCAAACTTAGCCACGGTTCCTCAACCTGTGTCTATTACCTATAGCCATGGTTTGAAGACCTATAGCCACAGTTTTAAACCCTGGAAATAGACCGAATTTCCAGTAGTGCTTGTATGAGAAGTTGTGCCTTTCTGGAGCTTCCAATGAAAAAAATAAAGTCATGCCTATCTGGATCATTCAAGAAAAATCATGTTTGATATGATTGAAACTTTTTCAACTAAAATTATGAATTGTGTAAAATTCTATTGATTTTTCATGCTAATGGAGCTGAATTAATTCTAACTGGATTGAAGAGGAGGCCATACTTCAGTAAAAATTAGAATAATGCAATTTTTATTCAAAAAGTGCCAGGCCATCCTCATTCATCCTACAAATTTTTCACATATAAATCCTACCAACCTAAAGCCAGAGAAAAACCTTGACAATTTTTCATGATAAACAAATGTCCTTGGATCCAATGGATATGTGTTTTAAATTTTCTTTGATTTGATTTTGATGTTTATTTTTTCCAGAGTCCAAGTGATAAGTGGGGGGAATTGATAGAGATAATATCATCACCATTAATCAGGTGTTTTAAATGATTTAATCCCTATAAATTAATCAATGTGAGCTTATTTTTATCATTTTACGATTTTTCGTTAGTTTTGAGCTTAAATGTCAAAACTGGTTAATTCTGTAAATTTAACAGTTTTCTTTCACCTCTATATATCATGCATAACTTTTAAAATATGTATCCAATTTGTGAGATTAATTTTTTTAGGATTCCATTCATAGTGGATAAAACTTATTCTTCTAGACCATGATACCAATTGAACTCCTACAAACCCCAAAAAAAATCAAACAATGTGAACACATATTCTGGCCAGCAGAATGGACCTAACCTCATTCAAAGAATCATATCTTTGGCTACCAAACACCAAATGGGGTGCTTCCAGCTGTGTTAGAAATCTAACTCTACAAGTAAGTTTCACATTAAGTTTTAGGGAGAAATTATTTTATTAAGGCCTCCCATGAACCGGTCAAATTAGAGTTGGTGGAATAGTGTTTGGCGGCCATAAAAATTCATGTCTAGTATTTTGGACATAACTTCCATCAAACTACACCAACTGATCTCAAATTTCAAGGATACCAATTAAACCCAATTTATCACACCGTATAAGAAGGGACCATGGTGTGATTTTACTATACGGTGGGAGAACCGAATTTAAACATCTGGTGGAACGGTTATGGAGGATACTTTTTCTGTTATTATTTTTTATCTGTTTTCTTTGTTTTTTTTTGTAACGTATTCTTCTTCCTCATTCTTATAAATTACCCTTATCATGGTGGGGTAAATCTTATTGAGTGGGTTGTCTGTGTCTGTGTATAGGAACTCAGGAAAAGGCCTCCCCGAGTTGTTTAGACTTCGACACTTGTCGCCAGCCCCTGGCCAATAGAGGCGAGCTTGGGGTAGTTGCGGCTCGAGCCCAAGTAGGGTTGGCTCGTGACAAAATGTCTGTGTTATGATTCATAACTCCACAAAAATGATTCTTTGACCCGTGTTAAAATCATGTCTTTGCATGAATTAATTCACACGGTCTTCGCCCTCATTTAATTAGAAACTGCATGGGCACCATTTGAGGAGGCGCCCCCAAAAATTACCTCTTAATAATATATATGTTTATTGAACAAATTAATTGGAGCCATATATTTATTTAAATATATATATATATATTTATAAATATATAATTATAATTGTAATAAATATATTAATTCTTTTAAAATTTATTATAATTTGATAATTATTTAAATGTATATATTTATTTATAATCTTATAAATAATTATTACTCATTTTATTTATGATTTAGATGATGTTGAGTGTCATTGGATATTATAATTGAAATGCAATTTGACTCTTTCACT
Source organism: Viscum album (assembly GCA_963277665.1). Taxonomy (NCBI): domain Eukaryota; kingdom Viridiplantae; phylum Streptophyta; class Magnoliopsida; order Santalales; family Viscaceae; genus Viscum; species Viscum album. The sequence goes on along the minus strand of OY728136.1, from coordinate 1,717,336,652 downwards.
AGCGTTCTAGGATTAGGGTGATCATTGTTTGTTTCTGAAGTTCAAACAAGTCTGACATACTGGTCCCAGCTATTGTATAAAATTAATTTGACGTTAATGTTTAATTAAATTAATTATGACCAAATAAGAAATTTTAATCATGTTGTATGTTTTTGTCAAAATTATAACCGATAATGGTGAAAGTTTTTGTAAATATTCGAAAATGTTTCCACACGGGACATGGGGACACGGTACTTGAATTAAATTAAATTTGAAAGGAAGCCCATCGTAAATGTTTAGTTTCAGTTTGGTCCCTGGAACCCATGGCATAGTGTTTGGTTGAGAAGGCCGGGTACAGTATTTATACCCCCGTAGTCCCCCGGGTAGCGGAGTGTAGCCAAGTATTGAAGTGTGACATGGGGAAGCTGTTGGTCTGCTACCTTGCTCTCTACTCCTCTTTCTTCTTCTTGGGAATGCTTGGAGGTACTTTTTATAGTTTATACCTGAGAATGTTTCTTCTTGGTTTGGATATGGGTAAGGGACACACGTCGTGTGGGCCCCATGTACGTGTCGTGTTCTACTTTACGTATCTTTGACCTCTCGTGAAGTAGAGGGTCACTCTATTCTCTATGGTTTGATCGACAGAGTTGTTTGGGTTCCCCTCTTCCTTCAGATGTGAGGGCTTTCAGTATACGTCCCTTCGTGTTCCCCGGGAGGGTCTTTGTGGATTCAGTGTGACCAACACATTACGTGGACACCTTTCCTCTACCCAGGAGGTTGTTTCTAGTAGGGTGCGGAGCCCCAGTGAGCCCTGGGAGGAGACTCCCTAGCTGAGTATCGAGATCATATCTTCCTTCTGTGATCTACCATGATGTGTTTCCTCAGACAGAGTCCCAGGTATCGGCGTGACCCATAATACCCAGATAATGAACCTCTGCTATGTGATTTGTTCTGGATTTGGGTTGTTTTCAGATACCCGCTTCGTGTTCCATTGGCCAGTGTTGTACCATCCAGTAGGGATGACCAGAGAAGTTCCGGGTTTACCCTCTAGCGGGGCTGGGCAGTGGGTTGCCCATCGACTTCTTAGGGTTTACCCTCCAGCAGAGACGGGGCAGTGGGTTACTCGATGACCTCTTAGGGTTTACCCTCCAGCAGAGACTGCGCAGTGGGTTACCGGATGAACTCTTAGGGTTTACCCTCCTGCAGAGACTGGGTATTGGGTTACCCGACGACCTCTTAGGGTTTACCCTCCAGCAGAGACTTGGCAGTGGGTTACCCGATGACCTCTTAGGGTTTACCCTCTAGAAGAGACTAGGTTGTGGGTTACCCGACGACCTCATAGGGTTTACCCTCCAGCGGGGATGGGTAGTGGGTTACCCGATGACTTCTTTCAGACCTATTCCTTTCTACTAGGCTAGTATATAGCTTTTCTCTGGGACTACCGGAGTGGGATCCTTGGTTGTATGGGTTAGTGATGTGACGGCTTTGACTTTGAGAAGACCTCTCGACTGTGTGACAATAACGATGTGTGGTTTGACTTTCCCCATAACTCTCATGTACAAGGGGATCTTTCCCCACCAAGACGCGTCGTTGAGATGCAAGCTAAAACTGTGTGGATGAGTCAGTGCCACCCAAAGCAGATAGTGTCAAGGTGCAGTGATTTGAGACCCTCGACATGCAGTTCGGAGCAGATGGGTGGGATACTGGGCATCGATGGTGTTTACTTCTGGGACTGTTGGTTACTCACTTTCTTGGGCTGAGGTACGGGATGGAGACCCCCTTATGATCTTGTTTGGGCTTCTTTATTGAGCATATGGATATGTATATACCTTGTTCCAGTACCCAATCCTTGGGTTTTGGTTACTCTTTTTCCAGGAAAGGCGAAGATGAGCGGGGTATGCCACGTGATTTCTGCGTCTAGATTCTCATGGTTGGACGAGTCTACTCTCCTGCTATAGGGAGGAAAGACTCGTCGAGAAGTTTATCTTATCACCACTTCTAGCTCCTTGTGTTTTGATGAGTCTACTTCCTTCCTCTTATTGGGTTGAGTTATACTCTTTACTTCACTCTTGGTTATACTCCTTTACTTTTCCTTGTTCGATCTACTGCTCACCTCTTCAGTACCTCCTTTTTTGCTCCCTCGAGCCTTCGGGGCATCCTACTAAGTATTTTTATACTCACCCCTGCTCGGGTTTTTCCCGAACTAGGTGTGCCTTTGCAGACGACGGATAGGTCGATCGTGACGTTAGAGGATATTAGGAGTTCGGGATCTTGGACCACGTACAGTGGTCATAGTTGGGTTCCAGGTGAGGGACCTTCCCAGCTGTTGTACTTTTGTTTACCTGTTGCCAGGTTGTGACTCTTTTCTGTTTGGGTGCGTGTTTTTTCCATTTTCCTTTTAGTTTACCTTCCGCATTTACTTTGTACTATTTAGAGGTCGATGCACTTTTTTGGTTGTTTATAGTAGTTAGTACTTTTCTTTTCTTTTTTACTCTGCACTTCTTCATTGAGTGGGATATGTGTGTGTGTACAGGTACTCAAGAAAAGGCCTCCCTGAGTTTTTTAGCATTCGACACTTGTTTCCAGCACCTGGCCTATGGAGGCGAGGTTGGGGTAGTTACAACTCGAGCCCAGGTAGGGTCAGGTAATGAAAAAATTTCCGTGTTATGATTCATAACTCCACAAAAGTTCTTCTTTGACCCGCGTTAAAATCGTGTCTTTGCAGGAATTATTTCACACGTTCTTCACCCCCATTTAATTAGAAACTTCATGGTCACCGTTTGAGGAGGCGCCCCCAACAATTACCTCTTAATAATATATATGCTTATTGAACAAATTCATTGGAGCCATATATTTATTTAAATATATATATATATATATATATTTATTTATTTATTTATTTATAAATATATAATTATAAATGTCATAATTATATTTATTATTTTAAAAATTATTATAATTTTATAATTATTTAAATGTATATATTTATTTATAATCTTATAATTAAATATTTCTCATTTTATTTATGATTTAGATGATGTTGAGTGACATTGGATATTATAATTGAAATGCAATTTGACTCTTTCACAATAGTTCTGGGATTAGGGTGATTGTTGTTCATTTCTGGAGTTCAAACAATCTGACATGCTGGTCCCAGCTATTGTATAAAAATAATTTGACGTTAATGTTAAATTAAATTAATTATGACCAAATAAGAAATTTTAATCATGTTGTATGTTTTGGTCAAAATGATAACCGATAATGGTAATAGTTTTTGTAAATAATCCAAAATTTTTCCACACGGCAGATGGGGACACGGTCCCTGAAATAAATTAAATTTTCCAGGAATCCCATCGTAAATGTTTAGTTGCAGTTTGGTCCCTAGAACCCAGGGCATAGTGTTTGGTTTGAGAAGGTCGGGCAGGCTATTTATACCCCCCACAGTCCCCCGGGTAGCGGAGTGTATCCGAGTATTGAAGTGTGAGATGGGGAAGCTGTTGGTCTGCTACCTTGCTCTCTGCTCCTCTTTCTTCTTCTGATTGTATATAATGAGTCAAAACATTGTTCTATATTGATCTATCAAATTATGTCTAGCATAGGATCTGTCCAATGATGAGAAGCATAGGAAACATCCAAAATCACTAGTACCTAAGTCCTCTTAGATACCTAATGGAGGGTCTAATGATATCTCCTTGGACTATTAATTTCACACACATTACTAAAGAAATGAATGGATGGATGGGAAACCATAAATATAAGAAGATGGATAGACAAGAAGATGGATGGATAAATGGACCAAATAACTAATGAACAATTTAATACAACTTGCAAAAAAAATATTGAATAGGAAATAAATATAGACACATATATGGGTTAAAAAATACACACATACACTGATAAAAAAATTGAATAAACAGAGATAAAATAATATGTACACACAAAAAATGAAAAATGGATTGATATAAAAATAGAGATAATGATGATAGAAAAATAGACCAATGAAAAGTCACATGGATGGATGGATAGACATGTTATTATAAAGTCATGTAGACTGACAAAGAAACAAAAAACCTATGGAGAAACCCTCTTGTGAATAGATTGATCATTAAACATACATAGTGTGATGAAAAACAAATAAATGGATAAATAGATAGATGGGTTTGTTTTAAAATGGATAGATATATAGATTGAAAAACATGCAGATATATAGACACACACTCCTACAGACAAGAACAGAGAGAAAGACATACATACAAGATGATCATAAAGACATAAAAATAGATACATATAAAAAAAACATGACACATGCACACACACACAATGACATACTATAAGAAAGGTAGGACAGGAAAATATAGGATAGAAAATTCAAAAATACAGACCATGAAATTATACTGCATCCTGAGAAGTGGACTATTTAAAGGTAGAGGTTTGACTTTTAGAATGGGGCATACATCTTGACCACATATATTTGTTAGGGGGTCCTACTTGGGAGAATAACTAAAGGACATACTATTATAAAAGGGGAGGGATGAAGATAGTGGGGCTTAGTGTTAATATTCTCCAGTTTGTTCATACCATCCTACTAATTTAGGTGACAAAGTAGGAAACTATGAATGAATAAAGGCTACCTAAAGGTAACTACGACAAACTAGGACCAGATAAATTGAAAAAATGTAGTTTTAACCCTAAAATATAAAAAAACAAAGTGAGACAATCAATTTAAACGAGAAACAAAAAATAAAATACAAAACACACCTCTTGAATATGATACGTCATTTGGGGCCATGGATGCTACATCTATCTGATGCGGAAGGGGCCTACAAAAAATAAAAATTATAAAGATAATATTACCTAATTTCATAAAAAATAAATAAATAAATTCAGTATAAACCTACGTCGTAGGATCACTTGCACTATCACCCTGATGCACATATTCTCGCAGTGCTCTAAGCTCAACTACCATCTGCACATTTATATCCTTGAAAGCATGCACTCATGCCTCAAAATCTTCCATCTTCTATGTCATCCCATAAATAACAAGATCTATAGCCACTATGTGTGAAACTAAAAAATAATTAATCCCTATTTCATAGGTCAAACTGTCCCATGTCCACTATGAACAATAATGCGATTGAATATTTCATCCCTTCGCATGGAAATTTGTCATTGGTCCTCTAAAAACTGAGCTAACTCAACCTAAAATTGATCCAATGTAATATGTAAATATAAATATATATTTATATGTATATGTATGTAATAATTTATAATTAGTACAAGAACTTACTATAAGAGGTGCAACCTCCAGATCATTTCGATCAAGAGTTGTCATCCACACTGACATTTCACCAGTCGGTTCACCTTTCTCCTGTAACTATATGTTAATAAGATAAAAATAAAAACACAAAACCATATTAAATAATAAAATTTAAAAAATGAATAATAAATACATCATGTCAAATCTGGGACACATGATGAGTCCCAAGCCTGTGAGGTGGTCCCTACAATGCACTATTTTTGGAATGACATTCTACCACCTCTTACATTCAATAAATTCAAATATCAAATATGTAAAATGGTACAAATTATTTGAAATATATAAACTAAAATATATTTACTCACCATTGGAGCCTCAATAGGCCAATATAAAACAACTCACACCACTAAGATGGGAGAGCCGCTCTCGGGACATTATCCAGATTGTATGGGGCACCCACATTTGTTACCTAGTGACCCCTCTTGATTATCCCTTTATTATCTTTACAGATTTAAAAACATTTGGATATACACACTGTCCAAAACTCACTTAGCCACACACTAATATTATTCTTTTTAAGAAATAAAATTATCACATGGTAGTATTCTTTAAACATAGTCGAGAAACTAAAATGATCCTCTTACATGAACTTCCCTCGATAACTGATATAATGTTTCCTTGGGGAATGATGCCCATTCACAGGTAGTCAATGAAAACATGTGTGGGATGCGTATGATATGATCCAATGTGTGAATAAAGGTAGGGGTACCCAATCCCATAGGATGGTATCTCTCGTCAAATGATACATCAAGGGTCATGTCAGAATTCCAAGAAGAAATACCATAATGAAGGCCGCTCTTATGAGAAGAAGAAGAGATCGAGTATTATCCTATTGAAAAAAAATTCCTACATAATTTTACATATGTGCATATATATGTTAAATTCATAATTAAAAAATAAACACATTTACATCCATGCATACCTCAACCCTCAGACGTAGAGGGCTCTGTAGAATGATGTGGTTCTAGTGCTTGTTCCTCTAACATGTCTACAGTCATAGAAAGCATTGGTAATAATTGGGATATATATTCATGAAAATAAAATATTTTGAGTGTTTATTTAAACTATAAACAATTAAATATCCTCACTATCTTATACTCGATAAGTGGAATATACATGCTTTGAAATAAAATATGATGTCAATTTCCATTCATAAAGAGAGGAATAAATAGAGGACCGCTATAAATTTTGTTTAATTGGTTGTATTATTTGGTGGATTTGAAGTGTGATGAACAGTTTATGAGATTTTAGTTTAGTTTTTGGAGTCCAGTCTTTATGAGTTTCTATCCATTTTCACTGGTATATATAGGTTCAAGGTGTATAGGAGGTTTGTTATGATGTTTCATTCTACATGGGGGTATGGTAGGGCTGATTAGTAGATAGATATTTAGCATTTGAATTTTTTGGTTATTTGCATGAAGGGTTCTATAGGCCTACTTATATTATAGTGTTGGATGTAGGTTACAATTTTTGATGAGATTACTAGTTTTTACTTTTGTAGAAGATGCAGAGTTTAGTGATTTTTTGAAACATTTGATTGATCAATCAATTTGGAAAGCTATGTTGGAAAATTATATGCATCCATATAGTGAAGGCAGTGAATGATTTTTTTCCATATTTATTCCCCTTCAATCATATAATGAATAAGGAAGATTGTAGTGTGAGAGTTATGGCATAGTGTTCTCTGGTGAAGTTGTGTAAGGGTGGGTGATTGAGGAGTTTACATATTGTTGTATTCATGTTGTGAAAATCAAGGTACCACACTTGGAGAATTTATTTGAAGTGTAATGTTGGTCATGGTAATTTAGTTGAGGTGAAGTTCATTTTTAAAAGTTATTGGAAGAATATTGAAAGTTAATTTGTGTTGTCTGGAGCTATTTTAGAGAATTGAGGTCTGTTTATGAATTTTTTGATACTCTGTCCTTTCTTCACTAAACGTATTAATTGATATTAATTTATTATACGATGAAATGGGAAATACATGTAATGTGGTTTTAAATGAAATAAATAATGTGGATTATATGGTGAAGATGCAAACAACATTTGGGTCACATGATTCACAAAAAACAAATTGAACATATACATTTCTACCAACACAACATGATTTCATGTGATGAAATCTGGATTCATGATTTACAATGGCTAGAATAGCCACAACACACAACACAATTTCATTCAGTTACTAATCCATGTGATGGTCTTTTTTTTTGCATGCACACATTCATTTAATTATTCAATGATGAAATATCCAATTGAAATCGTCTACTTTCTATCCCAATCATACATTACGACTATCTTTCGCAATGTTAGGGTGTCGTTGATTGATATTTTTCCAAGAAAAAGTGTCTACTGGGTGAGTTAGCATATCAATTTTCTTATTTATTTCCACATTCCATCTCATTAATTGAGAAAATTTAGATGATATAAATAATATTTTCAACCTTAAATTCAATGAAAATTAACACATTTACTTTATGGCAATCGGTTCCCCCTGTTTCGCAGTCTGACTTTGATTAGTCTGATTTCCCATGTTATCCTTCCACCTGGAAGAGTTACAGATTGTACAATTATCCAAATGCAAATTTTCATTTATACATAGAATACTTTTGTTTACACATGCATCTATAGTCTCATATGTGAAACCTAAGTTCTCAGTAAACTTATGAGACTTGTAATATGACTCAGGAATCTTAGTATCATCAGGACGTTTTTTCAGTCACACCAACAACATGTCGAACGATGTATCTTACCACTGATTCAAATTCTTCTAGTGAAAAAACTCCATGCTAAAAAACAATTTACTGTAATTAGTACACCCAAAATATAATTCTATTTTTTCATCATCAAGTATTTCATAAACCATCAATAAATCATGATCTACACCAGAGCGTGGATTAATCTCACTGGTCTTAAAATTCCAGATGTAAATGCCTTCATGAGCTATCCCACATGCCATTTCAGTAAGCATTTCATGCATAGGATTAGTCTTCCTCTCATCAATAGCTATCTTAATAGTTTTTATATGGTGACAATGAATATTTTTTTTCCATGACGAGTCCAACTCTTATAATTTTTCAAAACCCCAATCAAGAAAATGTTCTCTCTCGCGGTATATCGTATGAATTGATATCTATTTTTACATTTTCTATATGGAAAACAGATATTTTCTCTTTGAAATCCTCTAGTTAAATAAAAAAATTGCATAATGCCTTAAAAATATTCTCTAGATGTTCTATTTGGAAGATCAATCCAACTCTTATCCATATTTGTATCTGTAAAACAAGCAGCAATGTTTACAAAAGACTTCATATTGCATGCATTTTTCAAATTTCATATCACAAAATAAATTTTATATAAATACTAACCAATTGCATATGGACATAAATTTATACTCATCCAAAACAAAAAAAAATTCACAAATGACATGATCATTGAAATATATTTAATTAATTATTCATTTTATTTTTAAAATGCTTCTTCTTTACTTGAATAAATATTTTCTTGAGAGGATTATAAAATATGTCTAGATTAAACAAATATTTTTAATTGAATTAAAATGTTGATGAAATGAATATATAAAACAAAACTCAACTAATATATTTTTTTGTTATGAAATGAGGATTTTTTTCACAATTTTTAATAGGTAAGGAAATAAGAATATACAGTTAAAGGATAAGTAAATATAAAGACAACATTTTGTCTCGATTATAATATATAAATAAATAAAATCTCATGATTTTTTTTTCAATAAACGCATTTTCATGAAATTTTAAAAAACTTTCACAATAAATTTTATCACAAAGGATATGTACTCTAAGATGTTTTTAAGAAGTACTACCAAACATATCCTAAATATTGATTTATTCCTAGAATTTGTTTCACATAAGTTACATATAAGTTTCAAAAGAAGTCCACTTAAATAACATAAACACATTTTCCAAGTGTGTTAATAAGAAAATTACATCCACAAGAGAGGTGTTATCAAAATAATTAATATTTTATATCATTTTGGGAAGGACACATTAAATTACATTATAATTTTATGATTAATATCATTTATTTATATGTGCAAAATCCTCTATATAAAATAGTTAATAATTACTTTTATTGTATTCTTAATATTCACCTAATAACTACACTAAATAGTTATATAATGAATACCTTATCCACCATTAATAGTTGTGTAATGAATAACTTATAATTATAATTTCTGTTAAATGGGTTGTTTGAATTGGATGCAGAATCTATTTGAGAACATGGAGATATCATCACCAATTAGTATCATGGGTACATAAAGATATGGATGTAGAAACAAGTTACAGGATGATATTTCAATCTATAACACAAAAAAAATCAAATAAAATAGATATCACAGAAAATAATGATCCCATGCCACTGACTGTCATTCAACTATGGAACATAATGGATACATCTTATTAACAAAGATGGATAATTCTAGGTTTAATTCCAAAATATTGATGGGTTGCAGTAACCAAAATCAACATGGGGATATCAATCATCATTTATGAATTCCCTATGAAATGAAATAAAATTTTATCATCAATTTCAACATCTATATCGCCTCCAATCCAAAATAGTTTTTTGGGGGAGATATTACACTATAGAATCCATGAAGTGAATTATATTTTATGAAAACTACATATCTCTTGCAATGATTGAGGTTGTGGGATTATCAAATTTGATTACATCCTATCATTTATATGACATGATGGAAATAATGTTTTCATGTAATGAAAACTATCTATTTCCAACTATCAAATGTCAATATCGCCAATTTTAATTTAATTATTGGAGATGACATACACATATTTTTTCCCATGATGCTTAATAAATCCTTACTGCTACTTATGATATATAATAATTAACGAAGAATATAGGATAATTACATTATACATAATTAATATCTCTATTATGATTCCATATATAATAAACTATACATAATTTTTCTAAAATATATCATATCTATCATAAATCCTTTAACCAAAGACTCCAATTCCCCACTGATGAATCTATAAGAGGAATGATAATTAAATATGGTTGATACATGCTAGCTAATAAAGATTCCATTAAGGAGGGAAGGTCAAAATGTTTCTTACATTCACAAACCCATGAGAAAAAATTAGTCTTATTGTAAGTTTCATAACTAAATTAGGTAAAACCTTAACAAAAAAGTCGCATGGATACTGGTCGAAGAAAGTGGAGGAGGTGATAAAGTTCACTAAACCTCATATTAATATGAGTAGATGTTAAATCATATAAAGGTGAGATAACCCTTTAAAAAAAGAAATATTTTATAAATTATGACTACCTATATTTCTTTTATTTGAATTTCATTTTGTTTTTTCCTATGTTTTCCTCCATTGAAATATCTTTAGACTATTTAATTTATCAACCTCAATGTTGTTTTAATGTGGATATTTACAGTGATATTTCCCTTTAGATTTTAATATATCTTTCTTGTTATTAATATATTTTCACTCTAATTTTCTTAATTGTGATATTAAACTGGTTGGGTGTTTTGATGGCTCATCTTCCCTTACACACTTATCATATTCTCCTCCAGTAAAAATGATCATTGGTTCCCTTCAATATATTGTTCTTCATATTATAAATTTGGATAGGTCATGGTCCATATATAATGGGATCACTTCACTCATTTTATTGGATTGGTGGAGGATTCAATCAGTTAAGAAACAAAATATATTTTACTGGGTATAATAAAACATAACAATCCAACATGGAAAATAAGGAATCTATGATCCACTAATATCATAATGCATAAATTTTGATACACTATAATCAAAACATATAAAGAAACTATAACTATAGAATGAAAAATGCTAAATCACAATAATGAAACAAAATATAACAAACTCTTTGGGAATGTGGTACATGAAAAAAATCATCAAATACCAATTTTGGACTTTAAAACTTAGCTACTAAGATAATGCCTCCCAATAAATCAAAAAATATAATTTGTGAAGGAAGTGGAGAAAACCAATTTGTGATGGAAGTTACCAAATTCAATTTTGGATTGAAGTGCCAATTTGTGATAGATGTACCCAAAATCAAAACCCTATAACTAAAATCAGGGATTACCTAATAGCAAGACAAATCTGGAAACAAGTGAATGTAGAGCTGGAGTCGGAGGGCCAGAGAGACATTGGGAGCGGCAGCGGTGAGGGTGGATGGGTGGATTTCGGCTCTAGGTTGGTTGTGGAAATGGGGCAGGTGTGAGTAGTGGTAGTTGGGGAGAGGGAGGCGGAGGTAGAAGTGAGGAGGGGAGTCAGCACTAGTGCAGAAAACGTTTTTTACATCGGTTATTTTTCATTTTTTACGTCGGTTTCTAGCCGACGTTAATACGTGCGATGTTATAAATAAGGTTTTTGACATTGGTTATTTAAAAACCGACGTCAAAAACATAAAATCGCAATGTTTATCACGTCGGTTATTTTAGAACCGACGTGATAAAGAAAATGGGAAGGTTTTATCACGTCGGTTATTTAACAACCGACGTGATAAAAGGCCTAGAAAATGGTTTATCACGTCGGTTATAAAACAATCGATGTGATAAATAGGGGCGAGGGGGGTTTATCACGTCAGTTATATAGAAACTGACGTGAAAAACCGGGGGAGGGGGGTTTATCACGTCGGTTATTATATAACTGCCGTGATAAACCGGTGGGCGGCGGTTTATCACGTCGGTTATTCAATAACCGACGTCATAAACCATTGTCCAGGCCGTTTATCACGTCGGTTATTAAATAACCGACGTGATAAACCATTCTCCAGGCCTTTATCGCGTCGGTTATTAAATAATTGATGTGATAAAACATTCTCCAGGCCTTTTATCATGTCGGTTATTTAATAACCGACGTGATAAACTATTGTCCATGCATTTTATCACATCGGTTATTAAATAACCAACGTGATAAACTATTTTCCAGGCATTTTATCATGTCGGTTATTTAATAACCAACGTGATAAACCCAATTTTTTTTAAACAGAATGCAGTGATCTTCTCTCCACCAGAATCAAATAGAAAACGAATCAAGAAATCGTACCATAAAAACAGAAGTAGATCAAAATTAAGCATGTACATAGATAACATATAAAACTTACCCCCTAGACAGCCCCCACCCTCATTTATACCCCATGGACAGCCCTCCCCCACCCCGTTGGAGCCCTCACCCTCATGTATACCCCCTGGACAGCCCTCCCCCACCCCATTGGAGCTCCTACCCTCATGTATACCCCTTGGACAACCCTCCCCCACCCCATTGGAGCCCCCACCACACTCCTGGACTGCCCCAGACCCCCGGACACCCCCAAACACCCCTCGACAACCCCCCACCCGCCTGAACAGCACCCCCTCACCCCCTCACCTCACTTGACAGCCCCCACCACACCCCTGGACAACCCCAAACACCCCCGGACAACCCCCCCCCCCCCCCCAGTACAGCACTCCCACACCCATGGACCGCCTTCCCACACCCCCGGACATCCCTACCACCCCCCCCCCCCCAGGACTGTCCCCCCACCCCACCGGACAGCCCTCCCCGACCGCTGGACACCCCCCAACCCCACTGAACACACCCCCACACCCTTGGAACCCCTCCCCCACAGACCCAAATCCATACCAGAAAAACCATCAAAAGTAGACCAAAACAAGAAGTAGAGAAAAATTAAATATTCACTTATATAACATTCAAAACATACACTGTCAACTTCAAAAAAAAACTAAATCCAACCTAAACAACTACTAAATACACAATTAAAATGACAATATTCAAAATTACATTTTACATTACAAACAACTAAAATTCAATCAAACCTGTAAAATAATTTGATCACTCAACTTGTACGTGTTTGATGTCTTCAGTAGTATAGGGTTGAGGGTCATCAAAAAGCTTCAAATGAAAAAGAAGATAGTTAACGTGTATAATGAATAAATCAAATTGAAATATTATGGCATAGTTTAAGAGGAAATCATACCAGGTCAAAATTCACAACTGTCCTAGTTGTTATTATTTCATACATAAATCTTAACATATAATATCCGCATTCGATGATGCCTTGTTGTTCATGAAAATTCTGTTTGAATGAGTGTAAATTAAATATATTATTTTTATGTAATAAATCAAAAAGTACAAATTATAAATGGAAATTTACCTTCGCATTTACATATTTGATCTTTGCATTTCTTTTATTTGTGTTTTTTCGAAAGTAGACTCATGCACTGTTAGAAAATAATACGAATGGGGTAAATTTAAAATTCATTATAATATATAAAACTATTGAGAAATTGAAACTTACTTTTCCAATATATTCTTACAACTTTCCCACACATCACCATGAACAGAGCATATCCAATAAAGAGCTTTCTCCCTTGGGAAAAAAATCCCTAACATATAATGATCACTGATAAAAGGAAATTTAATATTAGTGGTTTTTTATGTTAAAAGATAATTAACTCTTTGAGAGAAATGTGTTTCATACCTCTCACAAAAAGGCATCATCCAACATTGTGTGATTATATTCTTTTCAAATCTTTCAGCAATATAAACCATTCTTTGTTCCTCATTCAATGCACATGCTTCTGGGGAAATCAATTGTGGGTCCATGAATCCATATACTTCTGTCAGCTCATTCCTCTAACAAATTTTATAAAGATACCTATTACAAAACATACATAAGTTTACATTTTTAATAAATATAACACAGGGAAAAGGTGTTAAGACTTACATGGAAAAAATTTGCACCACTTTGATGCCCAACTTATCTCCAGTAACAACCTCCATGATATCAGTTTTTGTAATCCCCACACTTATTTCACGTCCACAAACATGAGATTCCATTGGAAACTCATAAAAACCCAACAACAAATGTGAATATCTTGAAAATCTGTCAAGACCACTGGAATCTATATCTGATGTCATAGCATGTTGTCTTTGTTGTTGTCTATACAGTAATTCTTTACCTTTGAAGTATTCCTGTGAAAAAAAATTGAAAAATATAGTAGTTTTCAAATGATAAAACAACTTTAATAAAAAAATAAAATAAAAGATATAACATTCATACCTCTATGGTAATGAGTCGAAGAAGTCTGGATGGCAAAACTAAAAAATGACTGATACTCTGTCCAACTGTCGCCACTTCATCTGAAGGTATTGGTACCCTAGCTGATCTATCTATAATATCTTGTACAGTGACCCACTGATTCTCTACCTCTAATTGTTGATGATGAACTGTATCTCCTATACAATATACCAACCCGTATGCTACTATATGATGTTGAGAATCATCAACATACAACTCACAATATGTAAGAAGCTGCGGCGGAGGCGTAGGATAAAAAATGGGGTCGTTAGGCTGAGGTGGGGGAGTGGGAGCTACTGGCGGAGGTGGAGGATAAATAATGGGGTCTGGAGGGGGAGGTGGGGGATTGGGAGTTGCAGTCTGAAATTGTCTTTGCATTTATGCAAACATAGACTGAACCGACTCTCTAATCTTGTCCTCCATCGTCGCATTAATATTTTTAACTTCAGCCTCCAAGGATTCTATTTTTTTTATAAACCCCCTGAATGTTAGAAGTTGAAGAACGTGGAAACACTTTTCTTACCGATACACCTGCCGAATATCCTCTTACACGACCAGGATGTTCGGGCCTTCCCAATGCTGCAAATAAAATATCTTCCCTCCCAGTAGCTATAAATGCCCCCTCTGAACTCTACTCCTCAAGAGAGTCCTGTATTAATTAATTGAAATTTTCTATAATTATTGAAACTTATATGAAGAAAAAAGTTAACTTAAATAAATTAAAAAGATATCATACAATCCTCTCAGCTACGATTCTCGATTCTTCCGAAAGATATTGCCCTTTTTTCCCTTCCGAGATCTCTTCCATTTTTCATGTCTAGATGGAGGGGATGGAGGGGACACCTCTCCAGAGCTTGAAGACTCAGCTCTTAGTTGTTGAAATTTTTCCGCCATCATTTTTTCTTCCAATAATGCATACCCTCCCCGAGATAAACTATGAGGGTATACATTTTTAGATTGGATCTTTTGATGAGCTTTCCTTGTTTGCTGTAATTTGAGAATAAGAAATCATTAACAAAACATTAATAAAATCATTTATATAATAAAGTTTATAAAAGTTTACATTGCCCTTACCAGAAATGACTCTTTTTTCTACTTTCAAAAAACTGTCTCCTTGTGTCTTCATCTATAAAAGGATATATACGACATGGATTGTCATGACTCTTATGACCATAAATGAAATTAGATGAGATGGTTGATTTGAAATCCCTCCATCTCCTGGAAGCCAACGATAAGCATTTCTTCCTGACTCCTCCAATGTCAGGAATATCAAATGTCATCTGATAAAGAAGAGGTTAAACATATTATATATACTAGAAACATTAAAAGAATTGTCAAACAATGACAAAAAATCTTACCAAAATCGTCTCCCACAACTGAGAGATAATTTCTTTATCCACAACTCTCCAATCATCATACAGAATGCTTACTTTTGTCTTAGCCTGAGTTGCAACAAAACTCTTAAAATATTTGGCATTCGGACCTCTAGGAATATCATCATCATCAAACTCAACGACTATCCTCTGATCCTGCGTACGGGCAAGTGATAATTTTGGTAAATGTGTGCACCCACGTTTACCAACCTTTGAACTCTTTGTCGTAATAGGAGCATGTGAATGTTCATCCCCAGAGGTATGACCAGCAATATGCTCCACTCCAGAATCATGTGGTTGATCATCTGAATGATCTGTCATTATCCTTCAAATCAAAAAAACAAACGTCGGTTCACAAATATACAAATTCAAATATTTTAATACTACTGTAATCAGAAAATAGAAAAGTGTATTAAGTTACATAATAGTAAACATTGGTAATATGGTAAGTATGTTAAACAATGGTAAATATGGAAAAGATGGTCAAGATGGTCAAGATGGTAAAAATGGTAAAAATGGTAAACCTGGTAAACATTGTAAACATGGTAAAGTAATTGTCAGTGAACAAAAATAAGCATTTTAAAATTCATGTAATGATTAAAAAAATGATAAAGTAAACTAAAAAAACATAAAACAAACAAAAACATATACTTATTTTATTTTAAAACTTGTTTTAATAAATAAAAAACTTACAATATCTAACATTTATGGAAAAAATAAATGTAAACAAGAAATAAACATATGTTACCTGTAATTTTAGGAATGTACAAATGGATTGTTTTCCCAAATTCCTTCGTCATGATCGTTCCTTATGGCACAAACTATGTATTCAACATGATCATCATTATGTTCTGTTAATATTTCCATGGAAGTAGGGATCTCACATAAATCAGCATATTCATCAAGTTCATCCTCACCAACAAATTGTTTTTTCCCTTGTAAAACAACAGCCTACTGCATATCTGATAGATCTACTACATAGAAAATTTGTTTTGCATGTGTTTCCATTATAAAAGAATCAGTTGTGTCTTCCAATCTATTCAGATTAACAAGTGTCATTCCAAATTCATCGTGTCTGACACTGTTGTTACCGTTAAACCATTTACAGTTAAAAACGGGAACTTTAATTTTAAAGTAATCAACCTCCCATATGTCTTCAATCACTCCATAATATGTTCAATCATTTGATTTTGATGTCCCATATTCTATAACAAAAGGCAATGTGGATACCAAAGCCCTTAGTTTGGTTTTTTATTCTCAAAGTGTTTGTGATGAAAACGTAGAGTATAAGTTGATGTATATGATAAATAAAATACAACTATATTTTATTTATGGTTATGATAGAATGAATTCATACCATATCATTTAGGATCTGCTCCCACCAAAAGTAACCCTCCTCAGTTCGAAATGAATAAATTTAGATAATTATGAATGAATTCATACATGTATTGTTGTACATAAACCAAAAAAAAGATTATTAGTACTAAAAGTAAAACTAGGAAGAAACAATAAACTCTATATACTCATGAAAGCTACTCCACAACACTTCCATGCTACTAACATCTATAAAAAACTAAAAATTGCTTTTAAAAACCAACAAATTGTTTATATTTATGTATGGTGGGCATAACATGTATACATAGTAAGATCCTCCCTAAAACATCTCATGAAAATGTTGAGGAAGCACACTAAAGCCCTATGAAAAAAGTAATCTAAATCATCACCTAAACAAGGAAAAATAGTTTCATAAACTCACTATGGATAAATCACAAAATAATTCATATAAATAAACCTTTTCGTATAAAAAATTATATATATATATATATATATTAAAATTAAGGTTCTTGGATACCACTTCTCCACTAGTTTTCCTCTCACACTCCAATGCTAATGTCATGGTCTCACCCCGCCCATAAATCATCCTACACCATGTGAAATTGTATCACTTCCATCAATGAATCATATGTATCTTAGATTATCTCATCACCATATTATCAAAACAGTAATGAGGTGCATACTTGGAAACCACTACATCTTGTTTACATTAAATGTACAAAAATCGAAAAACATAATTATAGAATATCCGTGAAAAAAAACGAACGAAATAAATTCGTGGAAGGCTTACTTGAATGTTGCGAGTTGAGATGATAGATCTGAGAGGAGTGAAGAAGATAAACAATGAAGCCAAAATGAGTTTAACGCAGGTCGATCAGTGAGCCGATTAGGGTTTACCGCGCGAGAGAGACGAGTCGGTGGACTGTCAATCGAAAAATCATAAATGACATTACATGGGGCTTTAGTTTCTTTAAAAGTTTATAACGTCGGTTATTATATAACCGATGTTATAAACTATTTTTTAAATTTATAACGTCGGTTATTTTAAAACCGACGTAAAAAATCTCCCGCGCTTTGGTTTTTTACGTCCGTTATTTTGAAACCGACGTAAAAAACCCGATATCTACGCATTTTTTACGTTGGTTATTTGATAACCGACGTAAAAAACCAAAGCACGGGGGGGTTTTTACGTCGGTTATAAATTAACCGACGTAAAAACCAGTAGACATCTCTTTTTTTACGTCGGTTATTTGATAACCGACGTAAAAAACGCGTAGATATCGGGTTTTTTACGCCGGTTTCCAAATAACCGACTTAAAAAACCCCCAGCACATTGGTTTTTTACGTCGGTTATAAGATAACCGACGTAAAAACCGAACAGGCGCGATTTGTAACGTCGGTTATTAAAATAACCGACGTTAAAAATCTACTCGCCGCATTTTTACGTCGGTTATATATAACCGACGTAAAAAATAGTGATGTAAAAAACATTTTCTGCACTAGTGCAGGGAGGGATAGGGTACCAGAGCCTACAATGAGGGAGAGGATGAGGCAGATATAAGCCATAGGTGGAGGCGGGTGTGGTGAGGCAGAGTATGGGTGACGAAGGATAACTAGAGGCAGTACGATAAGGGAGAGGAAGGGAGAAATGGGTGAGCTGGAGGCAATGTTGGGTGTGTCGAGGGAGAGGATGAGCGACAATGGTGAGTCGGAGGTGGAGGCCGTGTGATAGAGGTGGTTCAGTGAGGGAGGGGATGAGAATTGTAGGGTTTCTCAAGGGAGAGCACGAGGTAATCAGGGTGGGGGAAGGTGTGATAATATTTTTAAGCCCTCTCACTGCCTATGGAGGTCTCTATTGAAACCCAATAGTGACCGCCATTAGAAGTCTCCCATTCCAAGGGCCTCCAAATGTAACTCTCCAATATTTTATGAGATATATTATATTTAATTTCATTGATGTTGTGTGTTGTACTCTACTCCAAGATTAGCTTGTTCTATACACAACACCATTTTTAGCTTACAGTAAATGCAACACTATTCAAGGCTTCTGTTGCACACACTTTCAGGTTCTTTTGATAGAATTTATTTCATCCAACACCAAATATATATTTTTTTCAATGTATAAATGAAATAATTTTTTATTATATTATATTCAACACCAAATGAATCTTGCACTACATGTAATACTAACTTGTCTTTCATTACACGCAATAGAGACCTTCCTCAACAGCTTATATTGTACGCAAAACCGAGTTTCACTAAACAACGATATTCTATTAAAATATTATTATTTAATGGGATATAAACTAGCCATTGTGAATAGTATTATCCATAATTTTATTTTTATTTTTCTTGACATGATATAAGGACAAGTTCATTTTTTCAAATAAAAGAAGCATTTTTCAAAAAAATGTTATTTTGCCGCCTTTTGATGGCGTAACCATTTTAAATATAGTTTTTTGTCAAATTTATATGTTAGATTTGAAATAATAAGCTTCTTATTTGGAAACATGAGATAGAAATTTTCTTTCGATAAATTTTTGATATTTTTCTGATAACTTTCATATTTTGATGAATAGTAAAAATACGCAAAATTTTAACTAAATTTTTTTTTCATTCAGATAATTTATATGGTTAAATTATAATATTGAATTGTTTTAAAGTATTAATAGAATTTATTTTTACCATTTAATATAATTTATCTCATTATCATTAATTTTACATTGAATTCATAGGTAAAAACATTTCAATCTTTTTCAATGTTTTAACTTTTAAAACTCATTTTCTCAACAACGAGATTAGTTTTAAATTAATTAATATAACTTAAGAGTTTTGAATTTGGGAAAACGGATTCCATGTTTTGAATTAGTTGTTCTAAATTATGTTAATGGGGTAATTTGATTTTTTGGGCATTATGAATAGTAACTTTGGTAATTATTTTTATCACCCTAGTTAAAGGTAAATAAAGTAATTAAGGGTAAATATAATTTTATAAAATTACCCTAACACCTTCCAAAATTATATTGGATGAATAAATGTATACCCATATCACCTAAGGGTCGGAATAGATAAATTTCATTGAAATTTTTCTTTTAAAATGATGTAATTATTTTTAAAACAAAAGAAGGTGACAACATGTCACTCTCTGATATCTTATAAGTGTAATAATTTTAATTTAGTGATAAACTTCATAAAACATCTTAAGTTAATAGTCAATAGAAATATAATTAAATTATATACATTATTTAAATTTATTTATAATTTTTAGAGATTAGTAAATTATTATTAATGATGACAGAATAGTGATTTAAAAATTATTTTGTTAATAAAAATATCAAATAAATGGTTTTAAAAATATTAAAATAAATATCATATGAACTAATTGAAGTGTTCCACGAATTTTATAGGTAACTATGACATGTTATCAGTGTATTAAATATTTTTTTAATTTATCGTTTTTGAGGATTTTATTTAAAGTCAAATAAAATGAATAGTGTCAAAATAGTCACTATTGATATTTTATAAAAATAACATTTTATTAAATTTTTTAAAAATCCTAAAAAATATTTAAAATTAAAAAGTGATAATTATAAGATCTAAAAAATCATAAAATACATATTTATGGCTGATTAACACCATATAGATGTATATTTATAATAATTAAGCATTTAGAATTATATTAACAAAATTAAAATTTAATAGAATAACTAAGTGTAAATTAAAAAGATAAGGTTTAAATTGGTAAAATAAGTTTTCTAAAATTTATTGTATGATGATATTACAACCCTATATCATATATTCTTATAATTTAGAACACTTTTAAGGTTTTTGTGTAGGGTTTGATTTTATTATAAATTAATATTTTTGAGAGTTTCCAAAAGATCCCCTTCCTCTCTTATAAAAGGGCACCTCATCCACCTTCTATTATCTCCATTAAAGCCTTCAAGCTCGGCCAAACCCTACCCATCTCTCTTCTCAACTTTCTTAGCCCTGTTTTACCTTGGTCGATCACCTTGGACTGAGTAGGTTTTTTATTGGTGAATGCATAGGATTATGATCTTGGGATTATACTCTTACCCCTTAGCTAGACTCAGATACTACTGAGTTTGCGTTCTATGAGATATATGTTACCTTGGTTATTACCTTGGAAATCCCTCATTGGATATACTTATTAGGTTGACTTGTTACGCCTTGGGTCCTTCATTACTTATAATATCAGGAGGTGATGTCAAGGTTTTCTATGGCTCATGTATCCTATTAACCTTAAATGGTATTTACTTAACAAAATAAATTGGCTACATGTTCAGACACCAGCCGAGGGCTGAAGTAGGTAATTGGGTATTTATTTATATTGTAAGGATTTCTTTACTTTATATATACATACATGCACATTTCTATATTCCATTACACAGGCCGGATTGTATAGACACCTTTCGTGGTGGCCCACTGATATTTATCTAACACCCTCTGCAGGCATCATTTGGTTCCTGGAGTAGATTACATGGTTTTAGGTGTTGACAAAGGGAATCATACAGCTTCAAACACTTGATTGCTTGCTATTTTGGATGTATCTTAATAGTAGATGGCCATGTTGGATCTCAGGATGCTTTGAGTAGTCTTTTTTTCTTTTACCTTGTGAAACATGTCATGCCTATTTTCTTGTATCCATGTTTTCTAGTTTTCTAGTGACATTACATTACATCATCACTTTTCTAGTTGATATATTTATTGTTATTCTCATTTATCTATTGTATCAGTTTGTTTCCGCTATTTAATTATATTTCTTCCACTGTTAATTATTCTTTAATATTCCTTTTGTTGTGCAACACTCTAATAATGATGGAATATTATTCCCATGAACACACCCTAGGCCCTTGCTGCTAGTTGGCAGTCTCTGGCATTCGGGAAGATGTGTTTGAGGCCATGTGGCCAACTGGGCTCTGGGAACCTATTAAGTGGAATACAAGTTCAGGTCATCACAATTTGGTATTAGTGGTGGTTTATTTTCTTGATTTACTATTTAGTGACAATATATTGGAGAATTAGAATGCTTGTGACTTGGCCATAAGCCATGCTTGGGAGTTGTGAGCCCATATTTAGGTTAAAACCCATGTTGCCTAAATTATAATTGTTATTCTTCTTTTTCCTTTTATAGTTGATATTATTTAACTTTTGGGTGAAACACATGTTGTGTGGTGTTGTTGATTATTACTCTTTTGAGAATTTATTTCATCCCTATCCCGATGATATGAGGGAAAGGGGGATTATTACATGAATCATTATAGGCACCTAGAGTTCACATGTCAAGCATATTTCCATGCCATATAGGTGCATTTCACTACTTCTCATTCCTTGATATGCTTGTGATTGTTGAGTGTTGTTGCAATAGTTTACTTTTACTTGTATTACTTTGCATTGGATTGAGTGATTTATTATCTCAATTCATGAGTTGTGTGGGCCCTAATGGGTTGGGATGAGTAATTTACCAAGTCGATCCATTATGCTTAATGTAAGTGGTTGTCATTTCTAGTGATAGGTGTATGGGAACGAATTCATCAAAAATGACTATCTATTTAAAGTAAATCCTAAAATCTAAAATTAACTGTTTGCACATCCTTATCCCTCTTTGTCATGTATATGAAAGGTAATGGAGTGAACCTGGGGTAATATGCCTTGGTTAGTGAGTTTTAATACATTAATATTTTACTAGTGATGTTATATTATGCCCTTAAGCTTGTTCTAAGGTGTGTGCTTGGTATTTGTAGATCAATTCTGCCACGATGTCCCCATGTCATTCTCTAGGAGGGTGGTGACGACCATGCTCCAAACATGGTGGGCCCTGAGCTTCCAGTCTTACCTTCAAAAGTTCCACTTGAGGAACCACCTATTTTACCTGATCCGAGCACTGATTCTCAAGTCTTGGATTGTTTCCAACATCTGATGCAGTCTATTCATGGTGCTCCATGGGTTGCACCTACGATGGCTGATCTAACCCGCAATTTCTAGCAGCAGCATCCTCTTACTTTTTTAGGGGAGGGTGGTTCTCGGGCTACATAGTCTTCGCTAGAGGCCATGATGTCTGTCTTTGAGCATCTAGAAACACCACCAGAGCAGAAAGTCGAGTTTTCTACACACATGCTTCAGGATCCGTCCATGCATTGGTGGGATGTGGCTACCAAGGATAGTCGTCATCAGGGCATGTTATGGGTTCACTTCAAGAGTGACTTCTACGATTAGTTCATTCCTTGATCACTAATAGCTTATAGATCTAGAGAGTTCATGCATCTCAAACAGGGTTCTATGTCAGATATGGAATATTCATCAAGTTTCACTGATTTACAACTCTTTTCATTGCTTCTAGTTGGCGATGAGCTTTCATGTGCTATACGTTTTGAGGATGGGCTCCAATATTCCATCCAAACTCAGGTGAATGTCTTTAATCTTCCTACATTTTCTTTCATAGTTTATTAGACCATTATCACTAAGTGTAACCTGAGGGACGACATGAGTATCAGGTTTAAAGGACCAGTGTCGTGTGAGGCCAGTAGTTCTTCCAGTGGCAAGAAACATTCCCTTGAAGTTTTTCTTCGGGTTAGTGGTAGCCATAAAATCCACATTGATAGCTCTGTGGTGTGTCATTAGTGTGGAACACCGGGGAATAAGTGGACCTAATGTGATAGAGACCCTATGGAGTGTCGGTATTGCCACCATATGGGTCATCTTAAATGCTTTTATTGGACCTTTACACCAAAATTCATGTGGAAAAGGTTTAGTATCCACTACCCCTAAAGGAGAGAGTTCTTTTCCGTTGTGTCAGGCGGGGACTTGGAATAGAACTGGCAAGTCTATTTGAGGAGGAGGTCATGGTTGTGGTAGTCCAACCCCTAATCACCCGTAGCACCAGCAGAGTAGTCATGATCATGGTAGTCCATATGTTTCATAAGTCCATGAACCATGTTAGTTTCATGCTTTACAACTGATATTTGAAGATCATGTTGCAGGACCATCTACAGAACGAGGTACTATTCCAGTAGCCTCTACTATTGTTTCTGCTTTGTTTGATACAGGTGCTTCAAACTCTTTTAATTTTTCATCTATCATGGAAATTCTTGGACTAGAGATATAGTATCACTATGGTGTAATGACCCTCAATACATCGTTGGGAATACAGAAAGAGGGGATATGCCAGTGCAGGGATTGTAACCTTGAGGTTGTAAATAACCCTTTCTTATGGAATCTCATTGTTCTTAATATGAGGAGATTTTATGTCATTCTTGGGATGGACTGGTTAGTCCACTATCTTTCATTTTTATACTTCTATCGACATAGGGTCTCTTTTATATCACTAAAAGGTAGTATTTATCTTTTCAAAAGTGAGTGGGATGTCCAGGCTGAGAGAGTTGGACTCAAGTATCATGGGCTTGGTGGAGTGACGGCTCAGATTGCAAATATTTTCTTAGAGGATTAGGGTTTGCTTCAAACTCATTTCCTTCCAGTAGTTGATCATTTTATGGAAATATTTCCTGATGATTTTTTGGCTTACATCATAAGAGAGAGGTAGAGTTTACAATTAATCTTGTTCCAAGAGAAGCTCCTATGTCCATTCCTCCATACAATATGGTATCTACCAAGCTTCATGATCTCAAGAGGTAGACAGAGGACCTAGGGGCCAAAGGATTTATACATCATAGTACATCCTCTTGGGGTTCACCTGTGCTTTTCATCAAGAAGGTGGATGGAACTCTTCATTTATTTGTGAATTATAGAAGTTTGAACCAACTTATGGTCAAAAACAGGTATCCACTTCCCTGAATAGATTATCTCTTTGACCAGCTCCGAGGAGAAAATATGTTCTCTAAGATCGACCTGAGACCAGGTTATCATTAGGTGTGAGTCAGACCATCAAACATACCTAGTACATCTTTACATAGCTGGTATGGTCTGTATGAGTATCTGGTTATTCCATTCATTCTTAAGAATGCACTTGTTGTTATCATAGATTTGATGAATAGTGTTTTCCACTCCTAATTGGACTATTTTTTCATAGTCTTTGTGGATGACATCTTGGTGTATTCTCACACTCGTAACAACCATGCCAAACATCTTGAGATCATTTTGAGTACACTAGGAGAGAATCATATTTATTCTAAACTTACTAAGTGTGACTTCTGGATCAATAAGGTTAACTTCTAGGGTCATATAATTTCAGAATTAGGAATATCTGTTGACCTTGAAAAGGCTACTGTTGTAGTTACCTCGGAGCATTCCAAAAACGTATTTGATATGAGTATTTTATTAGGGATTGATGGCTATTACAGGAGTTTCACACAAGGCTATCCTTGTCTTGCTTCAACTTTTACTGGTTCTACAAAGAAGGGTTTCAAGTTGACATGGTCAATAGCATGTGACAAATCCTTTTAGGAGTTTAAAGGGAGTCTTGTATCAGCACCTATTCTGATTATTCTAGAACCCGGTAATGGTTGTATTGTCTTCTGCGATGCATCAGAAATTGTCCTACTAGAATTGTTGATGTAGGAATAAAAATTTGTTTCATGCATATCTTATCAGTTGACGACTCCTGAGAGAAATTACTCGATGCATGACCTAGAGCTAGCAGCAGTTTTCCATACCTTACATTGCTGGATACATTATATGTTTGGTGAGCACTTTGTTGCGTATACAAATCACAAGAGCCACAAGTATATCTTTTCTCAGTGTGAATTGATCCTCATATAGCATATATGGGTCAAATATCTAGAATTATTTTATTTTGATCTTATTTATACACCTGGAAAGGGAAATGTGGTCGTAGATGCACTGAGTTAGAAAACTCAAACATAGGTTGTACAGAACTCCAATGATGATTGGAAGTTAATGGCCCTCTTTTATGAACTTCATATAGAGTTTCATGACAATCAAGAGATGTTTTACCTCTCAGTATCAATAGTTACCTCTTCCCACCTTGAGAAGGTGAAGAGTATGCAGTTTTCAGATCATGATAGTTTGATTCTTCATGAGAAAATATTAGGAGATAACCCACCTTCAGATTAGTCTATGGACAAAGATGATGTCCTGCATCTACGTGAACATATTTGGGTTCCTACAGATATGAGAGGGGAGTTGATGAAAGAGACCCATGATTCTTAGTGGGTAGACCATCCAGACATCTTGAAGATGTATTGAGATATGTGACACCGGTATTGGTGGCCTAGAATGAAATTTCAGATTGCAGGCTTCATCACTTGGTGTTCCACCTATCAGCAAGTGAAGCCAGAGCACCAGAGACCTGTAGACTTGTTACATCCACGTCCAGTCCTAGAATGGAAATGGGATGATGTTTTTATGGAATTTTTAGTCCTCTTGCCTAGGTCACTGAGGGGTAGTGATTATATTTGGGTAGTCATTGACTGACTAACAAAATCATCCCACTTTCTTCCTATTCGGAAGACTTTCTCATTTGATTAACTAAGAAGACTGTTTGTCTGTGAGATTATAAAACTACATGGGGTTCCATGTACTATCGTTTCTGATAGGGATTCCTGTTTCACTTCATGGTTCTGGAAAGGGTTGCAGAAAGGTATGGGGACTCAGGTGATTCTAAGCACGTCTTTTCACCCTTATACCAATGGAAAATTGGAACAGACAATACATGTTCTAGAGGATATTCTCAGAGCATGTGTCTTTGATTTTGGAGGTTCTTGGGAGAATCATATCCCTCTCATCGAGTTCTCTTATAATAACAGCTTTTAAGAGATGATTCAGATGGATCCTTTTGAGGCCTTATATGGTAGTCTATGTCATTCAACCTTGTGTAGGATAGAAGAAGGTGAGGCATCCCTACTAGGTCCTTATCTCTTTCAGGGGACTTCAGAACAGGTTTAGCTGATCAGAAAGCATATGACTACTACTCAATCTAGACAAAAATTGTATGCTGATCACCACCGATGGCCTCTTGAGTTTGAGGTTGGGGATCATTTCTTCCTTCTGGTATAGCCTAGGCTAGGTCATAGATAGTTAATAAAGCAGGGTAAGTTGTCACCTCATTATTTTGGTCTATAAGAAATTCTAGAGCGAGTTGGGTTGGTAGCCTATCAGTTGCTACTATCTCCGAGGTACCGTGTAATGAACAATGTCTTTCACATCTCACAACTTCCCAAATATCATGCTGACATGTCTCATACTTTTGATCTTAGGGAAGTTGAGTTAGATGTTAATGATACCTTTGAGGAGTATCTAGTATGCATCATTTACTGAAGCATGATGTCTCTCTAAGGCATGTTTTCCCTCTCATACGGGTGCAATGGAAGCACGGTCGAGTAAAGGACGATACTTGGGAGAGGTAAGCCGATGTATGGTCCCAATGGACAGAGTTTTTCTCAGATAGTGTTTCTTTACACATGGAAGGAGAACTTGGGGGTGGAGTACTTTTAAGGGGTGAAGACTGTAAGAATACAGTTTTCACTCAGGTATGGATCCTGTATTTGTTTGGTCTAAATCTTTACTTTGGACGTAATATGGATTCATAATGAGTTAGTAAAGGTTCTGAGGGTTTTGGGGGATTCTTAGGAACCTAGAACCCATCTTTTTTTGGGGAAATGTCTTGGTGCATGGTTTGGAAAACCGTGCGGATGGTGTTTTTCATACAGATCCACCTCGCACGGTTGGCGCACAGCTGTGTGGCCTAACCGTGTTAGTCCGCTTTTTCCCAGTTACCTGTCAATGGATTGAACATGGTTTGATAAAACTATGTTTCCAAACCATTCCGGCAGATCCTTATTGCAAGGTGTGCACACTGATTGACAAACTGTGTGCAGGCTAAATTTCTGGGTAAATTTCCCGTTTTCCCTTAATGAACTATTAATCCTAGTCATACCTCCCTAATCTGAGAACTAGGGGTATTAACCCCTTTTCCTCTCATTTTGGATCTTTTTTAAGGCTAGAGAAAGGGATCAAGAGATCTCCTTCATCTGATATCTGACTGATCTTCCATTCATCATGTTGGATGTGCCACAGTAAGTACTCAAGTCCTCTTTATCCATTCTTCTTCTCTCTGGCGCTCGACCTATGTATCGTCATCTGAGAATTTTTCACCTTTTAATAGATATACTTATATCTGAGGAAAATCAAGGACCAATACTACAGTAGAAGGATCGTACAACCCTAATGTGGGTGATTTATAACTTATCCCTAAGGTTGGTTGTTTTTTGAATGTTCGTATGGGGCCTACAGATTTCTTCAAGAGTCGTTTCTTAAATTTACATGCCATGATTATAATTTTTAGAATCATATGGTTATTCTCTTCCCAAATATGTGATTATTTGTTAGAGGTCAAACCCACAACTCAATCCACCCCATGTTGAAGGTTATGACACATTTGGGTTTTCAGTGTTTCGGCACGTTTGTTCCACCGTTCGGGTGTGCATTTTCTTGACCTTCTTAAAGTCGAGCCTTTCCATATTAAATGAATTGTTAGTAAAGATAATTTCATAATGGAATGTATCATTTATTCTCACCACTTGACCTACCTAAGGTAAGTGCTTCCAAATTATTATTTAATGTGAAATGTGAAATGGAATGTATACTAAGTATATAATTTGGCCTTAACAAATGAGATTGAATAATGGTCACATGTCTATAGCACCCCTTTCCATGATAATGTAAGGTAGCGG
Organism: Viscum album; assembly: GCA_963277665.1. Taxonomy (NCBI): domain Eukaryota; kingdom Viridiplantae; phylum Streptophyta; class Magnoliopsida; order Santalales; family Viscaceae; genus Viscum; species Viscum album. The sequence continues at coordinate 1,717,307,859 of OY728136.1, read as the reverse complement.
AGTGAACCTATCTAATTGAATATGCCTTAATGGTTAATTAGGACTTGACTAAATGGTTACAATGCAACTTGGCATATCCACACTAATGGAAGACAAGGCTTGGACCAATGAATAAATGGTTGCAACTCTACTTGAACTATCCACTCTAATGGAAGACAAGAATGGGACCAAAATGAATTATTACATGATTACAATATCAAATAGAAATGGACTGACTTGAGATCAGCTTGGATTCAGAGAGAATAATACCCTCGGTCTTAAGAATTCCATTCCAATTCAAGGACGTTGTTTCCTTAGGTTGATGCCCACCTAGACTCCGGTTCTTGTCTTTTCCTTGGATGCTTGGTATACTACTGTAGGGTCCTTTACATTATTATAGGATGCCTCAGATACACTCCTTGGATCTAGAGTTGACTAGTAGGTTCCATGGTGAAAGCCCATAGGGCCCTGTCCTTACTTAGCCCCATTTTACCTTGGTTGATCACCATGGACTTGGTAGGCACATTATTGTGGAATGCTTCGGATTGTGATAATTTTATTATACTCATACCCATTAGCTATACTAAGATACTACTACGTTTTCTTTCTGTGAGATTTATGTTACCATGGTTATTACCCTGGAACTCCCTCACTGGATATCCTTGTCAGGTTTCCTTGTTACATCATGGTACCTTCACTACTTATACTATCACAATGTGATGTCAGTGTTGGCTATTCCTCACATGTCCTATTAACATTAAATAGTAATTACATACTAAAATGAATGGGTTACATGTTCAAACACCAGCTGAGGGCTGAAGTAGGTACTTGGGTATTTAGTTATATTGTATTTCTTTATTTACATTATATAGGCATGCCTACAAATTTCTATATTCTATTACACGGACCATATTTTATAGACATCGTTGGTGGTTTCCCACTAAGAATTATCTCATAACCTCTTCAGGTTCCGTTTGGTACCCGGAGTAGATTACATGGTTGCAAGTGTTGAAAAAGGGAAGCATACGGCTTAAAACACTTGATTGATTGCTACTTAGGATGGATCTTGATTGTAGATGATCGTGTTGGATCTTAGGATGCTTGGAGTAGTCTTTGTTTTATTTTACCTTGTGGAACATGTTATGATTATTATCATGAATCCATGTTTTCTAGTTTTCTAGTGACATGACATTACAGCATCAATTTTCCAATTGATACAGTTATTCTTATTCTTATTTATCTATTGCATTAGTTTCCTTCCACTATTTAATTATATTGGTTCCACTGTTTATTATACATTTATATTCCATCCATTGTGTTACACTCTGATAATGAGGTCATAGTATTCCCATGGACACACCCTAGGCCCTCACGGCTAGTCGGCAACCTCTTGCTTTCTGGAAGATGCGCTTGAGCCCATATGGCTCATCAGGCTCGGGGCACCTATTATGTGGAATCCAAGTCCAAGTCTTCACATCTTATATATTAAATCTAATTGAATAAATTGAGGACACTGCATCATTTAATTTTGGGGGAGGGAACCTTTATAGTTTATGATTTTCATTTACTATTTTCTCTTTGGTTAAAAAAATTGTTTTTATATTTTTTGTGTGTTTCTAAATCTTTTGAGCTAAAATGATTATCAATGCTATTTTTGAAATAATTTTCTATGAGTGAAACAATTTATTCCACGAAACTGAGCTTAAATGAATGTTGAAAATGACTTTATTTCATGTTAAAATCTTTAGGAATGTCATGAATAGTACTCAGAATTTTTGAATTCCATGCCACATCTCATTGACTTTATCATTGAAATCACTTAAATGTGAGTATTTTGAACCATATATTTCATATTATTTACATTCACCCCACTTATTTAAAGGTTGATTTAACCAGAATTTTATTTATTTCTGTTAAAACTTGAGTATTTTCGGTACTTGTGTTTTAAATGGATGGGGAATGTCATTGGTTTCAAGGCCAATATTTCATAAGAATCATTTTTATAATGGCCTACCTTGAAAATTTAATCCATTAATCCAATATAAGCTATGATGATTTTGTTATGTTAGCCACATTACAATCCATGTTTCCCTATCCAGCCTGCTCTTGAAGTGAAACTGCATAATCAAGCTGAACTTATGTGTGGGGGAAGTTGTCTTGTGTTGTGATTCCACATTTGGTGAATCTTTTGGAGGAAAATAATATGTTTAGGAGATGTTCTTGCTACTAAAAATCATTTTATTGAAAGTTATGCCTTATTTGGAGCTTTCATCACTACTAGAAATTGAATATTTAGCCACACTTATATAGACACAGTTTAATAAAATTCTGGTTATAGGTTAAGGTAATTCCACGGGGAAAAAAATACCCATGGATTTACCCTTGTTCTTTCTATACACTCATGATCCCCCACCACCTTCATCTCATGCGCTCGCGATCCCCACCCCATTAATGCCCTGCTCTCCGCTCGTGATCTCCACCTCCCTCCCTTTCTGCCCTACTCCCTGCAACCCTCCTCGCTCAGAGCTGTCACCCAAAACTTTTTCCATTCTACTCCCCCGACGCAGCCACCCACCTTGGGATGATTCTCCTCTGATGATGCAGTCACCCACCTCCCCTTCGGCGTTCCTTTGCACGTGGTTCCTATCGAGGCCCATCCTCTGCAGCGATCTTCATCCTCCGACACAACAATCCTACCTCCGTGCCCCATATCCAATTAAGTCTGATTTCTTTTAGTTTCACCAACCAATAACAACATAGGTCATTACAGTGTTAGGTACGGTGGCGATGTTGGTATATCTTAGCTGAAGAGTGGACTTGAAACTCGAGAACTGCAAACATGCAATTCATTGTAGGTTCTTTTTCTTATTAGATACTAGGGATTTTCTCAATTATGGTTTGTTGTCGATTAGGTTATGTTTTCATGATGTGCATGAGAAGTTTCTGTGTACTTTTCATCAATTACAGATTTCAAAGGTCCGGAAGTTAGAATGACTAAAATTTGACTAAGATGTGGTAGTGCGTATGAGTAAATCTGATTTTTCATACGAGTCATACACAGACTAAAATTTTTGTAAAGGTAAGAAGCCACACTAATTCATAAAAGTCATTTGAAAATTAATAAGGGTTGTTGATAAGAATTCACAAGTCATTTGAAAAATCATAAGAGTCAATTTGTCGATATAATAAGTTTTGTAAGGGTCAACTACATAGCATAATTTTTTAGGAAAAGATGAATTTCTTGAAGATACTTTTAAAACATAACTAGAATTATGTTGTGTTGTTTTCAATTCTAAAAAATACGAACTAATGATTATGGTGTGATTCAATCTGTGATTGTGGATAATAAAAATAGATCACTTCTCTAATATTCTGGAATTTTCAAATGAAAATATTTGAAAATTATAAACTATGATCACAGCTAGATAACTAACAATAATTTTTATTTAAACTAAAATGAGGGGATGGGTATTTTTGGAATTTGAGATCAGTAATGTGGGTAATAGATCCATGTGAACAGTTTAATGAGGAATCTCATAGGAGATGAAATGCTTTCCATAAATCAACAATAAATATACGATTATCTGACTTGTTGATGAAATGTTTATGTTCCTAAAAAACACAAGATAATGAAAAATATAAATACCAGTCATATTCTATAACATGACCACTTTCAAGATAAAAAATTCCACCAAGGCTTTACATGGGTCCATTGAGCACAAATTTATTACTGGGATTAAAAATATTAACGTTGTCATGGAAAAATTGAACACTGGTGTTCGCTAGAAAATATGAGAAATGGGGAGCCACTTCCCATGCATCAACTTCAGCACCAGATGATTAACATAGGATGATAATTCTATAGAAAAGAAAAAATAGTTTCTTTTTATTTAACTTCAAACCAGAAAACCTCCTAACAATAGCTCACACATCATTGGCTTAAAAACAAAGTGCTCAGACTGGTCAGCAAGAACCACCCGGTTGGTGTAGTCTTTGAGTAGAAAAGTTTTAGGTTGTACAACATTGTTTACCCTCGGGTGGGCCTGATTCTTTAGTAGGGAGGCATTTGTATTCTCATGTTTGCTTGATCAGTATTTCTTTGTGTGGAGTTTCTTCTTGTTGGTGGTGGTGATTGCATTTTTAAAATTCATTTTATTTCTAGTAGTGACCTAGAACTCCCTCTTTTCACATTAGTCTCTCCTCTTCTCTTTTGTATCTCTCTTCCTTTGTATTATTCTGTGATAATTTTTATATAGGACTCTAGAAAAATTCTTGTAACATTGTGACACCTTTATTCATTGTGCTACATTTCTCAAATTACATCCTTTCATTGTGAGACCTATTCCTTCACATTTAATTCTGAGTCAGAAACCAGATTCAATAAATCTGGTTAATATATTATATTTATGTCCCTACAAAATCTGGGAGGATATTTTATTCTTTAGTGACTTGAAATCTTTCTCGAGGAATGATATGTTCCTCCTTGGCAATATTTTTTTAATTTACACGGTTTAATTTAATAACTACAGCTATACCGCGTGTTTTCCTATTTGGTATCAGGGTCCCTCGATTCACTACTCTCACGCTCCTCCCGACTTCTTCTCCTCCTGGCTTCTTATCCTCCCAAAGAGTTCTCCTCCCTGACCTCACCTGACCGCGGTGCCCTCCTCCCTGACCTCACCTGACCGCGGCGCCCTCCACCCCCGACGACTTCTCCTCCCCAACGTTTTCACCTCACCGTCGCGCCCTCCTCCCTGATGACTTCTCCTTCTTGACCTCTCCTCCCTAAACTCTCCTCATCGTGGTGCCCTCCTCTCCGACAAACTCTCTCACCATGGAGCCCTCCTCCCTAAGACCTCTCTCATAGAGGCACCCTCCTCCCCAGAGACCTCTCTCACTGTGGCACCCTCCTCTCCGACAACCAGTCACCACGATGCCCTCCTCCTAGCTTCCAATCAACGCGGGTATTTTATACCATATTATTTCATCATTGTTCTGATTTTAAGGTTGTAATGTTATTTGAATTGCATGTGATGGTTATTTAGATCTCCCCTCCTCTTGTATTTATAGAAGACATGGGTAGAGTATGAGTAGAAATTGATGGCATATTGATGTAATAAGATATATAAGGAAACCATACACAGTGATGGTGATATAAGAATTATTGATAACAAAATATATGGGATTGGAGTCCAAGGATTTTTTATGATGTTTAATGTACTTATTCAATAGGTTTTCGGATTTAGAATAGGTTCAAGCAGGTTTGAAGATGTTTGGAGAAGGAAAAGTCAAGTCTTGGAAGAATTTATTGTGTTCTTTCATCATCTGTTGCGATTATCTTACTCAACTGGTTTGTAGATCGATTTCCTTTTTAAGAGAGGCCACCCCTATCTGTTTTCAAACTTATCCTCGAAGATTTTGTTGGGCTCTACCTCTCTTCGTTATGGTTTAATGTGTAAACCCATACTTGAATTTTTGAATCATTTATTCATTAGGATATGGGATCACATGAAAGAACATGTTTTTTAATGGATAAGTGATGGTTCAGTTTAATGTTTTACCTAGTATTTCTGGATTACATTGTATGTAAGATCATCTAATCTTCTTATTTAATTAGAAATTTTAAAATCATAATTGTCTAGTGTGGTACAATATCTAGAACATATTTTTGTGTATAAGGACATAAATTGTTGGATATGAAGGTCTGTATTTTGATAATTAGTTTTAGTGTTCCTTTAATTTAATAGCATTATGGAAAGTGTTCAATATGAATTGCTGATTTTTATTTTTCATACTATGGATTACCAAGATAATGCAGTTTTACTTCTATATGGATCTTGATCTTTCTTATAAATGCATTTATTGATTATTAGATGTTTTTGTTATACAAAAACTCGGCATATACAAAATGAAAACATTTTATAACATAGAAAAATTATTTATACTTTTCCTTTAAATCATTTTATTTATATTATACTTTTCATTTATTTACATTAATTTTCCATTCAGGATAAACTGTTATTTGTTCTTTTATTAATGAGGAATGATGCTTAGAATATTAGTGTAATAGATGGGCTATATAAATACAAGAAGCCTTCAATCCTACCAGCCATCATAGGTAAAATATGGCCACTAATTACTATTCCAAAAGGCTGGTGACAGGTCAAGGACGTCAATTTTACCATCCATAAGACTAATATGTTTGACAATGTACTCTTAAGGCAATGTACTCTTAATGTGTCCTACAGCTCGAAGGTAACATTTTGGCATGTTAATTTATTTCTTATTACTATACTACAACTGTAATGTTGAGAGGTGTATTTTCAAATTATTCATTCAGGTGGCTGTCCATATTGAAATTCCTGTTAAATATGTAAATACCATTATCTGGATTAAAAACATTGATATGCCATATTTCATTTTTACTATTTGTTTGTGGTTCATGATTAAAAAGTTCATTAATTATACTTATTTGGTTGGTATTAGACCAATAATTCAAGACTTTAACATTTTTTCTTTATGAGCTCTTATATACATGACTCTACTTCTGTGTTATATCTCATTAAACATTTGGGTTCAGGTTGATTATTGTATAAGAACTGTCACTTAAGTAGTCTGGTTGATGCTAAGGGGGTGCATACCAGGAAGACCTAATGAGAGGTCTTGATAGACATCGTATTGACTTCACTCAAGTTGAAGTTTAAGGAGAAATACAATCAACACTCAATAGAAACAAGATGAGTTGGTTCCTACTTTGATGACCACACCCGCAAATGGACTGGGGTTGACCTGCTAGAATTGTCCCGCTGTGGATAGGTTAACAAAAGCCCTTGTTCGGGGTTTGAAGTCTAAAAATTATTTTCCATTTTCTTTTATTTTATTTCATTTAGTTATTTAAGTATTTAATTACATTCTTCTTATGTTTTTTGGGTAGAAAAGAAGCTGGACAGCACCTCATACACCTGTTGAAGATCGAATCATACTGTTGTTGGAAGCGTAAACAAACAACCAGGTTCATGTTTCTAGTCTGTTTTCAATGTTTTCTATGTTTTCCACCTTCCTCATTAAATTGTAGGTGAGAAATTACCCATTTAATTTGAAGGTTTCTATAAAACACATTTAATGTGTAGGCTCCAGGTCATTGTTATCCAAGATGGGATTTAGTGCACTCTGTAAAGGGAATTTGTGAGACTATTTAGGTAAATGTCACACATACAATGTGTTGCTGTTGATGCTTCCATCGAAGTCATTAGGTAACCCTACATCCATAAACACTACAAGCCACTCCAAGAGACACTCAAATCATCCTCTAATTTTCATATTGTATGATTTATTTCATTCAATTTATTGTCTTTATTATTGTCATTTCTCATTCCTGATCTTCTTTCCCCTTTCATGGTTTTTTTATATTGTTTTGGATTATGGTAACATTAAATTTAGATATGGTGAATGTTGATTCCTAGGTTTTGGCATCTGTGGAGTATATGGAGAAGACCAACCATCTTAACCGTGCATTTATTGTTGCGATGTAGGGGGTGTTTTCCGATGGTGTTTCTCAGAATATAACTTCACCCCTTGATGTTATCAAGATAAGATTACAGATCTGACTATAGTTCCATGATTTTCATTTTCTATACAACCGCATTCCTAATCATAGATTTTCATCTATGAAAACAATAATCTATGACCTTCCTTGTGACATTGAATCATAGATTAGAACAATTATTATATTGTATATCAAGGTTAGAAGGTGTTAACTACTGGATGTTACCTAAATAAATTCAGATTCACTAAAATCTTATCATCATCAGATGGTCTGATATGATGATCTTGATGGTATATTATATTTTTGAACAAATTCCACATCCCATTGTTTCTTTACTGAAGTATTTTTTAAAATGAAATATAACATCGTTTTATCATTTTGTATTTTTGATGATCAAAATTCAAACATGTCATTATATTTCTAATTTCAGGTTAGTGAACCATAAGTTTCATGAAACCAGTATGTTTTTCATTGATATTGATGAGGTGGTCTCACTTCTAAGATATAGCTTTTAAAGGGGTTCTCTATTTGGGTTTTTAGAACACAAATGTTTAGTTCAAGTTCTGATTTTATATCATAAATTTAATATTTTTTTCATGGAGGCCTTATTTTCCATAAGCAGAATTGATGTTGAGGACAATGTTATTATTATAAGTTGATGTCATTGAATCTTGTCTGAATTTTTTCAAAACAGTTCATCTAATATAGAGATTTTGTATGCTTCTATTCTATCTTGGAACTGTACACTAAGCTGTTTAAGAATAGTAAAATACTTTTTAAATTTGAATTAAATTTTTTATGGCCAGATGATCTCCCTATCATTAAAATTCGTGCACCTCATGTCTTCCCCCTTCTCTGAATTGTAAAGAACTCCACCATGTTGTTGTTGGCACAATCAAAGGGAGTTTGAAGTGAACATCAAGTGGTCATTTACATATTCTCTTTGATAACATCAGAAAAACCACTCCCTAATTGATTCTCAACATGAATTTATGCTCAAAATGATGTGAACGCAGAATCTTTCAAGCACCTCAAATGAAATCAAGTGGTCATTCAGGTAAAATTATTTTAGATTTTTGATGTTCCTTTAATCATACATGTGTGATCCCTCCCCAGATTAGAAAAACATTATAGAGTCCCTTCTATAAGATGCAGGGGTGGGTGGAGGGGGGGTAGGGGGTAGGGGCAGGGGGTGGGTGGAGGGGGGAAGGGGCAGGGGGTAGGTTGGAGGGGGGCAGGGGGCAGGGGGAGTGGGGCAGGGGGTAGGGGTGTCTGCAGGGCAGGGGGGAGGGGGTGGGGGAGGTCTGTAGGGTAGGGGGAGGTCTGCAGGGCAAAAGGGAGGGGGTGGGTGGAGGGGGAAGGGTGGAGTGGGGAGGTCTGTAGGGCAGGGGGTTGTCTGCAGGGGGGTCTGCAGGACAGGGGGAGGGGTGGGATAGTGGGGCAGTCGGGCAAGGGGGGTGGGGCAGGGGGTGTAGTTAGTCTCTATAGGATTCTTTAATCTTGGATAAGGTTGAATAACCATTAAAATCCATCTCTAACTCCCCCATTTCTTCATGATTATGTTTCTCCAAATATTTTCTCCTATTTACAACAGATTTCTTTCACTAAATCATGGCTTGATATTAGTTGAAACAAATAAAATTTTGTATTATACCAATAGTTGTTATTGGTATGGATTTGAAACCTTTTCTTTTAAAAATCCAGGCCATTTTTTCCACTTTTCTCTTCTTTCACATGTTTATTATTATTTGAAAATTGCATATTCCCTTGAGCAATTAGAGAACTCTCAATGTTTTTCATTTTTTTGTTTTATCATTTTATAACTCATCAGACTATATGATCAAAGATTCTTTGTTATCATGTTCAACCTTCTTCATAGTGTGGATCCATTTTTTGTTATGATATATTCTATTCGATTAGAAATTGTGTCATCTGGTAAACTTTTATTATCGAGTGGGATAAAAACTTGTATCAAAAAAACCAAATTAAGCTGAAAATCTGGACAAACTAATTATATAGCATTAATAGGAAGAATAATTGTTAATTAATGGGAATATACTATTTGATAGTATCATTTTGAAAAATGATTCTATTTCCCCTTTTCTTGTAGGAACATGATTTGACCCATGGGTCATTGCGGTTATTATATGTTGGGCAGTGACGTGTATAGTCACAGGAAACAAGTATGTTTTAGTTTAGTTTTTATTTTATTTTCTTTATCGCATTTGCCATTTAGGTCTTTTACTTCTTTCTGTGGACAATGGGAAATTATATTCTGCAAAGGGGGTAAAATGGGGTTCAAATTGATTCAGTCCTCCGGCTTTGATCCGAGGTGTGCTTATATGGTTACTACTTGTCTCACACCTCATGTATTTGGGGATTTTAGTGTTTTTTACTCCATATTATATTTTCAGTAGGGCGTTGGATCATTTCATGTTGGTTTGGGTGGATTTGGTTATCCCAATCAGGGTAAGGCTTTAATGTTGTTGATTGGTTTCTCAGTAGTTATGTAGCATCCTTTATGTGTTTTAATGTTCCTAATATCCTTTGTGTAGTGTGTTGATCCATGCTCATTGGTTTCGAGTAACCATGCTAAGGGAGACTCACCTGCGTGTGCATAGGTAAGAAAGTATATGTATGTGGGTTCCCCCGTTACTTGTATAGTCAACCATGGTAGTGATTATGCACATATGGGGCTATGTGTGCCCATGTATATATAGATAAATGCATATGCAGGTGAGTAGAGACTGATATATGCATATAAGCATATGTGCAAGGATCCCCTTGAATATGCTCATGGCCATGTGGGTGAGTTCATAGGGGCTAGGTGTCCATGCATGTGTTTGAAGGTGCGTATACTGAGTGGGGGAGGAACAACTTTTATTTAGAAAGATCCAAGAGCTGAAGTGGACTGTTTGGTTCCACCTTGAGGTAGGATCCCTCTTCTTGCCTCTTTAATTCAATAATACTTTAAATTGAATTTATTTTCTTTCTTAATTATGCTTAATTATATTGAATTGCATATCTTGAATAAGTTTTCTTTAATATAATTGTTTCATTTGATAAATAAAGTCATGTTTTTATAATAAAACCCCTCCAATGGAGGTGCGCTGTCTGTGAAAACTCACTGTGATAGTTATGTTGACCTAGTTGCTAAAATTATTGTATTTGATTTGTGCTGAATGAGTTTTAGAATAAATTTTAAATATAATTAAATGAATCGTGTGATAAAGAAATGCCATGATTTTATAATAAAACCCCTCCAACGGAGGTGCGCTATCTTCTAAACCAAATAGTAGTGATAGTTATTTGTATCATGTTTAGATTTGGTTTGAGTCTTTCATATGCCTCTTGTTGGTGTTTGTTTTGTGGCTAGTTAGTTTTTGTTTTCTTTGAATAATATAAATTGGATTATCATACTTTTTTAACTCAAATGACATTGCCTGAGTAGGCATATGCCTTGACCATGACAATCCTTTTCACGTATTAAATATTATAAATAAAATTTCCATGTTTAGGAAAAGTGGATGAATTTGTAAATGGTTTGTGTGGGGTGTGTGATTCTTTTACATCATTTTTTTCCCTTTAGACATTGCGACATTGTGCTTCTCGCTACAACCATCCTTGGCGATCTCTTGTTATAGAATATTAAATAGTTGATATATTCTATCATCTGCCGGTGGGGAGACTGTCAGAATGTTGACCTGCCTCCTCCTGATCCCTTCGCTCCTGGACGAAATATGCTGCCCCGCGGATGTCGCTGGACCAATCCAACACGCCGCGGTCATGCCTCGATCATGTCGCGGTCATGCCACGGTCACGCCGCGGTCACGCTGCGGTTACGCCGCGGTCACGCCGTGGTCACACCGCGGTCACGCCGTGATTTGGCCCTGCTCCAGGAGGACACCCCATGGCGGTTTGCAGTGATAGTATTCCATGAGACTTGTGATCAATGTTGAGACTAACTAATCACAATTTCTATTAGCAGGGAGATGACCGGAATGTTTCCCCACCTCCTCTCACTCCCTTCGCTCATGGCCGGAAGACGCTGCCCAGCGGATTTCACTGGACGGGGCCAACATGTCGTGGTCACACCAGGCCAACACGCCGTGGTCACGCCGCGGTCACGTCGTGGTCACGTTGCGGTCACGCTACGGTAATGCCGTTATTTGGACCTGCTCCAGGATGACACCCCACAGCGGTTCGCAGTGATAGTATTCTATTTGTCTTATGATCAATGTTGAGACTGACTAATCACAATTTCTATCAGCGGGGCGATGACCAGAATGTTGCCCTGCATCCTCCTGCTCCCTTCGCTCCTGGCCAGAAGATGATGCCACGTGGATGTCGCTGGATCGGGCCAACAAGCTACGGTCATGATGCAGTCATGCCGCGGTAATGCCATGATTTGGTCCTGCTCCAGGACGACACCCCATGGTGATTCGCAGTGATAGTTTTCCATGAGTCTTGTGATCAATGTTGAGACTGACTAATCACAATTTCTGCTGGTAGGGCGATGGCCGGAATGTTTCCCCACCTCCTCCTGCTCCCTTTTCTCCTGGCAGGAAGATCCTAGCATATGCACCACTTAGAAACAAGCAGAAGGAATCGTAGAAGCTCCGAAGCACAAAACCAACAAGCACTCTTAGTGGAAGTATAACCAAGGAAACAAGGCGTCTAAAAGAGAAATATAAAAACCCAAAAAGAAGTAGTCACAAATGATAGAAACCAACAACACACACACATTCATGAAATCACTCAAAACCACCCACCCACAATTTGCCCAAATCCATCACCCATCCATTATCTAGCTTTATCCAAAGAAATAGAACCACTGAATCACCAGCCCCGCAGCCAACATCAACCAACCAGACCAGCATCCCTATCCAAACAATGCCTAGAGTGAAAGAACTCTAGACATCCATTCCAACTAATGGACACTACACCGACACCTACTTGCACAAGAACCCTAAACCACACCAGATCCAACCACAATAAGCACCTATAGTAGACACAGCACTTAAAATATTAGCTAGAAACCAAATCATACCCAAACCACCATCTGACCCCATCCATCACCATCTGAACACCTTGCATCAAAATAGACCACCCCAGCATGAGAAAGTCTAAAAAACCAGCAGTCAACTAGTACCATCCATCCGAAGTGCCCCGCATCACCCACGCCCAACCCATCATACAACCTAAAGAATCCCCAAGCAGTCCCTGATCCAAATGTGAGCTAATAACCACCTTGAATCCAACACCTCTAGACCCACCAAGTAGTCAACATACACCCACCCTAGAAAGAGAACCACCCATCTACCAGAAATATGCCTCCCAACCTGCAGCATCCGGCATCTCAAGGGAATTTTAGAACATCCACCATAGATATCCCTACACCATCAACAACCAGAATACACAAGATGGGGAAACCGAGCACAAGCCAACTGAACATACTCCAAACCACCACCTGGAGACCCACCCAAAACTATATCCACCACAGTAGACAATCGAGAGAACCAGAAGACTACAATAGTAATCCAAAACAATGAAGAAACACCAGAAAGCCAACCACTATGCACCCAAAACATGTTACCAACCATAGTAGAAATCAAAAACCAACTAGCACCATGCACCTTGTAAGTGTATCATGTACTACACAATTTAGAAAAATCCAAACAGCAACACCCACAGCTGAAACCCATCATTAAAGGTCCTATAATTCCAAACAGAAACACGAAACTCACAATCCCACCTCCTAAATACTCCACAAGAAACCTATAATCCCACTATGAGAATCTCTGTAAGTCTCTATTGGATAAACCCAGCATCTCCCAGCCTCAACATTAAGAAGCATCCAAAGTAACCTTCATACCAATCCCTACGAACATACACCCCTCCAGCTGAGTAGCCCCTCCCCTCCCAACCTAAAACCAGGAAGAACCACAACACACACCTATACACCTCCATATAACTATCCACACAAGAGGGGGGTGTAAGGGGGGTGTAAGGGGGGTCCAGTAAGGGGGTGGAAGTGGGTGGAAGTGGGTATGTGCAAGGGGTGCAAGGGATGTGGGGGGGTGGATGTTGTCCCAAGGTGCAAGGGGTGTGCAAGGGATGTGTAGGGGGAGTTTCTGTCTAGGGGGGTCCAGCAGGGGGGCAGCTGTTCAGGGGGGTCCAGTAGGGGGGGATCTATTCTGGGGGGTCTAGCAGGGGGGGCTGTTGTCTAGGGTGGCTGCTGTCCAGGGGGGTCCAGCTAAGGGGGGATACACTATTCTTGTTTATTTAGTTATATTCTTTTTGAATATTATAAGATGTTTTTTTACCATAATTTTAGGGGATGAGAACTACTATATTCTACCTTGTGTTGTAGGTACATTTGAGATGGTTCTAGACTTCTTTGATAGTTTTTCTTATAGGGAGACTCATGTAAGTGAAATTATGTGTTTTTTTATATTTGGATTTGTTTAATTCTTATTATGTAAGTAGATTTCGTGTATAATTTAATTTGGAGGGGACTGACAGGGGGCAGGGGGAAACTGGCAGTGGGGAGGGGACAGGCAGGGGGTGAAAGTTGGGGCTGGTAGGAGGGTGAAAGTGGGGGCTAGAAGGGGTAGGGGGAGGGGAAATGGGCAGGGTGGGGGCATGACTGGGGGGGTGTCCAAGTTTTGGGGGGTCCAGGGTCTGTCCAGGAGGGTGGGGTGGCTGTCTAGGGGAGTGGAGGTCCGAGGTGTCTAGGGGGATCTGTCCAGGGTCTGGGGGGTCCAGGTTTTGGGGGGTATGGGGGAGTGTCCATGTTCTGGGGGGGTTCCAGGGTCTGTTCAGGAGGGTGGGGGTGGCTATCCAGGGGAGTGGAGGTCTGGGCTATCCAGGGGGATCTTTCCAGGGTCTTGGGTGGTGTCCAGGGTCTGTCCGGGGGGTGCAAGTGGGGGCTGGTAGGGGGAGAAAGTGGGGGCTGGCAGGGGCAGGGGGAGCGGAAACAGGCAGGGTGTGTGTGTGTGTGGGGGGGGGGGGGGGGGGCAGGACTGGGGGGTCTGGGGGTGTCCAGGTTCTGGGGGGGGTTCTAGGGTCTGTCTAGGAGGGGGGTGGCTGTCCGGGGGAGTGGAGGTCTGGGGTATCCAGGGGGATCTATCCAGGGTCTGGGGGGTTCCAGGGTCTGTCCAGGTGGGGGTGGCTGTCTAGGGGAGTCGAGGATTGGGATGTCCAGGGGGATCTGTCCAGGGTCTGGGGGTGTCCGGGGGGGTCCAGGGTTTTTCGGGGGTGTCCTGGGTCTATCTGGGGGGGTGTCCAGGGTCTGTCTGGGGGGTGTTTAGGGTTTGGGTGTGTCTAGGGTCTGTGTGGGGGGTGTCTAGGGTCTATCCAAGAGGGGGGATGTTCAGGGGAGGCAGGGTTTATGTAGGGTGGGGGTGTCTAGTGTCCAGGAGGTAGGGGTCTGCAGGGGGTGGGCTACTGCCGGGGGGGGCACTAATACAAAAATAGCCTATATCAGCACTAAAAAAGGGCTTTAACAGTGCTAAAAAAGCGCTGTAAAGCTCAGCGCTAATATAGGGGTTCCCTTTTATCAGTGCTCTGAAAAGCGCTGATAAAGGCCCCTTTTATCAGCCCTAATAAAAATCGATGATAAAAGACCCCTTTATCAGCACTTTTTTTAGCGCTAATAAAAGGGACCTTTATCAGTGCTTTTTTAGCACTGATAAATGTCAAAAAAAATTAAAAAAATAAGAAAAATTAAAAATAATGTGGGGGTGCTTTTATCAGTGCTTCACATCCCCTTTATCAGTGCTAGGATGTCTCCTCCGCGCACTGCCCTTCCCGCACATCCGCATACACGTGCACCCCCTTCGCTTCCACCCGAAATCGAACCCGAGACCTCCCCCCTTTCGTGGCTGCACCTTTACCACTAAGCCATTTCGTTTTGTTCTCTATTTAATGATATATCTATATATATATAGTTATATTTATTCATATATTGATATAGATTCATATTAATATAAATATATTTATTCATATATTAGTATATATATATTAATTTGTATATTAATATATATATATATATATATATATATATTTATAATTTTTTATACGTATATTTATTTGTATATTAATATATACATATAAGATTAGTTTTAAATACATTTTTGAAAAATATGTTTTTTATGTGTGTTTATAAATAAATAAATAAATACATATATACATACATACATACATACATAGATATGTACAACACACAGACACACACACACAAACACGTATATATTTACGAATAAATACATATATATGTGTATTTGAAAAGCCATAGAATGTACTTATAATATTAGTTTTAAATACATTTATGAAAAAATATGTTTTTTATGTGTGTTTATAAGTAAATAAATAAATACATACATACATATATACATATATTCAACACACAGACACACCCATAGACACCCCCACACACACAGACACGTATATATTTATGAACAAATTCATATATATGTGTATTTGAAAAGCCATAGAATGTTAAAACGACCATAACATATAATATAGAATTCCATTTCAACGCCACAACCAGTCAAATGGAATAAAATGAAACAATCTTCGGTATGATATGTGGTATAGGCCTAATGGACATCCGGATCTGAAGTCATACTTGTTTGAATGTTAAAAAATCGGGGTATCCCGACTAAAAACTCAGTTTTGGAGGCCTTCTAGGCCTTTATTAGGCTCGAAAAATGTGACAAAGGCTTTCCCTAGGTAATTGGTGTGTAGATATCATCACAGGCTTCGATTTGATATGCTCTAGAGCTCAAACGGACACTCGGATAAAAAGTTATGGTTGTTTAAAGTTTGAGTTATATTTTCAACATATTTTAGATCTTTTATTAATTGTTTTGATTTTTTGTGTCCTCAAATTGTTATTAAATTATTTTTAATCGATAATAATTATAAAATTATTAATTAATAATATTTTTTTAAAATATTTTGAAGCCATTTTTAATAAATTTCTTATATATTAAATGTAATAGTCTATTTATACGTATCTATAACATATTTAAAAAATATATATTGTATTTATATCAATATAAATATACTTATATAACAAAATATTATTTTTCATGAAAAAATATTTTTTTTCAAACATAACATTTATCGGCGCTCAGGAAAAGTGCTGATAAATCCCCCTCATTATCAGGGATACTAAAAGAAACGTTGATAAAGGGGTCCCCTTTATCAGTGATAAAAAAAAGAGCTGATATAGGCCAACTTTATCATTGATTTTTTTAGCACTGATAAAAGTGAAGCACATCCTTTTCCCTTTTTTGTAGTAGGGGTTGTGCGGGGGTGGGGGATTTTTTTATGGGTTTTCAGACCCTATAGCCACGGTTTCTACCCGTGGATATAGGTCTATTTCCACGGTTACAAACCATGGCTAAAGGTCTAATGCCACGGTTTCTAACTGTGGCAATAATCTGTGTCCCTCCTCAAGTATAGACATGGTTCTAAAGAGTGTCTATAGAGATATTACCATGGTTAAAACCGTGGATGTATACCTAGATCCACGGTTTGAACCGTGGCTCTAGATCTATAGCCTCGGTTCCAAACAGTGGTTATAATTCTAGGCCTATAGCCACGCCAAACTTATATGTGGTTCCTCAAACCGTGGCTATTACCTATATCCATGGTTTGAGGACCTATAGCCATGGTTTTAAACTGTGGATATATCCCGAATTTACAGTAGTGCATGTATAAGAAGTTGTGCCTTTCTAGAGCTTCCTATGAAAAAAAGAATGGTGTGCCTATCTGGAGCATTCAAGAAAAATCATGTTTGATATGATTGAAACTTTTTCAAATAAAATTATGAATGGTGTAAAATTTTATTGATTTTTCATGCTGATGGAGCTGAATTCATTCTAACTGTATTGAGGAGGAGACCATACTTGAGTAAAAATTAGAATAATGCAATTTTTCTTCAAAAAGATCTAGGCCCCCCTCATTCAGCCTCCAAAATTTTCACATCTAAATCCTACAAACATAAATCCATTTAAAAACCTTGAAAAGTTCTCATGATAAACAAATGTCCTTGGATCCCATGGATATGTGTTTCAAATTTTCTTTGATTTGACTTTGATGTTTATTTGTCCAGGAGTCCAAGTGCGAAGTTGGAGGAATAAATAGAGATAATATCATCACCATTATTCAGGTGTTTTAAATGATTTAATACCTAGAAATTAATTAATGTGAGCATATTTGTATCATTTTATGATTTTTCGTTAGTTTTGAGCTTAAATGTCAAAATTGGTTAATTCTGTAAATTTAACAGTTTTCATTCACCTCTGTATTTCACGCATAACTTTTAAAATATGTATCTAATATGTGAGATTAATTTTCATAGGATTCCATGATTCATGGATACAATTTATTATTCTGGACCATGATACCATTTGAACTCCTACAAACCCAAAAAAAAATCAAAAGTGTGAACACTTATTCTGGCCAGCAGAATGGACCTAACCTCATTCCAAGAGTCATATCTTAGGCTACCAGCCACCAAATGGGGTGCTTCCAGCTGTGTTAGAAATACAAATCTACAAGGAAGTTTCAAATTAAATTTTAGGGAGAAATTATTTCATTAATGCCTCCCGTGAACCGGTCAAAGTAGGTTTGGTGGAATAGTGTTTGGCAGCCATAAAAATTCAGGTCTAATATTTCGGACATAACTTCCATCAAACTACACCAACTGATCTCAAATTTGAAGGATATCAATCCAACCCCATTTATCCCACCCTATAAGAAGGGACCATGGTGTGATTCCACTATATGGTGGGAGAACTGAAGCTAAACATCTGGCGGAACGATTATGGAGGATACTTTTTATGTTATTCTTTTTTATCTATTTTCTTTCTTTTAGTTTTGTAACGTATTCTTCTTCCTCATTCTTCTAAATTACCCTTATCATGGTGGGGTAAATCATATTGAGTGGGTTGTGTGTGTCTGTACAGGTACTCAGGCAAAGGCCACCCCGATTTGTTTAGCCTTCAGCACTTGTCGCCAGCCCCTAGCCTATGGAGGCGAGATTGGGGTAGTTGCGGCTCGAGCCAGGGTAGGGTCAGGTCATGACAAAATGTCTGTTTTATGATTCATAACTCCACAAAACTGCTTCTTTGACCCACTTTAAAATCATATCTTTGCGTGAATTAATTCACACGGTCTTCATCCCCATTTAATTAGAAACTGCATGGGCACTATTTGAGGAGGCGCCCCCAACAATTACCTCTTAATAATATATATGTTTATTGAACAAATTCATTGGAGCCATATATTTATTTAAATATATATATGTATATATATATATATATATATATTTAAAAATATATAATTATAAATGTAATAAATATATTTAAAATTTTCAAAATTATTATAATATTATAATTATTTAAATGTATATATTTAGTTATAATCTTGTAAATAAATATTACTCATTTTATTTATGATTTAGATGATGTTAAGTGACATTGGATATTATAATTGAAATGAAATTTGACTCTTTCACTAGAATTCTGGGATTAGGGTGATCGTTGTTCATTTCTGGAGTTCAAACAAGTCTGACATACTGGTCCCAGCTATTGTATAAAAATAATTTGATGTTAATATTAAATTAAATTAATTATGACCAAATAAGAAATTTTAATAATTTTGTATGTTTTGGTCAAAATTCCAAACGATAATGGTAAAAGTTTTTGTAAATAATCCAAAATTTTGCCACATGAGATATGGGGACACGGTCCCTGAAGTAAATTAAATTTGTAAGGAAGCCCATCGTAAATGTTTAGTTGCAGTTTGGTCCCTAGAACCCGGGGCACAGTTTTTGGTTTGAGAAGGTTGGGCAGGCTATTTATACCCCCCACGGTCACCCGGGTAGCGGAGTGCATCCGAGTATTGAAGTGTGAGATGGGGAAGCTATTGGTCTGCCACGACGGGTGGTGTTGCAGCGAGTGGGGGTGGTGCGGCACAACAAGCTCATACTGCAATGGAAAATTCCATAGCCAATGCGTCTGCAACCGCGACTTGCTCGCATCTCTCTTGGCCCCAAACGACTACCGAACTGAAAGTGCGAGGGCCGGCGGAGGCGCTGCTCGCTCTATCAAATAATTCCCCATCCTCCTCATGCGCCCAATCTCCATCTAAATAATCAGATTGATCTACAAGAATGTTATGTTTATTTTGTGTACTACCAATATTCACACACCACGTGCCGGTAATGACCCATGTTCTACCCATACTGCAATTTTCATACTCCACGGCAAGAACACCACCACAATCTTCCTTTTATTATGAAAAATGAAAACATAGCACATAAAAAATCTATTGCGACCACCATAAGAAGTTTCAAGTCTTGATATTTTTTTAAAAAAAACCTATATTCCAATATGTGAAATGCAGCAACCAAAACAAAAAAAATAGTCTGCAAAAAAACTTTCATTCCAACAACTGAAATGCAGTATTATAAACAGAAAAAAACTTAAATGAAATATTATAACTAGAAAAAAAACAAAATAAAAGGCCTGAAAATAAGAAATTAAAATTATATATCTTGACCAAAATAGCAATCAAACTAGCTCTAATTCATCTCTAATCATCAGCCACAATCAACCTACCAATAAGACACAAAAAAACATTAAACAAGAAAAATAAGTAGATATATATATGAATATTGTTGGGTGATTCAATGCTTCAAATCTAACATTAAAAAATCATATAAAAATACATTCCACCTTACAGAACATAAACTTGATCCCATAACTATTGATCCCCTAGATCACATAGACAAATACATTCCACCTTACAGAACATAAATTAAGAATCATCTTATGGGATGCAAACTGGGTCTACGGGGAACCAATATATGGTGCCATGTATGAAAATCCCACCTTCACAAAGGCTATGTCGCGAGATCTTAGGTGAGCAGCCTCATTAGTCCATTA
The DNA here is from genome assembly GCA_963277665.1 of Viscum album. Classification (NCBI taxonomy): domain Eukaryota; kingdom Viridiplantae; phylum Streptophyta; class Magnoliopsida; order Santalales; family Viscaceae; genus Viscum; species Viscum album. The sequence continues at coordinate 1,717,287,369 of OY728136.1, read as the reverse complement.
ATTGTTAAGGGATGTGATGAAATCCACGAGGAAGGAACCCCCTCAACAAATCAATGCTAGCTTTGGGTCATTAATAGAAATCATTCAAGGTCCTTACGGGATCAATAAAACATATAAACATTCAATGGGATTCTCTTTAATGAATAAATAGGTGTCTCAAGGCACGTTCTATGTAGAGTTGGAATAGGGTTATTATGAAGAATGGGTTTAGGATGTCAATCTAGACATCCCTCCACCAATTCATCTTATAAGATTTTGGGTGATGTACTCAAGAAACTACCTACTCCTGATCTATGACTCCCATAATGGTTTCAATCCATGTTAATTTATTATGTAAAATAGGCTAATAGAATAGGATCTTATAAGTCTATTGAATAAAGTGTTGGTGATGATGCACTAATTCTTACTACATGTCTATATTGGGAAGGTTCTATTCATATTTTCGGGCCATTCAAAGTGACATAAATATTTATAGATATTTGTAAGAAGAAACATTTTAAAGTGTTGTGGCGACTGTAGATGATGATGGACCATAAAACAGTTAATACTGTGAGCATGCTTCCTTCAATAAGTGATTTTATAGGGCTAAGAACATATCTTTCCTACTCCTTGATAACATCATACCCTTAGGGAATAATAATGAGTAGTGATATCAAGGTCACTATGGGATCGACCCTTCACAAAGGGAGAGGGTTACTAGGAATCCACATAAAATACCAAAAACCCCCAATGTTCCCAAATCATTAGACCATCCATGACAATCTTCTTCATAGAAAGTCAAAATCTATGATATAATGAGTCAAAAAGTTGTTCTATAATGATCCATCAAATGATGATGAGGAGAGGATCTTTCCAATGATGAGAAGTATAGGAAACATCCAAAATCACTACTACCTAAGTACTCGTAGATACCTAATGGAGGGTCTAATGACATCTCCTTGGACTATTAATTTCACAAAAATTACTAAATAAATGAATGGATGGATGGAAAACCATAAAGATAGGAAGATTGATAGACAAGCAGATGGATGGATAAATGGAACAAGGAACTAATGAACAATTGAATACAACTTTCAAAAAAAATTTGAATAGAAAAGAAACATAGACACATAGATGGGTTAAAAAAATACGCACATAAACTGATAAAAAATTTTAATGAAGAGAGACAAAATAATATGTACACACAAAAAATGAAAAATGGATTGATATAAAAATAAATAGAATGATGATAGAAAAATAGACCAATAAAAAGTCACATGGATGGATGGATAGACATGTCATTAGAAAGGCATGTCGGCTGACAAAGAAACAAAAAAACCTATGGATAAACCCTCTTGTGAACAGATTGATCATTAAACATACACAGTGTGATGAAAAAAAAATGGATAAATAGATAGATGGTTTTGTTTTAAAATGGATAGATATATAGATTGAAAAACATGAAGATATATAGACACACACTCCTACAGACAAACACAAAGAAAAATACATACATACAGGCTGATCATATAGACAGAAAAAAGAGATACATATAGAAGAAAAACAACATGACACACACACACACAATGACACACTATAAGATAGGTAAGATACGAAAAGATAGTATAGAAAATAAAAACATGCAGATATATAGACACAAAATCCTACAGACAAGCACAGAGAGAAAGACATACATACATGTTGATCATATAGATAGAAAAAAGAGATACATATAGACAAAAACAACATGAAACACGCACACACACACAATGACATACTATAAGATAGGTCGGATAGGAAAAGATAGGATAGAAAATAAAAAAATACAGACCATGAAATTATACTACATCCTTAGAAGCGGACTGGGTGGAAGGTGGAGGTTGGTCTTTTAGAATGGTGCCTACATCCTGACCACATATATTTTCCAGGGGGTCCTACATGGGAGAATAAGTGAAGGAAATGCTATTATAAAAGGGTAGGGATGAAGATAGTGGGGCTTAGTGAGAATATTCTCCAGTTTGTTCGTACCATCTTATTAGTTTAGGTGACAGAGCAGGAAACTATGAATGACTAAAGGCTACCTAAAGTTAACTATGAAAAATCAGGACCATAGAAATGTAAAAAATGTAGCTTTAACCCTAAAATATCCAAAAAAAACAATGTGAGACAATCAATTTAAACGAGAAACAAAAAAGAAAATACAAAACAAACCTCTTGACTATGATACGTCATCTGGGGCCATGGATGCTATATCCATCTGATGTGGAAGGGGACTACAAAAAATAAAAATTATAAAGATAATATTAACTAATTTCATAAAAAATAAATAAATAAATTCAGTATAAACCTACGTCATAGGATCACTTTCACTATCACCCTGATGCACATATTCTCGTAGTGCTCTAAGATCAGCTACTAGCTACACATTTACATCCTCGAAAGCATGCAATCATGCCTCCAAATATGCCATCTTTTATTTCGTCCCATAAATAACAAGATCTATAGCCACTTTGCGTGAAACTAAAAAATAAGTAATCCTTATTTCATAGGTCAAACTGTAGCCATGTACACCAGGAACAATAATGCGATTGAATGTTTCATCCCTTCGCATGGAAATTTTTCATTGGTCCTCTAGAAACTGTGCTAACTCAACCTAAAATTGATCCAATGTAATGTGTAAATATAAATATATATTTATATTTAGACGTATGTAATAATTTATAATTAGTACAAGAACTTACTTTAAGAGCTGCAACCTCCAGATCATTTCGATCATGAGTTGTCATCCACAATGACATTTCACCAGTCGGTGCACCTTCATCTTGTAACTATATATAAATAAGATAAAAATAAAAACACAAAACCATATTAAATAATAAAATTTAAAAAATGAATAATAAATACATCATGTCAAATCTGGGACACATGATGAGTCCCAAGCCTGTGAGGTGGTCCCTAAAATGCACTATTTTCGGAATGACATTCTACCACCTCCTACATTCAATAAATTCAAATATCAAATATGTAAAATGGTACAAATTATTTGAAAAATATAAACTAAAATATATATACTCACCATTGGAACCTCAATAGGCCAATATGAAACAACTCACGCCACTGAGACGGGAGATCCCCTCTTGGGACTTCATCCAGAATGTCTGGGGCACCCACATTTTGTACCTAGCGATCCCTCTTGATTCTCCCATTTTTATATTTAAACATTTAAATACATTTGGATGTACACAATGGCCAAAAATCATTTAGGCAGACACTCATACTATTTTATTTGAGAAAAAAATTATCACATGTTAGTATTTTTTAAACATAGTCGAGAAACTAAAATGATCCTCTAACCTGAACTTCCCTTAATAACTGATATAATGTATCCTTGGGGAATGACTCCCATTAACATGTATTCAATGAAAACATGTGCGGGTTGCGTGATATATGAACCAATGTGTGAATAAAATAAGGGGTACCTAATCCCATAGGATGTTATCTCTCGTCAAATGATATATCAAGGGTCATGTCGGAATTCCAAGAAGAAATACCATGACCAGGGCCTCTCTTATGAGAAGAAGAATAGATTGAGTATTATCCTATTGAAAAAAAATCCTACATAATTTGACATATGTTCATGTATATGTTAAATTCCTAATTAAAAAAATAAACACATTTACATCCACGCATACCTTAACCCTCTAGCGTAGAGGGCTCTGCAGAATGATGTGGGTCTAGTTCTTGTTCTCTGACATGTCTACAGTCATAGAAAGCATTAGTAATAATTGGGATATATATGAATGAAAATAAAATATATTGATTGTTTCTTTCCACTAAAAACAATTCAATATCCTCGCTATAATATACTCGATAAGTGGAATATACATGCTTTAAAATAAAATATGATGTCAATGTCCATTCATAAATAGAGGCATAAATAGAGGACCGCTATAAATTTTGTTTAATTAGTGGTATTATTTGGTGGAGTTGAAGAGTGATGAAGAGGTTATGAGATTTTAGTTTAGTTTTTAGAGTCCAATCTTCATGATTTTCTATCCATTTTCATTGGTATATATAGGTTCAATGTGTATAGGTGGTTTGTTATGATGTTTCATTCTACATGGGGGTATGGTAGGGAAGATTAGCAGATAGATATTTAGCATTTGGATTTTTTTGGTTATTTTCATGAAGGGTTCTATAGGCCTACTTATATGATTGTGTTGGACATAGGTTATAATTTTTTATGAGATTATTAGTCTATACTTTTGTAGAATATCCAGAGTTTAGTGATTTTTTAAAACATGTGATTGATCAATCGATTTGGAAAGCTAAGTTGGAAAATTATATTCATCTATATAGTGAAGGGATTGAATGATTTTTTCCCATATCTAGTCCCCTTGAATCATGTAATGAATAAGGAAGATTGTAGTGTGGGAGTTATGGCGTGGGGTTCTCTGGTGAAGTTGTGTAAGGGTGGGTTATTGAGGAGTTTACATATTGTTGTATTCATGTTTTGAAAATCAAGGTACCACACTTGGAGCATTTATTTGAAGTGTAATGTTGTTCATGGTGATTTAGTTGAGGTGAAGTTCATTTTTAAAAGTTCATGGAAGAGTATTAAAAGTTAATTTGTGTTTTCTGGAGCTATTTTATAGAATTGAGGTATGTTTATGAATTTTTTGATACTCCGTCCTTTCTTCACTAAACGTCTTAATGGATATTAATTTATTATACGATGAAATGGGAAATACATATAATGTGGTTTTAAATGAAAGAAATATTGTTGATTCTATGGTGAAGAAAAAAACAACATTTGGGTCACATGATTCACAAAAAACAAATTGAACATATACATTTCTACCAACACAACATGATTTCATGTGATGAAACCTGGATTCATGATTTACATTGGCTGGCATAGCCACAACACACAACACAATTTCATTCAGTTACTAATCCATGTGATGGTCTTTTTTTGCATGCAGACATTCATTTAATTGTTCAATGATGAAATGTCCAATTGAAAAAAATAGATGATATTATTTCTGATTCTCACCATTAAATTAGAAGTGTCATGAACTTCCTGTTAATGGGAAATATTTATCTTATTGTTTAATGATCTTTAGTTTCTTAAAAAGAATATAGAAACTATCTTATCCCAATGCACCCTTTATCACATCACAGTGAAAGAACTTACACCACATAATGTGTATGTGAATCCTCAAGATGTGATATAGGATAATTTTCTCTTTAGATTACCTAATAATTCAATGAAAAGAATTATTTCATGGTTTTTATGTTATAGGTATGTTATGTTATTAAATTTTATGTATATTTAACCTACCATGGTCTGATTGGATTCTACTTTGGATTGTAGCTGTTGATTGGGGTTATAGAATATATTGATCTCCTAAATCCCACCAATTATTTTATATACTAATTATTTAGTATATCATCATGTTTGATTAATTGATTTAAGAACATGTTTTATAAATGTCAAAAATGGTTTTTCCCTAATTTAAAATACATTATACGATAACATAATTATGTGTTCTCTAATAAACATTTTTATAATTTTTATCATAATGTGGAGTGCAATGTGACATTATGTTAATATGTTTACATAATGTGCAGTGCAAGTCATGTCTTATGTTAACCTTATAACATATCCTATTTTTCAGCAATAGGGGGACACATTTATAATAATATGGGAAAATCAACATCAATGGTAGGACCCAACCAAAGGACCATCATGAGTTCCAGACAACACCAACAACAGGAAAACAGTTAGCAATATTTACAAAAATCATGAATGAATAAAAAGAATAATTAGTAAATGTTATTACAAGAAATAAATGTTTTGATCAAATATATATTGGTGAGAAAAAATGGGAAGCACTAAAACATCTGAAAACAATCATACCTTTCATTAAACATGTAAATTAACTATTTCCCCTTTGACGTTCTCTTTATCCTAATGAATATCTTCTTCACATTGAAATATGGTGTGTTGATCAAGTTGTTTTGAAACAAAGGAAATAGTCTCGAGTTCATATCATTCAATTAAAAACACTCCTCACCTTGATATTTTCATAGAAACTTTACAATTAGGATTAGATAGAAAGGTAATGAAGAAAAATTTCTTATGATGACAAAATTAAAGGTTCTTTACTAACTCATTCATCTCTATATAACATGTTGTTCCAGATGGTTGTATTGAAGAATGGTACATTGTTGAAGGAGCTGTTAAATTTTGTATTGATTACCCATCATATGTTGACAACATTAGTCCTTAAAAGTCTCTTCACAATATACACCTTATAAGAGAGGGGATTTATGGAAGATACATTATTATAATTGGCCTGACAGAGTGGGAGAAAGCACACCATTACATTTTATATAATTTTGAAGATGTTAACCCCTAAGTTGAATCCCAAAAATAAATTCTCAGATATTTTAATCCATCAAGGGATGAAGTGTGGATATCAAATAAACATAAAAAATTGTTTATAGGATGGTTATGAGATCAAAATTTTAGAGAGTTAAATAAAAATAAGAATTAAATTACTGAATGACTTTTATGGCTATCTAGGGGACCGAGTGAAAATGATATATATTACACAATTTTGGAAATCAATGCGTATACGTTCTATAAAAAAGAACATGATGACTGAAGTACGATTCAAAACCGTGGTGTTACGCTTGTGGTGAAAGTGATGCACATATCTAGTTCCAAGGATAGAAATAAAATTTATGAAAATATGTCATATTTTGGTATTATCAAATATATATATTATTTGGATTGTACAAAATTTCAAGTTCCAATTTTCCATTGCAAATGGGCTAATAATAGATCTGTAGTGAAAGTTGATGAAATAGGCTTTTTGAAGGTGAATTTTAGTGTGGAAGGGGAAAAAGATGATCCATTAATAATGGAATCATAAGAAATGTATGTATTTTTGGTATTAGATCCAATGAACTAGAATTGGTCGATTGTTCTACTGGTGACTAAAACAAATGTCAAGTTAGATGAAAATTCAATCAAGGATGACCCTTTAATTGAGAGATCACAATCATTTCATGACAGTTTCAATGTAGATAATGTCTTTTATGTTATAGGGGACCAAAATGAGGGGATTTGGATTCTCTATAGAGGATCCAATCCCTAAAACACTGAAAAAATAAATATATTTAAATGAGAAGGTAACATTATTTTTTGATATAAGATGTTTTTTTCATAATATTATCTGTTCTCCACTGCATTAACATAATCAAAATTAAATATTTGAATAATCATGAAAATATTTTCTTCTACACATGATGAAGTTACCAATATCATGGAAGAAAAGACTATAACAATGAATACCCATTAGGAATATGTAAAGGTAATGTTATGATATACTTTCTCTGTTTTAATGAAAAATTATATAAGGAAACAATGATTTAATTTTCATTATTCCTTATAGAGTTTGTTTATTTAATAATATTTATTTCTGAATTTCATTCTTCTATTCACCAAAACATCAACATACTTATTCTCCCTCAAAAAAATTTCATCCCAATAGTGTTGGCATTTATCACTTTCCTTTAAGTTCCCTCCACTTCTTTTGCAAAAAGAGTAACAATGCTGCATATGATCAATCACAGAGGCAATATTGATGTATGTAGAGTAAAATAATTATCCATAGAATTAATTTATTATTTCATATTTATATTTAATTTATTTTTTTGGTATTACTCACATAATAATTGTTTTCTTGTATAGGTTTATTATTTATTCTAAGTTGAGGTGGTTTGTTTGAAGATGGTCATACTCATGAGAGATTGGATTTTGAGGCCACAAATGAGATAATTACAACAAAATGGGTCAAGAATGTATACAACCATCATGAAAATGTGAATTAATACTGCCTATTTATTTAAATTTGTCATCTTTTTATTTACTATTTGTATGTTAATTTCCTTATAATTTTTACCTAATACTTATTTATTTTTTTCACAAATCTTTTGGGAAGTCGTATTTTTAAAATTCATTTATTTTAGAAGATTTATGTTCATATTTCTTGCCTTTATACACCAAAAAATCCACATACATATTCTCTCTCAAAAGCTTTTCAACCCTACAGTGTTGGAATTTATCAATTTCATTCATGTTCCCTCCAATGCCTTTTCAAGATGAGAAACAACGCTAACTTTGATAAATCACATAGGAAATATTGATGTTTTCAAAGTAAAATCATTGTAAATATAATTAAATTATTTTTTTCATATTTTTCATTAATTTATTTTTTTAGTATTACCCACATAATAATTGTTTTCTTATATGGTGGGATTCTTTTGTTTGAGTTGGAGTGGTTTGTTTGAAGCTGCTCATGCTTATGAGTGATTGGAAATCAAGGCTTCAAATGAGATAATGATAAGGAAATAGGTCAATAATGTATACAAAAATCATAAAAATTGAAATTCATACTACTTATATAATTAATTTTTTCATCATTTTATCAACTATTTGTAAGTTAATTTCATTATCATTTTTGTTTAATACATATTTAGTTTTTTCACAGAGATTTTTCGAAGTCAATTATTTCCTGAAACTATAAGAAACAATTCACAAAAGAGATAACATGTTTCCTTCTACTTATTTTACTACACTTTCCACTGTATTTCTTTATTGAATTTCTAACACTGAATAGTGGGTCGATTTTATTAGTCGAAAAACCTTTTTTAGCTAAGAACATAAACCCAATTTTTAGTGTTGGGAGTTTGACAAAAAAATCCATTAGAAATCATGGTAACATTGGTATTTGGAATTTTTTTGAGGCATTGTGATGTGTAGGAATCATACACACCTCAATCTGACACACAGTGTGACCAGAATGACTCAACGTGATTCTCTTTATTTAAAATTCATAATAATTTTAGTAAAAAAGACAACTGACATACACAAATTTGAGAAAAAACATTAATATTTTTATATATATTATGGTAATTATCCATAATTCATTTTTGATGTGTAGGAATCATCCACACCTCAATCTGATACATGATATGCATGGTATGACTCAAAGTGTCTGTTATCAGTTTAAAATTGACATTTTGATTCAAAAAGTTTCACTCACTAAAAACTAAGAAAACATGATCTAATTTTATCAATAATTTATGAAACAAATTCATAATTCGTTTTTGTCATGTATAAATTAGTATCATGTAAAATTGATACATTATGTGACTGGTATGACTCAAAGTGTGTGTTTCAAGTTTAAAATTACATTTTAGTAAAAATAAAAAGTGACGTACTCAAAACTAAGAAAATTATTTCATATTATTTTTATGCTTTATGAAAATGATCCATAAGTAATTTGGGTAAATTTGGAATCAACCTCACCTCAATGTAACACACGGTGTACCCGGTATGACTCTAAGTGTATCTTTTCATTCAAAATTGGAATTAATTTCAGTAAAAAAGACATCTGTCATACTCAAAATAGAGAAAAAACATTCATATGGTTTTTATAATTTAGTAAAAGGATCCAAGAGTAATTTATTATAGTTAGGAATCCACCGCATCTCAATCCTATACACTATGTTCCCAGTATGACTCAAAGTGTTCGTTATTATTTTAAAATTTACATTTTTGTTTAAAAAGTGACACTCACTAAAAACTAAGAAAAAATTATCATATTTTCTTGATAATTTTGGAAAATGATTCAAAATTAATTTTTTATGTGTAGTAATCATTCTCAATCATATTGACACACGATGTGACCAGTATGACTTAAAACGAAGGTTTCCAGTCTAAAAATACATTTTAGTAAAAAAGAAAAGTGACGTACTCAAAATAAAGAAAACAAATTAGAATTGTTTTGATACTTTTGAAAAATGATAAATAAGACATTTTAGATGAATAGTAATCTTCCTCACCTCAATATGATGCATGGTGTGACCAATATGACTCTAAGTGTGTCATTTTATTTAAAATTGTCATTATTTTTTGTAAAAAAGACAACTGACACACTCAAAACTGAGTAAACACATTCAGATTATTTTGATAATTTAGGACAATGATCTATAAGTCATTTTTTATGTGCAGGAATTTTTCTCACCACAATATGATACATGATGTTCCTGATATAACTCAAAGTGCTCGTTAACAGTTTAAAATTAACATTTTAGTTCAAAAAGTATCACTCACTGAAAAACAATAAAACCTTATTGTATTATCGTGATAATTTAGGAAACAAATTCATAAGTCTTTTTTATGTGTAGGAATCAGTCTCACATAAAACCAACACATGATATAACAGGTATTAATCAATGTACGTGTTTCCAGTTTAAAATGATATTTTAGTAAAATATACAACTGACACACTCAAAATCAATAAAATACAATCATATTGTTTTGATACTTTATAAAAACAATCAATAATTCATTTCAGATGTGTAGGAATCAGATAAATCTCAATCCGATGCACAGTGTGACCAGTATGACTCCAAGTGCATCTTTGTATATAAAATTGGCATTAATTTTAGTAAAAAAGAAAACTAACACACTAAAAATCGATAAAATGAATTCTAATTGTTTTAATACATTAGGAAAATGATCCATATGTAATGTTTAATGTTTAGGAATCAGTGACACCTCAATCTGATACATGATGTTCCTGGTATGACTCAAAGTGTCTTTTATTAGTTTAAAATTGACATTTTAGTTCAAAAAGTGTCACACACTGAAAACCATGAAAACACACTCAAATTGTCTTGATAATTTAGGAAAATAATTCATAAGTCATTAATAACATGTAGGAATAATTATCACATCAAACCAATGCACGATGTGATCATTATGACTCAACATCCATGTTTTTAGTCTAAAATCATATTTTAGTAAAAAATACAAGTGACATACTAAAAACCAAGAAAATTCATTCATATTGTTTTAATACATTAAAAAAATGATCCATAAGTCATATGGAATGTTTATGAATCATCCACACCACAATATCATGCACAATGTGATTGGTATGACTACTGATACATCATTTCAATATATAAGTATCATTTTAGTTTAAAATGCACATCACATCACCAAAACCAAGAAAATGAGCGAAGATTGTTTTCTCATCATTCTTTTTGATATTACTTATATAATTTTATTATAATTTTTATCTTATAATTATTTATTTTATTTTTACAAATATAATGTTTAAATATGAAAAATAAATGGAGTGACGTGAAATAATCGACCACAACTCAATCAAAAACACATTGTTCATTGCATGACTCCAAGTTTAGTTTAAAATTAACACTTTATTTTAATTTATTTATTTATATTATTAAATATATAATATTTTTTTTTCTTATACAGGTTCATTCTTTTTCCTGATTAGTGGTGGTTATTTTTGGAAATTGTATGAGTCAGTGTCAAGATCAAAGGAAAAAGGAACACATATGTTTTGGAATTTGGGTAGTAATTTTTACTTATGTAATTGTTTAAACCAATGTTTAAAATATATATGATATATTTTTTTCTTATATTTGTGTTATAAGTTATATTTCATTTAAATTATATATTGTTACTTCATTTTTTTGATTTCTGGTGGTGTTTTTGGGGCTATAGTGTGCTGTAACAGCACATTGTAGTATACCCTTTTATTAGAGATAAATAAAAGAATTGATAAAAGTTTTACTTTATTAGTTATTCTAAAATCACTAATAAATAAACCCTTTATCAACACAATTTTAGTTCTAATAAAAGCCTATGGATTTTAATATTGATCTAATAGTCGGTGCTTCTATCTTCACATCACCTTCACCGATTTTCTTATCACCATCGGTTCATTTTGTTTGGAATTTTATGAGGTTGTTTCAACCCTTATTCAAGATCAGTATTTATGAGGGTTTTCTCATTGTAATAGTGAGGGAGTGTGTATCCACTTCCACCCATAGCATGATCCTTCAATTTTCCCATTGGTTTTTACCACATTATTTTTTGGTGGTTTTCCACATTACATATGGTGTCCATTTTTCATAATTTTTCACTTCATTTTATCTCATGATTATCACAGCACTGGGGTGCCAATTGTTTTTAGTCCCAACACTAGACAGAGTGGCCCTTTGTAGGTTATGTATTTTATTTTTCATCTATTTGATCTACAACTATGATTAATTTTATTTTGACCTATTTTTTATAAAACTTTTTTGTTTTGGCATGAATGCTGGATAAATAGGCAGGTAATGTTGGAATTTTGGTCAACATTATTATTGTTTAAATATTATTTATCTGGAGTGAACCATCTCCGATGATTAATTTCGATTCCTATAAGAGGCATGTCTTCAGCCTCATCGGATCTGGGAAACCATGCAGCTGTTGAGAATGACATTTATAAATGCTCTATTGTAGTGATAAAAGATGACCTTTATCAACACTAATCATAGCACTAAAAAATGAGAATTTTATTAGAGTTTTTTAAATGCTGATAAAAATGATACTTTATTAATGTTATTTTTCATGGTGATAGAGGAATTATCATGTAGTAGTCTTAAATTAATTGTGACCCAAATAAGAAATTATGACACACTAGTCCTAAATATTGTAAAAATAATAATTTTCTATTAATATTAAATTAAATTATTTATGACCCAAATAAGAAATTATAATCATGATTCTATGTTTTTTTTTCAAAATGTTAAACGATAATGGTAATTTTTTTGTAAATAATCTAAAAGTTTGGCGCATAGGATATGGGGACACTGAGTGGGATAACCACTGGTCATGAAAACATGGTCCCTTAAGTAAATTAAATTTGTAAAGAAGCCCATCGCAAATGCTTTGTTGCAGTTTCGTACGGGAAGCTGTGGTAGTATGAAATGCCCTCAAGTAAACATTGCGCCAACAAGAAGTGTTGCAGCTACTAGGGGTGGTGTGACACATAATACTTACACTACTATGGTGACTACTTCTAGAGACAATGAAACTGTGATGACAATACAGTGACATTAGACTCCACCCTCAATGCCAACTATCAAATAGTGGCCTAAGTCAGATCCACAACATATGTTTTCTTCCCTCCCTCTCCATATGTGATCAATGATGGAATTCCCAATCACTATCAAAATAAGAAGACTCCTGTATATATGCATGTTATATGTATTATGTGTATTATGGGAATTCCCATATATATAATTATGTCCATTATGGTTAATTCATTAGCTATCCTTAATATAAAATTAAATCTTCCATGCATCAAAACATAAATTAATGATAACACTTAATATTAGGAATGTTCACAAGTGTAGTGTTATAAATAAAATATCCAAAACCATTTTGGTATTTTTCTAATTTCATTAAAAATTAAAAAAATTGTTACTTTTCTATAGTTAAAACCCACAGAAAAGTATCAAATAAAAAACTACATATATTCTATATTGGAACATGTGTCGGTTTGATGTGATACTGATTTCTACACTTCAAAAATGAATTCTGAATCATTGCCCTAAATTATCAAGACAAGAGGAGTATGTTTTCTCTGTTTTCTATGAGTGACACACATTTTGAACTAACATGTCAATTTTAAACTGATAACATACAATACTAGAAAACACCATATACCCATAGTTTTGAACTGTGGTTATAGTCCCTAAAACTATGTGTATAGCCTATAACCATGGTTTTGGGAACCATGGAATTGGGTTCCATTGGTATAGAGTTATACCAATGGTTTTTATTGAAACTGTGGGTATAAAGTTAGATGATTTCATCATATACATGGTTTAACATAAACCAAGGGTATAGATTTTCATAGAACTATATTTACACCCACAGTTCCCAAAATTGTTGGTCTAGGTATCTATCCCCATTTGGTATTAGTAGCAGCTCTTCCTGACCCTGAACCTATAAATAATATAATGAACATATTATACATTCAATTCAAAACAAATATTTTATATTTACCATTAAACTAATATCTTTTAAAAAAATTAAAATACTATAAGATACATATATATCCATACAAAAAAACAATTTAAGTCATTAAAAAAAACCACATGTATCTTTACTACTATGTAAAAAATGGAGTGGATCAATGTGCCCCTCATTGCCAATATCCTCATCACCAACATCATGATCTGGAGTAGCATCATCATTAGCTGGAGCAGAAAAACAACATCATCATCATCAGCAGCATCACCAACATCAACTCGACCGCCACTAAGACATCATTGGCATCACTCAAGACATCATTTAAAGGGCACATTGATGTCAAATATAAATATAAATTAGAATTGGCCTCCAATGGAAGTGATTGAATTATAATTGACATAGATTTAAGGAAGTGTTTGGTGACCAACTTACTTATTTCATGCTCCTATAAAGCTATTTTTTCCCTCAACTTCTTATGAACGAGCACTACAGTTTGATCGTCTGAGAGGTTGATGACCACTACCTAGTGGGGATATAGTTTTTTCCAAGCCAACATCAGACACTCACCTGGTTCTCATCAACTAACACCGGACTCAATTGATTATTTTCCCTAAAGTTTTCATCTTCTTTATCATTGAGATCCTACATGAAAGACTATTAAAAATATAAACAAGATATTTAATTACGAATTTTGTAAAAATATTTTATATATAAATAAAATAGAATACAATATTTTCTTGTTTTTGTGAATTTACGACACTTCTATCATTTTTTCTTCTTACTCAATAAAAATAGTTTTTCTCGAGGTACACGGTCATCGATTCTCAATACAGTTTATTGAAAATGACATTTATTAGTTTACACAGATTCACAATATAAAAATTTTATAATCACGACTAATAATAAATGGAAATAAATTTTAAATTAATGATCATTTCATAAATTTAAACATATGATAAACATAGATGAAAAATTCATAAATAAAAGCTAATAATAAAGACATTAAAATTCTAGCTACACATTATGAAAATTCCATATTCTTGAATATGAATGATTTATATTCATTTAATAACATGAACTCTATATTATTCATTATATGGAATTTCCTTTATATATATGAAATTTTTATTAAATATTAATATTTTATATTACAATTTATTGGACAAACTATTTAAATAATATAAATTTAACATAGTTAATAATATTTATTCCTTCATCTTATCAATCATAAAAAAATTGATGTGGTATCAATATTATCAAAATAAGGCCCCTAATTTGAATAACTCAAAATATTTATTTACAAAGAATTCCTAAATATTAAATTTAAATATATTATATCTAATTCATAAGGAATGCCAATTGCCTAATGACCTAATGTTCATTAATCCAATTGACCTATAGGCCTAATTGAAAATTATCTATTAGGCCTATATTAGGCCATTTGAATGGGGTATTTTTAGCCTTATATTAAAGGTATTAATGATAAAAAACATAAAATTCAGCAGGAAAAGCTAACTAAGTAACAATATGAACCAAGATATTATTTCTTTTCATATTATTGTACATGTCTCTTCCCATGATCAGACATTTTACTATGCCCCAATGTGTGTAGATACACCATTGAATCTTTTTAGTTTTTTTTTTACCGATGCATTCTAAAAACAAAAAATCAATATAGGTAATGATAATTAAATTTTATATGAAAATCATTAAAAATTGGGAATATCTTAAACTCATAAATATTCCAATAATCCATTATTTTATGATATTTTGTTCTTGGATAGTTGGGGAATACAAGTACACCCTCTGAATTGGAACTAAATCTACTCCACCGACCAAAATATAACTCATGCTTATATGATCATTAGAACTACCCAAGATCCATCAACCCTGCAACCTTAGTAGCTTCACTATTTGAAAAGTCAATTTGACACAATAAACAACATGTTAATTTATATAAATAAAAAAATAATATAGATATAACTTTAACAAATTTTTGTACCCATATCTCTACCCATGCATGGTCCTTGATTTCATTACCAATACGTCTCCATGAGACCGGTTCCACAGAAATGATATCATGGTACTTGGCTAAAGTAGACATGAAATTTTTACACTGCCTGTCATGTTTACCAACCATCTAATTTTTTTCACTATATTCCACCATTATTTATGTTTCGAAATTCTAGGATTCCCATATACGGGTGTACAAATGTCGCCTTCTAAAAGATCCCACTGAATAAGATAACATGGGAAAAAGAAGAGTTAAGTCATGGTAAAATAGGGAAAAATGATGTAATATAATTTAACTCAATTATAATAAAAAAACATGATGCATGCTAATAAATATGATTAGATGGATCTGCGGGCTATCCTGGATCAATATCCTCTAAAGGATATGCCTATTACAATGCACTCTCTGGGTGATCTTCATGCACTAGAGTATGAAGGAATTGAATCATCAGATCCTAGATAGATAGTTTTAAATGGAGTTTTCATAGACATGGCAAGATATGGGTATTAGGGTTGGGGATACATCAAAGGATATGGATATTGTAAAGGTGGATAAATCCCTATAGTATGTATAGACGTGGCATGAGAAGAATAGACTAAAATAGACAATGATGGAGGAATGGGTAAGAACCTCCCTAGAGGATCAAATGGAGGATGAAAAGTTGTGGTATATAGGTTTTCCACTATGGTAGATGGGGTGTACACTACTGGGTTAGGGTGAGAACGCATGTGATGGGTGCTCTATCTAGGTCTAGGAGCATCCTTGCTCAAACCCATGCTAGTAGGATGAGGTTTCAACTCTGGTGCAACTGTATGTCCCTAAAAAATTGATAAGTGATTTGAAAATGAAATCATATTCAATGTAGAATAAAAATATTACAATTATTATAATCATTAAGGGAACCCAAGGAGGTAGCCCATGCTCTCACATCAATTGATCAACATCAAATAATTGTTTCATTTTAAGTTCTTTAGTATTTTTTGTAATCTTCATAAGAATGAAGTGTACATTTTATAGAAACAATTTTTAAAAATCATGCATACAACATAGAATTCAATTAAGTCATAAAAAATTTTATAACATGTTTTAGTAACAATAATTTAAAACTATGTTATGAATTTTTTTAAAATCCATTTTAAACCTAGTTTTCTAAATTGAAATAAATCTAATTAAATGAAAAAAAACCAAACAACACTAAAACAAACATATCATCCCAAACTGAAACTAAATTAAAGTAATAATAGTATTTTAAACTTTAGAAACCCATGTTAAGGTAAACTAAATGAACTATGAACATATATGGTTTCTTCTATATATTACCCACCACTACATCAAGTTCAACATCAGCACTCACAATGGGAAAATTTGAGTCCTCAAATCAAATATTTTGTTCAACAAAAATGGGGGTTTCAATGGTGTCAATTTCATACCTAGAATACAAGAAAATATGTCTTGGGATTACTTCATTAATAATAGCATAATCAGGTCTCAGATTATCTTTCACATAAAACATTTGTTTTTCCACTGATTCCAAAATATATGGTTCATCGATAGCCATGAATAGACTCATGTAAATAACTCTGATTCCACAATCATTAATAAATCTACCATGTTGTGTCATTGAATCAAACCATTTACATTCAATTAGAGTGACTCAACCTTGAGAGTAGTAATCCAATAATAATATTTTCTCAACAAGTCCACAATAAGACACATTTTCATATAAAATATGACTATCTGATGCACTATATTAATAGTCTATTTTATCAGTTAACATAATTTCATCATGTTGTGTTCTCATTCTCACCAATTGATCATTTGTAACAAATTTATACCCATTGATTATTAAAGATTTTCATTCATGGACCAAAGAATTGGGTCCAAAAGCCAACGCTCTTAATTCTTGAGAAAATAAGTCAACAAGTAAACTCAATGCCTGAAATATATGAATAATAAAATTAAATTAATATCTATATTTTAAGTTAATTAAAGTAATGATCGTACCTTTGATTTTAAAAAAAAAATACGAAACTCTTGTCTATGAAAAGCCTCTCTCCTTCTAAAAGGAAAATATTGATGAAATCTACTTATAATTTTTTTATGTTCCCTACATAAAATGATAATAAATGTCTAATGTATAAATGAAATGATAGAGTATGAGATAACATATAAATACCCATATTACATACTTGATATAGTCATAGAACAAACAAAGTTTAAATAATACTGTGTGATGTGTCATATCCCACTATTAAAGGCTCAATGTATCCAAAATATATGATCTAGGAATTCCTCTTATTTGGGGAAGAGATGGAAACAAGGAATCAATTTACCAGTAATAATCATCTAAATTTATCACTGGTCAGTTATGTCTTTTTCTCTCATTAGAAAAATAAATTGAACAAAGATCCATACATTCTTAATCCATATAACCTCTCATGATGGAACCTTTAGGATGATTCTTATTTTAGACATAATATTTCATTATGAACAAATTTGTTTCAGTAGGATACATCCACCGAAAAGAAATGGGTCCCCCAATAATTGTTTCAATTATAATATGAACTATTAAATGCATCATGCATGTGAAAAATGATGGAATAAATTTTTTTCCCAACTGACATAAAATTATTGGAACCACCTGTTGCATTTTTTTTCAGGAAAGACTTTGATAACCTTTTAGTAAAAAGGTATCTAAAAAATGGCATAAGTAAATAACTATCACCCTTAAATTATTGGATAGAAAATTTTAGATTGATGTTGAAATCAATTCACGAAGAAGGATGTGATAATCATGAGTTTTTGGGGATTTTAGTTTCAAATCCCATTTGTTGACTTATTTAGATATGCTACTAAAATATCCATCATGAACCTTGATATTCTTTAATAATTATAGAAATAGATTTTTCACTAATGCTTTCATCACATAAGAATCACAAGTAACATTCTATTTGTTTTCACCGATACACACTGGATGCAGTTCTAGTTGAATACAACAATCCAACAAGTCCAGTTGAGATCAAAATTTATCCTTGTTCTTCCTCTTGATATTTAGAAGAATTGAAATCAATATTTCACATATATTTTTATAAATGTTCATTACATCAAAACAATGATGTAAAACATTGGTAGACTAATATGGAAACTTCAAAAAGATACTTCCTTTTTTCCAACTGTAAGTGGATTCAATGTCAAAATATTTCCACATTTTAGTTTAATCTGACATTTCCCTAATGAAAATTAAAATATTTTAATTTATTAAGCACATTAGTTCATGGCACACATTAATGTGGACGTCAAATGTCAACGGTATTATCAAAACTCCAACGATTCTTTCTTTAGGGATGATCCATTGGAAAAGATCACTGATGACCCATGAAACCGAAACTATAATGATATTTAAGACCTTTCCATAGTGTATTCTTTAGACAAATAGTTTATGATATTTTTCACTTTATGCTCCAACAAGAAATCATTTTATAAGTAGGGAAATCATTTATAGTCTATATAAGGGCATCATGTATCTAAAATAAATTTTTTAAGAAACATCGAATGTACGCACACTCATATCCCATAGCTGATTCAACTCTCTTATTAAAGGATACAAGTAGGTGTATATATCATTTCAAGGATAAATAGTTCTAGATATTATCATACTCAAGAATATGAAATGTTTTTTCCTACACATCCATGGACGAAGATTATAAACGTGAATAAAAACTGGTCACATGCTACGAGCAGCAAGAATTTGACCAAACAGATTAAACACATCATATGATAGACACAACCTAACATTATACTGCTCAACATCAAAATAAATATGTTATCCATAAAATTCCCACCATGATAATCCATTATTACGATGTACCAACTCGTAATTGGCTTTATTTCTCCCAAAATCATGTCATAGAATATTTAATGATATTTCTATTAATAGGAAAAAAATTGTTAATCCTATGAATCAATGGAAAGTGCCACCTGACTTTATTTGGCACATGATGTGGTGTTTCATCTATATTTTCCTTCTATTGAGGAGTACCACATTCTTTACAGTCATTACGGTCAGTTTTTTACTCCCAAAATAAACTATAATATTTTAGATAAACAATAATTTTATTAGTAGAATATATGATCTTCTTAATTAACTTTCATGACGTGTAATGATTTATGAGAATATCTACACCATTAGGATGAAAGTTGTTAAAAATGATAAGAATATAATCAATAGTAGTATTAAAAATTCCATACATGGTTTTTCCATGATATAACCATGGTAAAAATTCTAACTTTTTCATTTTAGTACACTCCTGATATACAGTAGTTCTGGAATCATCCATTAAAATTTTCATTTTCTCAATGTCATCATCTTAATTCTTTTACACATGTTTATTGATATCATTATCTTCTTTCCCTAGCATACTATCTCTATCATGATGATGCACAAATGGAAACCATTCAACTATCAAATTCTCCATGCCACTTATTTCTTTCTATTCATGAATATTAGAAGATGGTCTTGTCTCTCCATTATGATACCAAACCTAATAGTATTTTTTAATATAGGTTTCATTATATAGCAGATAACTTATTCTCATCTTAACCATGGTCTTCCAACACAATTATACCCTGAAAACTATATTTGTCCTCCATCTAAAGCATTATTAACTTCAAAATCTATTTTTTTCAAACATTATTGAAAATCAGTTGAAATTTGATCAATATAATATATCCAACATCAATCAATTATATTATAGGAAAAAAATTAATGTTCCAATCAATAATTAATACCATAATTACAATGATATCCAAATTCAAATACAAATTAAAATCATAGTGTAGAGGAAATTGAATAACACTAATTGGAATCCAAATTGAATACAATGCATGATGTAAGCGACCATTATAGAATACTCTAATATATATACCAACAAATAATAAGGAACATCATAAGTAATAATCAAGTCATACTCATAGAATTGTTGCCAAAAATCAAGCACACATTTATGTATCTCTGAAAATCATCCTGCAACAATCCAACTTTCATGATGACGATGACAGTTTGAACCACATGAACTATATGGTCTATATACATGATCACTACATATAAAATCTATAGAAATATACACGATACAAGAAAAATAAGATAACATAGAACATGGAATTGTATTCGGAGCTAGTAATGTGTTAAAATTAGAAGGTGGAATGACCCCCAAATACAAGTACTTTATCTTCATAATAGACCATTTTGTGAGGCCTATAATAAGTCAACATGAGAAATCAACACAACATGGTCATCCCCCCTAAATCAAACCACTCTCCAAAATATTCAAAATGATTTTAAAAAATCAATCTTTTTAAAATTGTGGACCCCCTTATTTAACGAGTTCAAAAAAATTGATAAATACCATGAACTAAACCACCAAAGAGGAAACATGTTTGGAAACAAATTCCAAAAATAACCACCTTGTTTAATTCAAAAAAATACACATTTTTAAACAATTTTAAACCACCCACTAATGGGATAAATCCCCAACATGATAAAAAATATACTTTTGGAAATCACCAAAAAAAATTATAAATATTACTACCGATATTAGTTTTTTGAAAACACTATTGTATCATGATTATAAAACTAATTACCATAAAAAAATATCTTATAATAATTTATTTCTATTTCATAACATTTCCAACCAGTTTAATATCGAAACACCCCTTATACATCACATGTTAAAAATAACCAGTCTCGAAATACCCTTTTAGAGGGTATAATTTCCTTTGCAAGAAAATTCCAAATAGTATTAAAAACATATTTCATTTTAAAAAAAACCCATAAAGCATCACATCAAATAAAAATCATTTTTTTCATGGAATCTATTTTTCACACAAACAAATCCATATTTTTGGAAAAAATGGAATAATCATAACATGCCACAACTATACTTGAGGAATTATGAGAGAATAAACACCTAGAAACTGGAGAAGACAAGGGAAGAAATAAGAGGGAAGTAAATCTTACCACTTAAAGATCGCAGCAAAAGAACTGTCAAAATGGAGGAAGAACATTTCATATGGGTGCAATATTGCCTGAAGAGGGGAGAGGGGGTTCCAAAAATTTCCTTGAATAGGGAAGGGGGGCCTCTATGATTTCTTAAAGCCTGTGGGAGATAGGAACTAGGGTTCAAATGAGGAGGGGGAGGAGTAGGCCGATCAAGGATACCAAACTAAATGGGCTATACCCATGGTTTTTAAGAAACCAATGGTATAGCTCAACATATACTAATAGTTTTTTAAAATTGTGTGTATAAGTTTGGTCAGACAATCTATACCCACAGTCTCTCTAAACTGTGGGTATAGATCCATTGGATTAGAGGTATTTTCTAGTAGTGGGACACTTTTAGTCAATTCGGGCACACCATGTATCATATCGAGGTGTGGCTAATTCCTACACATCATAAATGACTTATGGATCATTTTCCTAAAGTATCAAAATAATCTAATTTTTTTATGGATTTGGAGTATATCACTTGTGTTTTTACTAAAATCGCATTTTAAACTAGAATCACACACTTTCAGTCATACCAGTCACATCATGTATTGGTTTGATGTGAGACTAATTCCTACACGTCACAAATGACTTATGAACAGTTTTCTTAAAATATCATGAAAAATCTGAGTTCTTTTTCTTGATTTTCAGTGAGTGACAGACCTTTTGAACTAAAATGTCATTTTGAAACTAATAAAAACCACTTTGAGTCATAATCGGCACATCTTGTATCATATTAAGATATAGTTATTTCATATATGTCACAGATGACTTATAGACCATTGTACTAAAGTATTAAGATAATCTGAATGTGTTTGTATGGTTTTGAGTATATCACTTGTGTTTTCTACTAAAACGTCAATTATAAATAAAAATTAACTCTTGGAGTCATACCAGTCACACCGTGCCTTAGATTGAGTTGTGACTAATTATTACATGTCACAAATTACTTTTGAATCATTATCCTAAGTTATCAAAAAAATTTGAATGTGTTTGCTCAGTTTTGAGTATGTAACTTGTGTTTTTTACTAAAATGTCATTTTAAACTAATAACACACACTTTGAGTCGTATCGAACACATTATGTATTGGTTTTATGTGAGTCTAATTATTATATTCCATAAATGTCTTATGAATTATGTTTCTAAATTATCATCATAATGGGATCATGTATGTTCAGTTTTCAGTGAGTGGTAAACATTTTGAACTAAAATTTCAATTTTAAACTGATAATGGACACTTTGAGTCATAATGGTCACATCGTGAGTTGTTCTGATGTGAGAATAATTCATACACATCAAAAATGACTTGTGAATAATTGTCCTAAATTATCACGAAAATCGAATCATGTTTGATCAGTTTTTAGCGAGTGACACATGTTTCGAACTAAAATGTCAATTTTAAACAGATAAAAGAAACTTCTATAGTAATTGAGGAATAATTTTATCAATTATCTAATATATTAATAAAATATGGAATTTATCAACACTAAACATAACAATGATAAATGTGATTTTTATCATATTGTTTTTAACGACGATAAAAATTGGACATTGTTAACATTATTTTTGCTGGTGATAAAGGCATATCATGTAGTAGTGTTATAATTTTCAACGAGGGAATTCATTATATATGATTAATTCTCTTCATTCTATGAAACTATAAATATGAATCATTTTATTAAGGATTTATATGATATTGAGGCACATTAGATTTATAATTGAAATGTAATTGGACCCTTTCACTAGGTTTTCTCATATTATGGCGATTCTTTTGCATTTTTGGAGTTAAAATGACTATTACATACTAGTCCTAGATATTGTATAAAAATAATTTATCCTTAGTATTATATTAAATTAATTATGACCAAAGTAAGAATTTTTAATCACATTCTATGTTTTGGTCAAAATTTTAAGTGATAACGATAAAAGTATTTGGAAATAATCGAAAACTTTTTTGCCTAGAGGAGAGGGGGACACCATGTGGGAGAACGGATAGTCATAAAAACCAGGCCCCTCAAGTAAATTAAACTTGTAACAAATCCCATTGTAAATTTCTTGTTGGATTTTGGTCCATGGAAGTCGGGGCACTGAATTTATACACCCACCATCCCCCGGCTACCGAAGTGCAACCCATATGTGATGTTTGAGATGGCAAAGCTCTCCGTCTACAACCTTGTGTGCGTATTCTATTGAAATTTTACCCCCAATATTTAATATATATTTTTATAAATATATATAATTATTTATATGATTATAAATATATATATTTTTATAGTAATGAATATTTATTTATGAATATATATATATATAATTATTTACTTATTAATATATTAATAATTAAATAAATATACATTTATAAATATATTTATATATAAATATATAAATTTTTATTTATAAATTTTTATATATAAATATATAGATAAATAAATATTTGTAAATGTTTTTTGGGTTTGGGAACCTCGAAATCGGGTTCGGACAGGGTTCAAGTTATAAAGATTATAGGTTCCGGGCAAAACAGAAGCACAGGAAGGGGGTTACCCAACTTTTCTTTTTTCCATGATCAATTATCAATCTGAGATCTATGCGACAATGAATTTCATGATCAACATAATTGAATTAAAGAACAAGAAGTGGATAGAATTCCAGAACCAAGAGAGAGGGCATCAACACATATTTTTTATAATTAATTTAATTTAATAAGAATTACCACTAAGGAATTATTTCTTCATTGATATGTCCAAATATAGATATGTTGTGAACCATTATTGAATTGTAGAAACAAAGTGTGTATTTTCTCTAGTGGTGATCCATAGGTGTCCCATGAATCTTTGGACACAACCGAATGAGTCTCTGGGTGCTAGCACAGAAGATCCTTCTGCTTGCATTATCAGCCTTTGATCATCTCAAGAACTGATTCAAAATCATTATCCTTGATTCGGTGGAGGAGGATTTCTCTACATTCTTGAGATCATTCCTGGATATTAGATTTTTTTAGGCTTGATAAGTTTTCTCCAAATCCATTGGGAATAACTAAATTTCCTATTGAGAAAAATAACATAATTGAGTATTTATATTATTAGGGTTAAAATAAAAGAATTTCACAAGTGCCCTTGATTATTTTATTTAATCCTAGAAAAACTAAATTTCAAATAATAATAATAATAATAATATTTCTTGACATGTGCTTAACTTTTGAATTATAATTAAATATTTTTTAATTAAGTAATACTCAATCTTTATTATTTTTCACTAGACCATAAAACTCAATCCTCCTTTCCTCTATAATATTTATGGGGCCTTGAATAATTTCTATTTATTTGTTAAATAAATATCACTAAATTATTCACTAATAAATAAATAAATATTATAGTCAATAAATAGAAAATAAGTATTTATTGAATATTTATGTCACAATATATTCACTTGAATAACTAGTGTTGAAATAAATCTGATCAAGCATACATGAATAATTATTAAACCACATATGACAATAAATTTTAATAAACTTGTTAAATAATAAATAATAATATTTTATTTAATTGAGATTCTTGATACACATAGTGTGTGACCCTCTAGGCCTCCTTCTCAGTGGCATTAGGTGAAGGATCCTAAATTCTGTGGTTAGCGTCTTGCAACACACCAAGTCACCCATAGATAAAGAAGTTAATGCCACAATGACATGTCACCACATACGAATGCTTACTATTTAATATAATCCCTTTATCACAACATCTCTCATCAAGAAGGTTACATTCCAATGCCATCAACCAATATGCTCAATATCTCTTTCCTTGAATTTTCTAGAAACAGAACATGCCTATAGAACAACATGGCCATGGATTTATTTAGGCGATATCATTTCCATCAAAGGTAATCATATATTAACTTCCACTAAAGAAATGAAGAGATAAATCCTTTCTCGTATTATTAATTAATTTAATATTACTCATGATGCATCCAAAGTATCCGACCTCACCACAAACATTTGTTGTCACAGTTTTCATCAATACAACAAAGTAAATGACTCATAATACTCAATAATAAAATAATAAAGTCTATGTACGAATGCACATGCCCTCGTATAGGAACATCCAATGACATAAATAAATATTTATTTCCTATTGTCGGGTCTCGTTCTCATAATATTTTACTGGATATTACTAAGTGAGTACACCATGAGAACATGCCTCAAAGTCCTATAAGTCTCCACCCCTAATAGATTGTATCATTTGTGTCCATAAAATAATATCATCTGGCTACCGAAAATATATTTATGAATTGTGTCATAGCACTTTCAGGTTCTCATAATAGCAGGGAACTACTATGACCTTTTAGTGTGATAGCTACTCTTAATACATTATCACATACAATGTCATGAAGAAGAATAATCATGATGTGTTAAGTAGTTTATTAATATTAAAAACCCTGAATAAAAGTTATAATAAAGTATGTAGAAGTTTTTTCTAGGGAACTAACTCCTATATAC
Source organism: Viscum album (assembly GCA_963277665.1). Classification (NCBI taxonomy): domain Eukaryota; kingdom Viridiplantae; phylum Streptophyta; class Magnoliopsida; order Santalales; family Viscaceae; genus Viscum; species Viscum album. Next base: position 1,717,260,928 of record OY728136.1, on the reverse strand, counting down.
TCCCACTTTCAATAGAGCCAACTACTAACAACCATCATTCCACTAGCTCTCACATGATAGTCATGCTTCTACCGAGATAGGTTTTTAGTCAAGGGGTCTGCCACATTCTCTTCCATGGGTAATCATATATCTTTAATTAAACCCCCTAATAGAATTCCCTGAAGATGTGATACTTATAGAGTATGTTCTTTGTTTTTTGGTGTGACCTTAGCTCTTTTTCAAGAGCCACCACAATAGTATTATCACAATACAATGTGATAGGGTCTTTACTATGAGGTACCACATCAAGATCTTGAATATAGTTCTGAATCCAAATGAATTATTTAGCTACATCAAAAGATATTATATACTCAGAATATGCTGTAGAATTAGTGACAACTAGATTCTTTGAACTCTTCTGGCTCACAGTTCCTCCATGAGATAAAAAAAAATATCCTTATTGTGACTTCAAATCATTCTGATATGCCTGAAAACCAGAATCAGTAAAACCCATGATGACCCACTCCTTAGATACTCCATATAATAAGAAGATATCCTTAGTTCTTATTAGATAATTATGGATATCCTAATAGAAGTCCTATAATATTCTCCTATATTTTCTTGATATCTAAATACCATGATAAATACATAGGCAACATCAAGTCTAGTACATAACATGACATACATGATTGATCCTATCATTGAAGTGTATGAGATCTTACTCATTATATCTTTATCTTGTTGTGTTTGAGGACACATTTTCATAGAAATGTGTAAGCCATGTGACACTAGAACTAATACCCTCTTGAATTGTTCTATACTAAATACCTTTAGAATCTGGTCAATATATGTACTTTGACTTAGACCAATAAGCCTCTTGGATCTGTCATGAATGATCTTGATCCCTAGAATGTAAGCTGCTTCACCTAAGTCCATCATGGGGAAGCACTTGTTCAACCAATCCTTAATAGATTGAAAGACTGGTATTCCATTTCCAATAAGAAATATTTCATCAACATATAATACTAGGATAACAACCACATTTCCACTAAACCTCTAATAAACACATGGATCACATTCATTCTTAATTAAACCAAATTATCTTATGGACTCATTGAATCGAATGTTCAATGACTTGGATACTTGCTTCAAACCATAAATAAATGGTTGTAACTCTTCTTGGACTATCCACACTAATGGAAGACATGGCTTGGACTAATAAATATATGGTTTCACTCTACTTGTCATATCCAGTCTAATGGAAGGCAAGACTTGGATCAAAATGAATTCTTACATGATTACAATATCAAATAGGAATGGACTGAGTCATGCTCGCCTAGAATTCTAAGAGAATAATACCCTGGGTCTCGGGAACCCCATTCTGATTCAAGGATGTGGTTTTCTTATGTTGATACCCTCCATGACTCTAGTTTTTGTCTATTCCACAGATTCCATGTATACTAATGTGGTGTTAGTAACATTATTACAGGATACCTCAGATACACTCCTTTGATCCAACATTAACTAGTAGGTTCCATGGTGAAAGCCCATTGTGACCTATCCTTGCTTAGCCACGTTTTACATTGGTTGATCACCTTAGACTCGGTAGGATCCTTATTGTTGAATTCCTTGGATTATGCTCCTTGGATTATACACTTACACCTTATCTAGACTTAGATACTACTAAGTTAGCATGCCATGAGATTTATGTTTCCTTGGTTATTACCTTGGAACTACCTCACTGGATACCCTTATCAGTTTTCCTTGTTACGCCTTGGGACATTCATTTCATATATTATCATGAGGTGATGTAAGTTTTTTCTATGCCTCACATGACCTATTAACATTAAATGGTAATTAAGTAATAAAATGAACATGTTACATGTTTAGATAATAGCCGAGGGATGAAGCAGGTAATTTGGTATTTAGTTATATTGTGTTGCTTTCTTTACTTTATATATACATGGCTTCACATTTCTCTATTCCATTACATGGGTCGGATGTTATAGACACAATTGGTGGTGGACCACTAAGATTTATCTCACACTCTCTTCAAGAATCATTTAGTACCTAGAGTAGATTACATGGTTGTAGGTGTTGAAAAAGGGAAGCATACTACTCCAAACACTTGATTGCTTGTTGTTTAGGATGGAGCTTAATAGTAGATGAACGAGTTGGATCTCGGGATTCTTGGAGTTGTATTTGTTTTCTTTTACCTTGTGGAACATGTTATGCCTATTGTCTTGTATCTATGTTTTCTAGTTTTCTAGTGACATGACCTTACATTATCACTTTTCAAGTTGATACAGTTATTGTTATACTTGTTTATCTATTGCATCAGTTTGCTTCCATTGTTTATTTATATTTCTTCCGTAGTTAGTTATTGATTAATATTCCATTCATTGTTCTAAACTCTGTTAATGAGGGTATAGTCTTCCCATGAACACACCCTAGTCCCTCGCTGCATGTCGGTAGCCTCTGGCATTCTGGGAGATGCACTTGAGGCAATGTGGCCGACTAGGCTCGGGGCACCTGTTAAGTGGAATCAAAGTTCGGTTCATCACAAAGTGGTATCATATGTGGTTTATTTTATTGATTTACTATTTGGTGACAATATATTAGAGAATAGAAATGATTGGGACTTGGTCATAAGTTGGGCTTGGGAGTCGCGAACCCATGTTCGGGGTAAAAACCAAGTTGCCTAAATTATAATTGTTATTCTTCTTATACCTATTAGAGTTGGTATTATTTCACCATTGGGTGACACACTTTTTGTATGGTGTTGTTCATTATTACTCTTTGGATAATTTATTTCATCCATAGACTGATGATATGATGGAAAGGATCATTGTTGCATGCATCATTATAGGAACCTAGAGTTCACATGTCATGCATATTCCCAGGACGTATAGGTGCATTTCACTACTTTATATTTCTTGATATTCTTGTGATTGTTTAGTGATGTTGTGATAGTTTACTTGTACTTGTATTACATTTCCTTCAATTAATTGATTTCCTATCTCAATTCATGAGGTGCATGGGCCCTCATGGGTTTGGATGAGTAAATTACCGAGTCGAGCCATTATATTATAAGTGAGTGTCGTTTCTAGTGATAGGTGTATGGGCACGAATTCATCGGAAATGGATATCTATTATAAATTGAATCCTGAAATCTAAAATGAATTGGTTTCACATCATTATCCTGACTTTTCATGTCTACTAAAGGTAAAGGAGTGAACCTAGAAATTAACTGTAAAATGACATGAGACTTATACTTGAGAACTTACTGATACATAACCATCTAAGTAGGTAGTTTGGGGTAGTATTCCTTGGGTAGTGAGTTTTCTTACATTAATATTTTACTAGAGATGATATCTTATTCTCCTAATATTGTTCAAAGGTGTGAGATTGGCATTTGTAGATCAATTCCTCCACAATGTCCCCATGTCGTTCGCCAGGAGGGTGGTGACGACCATGCTCCAGACATGGTGGGCCATGAGCTTCTAGACTTACCTCCTAGAGTGCCACATGAGGAACCACATATTGTACATGATCTGAGCACTGATGATCAAGTTCATGATAGCTTCCTACGTATGATGCAGTTTATGCATGGTGCTCCACGGGTTGCACGTACGATGGATGATCTGACCCGCAAGTTCTAGCAGCATCATCCATTTACTTTTTTAGGGGAGGGTGGTTCTCAGGCTACTCAGTCTTGGTTAGATCCCATGTTGTCTATCTTTGAGCATCAAGAGACACCTCCAAAGCAGAGATTCAATCTTTCTATATACATGCTTCAGGATTCGTCTAAGTGTTGGTGGGATGTGGTTACCTAGGACAGTCGTCATCAGGGCATGTTATGGGTTCACATCCAGACTTCCATTTATGATTAGCTCTTTGCTTGGGCACTGATAGATGACATATCTAGAGAGTTCATGCATCTATAGTAGGGTTCTATGTCAGTTATGGAATATTCAGCACGTTTTTGGGATTTATAATGCTTTACACCACTTCTAGTTGGTGACAAGATTTCGCGTGCTAGACATTTTGAGGATGGGATCCAATATGCAATATGAACTCAGGTGAATGTCTTTCACCTTCCTACCTTTTCTGCAATAGTTTATCAAGCCCTTACCACTGAGCGTAACCTAAGGTACAGCATGAGTACCGGGTTTAAAGGACCAATGTCACGTCAGGCCAGTAGTTCTTCCAGTGGTAAGGAACATTCTCTTGAAGTTTTTCATTAGGTCAGTGGTATCCAGAGTATCCAATTTGATAGCTATGTAGTGTTTCATTAGTGTGGATGGTTAGGGCATAAGAAGTCCCAATGTGATAGAGACCCTACGGTGTTTTGGGCTTGTGGCTATATGGGTCATCTTCCGTGCTTTTGTAGGACCTTTACACCTGTTTCATGTGGAAATGGATCAATATCCACTCCACCTATAGAAGCATGTTCTTTTGCACCATGTCAAGCTAGAAGTTAGAATAGCACCAGAAGGTCTGGCTGAGGAGGAGGTCGTGGCTATGGTAGTCCGACCCCTAATCACCAGTAGCACCAATAGAGCAGTCATGAACATGGTAGTATATCTATTTCATAGGGCCACGGATCAAGTCAGTTTCAGGCTTTACAACTGATATGTGAAGATCAGGTTGCAGGACCATCTACAGTATGATGTACTATTCCATTAGCCTCTACTATTGTGTCTACATTGTTTGATACAAGTGCTTCAAACACTTTTATTTCTATATCTATTGTGTAAATTATTGGATTAGAGATTTGGTATCACTATGGTGTAATGACCCACGATACACCATTGGGAATACAGACAGAGGGAATACGCCAATGCAGGGACTGTCCCCATGAGGTGGGAAGTTAACCATTCTTGTGGAATCTCTAGGTTCTCAAGATGACAATCTTCGATGTCATTCTTTAGATGGACTAGTTAGTCCACTATCATTCCTTTGTAGAATTTTATTGTCATAGGTTCTCTTTTACATCACTATAATGAAGCAGTTATCTTTTCAAAGGGGAGTGGGATGTCCGGGCTAGGAGAGCTGGACTACAGCATCATGGGCTAGGTGGAGGGACTGCCCAGATTGAAAATATGTTTGTGGAGGATCAGGGTTTTCTTCAAACACATTTCCCTCTAGTAGTTGATCATTTTAGGGAACTCTTTCCCAATGCCTTTTTTTGGATTACCTTCTAAGAGATAGGTAGAGTTTACAATTGAGCTTGTTCTAGGATCTGCTCCAGTGTCCATTCCTCCATACAGGATGGTACCTACTGAGCTTCAAGAGCTCAAGAGGCAGATAGAGTAAATAGAGGAAAAGGATTTATACGGCCTAGTACATCCTCTTGGGTTTCACCCATGCTTTTCACCAAGAAGTTGGATGGAACTCTTAGTTTATGTGTGGATTGTAGAAGGTTGAACTAGCTTATGGTTAAGAACTGGTATCCACTTCCCCAAATAGAGGATCTCTCTGTCCTACTCTAAGGAGGAAAGGTGTTCTCTAAGATCAGCTTGAGAACACATTATTATCATGTGTGAGTCAGACTATCAAACATACCTCATACATAATTACGTAACAGGTATGGTCTGTATGAGTATCTGGTTATGCCATTAAGTATTACGAATGTGCCTACTATTTTAATTTCATTGATTAATAGGGTTTTCCATCCCTATTTGGACTCGTTTGTCATTTTTTTGTAAATGACATCTTACTGTATTCTCGCGCTCATAACGACCATGCCAAACATCTTGGGATCGTTCTAAGTACACTAAGAGATCATTTTCTTTATGCCAAGAATAATAAGTGCGACTTCTGGATCAACAAGGTTCACTTATTTGGGTCATATAATTTCAGAATTAGGAGTATCTGTTGACCCTAAAAAGGTCTAAAAGAATCCCAAAAACATGTTTGATATTAGGAGTTTCTAAAGAATTGCATGATATTATAGGTGTTTTATACAAGACTTTTCTTGTCTTGTTTCCCCTCTTTCTGGTCTTACAAATAAGGGTGTCAAGTTCACAAGGTCAAAAGCGTGTGAGAAATACTTTCAAGAGTTTAAAGGGAGGCTTGTGTCGGTACCTATTCTGATTCTTCCAGAACCAGGTAATGGTTATATCATCTTCTTTTATGAATTATACATTTCCCTGGGAGTAGTGTTTATGTTGAAAGACAACATCATTACATGCAGATCTCGTAAATTGACAACTCACTAGAGAAATTACCCAACACATGACCTCGAGCTAGCAGTTGTTGTCCATGAATTACATTGCTGGAGAAATTATCTATTGGGGGAGCTGTTTTTGGTGTATACAAATCACAATATCCACAAGTATATCTTTTCTCAGTGTGACTTGAACCTCAGATATAGGATATGGGTGAAATATCTACAGTCCTTGGATTTTGTGCTTGCCTATACACCTGGAAAGGGTAATGTCATCACTGATGCACTGAGTCAGAAAACTCAAACACAGGCCATATAGAAAGCCAATGATGAATGGGAGTTAATGTACAGCTTTTCTAAACTTTATATAGAGTTTCATTACAATAAAGATAATTTTTACCTCTCTGCCTCAATAGTTACCTCTTCCCTCCTTGAGAAGGTGAAGAGTAGGCAGTTTTCATATCTTGAAGGTTTGGTTCTCCATGAGAGTATATCAGGAGATAACCCACCTTTAGATTGGTTTACAGATAGAGAAAATGTCCCGCATCTACGTGGACGTATTTGGGTTCATGTAGATATGAGAGAGGACTTGATGAAAGAGTCACATGATTCTTAGTGGGAAGTTCATCCAGGAATCTCAAAGTTGTACTGAGATATGTGATGCTAGTATTGGTGGCATGGAATGAAATGTCAGATTTCAGGCTTCATCACTAGGTGTTACACCTCTCAGTAGGTGAAGGCAGAGTACCAGAGACCTGCAGACTTGTTACAGCCAGTTCTAGTCCTGTAATGGAAATGGAAAGATGTTTCTATGGATTTCATAGTCGACATACCTAGGTTGTTGTGGGGTAGTGATTCTATCTAGGTATTCATTTACCAACTAACATAATCATCCCACTTCATTCATATTTGGGAGACTTTCTCAGTTGATTAACTAGGAAGACTGTATGTTTGTGAGATCATACAACTATATGGGGTTCCACACACTATCTTTTTAGATAGGGATTCTCGTTTCACTTAATTATTCTGGAAAGGGTTGCAAAAATCTATAGGTACTCAGGTGATTCTAAGAACATCTTTTCACTCTTAGATGGATGGAAAATCGGAACATGCAATATAGGTTGTAGAGGATATGCTCCGAGAATGTGTCCTTGATTTCGTTGGTTCTTGGGAGAATCTTATCCCTCTTGTCGAGTTCTCTTATAATAAAAGTTTTAAGAAAAAGATTCAGATGTATCCTTTTGAGTCCTTATATGGTAGGCCATTCCATTCACCCTTGTAAAGGATAGAGGCAGGTGAGGTATCCCTACTAGATCCTCATCCTGTTTAGGAGACATCAGAATTGGTTTAGCTGATCAGAAAGCGTATGAATACTAATCAATCTAGACAAAAATCTTATGTCGATCACCATAGATGACCTCTTGAGGTTGAGGTTGGGGATCATGTCTTCTTTCTGGTATTTCCTAGGCAAGGGCATAGACAGTTAAGGAAGCAGGGAAAGTTGTTGCCTCATTACGTCGATCTGTTTGAAATTCTAGAGAGAGTTAGGTTGGTAGCCTATCAGTTGTTACTATCTCAGAGGTACCGTATCATGCACGACATCTTTCATGTCTCACAGCTTTTCTGATATCATGCTGACATGTCTCATACTTTTGATCTCGAGGAAGTTGTGTTTGATTTTGATGATACCTTTGAGAAGTATCCAGTACGCATCATTGACCTAATCACAAAGGCTCTCTAAGGAAAGTTTTTCCCTCTCATATGGGTGTTATGGAAACACGGTCGAGTATAGAATGAGTCTTGGGAGAGGGAATCCAATGTACAGGCCCAATTTCCAGAGTTTTTCTTAGACAGTGTTTCTTTACCCTTGGAAGGATAACTAGGGGCAAGTTCTTTTTAAGGGGAAAGACTATAAGAATCTGTTTTTTCACTCCGGTATTGATCCTTTAATATTTCAGTCTAAAACATTACATTGGACCTAATATGGATGCCTAATGATTTAGTAAAGGTTATGAGGGTGTCTAGGGCCTATTTGGAGCCTGTAAACCATCATTTCGGGGGGAAATGTCTTGATACACGGTTTGGAAAACCGTGCAGATGGTGTTTATTCAGACAGAGCCACCTCGCACGGTTTGCGCATGGTTGTGTGACCTAACTGTGTGAGCGCCCCTTTTCCCATTTACTCATGCATGGATTGCACACAGTTTGATCAAACTGTACTGCAAAACCTTTTGGGCAGATCCTTCTCGAAATATTTGCGCATGGTTTGACAAACCGTGTGGACAAACCTTGCCCAGGCTAAATTTATGGGTAAATTTCCAGTTTTTTCCTAAATGATCTACTAATCATCCTCCTTCCTCCCTAATCTGAGAACCAGTGGGATTAACCCCTTTTCATATCATTTTGGATCTTTTTGAAGGTCAGATCTAGGGATCAAGATATCTTCTTCATTCAATATCCAACCAATCTTCTTTTCATCACATTGGATGCGCAATGGTAAGTACTCGAGTCCTCTTTAGTCATTATTCTTCTCTCTTTCTCTTGACTTAGGTATCATAATGTGATATTTTTTCACATTTTCTTAGATCTACTCCAATATGAGGAAAATCAAGGACCAATATTATAGGATAAGGATCATACAACCCTATAATGGGTGGTTTATAACTTATCCCAAAAGTTAATTGTTTTTAGATTGTTCGTGTGGGGCCTGTCGTTTTCATCGGGAGTCATTTATTAAATTTACATTCCGTGATTATACTTGTTAGAATTGTATGGGTATGATCTTTCAAAATATGTGATTAGTTGTTAGCAGTCACACCCAAAACTCAATCCGCCCCATGTTAATGGTTATGCCACATTTGGGTTTTCAGTGTTTCAGCATGTTTGACCCAACGTTCAGGTGTGCCTTTGCTTGACCTTCTTAAAAGTGATCCTTTTCATATTAAATGACTGGTTAGTAAAATTAATTGCATAATGGCATGTACCATGTATGCTCGCCACTTGACCCACCTAAGGTATGTACTTCCAAATGATTATTAAATGTGAAATGTGAAATGGAAAGTTTACTAAGTATATAACTTGTCATTAACAAATGAGACTGAATAAGGGTCACATGTATATAGAACCCCTTTCCATGTTAATGGAAGGTAGAAGAGTGAACCACTCTAATTGAATATGCCTTAATGGTTAATTAAGACTTGATTAAATGGTTGTAATGCTACATGTCATATCTACACTAATAGAAGACAGGGATTGGACTAATAAATAAATGGTTGCAACTCTACATGACCTATCCACTATAATGGAAGACAAGAATTGGACCAAAAAGAATTATTACATTATTACAATATCAAATAGGAATGGACTGACTTGAGCTTGCCTTGGATTCATAGAGGAGAGTACCCTAGGTCTCGGGAATCCCATTCCAATTCAAGGATGTGGTTTTCTTAGGTTGATACCCACCTAGACTCAATTTCTTGTCTATTCCTTGGATTCTTAGAATACTACCATAGGGTTCATTACATTATTATAGGATACCTCAGATACACTCCTTGGATCCAGAGTTGACTAGTAGGTGCCATGGTGAATGCTCATAGGGCCCTGTCCTTGCATAGCCCCATTTTACCTTGGTCGATCACCTTGGACTCGGTAGGCACCTTTTTTTGGAATGCCTTGGATTACGCTCTATTGATTATACTCTTAACCTTTATCTACACTCAGATAACACTAAGTTAGTGTTCAATGAAATTTACATTACCTTGTTTATTACCCTGTAACTCCCTCACTAGATATCCTTGTTAGGTTTCCTTGTTACTTATTGGGACCGTAACTACTTATACTATCACAAGGTGATGTCATTTTTGGCTATGCCCCACATGACCTATTAACATTAAATGGTAATTAATTACTAAAATGAACTGGTTACATATACAAACACCAGCTGAGTGCTGAAGCAAGAACTTGGGTATTTAGTTATATTATACTTATTTCTTTACTTTATATATGTTGGCCTACACATTTATATGTTCCAATTCATGGGCCAGATGTTATATACACCATTGGTGGTGGCCCACTGATATTTATCTCATACACTCTCTGGGCACCGTTTGGTACTCGGAGTAGATTACATGGTTGTAGGTGTTGACAGAGGGAAGCATACGACTTCAAACAATTGATTACTTGCTGTTTAGGATGGAGCATGATAGTAGACGACCGAGTTTGATATTAGGATTCATGGAGTAGTATTTGTTTTCTTTTACCTTGTGGAACATGTTATTCATATTATCTTGTATCCATGTTTTCCAGTTTTCTAGTGACATGACATTACATCTTCAATTTTCCAATTGATACAGTTATTGTTATTCTTGTTTATCTATTGCATCAGTTTGCTTCCGCTGTTTAATTATATTTCATCCATTGCTTATTATATATTTAAATTCCTTCCACTATGATATACACTACTAATGAGGGCATAGTCTTCCCATAGACACACCCTAGGCCCTCGCTGCTTGTCTACAACCTCTGTTTTTCAAGAATATACCCTTCAGGCTATGTGGACCATCAGGCTTAGGGAACCTGTTAAGTGGCATCTGGGCCCAAGTCGTCACAACTTACATATTAAATCTAATTGAATGCATTTAAGACATTGTATCATTTAAGTGTGGGGGGGACTTATTATTTAGCATTTTCATTTACTATTTTCTTTTCAGTTAAAAAAATTGTTTTTAATATTTTTGTTTGTTTCTAAATCTTTTGAGATAAAATAATTATTAATAAAATTTTTGAAACCAATTTCTAAGAGTGAAACAATTTTTTCCATGAAACTAAGCTTAAATGAATGCTAAAAATAACTTTATTTCATGTTCAAATCTTTAGAAATTTCATGAAAGGAACTCGAAATTTTTGAATCACATGCCACATCTCATTGTATTTATCATTGAAATCACTTACATGTGAGGATTTTGAACCATTGGTTTCTTATTCATTACATTCACCTCACTTCATGAATGCTTGATTTAACCATAATTTGATTTATTTCTGATAAAACTTATGGATTTGAATTACTTGGGTTTTAAATGGTTGAGGAATTTCTTTGGTTTTAAGGCCATAATTTCATAAGAATCCTTTTTTTAATGGACTTCCTTGATCATTTAATCCTTGAATACCTTAGAAGCTATGAACAGTCTGTTAGGTTAGCCACATTGCAATCCAAGTTTCCCTATCCAACCTTATCTTGATGTGAAATTGCATAATCTAGTTGAAATTAAGTGTGGGGGAAGATGTCTTGTGTTGTGATACCACATTTGGTGAAAATTTGGGTGGAAAGTCAAATTTTTATGAGATGTGATTACTACTAAAAAAATCATTTTCTTGAATGTTGGTCCTTATATGGAGCTTTCATGATTGCGAAGTTGTGCCTTTTTGGAGCTTCCAACGAAAAAAAAGAAAGTTGTGCCTATTTGGAGATTTCCAAAAAATCATGTTTGAGATGATTAAAAATTTTTCTACAAAAATGATGAATGGTGTGAAATTTGATTGATTTTTCATGTTGATGGAGTTGAATTGATTCTAACCAGACTGAGGAGGAGACCATACTTGCGTAAAAATTAGAATAATGCAATTTTTCTTCAAAAAGAGCCAAGCCCTCTTCATTCAGCCTCTGAATTTTTCACATCTAAATCCTATAAACATAAATCCATAGAAAAACCATGACAAGTACTCATGATAATCATATGTACTTGAATAATATCGGGTGGAGATTTAGGAATTTATCAAGCCTATGGTGACCCTTGTATGTGTTTGGATGAGAAAGACATTGCTAAAAAAATTGAAATTTGTGTGATGAGAGATAATGTAAGTTAGGTAAGTGTTTTGGGTGCATGGATGGAGAAATTAAGAGGAAATATATTGAATTATATTAAATGGATAACTTTTAAGAATAGTTTTTGATGAGACATGATATTTTTATTTCTTGTTGTTAAATTGGTGGATCCCATAGATATGTGTTTTAAATATGCTTTGATTTGATTTTGATGTTTACTTGTCCAGAAGTCCAAGTGATAAGTGTGGGGGAATTGATAGAGATAATATATTCACCATTATTCATGTGTTTTAAATGATTTAATACCTATAAATTAATCAATGTGATCTTATTTGTATCATTTTATGATTTTTGGTGAGTTTTGAGCTTAAATCTCAAAACTGGTTAATTCTGTAAATTTAATAGTTTTCGTTCACCTCTATATTTCACGCATAACTTTTAAAATATGTATCCAATTTATGAGATTCATTTTTTAGGATTCCATGTTTCATGGATACAACTTATTATTCTAGACCATGATACCATTTTAACTCCTACAAACCCAAAAAAATCAAACAATGTGAACACTTATTCTGGGCAGCAGAATCGACCTAACCTCATTTAAAGAGTCATATCATGGGATACCAACCACCAAATGGGTTGATTCCAGCTGTGTTAGAAATCCAACTCTACAAGGAAGTTTCAAATTAAATTTTAGGGATAAATTACTTCATTAAGGCCTCCTGTGAACCGGTCAAAGTAGGGTTGGTGGAATAGTTTTTGGAGTCCATAAAAATTCAGGTCTAGTATTTTGGACATAACATCCATCAAACTATGCCAAATGATCTAAAATTTCAAGTATATCAATCCAAACCCATTTATCACACCCTATAATAAGGGACCATGGTGTCACGACCTGACCCTACCCGGGCTCGAGCCGCAACTACCCCAAGCACGCCTCCATTGGCCAGGGGCTGGCGACCAGCGCTGAAGGCACAACAACTCGGGGAGGCCTTTGCCTAAGTACCTGTACACACACACGCAGCACACTCAATACAAAAGTGCAGGGTAAAAAAGAAAAGCAAAGTACCAATAGCTATAAATAAACCACAATGTGCATCAACCTCTAAACAGTACATAGTATAAGTTGATGGTAAACTGAAAAGAAAAAAGGGCAAAACATGCACCCAACTAGAAAAGTGACACAACTCAGCAACAGGTAAAAAAAATCAAAAGGCTGGGAGGGTCCCACACCTAGAACCCGACTACGACCACCGCACATGGTCCAAGCTCCTGAACTCTTAATATCCACTGAAGTCATGAACAACATGTTCGTCGTCTGCAAGGGCACACCAAGTGTGGGAAATCCCAAGTCGGGGTGAATATAAAAATAATTAGTAGGATACCTCAAAGGCTCGAGGGAGAAAAAAAAGAGGTACCGAAGGGTGATCAGTAGATCGAATAGGGAAAAGTAAAGGATTACAACTGAGAGTGCAGTAAAGAGTACAACAAGGAGTGTAGTAGTGTAACAGTAGAGAGTCCAGCTCAACCCAACAAAAGAAAGGAGGTAGACTCGTCTAGACAAAAGGAGATGGAAATGGTGAGAAGATAAACTTCTCATCGAGTCTTCGCTACCTAGATCAAGAGAGTAGAATCGTCCAACCACGAGAAGTTAGACACGGAATTCACGTGGCATACCCCGCACGTCTTCGCCTCTTCTGGAAGGGGAGTAGCCAAAACCCAATGAGTGGGTACTGGTGTAAAGACCTGAAGCTTATCGTACATGGACATTACATTACTTTAGCGGAATACTTAGTACATAACAAAAACACACACACAGGGATCGTAATAGTTTAGTGTCTTTGGAAACTCGGAATGTAATCTTCTAATCGTGGTGAAAGATCTTCAATATCTCCCATAAAGATCTTCTTTTTTTTACCTAAAACCTTTCTTTATATCCTGCGGAAAAGAAAACATAAAAGGGTGAGCTCAAATGCTCATCAAGGGCAAATAAAGGAAATAAAAATCATATCATATCATTTTGAAAATCATAACCTGCAAAAGAGATCATAATATCTTAACATGGAATAAATCATAGAAGTGAAAATGAGATCCCCATAATCATAACATGAAACTTGAAACTTTGTGGCATTCACACATAATCATGGAAAATCATTTCTTGTTAGTCATGACTCATTGCCAAGACTATCTTAGTGGACAAAGTCCCTTTCTGAACCGAGTCACCCTCGTTCCAGTCCTGTTTCACTGAACCGGTATAACCTACCGTTCCAGCCATGTCTATCTCATGAGATATAAAATCTTTACCCAATGAATTGTAGGGAGATATAGGTCCCACCCATCTCATAATGATACCATTCTTATGTGTGCCACAAAATTATAAATCATACATCATTTCATAACCCATGTAATAAAAATGGGAATCTTAAACATTGTGACATCATAAAACATTTCATATAAGATAAAGGAATTCATAAAAATAATTTCATCACAACATAATCAAATCAATTTAATAATAGGGATAAAAACAGAACCCTTTATTATCTTAGATGGAAAATAATTTTGATAAAACACTTGAACTCCATTCTTGAGGAAAATATCCTTTCTTCTTAAAAAACATTTTTCCGTTGTCATACAACTTTAAACTAAAAGAAGTTGATTAAAAATAAACATGTAAACTTGTAAAGGAAGCTTCTTGGAAATAACGTTTTAAAAATCCATTCATGACGTATAAGTTAAAAAACATTCTTCTCGTACTTTTGTCGGAAAAGTCAAAAAAGTACCTCGTACGAAAAACGTCAAAAGATTCCTTTCATATCTTTTACTAAAAACTCACAAAAGGGTAAAATAGGATTTAAACAATTTTAGGTGGATGGAAATAATATTACATATTGAGGAAACATGGATGTGGATGATAAAATACACCCCAGTAAATACCAAAGTATAAACAATCTCGGATAAAAATGAGATTGTGATATTTTCCCTTACCTTAGGTCCGATTTGCTTTGTACGTGTCCGAAGCTCCTGTATAATGGTTTAAATAATGTTATTGACTTATTCCAGAATCATACATATTGATATGATATCATATATGGTCATATTCTTAGCTTCTTGTTAGTAATATTTCATTGTTACTTGTTACTCGGGTCTTTATTGCCTTTTGTTCTTATGCGTGTTTTGCCGAATAAATTCTTATTCTTCTTTTAAGGTTATATATACCTTATATCCAAAATGGTATTAGTGTAACATATATCATATTTATTCATTCAATTCATTTATATAATTACTATGTAATGATGATCATGTAGAACGAGTCGCATCACATCATGGAGACGGTATTTCGTACGTACGCACGAGTGATGATATCATTCCTATGATCGTGGAATTGTATTGGAGTATATATATATTATTTCAGAATCAATATTGATTTATAATAATCATATATAGTTACTCATTACACCCTTATACCCATCCAATTAAGGTGGTGACGGAAAATAGATTACACCACGGTGTGGAGACGGTATTCCGTACGTACGCACGCGCGGTGATTTCCTTTTTCCGTAGGATGGATAGAAGGTTAATTAGAGTTGTTTCATATTTATAATAACATATCAGTATATAAGAAATACTGATGTTATTACTTTATCATGAAACAACTAAAGAAGAAGAAGTTGAAGAAGAAAGAAATTGAAAAAGATCGGTATTGGATATTACCTCTTTTTGACGCGCCTTCACATATCCTTCACTTAAAGAACTAAGGATGGCCTTTGAAGAATACCAGGACCTCTAGGATGATACTAGGGAAGTGGAGAAGAGATTTTGGCAGGTTTTGGCCGAGCTTGAAGGCTCAAAGTTGTGTGAGGAAGAGAGGGAGGAGGTTCCCTTTTATAAGGGAGGAGAGGGGCACCTTAGGAATATCTCAAAATATTATTTTATATTAAAGTCAAAATCGGTTTATAATGGTTCCAAAGGGTCTTATTTCGAAGCTAAAGTGGGTATGGGTCGAAATCCTATCAACCAATAGGATTTAGACAAGTTTAGGGTATTATTTTAACCTTATCAATTAGATTTAACTCTAAGATAAATAATTTAACTTTTACCGTGTCTTTTTGTTTTCTTTCACTATATGGTTAATAAACTTACTATAACTTGCCAAAAGAACCCCAAATTATATATTATTAATACATATATCCTTATCTAAGTCATTTGGCCGAACCTTAGATTTTTAGGAATAAAATAACAATTAATAATATAATATTTGATTTAAAAGCTATTTTGTGTCAATTTTGATACAATTTGATATATGATTTTTTTGAAAGTCATAACAGAATTATATTTTCAAACCAAATTGATTAAATCAACACTAATATATCATAGTAACCTAGAAAATTAGTGGAATTCATAAAAAGTCTTAAATTACAATTATTTTGGTATTTATAATATCAATTATATCAATATTTCATTAATAAGATAATTACTGCATCATCTTTGTGTCATAAATAAATTAAATTATTTGATGTCTAAAAATTACAAATAAAATACCATCATGTAGGAAATCGTTTTATCTTTCTAATTAATATTTACAATCGAATTTATCTTATGTATAACCCTATATTAAAAAATGTTTTAGTAAATAAACCTTGATTTTAACTCTTTTAACTCTTCTTTGAATTAAATAATAATAAATGTCCTAATCTAATCCAAGTGGGCCTAAATGATAATATTTTACTCTTAAGGTTGTTTTTGGTCGAGATACACTTGTCCAATAGAATTAGGACATGTTTTAGGGTAATATTAATATCATTCTTACCCTTAATTACCCTATTTACTTTTAACCGTGGTAAATAAAAGTAAAAAGTTACTATTCACTAAAAATTATTTTCATCTCATTGAACCACATTTTACTTACTGACATCAACCATGTCTCTTAGATTTTTGAAATTCCATTCACAGAAGCGGTAAAATTAAGTTTTATGAAAAATTCAGTTTTTTAACTACCACTTAGTAGTTTCACTATTTATCAAAAATTGATGTTTTTCAGAACAATGCCAAAATTTCATCCTAAGATATATTTCATATTCCGAATTCAAAAATGAAGTCTATTTTACCAAATTCATAACATAGAAGTTGCATTAATTAATTTTATAATTAAATCCCGCTGTTAAAACAAATAGCGTGTTTTTAAGAAACAATATCTATCAAAAGATTGACACTTGTTTATGTATGGTTTAAATGTGAAATTACATCCAATGACCAACATTGTATTAAATTGTAAAAATATATTCTAAATATACTTTAAAACCACTCAAATTAATAATTTATCACTATTAATTATTTTGATTAAAAAACTTGTTTTTAATTATAATTTAGTAATTTTCACTATTCATCAGAATATGAAAGTTATCCGAAAAGTACCAAAATTTCACCTTAGGCTAAATTCGATACTCCGAATCCAAAAATGAAGTCCATTTTGAGAGCTAAAATTTCTAAAATTTTAAAAGGTTGTTATTACTATTCATACCGGCTAGTTATAATAATATTTTAATAGCATATCGTTGTTTAGTGAAACTCGATATTGCGTACTACACACGCTATCGAGGAAGGTCGCGATTGCGTGTAATGCAAGGCAAGTCAAGGATGTGTGTTGTGCAAGTTCCTTTTGGTGTAGCGTACAACACAAGACATTAATAAAATTAAAAAGATTATTTTTCATAAAATCTCGGGTTGTTACATTCTACCCCCCTTAAAAGGAATTTCGCCCTCGAAATTCGTCGGGGTTATAAATGGTTTACTATTCGAAAGTTTCTTTAATAGAAACCCACATCGTAAAAAAGAATACCAAAACTTGGCTTTAAAAACTAAAGTATGAAATGTAACGATTACCCAAATAAACTAATCACTGGGTTTCCACATAGGTGAAAATATGGATATGGAAGAGAAATCTAACCATAATGTTCTAATGGAGAGTGGTAGAGAACATGGCTATGGAAAAGCCAGTAATCACAAATCCATAGATTTGTGATGATATAAGGTACCATCTGATTCATCAGTTATAAGATCACTAGGACAACATTTTTGGTTTTCAAGATCATTTCCCTAAAGTTAAAAATTTGCTTAGAATAAATACTTACTTTACTTTGGTACAATCTCACTGTTGTTCGTGCCTTGAACAATTTCCACTTCATCTCTTAAATAAATGAAGTTGAATTTGTTATTCGTGAAGTGTTAACAGATCATGTGATAGAATGACGGGTCATTCCATCTGTCTCAAACAAAAGGTTAGCAAAAATTATATACATAAGTCGATCTATAGTGAGATTAATCATATATGGTTCCTAAAATGGACTTATACTTCATATATCATACTTCTTAATATAATAAAACCAGTTTCTACTAAACAGGGACTTCCTGTAGGCCAATGGTAGGTGATAAAGTCCAGTCGCACTTCGGTTGTGGGTTCGATTCCCACAGCCTTGTCCAACGCCATGGGCTGTCGCCCGTCCTGCAGGTTGTCCTTTTTCTAAAACTATACTACTATAACATCCCATCAATAATATCGAAAAAACTTTTATCCTTAAACAATACTAACTTATGTCCAACATAATCCATTCCAATATTTAGGCTTATCCATAATACTGCAGTCCACTCTCATAACATAGTGAAAACGATTACCAGAGATTTAACACCATCGTCGATCCCCATATATCATAAGGTATGTTTTGTTGGTCACATTACAAACATTCAAAGTCCTTAATCGCGTATTCTCTTGAATACCTTAGTGAAAACATGAATTCAGTTAAAATTTAACACTTTCCACATACCAAAATCCTCAAAATTCTATATACTCAAACCATGATATCACTTAGTCCTTATATCAATCATGAGCTCATGAATACTGTTAAACATTTCATTTTCTCATTTTCCCTTCATTATTCGCATATCATATTATTTCCAAAAATATCTCAATCACTTTGAATACCACATTAGACCAATACATAAATATTCCAATACTCCATGATACAATATTATTTTGGAATCCCATTACATAAACACTCAATCATTCCACCACATCGTTGTTATATTCAACATCACCAATGGTGATCGCATGTGACTTCCCTTTTTCCTTTACCTTATGTGGTTGCTCATGTCGATCATCACTAACCCTTGGATTAGGGCATTTATTGGAATAATGTCCCATATCCTTGCACTTGAAGCATTGAAGTGTTGGTGGTGCGTTCTCTGCAGTGTTTGCTTTATTCACATCATTAGAAACCCTTTTTCCATTACTTCGACACTCAGCTGCTCGATGACCTTATTTTCCACACTTAAAACATTTTATAGTCCCTTTAAGACAATCTCCACCATGCTTCTTTCCACACTTTGAGCATAAGGAAACATTCATTTTCTTTTCACCATTATTCTGAGATTTCTCATTGAACTCCATCTTTTGTTTCTTGTCAAAACCATGAGATGGATATGTAACACCAACTTCCATTTCTACCTTGATAGCACAACGCACAATTTCTTCATAGCAACTGAAGTCTCTTATATCTAATGCCCTTCGAAGACTTGGTTTTAAGCCACTGAAAAATCGATCAACTTTACTTTCAGGTTGGATGATAATGCCAGATGCATACCTTGCAAGTCTTGTAAAATTCGCTTCGTATATACCAACAGATTCATCATCCTTCTGCTTCAGCTCAAGAAACTCCTTTTCCATCTTCGTTCGAAGAATACGAGGGAAGTACTTATTGAAAAACAAGTTCTTGAACTCATCCCATTCCATGGACTCAGTTTCATCTCTTGGCCTTGTATTCTTGATAAGATTCCACCATTGATCAGCTTCACCTTCCAAACGATATACTGCTAAGATGACTTTATCATGTTCAGAACATTGAAAAACTGAAAATATCTCTTCAGTGGTACTGATCCATTGTTCAGCAATAAGTGGATCGGAAGTCCCACTGAAAGAAGGTGGACGTTGCCTCATGAAGGACTCAATAGAATACTGTTCCTTTCTCTGCTCATTTGGAAGTCCAGAATGATTCATAGCTTGTGTAAGGATAGAAATAAGATTTTGCACTCCATCTCCCATAACATTTGTTTGTTCAGGAGGACAATCATTGCATTGTCCATTGCATTGATCAACACGGTTCCTTCGGGTTCCAGCCATCGTCTAAAACCCAAAAAGAATAGTGTGAGAGGCAAAAATCATGCTAGGGAAAACAACATAATAAAGGGGGAGTACCTTCAATATCTAACATCTTAGGTTTAATTATATGATCGTTAGCGTAGTTCTAGTACTGTAACCTATACGTATACTTAACCTTAGGGACATCCCTAGACATACCGTAGAAATATCTCTAGGGATCTCACTAACGTTTTCGCATCCTAGTTTCCAAAGGTTGACTAAACCTTTCCTCCGATACCAACTGTAAAGACCCGAAGCTTATCGTACATGGACATTACATTACTTTTGAGGAATACTTAGTACATAACAAAAACACACACACAAGGATCGTAATAGTTTAGTGTATTTGGAAACTCGGAATGTAATCTTCTAATCATGGTGAAAGATCTTAAATATCTCCCATAAAGATCTTCCCTTTTTTTACCTAAAACCTTTCTTTATATCCGGGGGAAAAGAAAACATAAAAGGGTGAGCTCAAATGCTCAGCAAGGGCAAATAAAGGAAATAAAAATCATATCATATCTTTTTGAAAATCATAACCTGCAAAAGAGATCATAATATCTTAACATGGAATAAATCATAGAAGTGAAAATGAGATCCCCATAATCATAACATGAAACTTGAAACTTTGTGGCATGCACACATAATCATGGAAAATCATTTCTTGTTAGTCATGACTCATTGCCAAGACTATCTTAGTGGACAAAGTCCCTTTCTGAACCGAGTCACCCTCGTTCCAGTCCTGTTTCACTGAATAGGTATAACCTACCGTTCCAGCCATGTCTATCTCATGAGATATAAAATCTTTACCCAATGCATTGGAGGTAGATATAGGTCCCACCCATCTCATAATGATACCATTCTTATGTGTGCCACAAAATTATAAATCATACATCATTTCATAACCCATGTAATAAAAATGGGAATC
The DNA here is from genome assembly GCA_963277665.1 of Viscum album. Taxonomy (NCBI): domain Eukaryota; kingdom Viridiplantae; phylum Streptophyta; class Magnoliopsida; order Santalales; family Viscaceae; genus Viscum; species Viscum album. Next base: position 1,717,239,840 of record OY728136.1, on the reverse strand, counting down.
TTAAACATCGTGACATCATAAAACATTTCATATAAGATAAAGGAATTCATAAAAATAATTCCATCACAACATAATCAAATCAATTTAATAATAGGGATAAAAACATAACCCTTTATTATCTTAGATGGAAAATAATTTTGATAAAACACTTGAACTCCATTCTTGAGGAAAATATCCTTTCCTCTTAAAAAACATTTTTCCTTTGTCATACAACTTTAAACTAAAATAAGTTGATTAAAAATAAACCTGTAAACTTGTAAAGTAATCTTCTTGGAAATAATTTTTTAAAAAACCATTCATGCCGTATAAGTTAAAAAAAACATTCTTCTCGTACTTTTGTCGGAAAAGTCAAAAAAGTACCTCGTACGAAAAACGTCAAAAGATTCCTTTCATATCTTTTACTAAAAACTAACAAAAGGGTAAAATAGGATTTAAACAATTGTAGGTGGATGGAAATAATATTACATATTTAGGAAACATGGATGTGGATGATAAAATACACCCCAGTAAATACCAAAGTATAAACAATCTCGGATAAAAATGAGATTGTGATATTTTCCCTTACCTTAGGTCCGATTTGCTTTGTATGTGTCTGAAGCTCCGGTATAATGGTTTAAATAATGTTATTGACTTATTCCAGAATCATAAATATTGATATTATATCATATATGGTCATATTCTTAGCTTCTTGTTAGTAATATTTCATTGTTACTTGTTACTCGTGTCTTTATTGCCTTTTGTTCTTATGCGTGTTTTGCCGAATAAATTCTTATTATTCTTTTAAGGTTATAGATAACTTATATCCAGAATGGTATTAGTGTAACATATATCATATTTATTCATTCAATTCATTTATATAATTACTATGTAATGATGATCATGTAGAATGAGTCGCATCACATCGTGGAGACGGTATTCCGTACGTACGCACGAGTGATGATATTGTTCCTATGATCGTGGAATTGTATTGGAGTATATATATATTATTTCATTATAAATATTAATTTATAATAATCATATATAGTTACCCATTACACCATTATACCCATCCAATTAAGGTGGTGACGGAAAATAGATTACACCACGGCGTGGAGATGGTATTACGTACGTACGCACGCGCGGTGATTTCCTTTTTCTGTAGGATGGATAGAAAGTTAATTAGAGTTGTTTCATATTTATAATAACATATAAGTATATAATAAATACTGATGTTATTACTTTATCATTAAACAACTAAAGAAGAAGATGTTGAAGAAGAAAGAAATTGAAAAAGATCGGTAATGGATATTACCTCTTTTTGACGCGCCTTCACTTATCCTCCACTTAAAGAACTAAGTATGGTCTTTGAAGAATACCAGGACCTCTAGGATGATACTAGGGAAGCGGAGAAGAGATTTTGGCAGGGGTCGGCCGAGCTTTAAGGCTCAAAGTAGTGTGAGGAAGAGAGGGAGGAGGTGCCCTTTTATAATGGAGGAGAGGGGCACCTTAGGAATATCTCAAAATATTATTTTATATTAAAGTCAAAATCAGTTTATAATGGTTCCAAAGGGTCTTATTTAGAAGCTAAAGTGGGTATGGGTCTAAATCCTATCAACCAATAGGATTTAGACAAGTTTAGGGTATTATTTTAACCTTATCAATTAGATTTAACTCTAAGTTAAATAATTTAACTTTTACCGTGTCTTTTTGTTTTCTTTCACTATATGGTTAATACACTTACTATAACATGCCAAACTAAACCCAAATTGTATATTATTAATACATATATCCTTATCTAAGTCATTTGGCCGAACCTTAGATTTTTAGGAATAAAATAACAATTAATAATATAATATTTTATTTAAAAACTATTTTGTGTCAATTTTGACACTATTGTATATATGATTTTTGTAAAAGTCATAACAGAATTATATGTTCGAACCAAGTTGATTAAATCAACACTAATATATCATAGTAACCTAGAAAATTAGTGAAATTCATAAAAAGTCTTAAATTACATTTATTTTGGTATTTATAATATCAAATATGTCAATATTTCATTAATAAGATAATTACTGCATCGTCTTTGTGTCATAAATAAATTACATTATTTGATGTCTAAAAATTAAAAATAAAATACCATCATGTAGTAAATCGTTTTAGCTTTCTAATTAATATTTACAATCGAATTTATCTTATGTATAATCCTATATTAAAAAATGTTTTAGTAAATAAACTTTGATTTTAACTCTTTTAACTCTTCTTTGAATTAAATAATAATAAATGTCCTAATCTAATCCAAGTGGGCCTAAATGATAATATTTTACACTTAAGGTTGTTTTTGGTCGAGATACACTTGTCCAATAGAATTAGGACATGTGTTAGGGTAATATTAATATCATTCTTACCCTTAATTACCCTATTTACTTTTAACTGTGGTAAATAAAAGTAAAAAGTTACTATTCACCAAAAATTATTTTCATCTCATTGAACCACATTTTACTTACTGACATCAACCGTGTCTCTCGTATTTTTGAAATTCCATTCACAGAAGTGGTAAAATTAAGTTTTATGAAAAATTCAGTTTTTTAACTACCACTTAGTAGTTTCACTATTCATCAAAAATTGATGTTTTTCAGAACAATGCCAAAATTTCATCCTAAGCTATATTTCATATTCCGAATTCTAAAATGAAGTCTATTTTACCAAATTCATAACATAGAAGTTGCATTAATTAATTTTATAATTAAATCCCGTTGTTAAAACAAATAGCGTGTTTTTAAGAAACAATATCTATCAAAAGATTGACACTTGTTTAAGTCTGGTTTAAATGTGAAATTACATCCAATGACCAACATTGTATTAAATTGTAAAAATATATTCTAAATATACTTTAAAACCTCTCAAATTAATAATTTATCACTATTAATTATTTTGATTAAAAAAGTTGTTTTTAATTATAATTTAGTAATTTTCACTATTCATCAGAATATGAAAGTTATCCCAAAAGTACCAAAATTTCACCTTAGGCTAAATTCGATACTCCGAATCCAAAAATGAAGTCCATTTTGAGAGCTAAAATTTCTAAAATTTTAAAAGGTGGTTATTACTATTCATAACGGCTAGTTATAATAATATTTTAATAGCATATCGTTGTTTAGTGAAACTCGGTATTGCGTACTACACACGCTATCGAGGAAGGTCGCGATTGCGTGTAATGCAAGGCAAGTCAAGGATGTGTGTTGTGCAAGTTCCTTTTGGTGTAGCGTACAACACAAGACATTAATAAAATTAAAAAGAATATTTTTCATAAAATCTCGGGCTGTTACAACTGGAACAAGGTATATACATATCCATATGCTCAATCAAGAAGCTCGAACAAGATCGTAAGGGGATCTCTGTCCCGTAGCTTAGCCCAAGAAAATGAGTCTCCATCAGTCTTAGAAGTAACCATTATCGATGCCCAGCATCCCACACGTCTGCCCCGAACTGCAAGCCAAGGGTCTCAAATCACCGCACCTCGACACTATCCGCTTTGGGCGACACTGACTCGCCCGCACGGTTTTAGGTCACGTCACAAGGACGCATCTCAGTAGGGAAAGCACCCCTCGTACTTGAGAGTTCCATGTTAAGTCAAACCACACCTCTTCACTACCACACAGTCGAGAGGTCTTCTCAAAGTCAAAGTTGTCACATCACTGACTCATACAAACAAGGGTCCTGCTCTGGTAGTCACGGAGTAAAGCCACAAACTAGCCTAGTGGAAAGGACTGAGTCTGAAATGCCAACAGGTGACCCACTACCTAGCCCTGCTGGAAGGTAATTCATAATAAGATATTAGGTGACCCACTGCCCAACCCTATTGGAGGGTAAACCTGGAACAAGACGACGGGCGACCCACTGCCCAGCCCTGCTGGAGGGTAGGCCCTCAAGAGTCGTCGGGTAACCCACTTCCCAGTCTCTGCTGGAGGGTAGACCCTAAGAGTGTATTCGGGTGACTTATTGCCCAAACTCTGCTAGAGGGTAGACTCTAAGAGTGTTTTCGGGTGACCCACTGCCCAATCTCTACTAGAGGGTAGACCCTAAGAGTGTCGTTGGGTGACCCATTGCCCAGTCTCTACTAGAGGGTATACCCTAAGAGTGTCGTCGGGTGACCCACTACCCAGTCTCTGCTGGGGGGTAGACCCTAAGAGTGTTGGGTGACCCACTGTCCAGACTCTGCTGGAGGGTAAACCCTAGAAGTTAGTGAGCAACCCACTGCCTAGTCTCTACTGGAGGGTAAACCTGAAGAAGTAGATGAGTAACCCACTTCCCAGTCTCTACTGGAGGGTAAACCTGGAACTGCTCTGGCCATCCCTACTGGATGGTACGACACTGGCCAACATAACTCGGAGTGGGTATCGTGCAACCACCCAACTCCAAAACAAAACCAGGGGAAACCATCCAACCCTTTTGATCTAAACCATTGTGAACAAGACCAGGGGGAAACTCAACCCTACTGGTTAACAAACGAAAATAGAACCAAGGGAAAACTCAACCCTGCTGGTCAAACGAACGAGAATAGAGGGACCCTCTACGTCGCGAGAGGTCAATGGTATGCAAAGAAGAACACGACACACACATGGGGCCCACACGACGTGTGGCCCCAATTCAACTCTAACCAAGCGCAAAAAAGTTCTCAGATACAAACAACCACATGTACCTCCAAGCGTTCCCATATACTCCCAGAGTATACCACGTTTCCAGCCCAAAGGCTAACATGCACACGACAGCCAACGTCAACGCGAAGGGCGTAAATGTAACAAATCCAATTTTCCACCTCGATAGACTAGGCACGACCAACTACATCTCTTTCAGAATTTAATTCACTCTCCCAAGAGTGAACGCGATCACACGCCAAGGGTTCTCTGCAAACACCATAGGAAGAACCTCCACTGGTACACCTTTCATGCTTCCACATTAAAATGAGATCTCGAAGGAGTCTCTGTACATCCAAACAGATCATACTATTGTAATACTCATGAAAAAACATGCGAGGTCGACTACTTACTCACCTCAAATGGATATCCGACATAAAAATCGCCAACACCGCTTTACGCCCGAACGACGTCCCGTGACCCCGAGCCTCATCCCCCAAAACAGTCGGCTACATCGCAACATCGTGATCCCCTTGGTAAAACACATCAAAAGGACTGCTCACTTGAGTGGAACAGATATGCGGAGAAAAAGATGCATTCCGTCGCACCGCACACGATCGGTGCTTCGTGAGACCCGCATCCCGGTCCCGAAATGCTGCCAACGGATCCCACCATTGTGATCCTCTCAAAAAAGTACACAAGATGGACTATTCACTTGTCCAAAATGGACACCTGGTGATAAAGCTGGAAATCACCATCAACTCCCAAAACAGCCCCCGTGGGGCCCGCACCACCACGCGGAATTAAAGCGGTCGGATTACGCCAATGCAACGCCCTTGGAAAAACACCCAAAATCGACTACTCGCACGCCCCGAATAGACATCCGATGAAAAAGATGTAAAGTGCTGCACGCAGCTCGAATGATGGGTTGTGAGGTCTACGCCTCAACTCCGATTTCAATCCCCGAAACCACACTGGTAAACTTCTCCTCGGCACCAGTGTCCCAATTCTGCTGACGGTGCTTAAAATGGTCGTCGGATGCATCCGCGTCGCTCAAAACACAAACCCCCAGAAAAACGCATGTCCACTTAACGGTCATGTCGCGCCACAGAACCCCTCATCTCTGGAATTAAAAATTCCCGAGACCATCTCAAAAAAATTTCCTTGATGCCTGGAGTACTCTGCCATAGACGGCAAGCAAAACGGACACCCGTAGCGAAAGATATGGGTGTCTGAAGTCGAGGGGACGATTCCCCTTGGGCCGGATCGGCCTGGGCCGGCCGGTCCGGCCGTTCTGGGCCGGCCCGCGGCGTAGCCGCACGGGCTAGCTGTGGACCCGCAGTCCACCCGCAGACCAGCCACATGGCCAGTCACCCTTGTCACGTGAAGAACCACTGAAGGAGGGTCGTTTTTCCCCGGTGGGGTCGCGCGCCGCGACCACGGTCTTCTGTCGCGCCCCGTCGGGCGCCGCCTCGCCCGCCTAATGCCGCCGCTCCAGCCACCGAAGTCGAACGCCCCACTGCCGCGCCATCCGCCTGAGCTGATGCCGCCGCCGCCTGGAAGACCCGTGCCGCCACCGCTGGAGCTCTCCGCCGCCACTGGAGTTCGCCGAACCACCACTGGAACCCCCCCAAATCTGGCCGGAAAGCTCCAAACCCACCGGAACTTCAACGGACTACCCTGGACTCGCCGGGACTCTGAATTTCAATCCAAAAGAACCGGTGGGAATCTCAAAACCAGTAATACAAACTTATGGGCTTTGTTAGAAGATCAAACAATGTTTTGATGCTAAAATTTGGATTCAAAGAGGTATTCGGGATTTAAAAATTGAAACAACGACCACCTACCTGCGAGGGCGTAGTCCGGAGCTTCACCGCACGTGCCGCTACCGCTCCCACCACTCGATACCGCCTTAGTAGGAGGTGGGAGGTGGAGGAGGAGGTTGAGAGGGAAGGGTTGAGGGAGGTTTCTCTAGGGGATAACAAGGGAGGGGAAAGGAATAATAAGGGTTTAAATAAAAAAAATAATTGATTAAAATTTTAATTAATTTAAACCCATAATTTAACCCGCATCTGAAACTTTCGACAGAGTTGAGGTTAAGCCTTCCCTAGGCCAAAAAACACCTCCTGGGCACAACGGAGGTCTCTGAATTTTAATCAGAGGTCCCGTTCAAACGTTATTAAACTGAACGCCTGAGGCAACCAAATTACGAAAACGCCCCTGGGGCCATTTTTCACAAAAGGCCCGCGCCCATGAAACTTACACCCCTCCTAGGGTAAATGGAACTCTCCGAACTCAACGGTGCCCTCATTTTCCCAATTTGAGATACCGTTTAATAGATTCTTTAGTTTAACCATTAAATGAATAAATTAATTATTTTAATTATCCATTTAACGTTCCGTTAACGGGCGAGGGGTCCAAACTTCCCGCGCTGACATACTTTATGTCATTCTAAGGATAAACACCCTATTTCAGACCGATTCGTACACTCAGATTTAGGATCTGAATCACCATTTAGGAGTTATCCCATTTATTTGGCATGCCCAGTGTGAACGCACTGAAAAAGTAATTTCGGCCACACCGGTGCTCAGAATCGCACACCGTATGAAGGTGCTGCTCTGGAATAACATCAAAAATATTCCAAAGTATTTTATAGAAAAAACCGGGTTCTTACATCATTCCCTCCTTCAAGATTTTCTTCCCCAAAAAGCAAAACCAGGGAACAACTCATGGTATTAATCTCGCACCTGCCTCTCCCGTACCCAGAAGAACTCTTGCCCAGTCCCGCGTCATCGCACACAGACCAAAGGGTTTGATCTATTCGCGCGAGGACTGCCCTTGCCGATGACGTGCATAGGATCACACACACTTCTTCTCAGGTGAGTCATGTTAGAGACTCTATGCACCAAAACCAGCCTTTGGGGTTAGGGAAAGGCGGTAGGGAACCTCAACATCCCTTCGCACATTCTCATACGGTCTGAATGACCTCTGGGGTAGCTCACCTCCCCGATCAAACCTCTACGTCACATTCCGCGACTGGAATCACTAACCGCCCCTGGAAAAAGGCCTGGTGATTCCCTCCTTCAGAATATCCATATGGTGGAACACCTAAGGATATCTGGTCACGCAAGGTTTCATAGTCGATATCCCACGACCCAGACTCTCTTACACACTTGGAGAACGAAGGAGTCGACAACATCAACTAAAGAGAAAGGTCCCATGCCTTTTACCTTACCAAAACAGGGTTACACCGACGCCCCATGCCACCCTGGTAACACCTCAAAGAAGGAGCAGGGAGAAAATCATTTCACACAGAGTCTAAAAATTCAACTTTAAAAAGGTAGAAGCTTTGTAGAGTGTACCTCTTATCACCTCATGCTTTGAAGGATCATAGACATCCAAAGCACACGGTTGTCCGTGGTCCGAACTGTCAGCTCCCAGATCCTGGCATGGACCGCCTGGTGGTGATGGGAAGGCCTCGTAAAGTCGTCCCCCACTACCATCTCCTTACGCTCTTATACAAGCACCACCTCTCAGGGAGCTACTCTGACCACTGTGTTTCCTCTGCCGCGGTGGTGCACCTGCTGCCTGCCTGATATTCTCAGCGTGCCTGGTCGGGTGGTCCCACTCCAGGTGACCTTGCCCATCGCAATAATAGAATCAGTGCTCTCCATGATGACCTGGTGCCCTCTGGTGCCACTGTGGTGTACTACCACGCCCTTGAGTCTGGTTATCAGTAAGCCACCTGCGTCGAGGTTCTGTCTGCTGACGCCTGCTAGCCGTGGTAAACATCTCGGCTCTGTCGTGCCTGCTACCACCACTAACTATAGATCATGAAAGGAATCCCTCTATCACCATCCTCTTCTCTATCACCCCTGCATAGATTGGAATTCCAAAGGGTACCATGACAACATGAATCTCTCGGCGGAGACAGTGCTCAAACTTCCGGGCTCGGAAGATGCCGTTGTGGACCAAGTCTGTGTAAAATCATGCTTAGTCTAAGAAACTAGCCACGTACTCGGCCACCGTCATCCCTCCCTACTGAAACTACATGAGATCTTGAATCTGAATGGAGTGTAAGAAGGAGGGGACAAACTTCTCATGAAACAACAACTGAAAGCCGCCCCACAAAAGAGACGACTCGTCAAGAAACTGAGTCACCAGACTCCGCCAAGGCCAAGCTAATCTGTGGAAGAGGTTAGCGGCCAAAGCCACCATCATATCTAATGGCGTCTTCACAAGCCTATAAAGGTGATCCACTGTCTCTAGCCAAACCTCTACTGCCTGCGGGTATGGCTCACCACCGAACCTTAGCGGTCACTGCCGCTGGAACTCACGGTGCGCGCTCAACCTGCGCTCAAGCCCCGTCTACTCTGCTGAAGCTGCCTTCTGCTCAATAGGTGGGGGTGCTGCTACCGGCCCACCCGGAGAAAGGGGCTCACATGATGGGTCCTTGACAGAGGCCTCGTAGCTCACAGGGTCGTCATCACAAACCAAAGCTGGAATCCTGGCTGGCTGTCTTCGCGGCGACATCCAGAATATTATCAAGGAGTGTCGCGGTCAGATGAGCATATATGTATACAACCGTAACAATAATGGGGAGCTGGCTCAAGAAGGACAGTCAAGAATCAATCCTATGTGATGCAAAAACCAATTTTCCCTGCAACATGTGTCTCAGCATACCGAGTGGACAAGCGGGTTATCAAGGTCCGGGTGAATGGATATGTCGGTTGTCATACCATCACTAGACTCCCTGGCCTAAGAGCCACTCTCGAGACACATTGACACGGTTGCCCTAAATCCCAACCAATTCCTTTTTAGGGACATCCGAACAACGTCCCAAGGAACGAACCACCTTTGATACCATTTTTTCACGACCCGACCCTACTCGGGCTCGAGCCGCAACTCCCCCAAGAACACCTCCATAGGCCAGGGGTTGGCGACCAGCGCTGAAGGCACAACAATTCGGGAAGGCCTTTTCCTAAGTACCTGTACACAGACACGCATCACACTCAATGAAAATGTTCAGAGTAAAAAAGAAAAGCAAAGTACCAACTGCTATAAATAAACCACAAATTGCATCAACCTCTAAAAAATATATAGCATAAGTTGAAGGTAAACTAAAAAGGAAAAGGGGAAAAACATGCACCCAACCAGAAAAGTGTCACAACCCTGCAACAGTTAAACAAAAGCAAATATCTGGGAGGGTTACACACCTGGAACTCGACTACGACCACCGCACACGGTCCAAGCTCCCGAACTCCTAAGCTCCACTGAATTCACGACCAACCTGTCCGTTTTCTGCAAGGTCACACCAAGTACGGGCAAATCCCAAGCAGGGGTGAGTATAAAAATACTCAGTAGGATACCTCGAAGGCTCGAGGGATAAACAAAAGAGGTACTGAAGGGTGAGCAATAGATCGAACAGGGGAAAGTAAAGGAGTACAACCGAGAGTGTAGTAAAGAGTACAACAAGGAGTGCAGTAGAGTAACAGTATAGAGTCCAGCTCAACCCAACAAGAGAAAGGAGGTAGACTCATCCAGACACAAGGAGATGAAAACGGTGAGAATATGAACTTCTTGTCGAGTATTCACTACCTATAGTAGGAGAGTATACTCGTCCAACCATGAGAATCTAGACATAGAAAGCACGTGTCATACCCCGCGCGTGTTCGCCTCTCCTGGAAGCAGAGTAGCCAAAACCCAAGGAGTGGGTACTGGAACAAGGAATATACATATCCATATGCTCAATAAAGAATCCCAAACAAGATCATAAGGGGATCTCCATCTCATAACTCAACTCAAGAAAGTGAGTCACCATCAGTCTTAGAAGTAACCATTATCGATTCCCAGCATCCCACACGTCTGCCACGAACTGCAAGCCAAGGGGCTCAAATCACTGCACCTCAACACTATCCTCTTTGGGTGGCACTGACTCACCTTCACGGTTTTAGGTTTCGTCACAAGGACACGTCTCGGTGGGGAAAGAACCCCTCGTACTTGAGAGTTCCAAGTTAAGTTAAACCACACCTTATCACAGCCACACAGTCGAGAGGTCTACTCAAAGTCAGAGTTGTCACATCACTGACCCATACAAACAAGGGTCCCACTATGGTAGTCACAGAGTAAAGCCACATACTAGCCTAGTTGAAAGGAATGAGTCTGAAATGCCAACAGGTGACCCACTACCCAGCCCCACTGGAGGGTAATTCATAAGAAGATATTGGGTGACCCACTGCCCAGCCCTGCTGGAGGGTAAACCTGGAACAAGAAGATGGGTGACCCACTACCTAGTCTCTGCTAGAGGGTAGGCCCTAAGAGTGTCGGGTGACCCACTGCCCAGTCTCTGTTGGAGGATAAACACTAGAAGTCAGTGAGCAACCCACTGCCTAGTCTCTAATGGAGGGTAAACCCAAAGAAGTCGATGAGTAACCCACTGCCCAGTCTCTACTGGAGCATAAACCTGGAACTGCTCGGGCCATCCCTACTGGATGGTACAACACTGGCCAATAGAACTCGGAGTGGGTATCGTGAAACCACCCAACTCCAGAACAAAACCAGGGGAAACCACTCTACCATGTTGATCTAAACCATCATGAACAAGACCAGGGGGATACTCAACCCTGCTGGTCAACAAACGAGAACAGAACCAGGGGAAAACTCAACCCTTCTAGTCAAACGAATGATAATAGAGGGACCCTCTACGTCACGAGAGGCCAAAGGTATGCTAAGTAGAACATGGCATGCACATGGGTCCCACACGATGTGTGGCCCCAATTCAACTCTAACCAAGTGCACAAATGTACTCAGGTACAAACAACCACATGTACATCCAAGCGTCCCCATATACTCCCAGAGTATACCACGTTTCCAACCCAAAGGATAACATGCACACAGCAGCCAACATCAACGCGAAGGGCACAAACATAACATCTCCAACTTTCCACCTCAACGGCCCAGGCATGGCCAACTACATCTCTTTAAGCATTTACTTCACTCTCCCAAGAGTGAACGCGATCACACGCCAAGGGTTCTCTGCAAACACTGCAAGAAGAACCTCCACCGGTACACCTTTAATGGTTCCACATTTAAATGATATCTCGAAGGAGTCTCCATAAATCCAAACGGATCATACCATTGTAATCCTCGCGGAAAAACATGCGAGATCGACTACTTACTCACCTCCAATGGATATCCGATGTAAAAATCACTGACACTGCATTACGCCCAGACGACGTCCCATGACCCTGATCCTTGACCCCGAAAACAGTCGGCCGCATCGCACCATTGAGATCCCCTCGGGAAAACACATCAAAAGGACTACTCAGTTGAGTGGAACGGATATCCGGAGAAAAAGATGCATTCTGCCGCACTGCACACGAGCGGTGCTTCGTGGGACCGGCATCCCGGTCCCGAAACGCTGCTAGCAGATCGCACCATTGTGATCCTCTTGGAAAAGTACACAAGGTGGACTATTCACTTGACCAAAATGGACACCCAATGATAATGATTGAAATCACCGTCAACTCCCAAAACGGCCCCCATGGGGCCCGCACCACCGTGCAGAATTAATGCGGGCGGATTGCGCCAATGCAACGCCCTTAGAAAAACACCCAAAATCGACTACTCGCACGCCCGGACCGGACGTCTGATTAAAAGGTTGTAAAGCACTGCACGCAGCTCGAAAGACTGGTTGTGGGGTCCATGCCTCAACTCTGGTTTCAATGCTCGAAACCACACTGGTAAACTTCACCTCGGCACCAGGGTCCCAATGCCGCTGATGGCGCTTAAAACGGTCATCGGATGCGTCTGCGCCGCTCAAAACACGAACCCCTGGAAAAACGCCCGTCCAATTAACGGTCGTGTCGTGCCACCAAACCCCATGTCTCAGGAATTAAAAATTCCCACGACCATCTCAAAAAAATTTCCTTGACGCCTGGAGTACGCTGTCGTATACGGCAAGAAAAATGGACACCCATAGCGAAAGATACGGGTGTCTGATGTCAAGGGGACGATTCCCCTTGGGTTGGACCGACCTAGGCCGGTCGTTCTGGGCCAGCCCATGGCTCAGCCGCGCGGGCCGGCTGTGGACCCACGGTCCACCCACAGACCGGCCACAAGGTCAGTCGCCCTTTCCGTGTGAAGACCCTCCGAAGGCGGGTCGTTGTTCCCCCGCAGGGTCACACGCTACGACCCCGGTCTTCCGTCGCACCCCGGCGAGCGCTACATCGCCCGCTTAAGGTCGCTGCGCCAGCCGCCGAAGCCGAACGCCCCGATGCCACGCCATCCACCTGAGACGAGGCCTCTACCAGCTGGGAGACCTGCACCGTCACCGCTGGAGCTCGTCACCGCCGCTGGAGCTCGCCGGACCACCGCTGGAACCCCCCCAAATCCGGCCGGAAAGCTCCAAAACCACCGGAACTTCAACGGACCACCCTGGACTCGCTGAGACTCGGAATTTCGATCCGAAAGAACCGTAGGGAAGCTCAAAACTAGTACTACGAAGTTATGGGATTTTTTATAAGATAAAACAAGGTTCTAACACTAAAATTGGGATTCAAAGTGGGTTTCGGGATTTCAAAACTGAAACAACGACCGCCTACCTGCGAGGGTGTAGCCCGGAGCTTCGTCGCACGTGCCGCTACCACTCCCGCCGCTCGAAGCCACCTTGATTGGAGGAGGGTGGTGGAGGAGGAGGTTGAGAGGTAAGGTTTGAGGGAAGTTTCTCTAGGGGAGAAGAAGGGATGGCAAGGGAAGAAGGAGGGTTTAAATAAAAAAAGAATTAATTAAAATTTTAATTAATTTAAACCCATAATTTAACCTGCATCCGAAACCTTCGAAAAAGTCGAGGTTAAGCCTCCCCTAGGCAAAACAACACCTCCCGAGAACAACCGAGGTCTTAGAATTTTAATCTAAGGCCCTGTTCAAAAGTTATTAAATTCAATGCCTGATGCCACCAAATTACGAAAACTCCTCTGGGGCCATTTTTCACAGAAGGCCCGCACCCGCGAAACATACACCCCTTCTAGGGTAAACGGCATGCTCTGAACTCAATGGTTCCCTCTATTTTCCAATCCGAGATACCATTTAAGAGATTATTGATTTTAACCATTAAACTAATAAATTAATTATTTTAATTATCCATTTAACGTTCCATTAATGGGTGAGGGGTCCAAACGTCCCGCACCGACATGCTTTATGTCGTTCCTAGGGTAAACACCCCATTTCGGACCCATCCGTACACTCATATTTATGATCCAAAGCACCTTTTAGGAGTTATCCCATTTATTTGGCATGCCCAGTGTGAACGCACAGAAAATTTAATTCCGGCCACACCGGGGCTCGGAATCGCACGTCGTCTGAAGGCGCTGCTCTTGAATAACATCAAGAATATTCCCAAGTCTTTTATAGTAGAAACCAGGTTCTTACACATGGTTTCATTCGACCATATGGTGGGATAATTGAAGCTTAACATCTAGAGAAATGATTCTAGAGGATATTTTTTCTATTCTTCTTTTAACCTCTTTTCTTTCTTTTAGTTTTGTAACGTATTCTTCTTCCTCATTATTTTAAATTACCCTAACTATGGTGGGGTAAATATTATTAGTGATTGGGTAAGGTTAGGTTTTCCATTTTTTAATGTTTGAGTTCATTCACTTAATATTATAAAATGTTTTCTCTATTCTGCAAAGTTGGTTTAAATTCCTAATAACCATTTATATTATCTTGTGTGATTGTATTTGATTTTAGATTTTGTTGTAATTATTGATTTGTTTAATGAAAATTACCTCCTACAATAGGTTCTGGTCTATATACAATAGAATAGATCAGGGATTAGTGGTGATGTACTTGGCGATCATCAGTATGTGTGAGGGTTGTAGTGCATATTCAATAGTGTTTGGGATAAACAAGACCCGATCGGGAATTGCCTAAATCAATTGATGCTATTCTCTACAACTCTTTCACAAAATGAATGAGTGTATACCAAAATAATATTTTTTTAAGGTTTACTCTCACAAACACCATTGAACAAAGATGTGAGAGGAAGCGAATGTGGAATCTCACTTTAATCGGCTTAACAGAAGAGGATTTAATTAATCAGAACTATGAGAACATTTCAATTAGAATATCGAACTCTACTTGATCACCCAATTCATAAAACAATTTTCAGTCACATGATTTTCCAATTTTATTTAAATTTTTTACATAATTTCTTCCTTTAGTTTTTGTTCATAATTAATCATTTAAAAAACAACCACCACTTCATTATCTAATTTTGAAATTAAAAACATGATTGTTGAGCGCTTCTCTCTGAAGAAAACCTAGGTTAACCACTATACTATATTTTAACTAAGTAAATAGTTGTTTTTTCCACACCCCATGATAGGCATGTGTCATATGTCACGTGAAAACATGCACCACTATCAACAACCCGACAAGAATCATCCGAAGCGATATTAATGGAGTCATAAACAATAACAAGATCACCCCCTATAGCAGCGGCGACATGATCATTGTGAAATCTCAATAAAATGAAGAAGTAAACTGTAGAGAATGCCCAAAATGGAAGGGATTTCAAATTTATAACTCTCTAATGTAAAGGAAAAAAATGATCGTTGATGAAAGATGAGCACCAAATAGGCTCTTCTCTTGGTGTTGTGGATGTTGGTGTGTCCAAAAGTCTTGCAGCTGCCTCCTTTTAAAGAGGCGTGATTTTTGAAGACCTTGGATGACTTGAGGTCTTTGATTCTCATATATATATATATATATTATAATAATAAAAATAAACTTTTGTTTGATAGGAGGCCTTGGAGCATGGGGATTTGGTGTCGTGAGAGAAGAGAGAATAATATAAGGGAAAAGAGAAGGGAGATTGGTGAAAGAGTAAGAAAAAAAGAATAAAATATAGAAAATAAAGGGAGAAGGAAATAGTGGGGCGTGACCCACCTTTGTAGCTTTAGGTGCACGGGGGAGGGGGAGGAGTGACCCACTTTATTTGGATGTCATTATAATTACAATAATAATATAAAATATTATTATTGTTTTTCTTGGAAAATTTTCTTATTAGTTATATCTTTTAAAAAATACATATGTTTGACACGTCATTTGCGGCAGCGTGATCCTGACCTTGAGATGGTCTTTTGAGTCCAATATTGGATACTTGATTCGAGGTTGAGGTGTGGGCCCCATGGGCCGTCGTTTGAGCGGGTTGAAACTTTTTTAACTTTTTCATCGAATGTATGTTCGGGGCGAATTGGTAGTCGATTCAAAGTGTTTTTCTGAGGGCGTTGCGATGGCGCAGCTCGCCTTCTTTAATTCAACACGGTGGTTTGGGCCCCATGAGGGTTGTTTTGGGCATTAACAGTGAATTTCTGCTACTTCACCGGGTGTCCATTTAGGACAAGAGAATAGTCGATTTTGTGTGCTTTTCCAAGAGGATCGCAATGGTATGATCCATTTGTAGCGCTTTGGGATCGTGATGTGGGTCCCACATAGCACCGCTCGTGTGTAGTGCGGCGAAATGCATCTTCTTCACCGAGTATCTGTTCCAAGTGAGAGAGCAGTCAATTTGAAATTTTTTTTCAATGGGATCACAATGGCGTGATGCACCCAACTGTTTTCAGGACTGAGACGTGGTCCCATGAGACGTCGTTCGAGTGTAAAGCGGTGTTGGGTAATTTTTCCGTCGGATAACCATTTGGGGCGAGTAAATAGTCTATTTCGCGTGTTTTTCTACAAGGATTACTACAGTATGACCCTTTTGGATGTTCTAGGTCTGTTGAGAAGGCAATTTGGAGAATTGACGTTTTTACCCTTCAAAATATCTTTGGGTGTCGTGTGCATGATAGACTTTGGGCTGGAAATGTGGTATACTCTGGGAGTATACGGGAATGCTTGGAGGTACTTGTTATAGTTTGTACCTGAGAACGTTTGTGCTTTGTTTGGAGATGGGTTAGGGACACACGTCATGTGGTCCCAATGTACATGTCATGTTCTAATTTATGTATCTTTGACCTCTCGTGACGTAGAGGGTCACTATGTTCTCGATGGTTTGATCGGCAGAGTTGTTTGGGTTCCACTGTTCTTTCACCTATGAGGGATTTTAGTATCACGTCCCTTCGTGTTCCCTGTTAGGGTATTTTTGGATTCGGTGTGACCAACACATTACACGGGCACTGATCCTCTACCCAAGAGGTTGTTTCTAGTAGGATAAGGATCCCTAGTGAGCCCTGGGCATAGACTCCCTAGCCGGGTATCGAGATCATATATTCCTTCCGCGATCTACCGTGACGCGTTCCCTCGGGCAGAGTTCTAGGTATTAGCATGACCCACACTACACGGACACTGAATATCTGCTAAATGATTTGTTCTAGAGGTGGGTTGTTGTGCGATACCCGCTCCGTGTTTTGTTGGCCAGTGTTGTACCACCCAGTAGGGATGACCAGAGCAGTTTCGGGTTTAACACTACTACAAAAACGAGCATTAACAGCGCTAAAAATGGGATTTAACAGCACTAAAAAAGCATTGTAAAGCTCAGCACTGATAAAGGGGGTACCCTTTATCAGCTCTTAATGAGCGCTGAAAAAGGTGTACTTTATCAGTGCTAAAAAAGTGCTGATAAATGAAACCTTTATCAGTGCTAAAGGAGCGTAGATAAAACAACACTTTATCAGCGCTTAAAGATCACTAATAAATTAGTGTTTTATCAGCCCTCCTTTAGCGTTGATAAATTGATCCTTTATCCATGCTTCTTTAGTGCTGATAATGGTGGAGTTTATCAACGCTTTTTTAGCGCTAAAAAAGCGCTGATAAATTCCCTCTCTGCTGCTACGAAAAAAACTGCAGCTGCACACCCGAACACCTGCAAAAAATAATCAGCATCTCAATAAGCTAATTAAATCAATTATACCCATACAAAACTAACTCATAAATCATAAGATAATTAGAAAAAGTATACCCATACAACAAGTATAACCGTACACCATTAACACATAATTCATAAGTTAATTAAGTACATAAAGAATTCAATTCAGAATTCAGGGGGTTGGGGTTGTTCAAGGGTTTGGGGTGGCTGTCCAAGTGGGGGAAGGGAGTGTCCGGGGGGGCTTTCCAGAGGGTGGGCTGGTGACCAAGGTGTCGGGGGGCTTTACAGGGGGTGGGGGTGTCCAGAGGGGTGGGGGTGTCCAGAGGGTGGATTGGTGTCCAGGGGGTGGGGGTGGTCCGGGGGGGTGGATTGGTGTCCAGGGGGCTTTCCAGGGGGTGGGCTAGTGTCCAAGGTGTCAGGGGGGCTTTACAGGGGGTGGGGGTGTCCAGAGGGGTGGGGTTTCTAGGGGTGGATTGGTGTCCAGGGGGGTTGGGCGGTCCAGGGGGTGGATTAGTGTTCGGGGGGGCTTTCCAGGGGGGTGGGCTGGTGTCCAAGTTGTTGGGGGGGCTTTACAGAGGGTGGGGGTGTCCAGAGGGGTGGGGGTGTCCAGGGGTGGATTGGTGTCCCGGGGGTGTGGGGCAGTCCAAGGGTGGATTGGTGTACGGGGGGCTTTCGAGGGGGGTGGCCTGGTGTCCAAGGTGTTGGGGGGCTTTACAGAGGGTGGGGGTGTCTAGAGGGGTGGGGTTTCTAGGGGTGGATTGGTGTCTGGGGGGCTTTCTAGGGGGTGGTCTAGTGTCCAAGGTGTCGGGGGGGCTTTACAGGGGGTGGGGGTGTCCAAAGGGGTGGGGTGTCCAGGGGGTGGATTAGTGTCCAGGGAGTGGGGCGGTCTAGGGGGTTAGTGGGGTTGACTCATACACGTCACCAAGGACCCTTGGATCATTCTTATAAAAGATCAAGGCAATCCGACTGCGTTTGGTCAGATTTTCATAGGTCAGTTCTCTTTTTCAATTAAAATTGGGTCCATTTTAAACAAAAGAGAGACCCTTTGAGTGCTAGCGACCACAACGTGCCTCGTATTGAGGAGGGGTTGACTCGTACATGTCATAAAGGACCTGTGGATCGTTTTCCTAAAGTATCAAGACAATCCGAATGTGTTTGGTCGGATTTTCATAGGTCAGTTGTTGTTTTCAATTAAAATTGTGTCTATGTTAAACAAAAGAGAGACCCTTTGAGTGATAGCAGCCACATCTTGCCTCAGATTGAGGCAGGGATGACTCTTACATGTCACAAAGGACCATTTTATCGTTCTCCTAATGGATCAACACATTATGAATGCATTTGGTCAAATTTCCGTAGGTCATTTGTTGTTTTCACTTAAAATCGTGTCCATTTAAAAAAAAAATATAGACCCTTTGAGTGGTACCGGCCACACCATGCCTCAGATTGAGGAGGTATTGACTTTTACACGTCACCAAGGACCTTTTTATCGTTATTATAAAATATCAAGGCAATCCGAATACGTTTAGTCAGATTTTCCTAGGTCAGCTGTTGTTTTCAATTAAAATTGTGTCCATTTTAAACAAGAGAGACCCTTTGAGTGATAGTAGTCACACCGTACCTTATATTGAGGAGAGGTTGACTCATACACGTCACAAAGGATTCATGGATCCTTCTCCTAAAGGATCAACACAATCCTAATGCATGTGGTCAGATTTTCGTAGGACAGTTGTTGTTTTCACTTAAAATCGTGTCCATTTTAAACAAAAGAGCGACTCTTTGAGTGGTACCGGCCACACCGTGACTCAGATTGAGGAGAGGATGACTCTTACACATCAAAAAGGACCCTTGGATCATTCTTATAAAAGATCAAGGCAATATGAATGTGTTTGGTTGGATTTCTGTAGGTCAGTTGTTGTTTTCAATTAAAATTGTGTCCATTTTAAACAAGAGAGACCCTTTGAGTGATAGAGGTCACATCATGCCTTGGATTGAGGCGGGGTTGACTCATGCTAATCACAAAGGACCTGTGGATCGTTCTCCTAAAGGATCAACAAAATCCGAATGCATTTGGTTGGATTTCAGTAGGTCAGTTATTGTTTTCACTTAAAACTGTGTCCATTTTAAACACAAGAGAGACCCTTGGAGTGGTACCGGCCACACCGTGCCTTGGATTGAGGTGTGGATGATTCATACACATCAAAAAGGACCCTTGTATCGTTCTTATAACAGATCAATGCATTCCTAATGCGTTTGGTCAGACTTCCGCATGCCAGTTGTTGTTTTCACTTAAAATCGTGTCCATTTTAAACAAAAGAGAGACCCTTTGAGTGGTACCGGCCACACCGTGCCTCAGATTGATGAGAGGATGACTCTTACACATCAAAAAGGACCCTTGGATCTTTCTCATAAAAGATAAAGTCAATCCGAATGCGTTGGACAGATTTTCATAGGTCAGTTGTTGTTTTCAATTAAAATGGTGTCCATTTTAAACAAAAGAGAGACCCTTTGAGTGGTACCTGCCACACCGTGCCTCATATTGAGGTGGGGATGAATATTAAACATCAAAACTGACCCTTGGATCATTCTTATAAAATATTAAGTCAATATGAATGATTTTGGTCAGATTTCCATAGGTCAGCAGTTGTTTTCACTTAAAATCGTGTCCATTTTAAACAAAAGAGAGGCCCTTTGAGTGGTACCGGCCACACCATTCCTCAAATTGAGGCAAGGATGACTCATACATGTCACCAAGGACCCTTGGATCGTTATCATAAATGATCAAGGAAATATGAATGCGTTTGGTTGGATTTTCATCAGTCAGTTGTTGTTTTCAATTAAAATTGTGTCCATTTTAAACAAAAGATAGACCTGTTTAGTGATAGCAGCCACATCGTGCCTCGGATTGAGGCAGGGATGACTCGTACACATCACAAAAGACCCTTGGATAGTTCTTATAAAATATAAAGTCAATATGAATGCGTTTGGTTAGATTTCTGTAGGTCAATTGTTGTTTTTACTTAAAATCGTGTCCATTTTAAACAAAATAGAGACCCTTCGAGTATTACCGGTGACACCGTGCCTCGTATTGAGGTGGGGATGACTATTAAATGTCAAAAATTACCCTTGGATCATTCTTATAAAATATCAAGGCAATATGAATGTGTTTGGTCAGATTTCCGTAGGTCAGTTGTCGTTTTCACTTAAAATCATGTCAATTTTAAACACAAGAGAGACCCTTTGAGTGGTACCGGCCACACCATGCCTCAGATTGAGGCAGGGATTACTCGTACATGTCAGAAAGGACCCATGGATCATTCTCCTAATGGACCAACACAATCCGAATGCATTTGGTTGTATTTCCGTAGGTCAGTTGTTGAATTCACTTAAAATCATGTCCATTTTAAATACAAGAGAGACCTTTTGAGTGGTACCGGCCACACCGTGCCTCAGATTGAGGCGGGATTGACTCATAAATGTCAAAAATAACCCTTGTATCGTTATTATAAAAGATAAAGGCAATCCGAATGCGTTTGGTCAGATTTCTGTTGGTCAGTTGTTGTTTTCACTTAAAATCATGTCCATTTTAAACACAAGAGAGACCCTTTGAGTGGTACCGGCCACACCGTGCCTCATATTGAGGAAGGGTTAACTCATACACGTCACAAAGGACCCTTGGATTGTTCTCCTATGGGATCAAAACAATCCTAATGCGTTTGGTTGGATTTTCGTAGGTCAGTTGTTGTTTTCACATAAAATCGTGTCCATTTAAAAAAAAAGACCCTTTGAGTGGTGCCGGCCACACCGTGCCTCGTATTGAGGCAGAGTTGAGTCATAAACATCACAAATTACCCTTGGATCATTCTCCTAATGTATCAACACAATCTAAAAGTTTTTGGTCGGATTTCCATAGGTCAGTTGTTCTTTTCACTTAAAATCGTGTCCATTTTAAACAAAAGAGAGACCCTTTGAGTGGTACCGGCCACACCATGCCTCAGATTGAGTCAGGGATGTCTAATACACGTCACCAAGGACCTTTGTATCGTTCTCCTAAATTATAAACCCAATCCTAATGCGTTTGGTCAGATTTTCGTACGTCAGTTGTTGTTTTCACTTAAAATCGTGTTCATTTTAAACAAAATAGAGACCCTTTGAGTGGTACCATCCACACTGTGCCTCGGATTGAGGCAAGGATGACTCGTACACATCAAAAAGGACACTTGGATCATTATACTAAAGGATCAACACAATAAGAATGTGTTTGGTCAAATTTTTGTACGTTAGTTGTTGTTTTCACTTAAAATAGTGTCCATTTTAAACAAAATAGAGACCCTTTGAGTGGTACAGGCCACACCGTGCCTCATATTGAGGCAGGGTTGACTCTTACATGTCACCAAGGACCCTGGGATATCTCTTATAAAATATCTAGGAAATCCGAAAGCGTTTGGTCAGATTTTCGTAGGTTAGTTGTGGTTTTCACTTAAAATCGTGTCCATTTTAAACACAAAAGAGACCCTTTGAGTGATAGTGGTCACATTGTGCCTCAGATTGAGGCGGGGTTGACTCATACACATCAAAAAGGACCCATGGATTGTTATCCTAAAGGATCAACACAATCCGAATGTGTTTGGTCAGATTTCCGTATGTTAGTTGTTGTTTTCACTTAAAATCCTGTCCATTTTAAACACAAGAGAGACCCTTTGAGTGGTACCGACCACACCATGACTCGGATTGATGTGGGGATGACTCATAAACATCAAAAATGACCCTTGGATCGTTATTATAAAATATCAAGGCAATCTGAATGCGTTTGGTCAGATTTTCTAAGGTCAACTATTTCTTTCACTTTAAATCGTGTCCATTTTAAACAAAAGAGAGACCCTTTGAGTGGTACCGGATACACCGTGCCTCGGATTGATAAGGGGATGACTCTTACATGTCACCAAGGACCCTTGGATCGTTTTCATAAAAGATATAGGTAATCTGAATTCGTTTGGTTGGATTTTCATACGTCAGTTGTTGTTTTCAATTAAAATGGTGTCCATTTTAAACAAAAGAGAGACCCTTTGAGTGGTACCGGACACACCGTGCCTCGGATTGAGACGGGGATGACTCTTACACATCAAAACTGACCCTTGGATCGTTCTTATAAAAGATTAAGGAAATCCGAATGCATTTAGTCATACTTCCGTAGGTCAGTTGTTGTTTTCACTTAAAATCGTGTCCATTTTAAACAAAAGAGAGACGCTTTGAGTGGTACCGGCCACACCATACCTCAGATTTAGGGAGGGATGACTCTTACATGTCACCAAGGACCCTTGGATAATTATAATAAAATATCAGGGAAATCCAAATGCATTTTCATCAATCAGTTGTTGTTTTCAATTAAAATTGTGTCCATTTTAAACAAAAGAGAGACCCTTTGAGTGATATCAGTCACACCGTGCCTCGTATTAAGACTGGGATGACTCTTACACATCACAAAGGACCCTTGCATCGTTATTATAAAATATCAGGTCAATCTGAATGCGTTTGGTTGGATTTCTGTAGATCAGTTGTTGTTTTCACTTAAAATCGTGTCCATTTTAAACAAAATAGAGACCCTTTGAGTGGTACTGGACACACCATGCCTCGTATGGAGGCGGTGATGACTCTTACACATCATAAATGACCCTTGGATCGTTCTTATAAAAGATCAAGGCAATCCTAATGCATTTTGTTGGATTTTTGTAGGTCAGTTGGTGTTTTCAATTAAAATAGTGTCTATTTTAAACAGAAGAGAGACCCTTTGAGTGGTACCGGTCACACCGTGCCTCTGATTGAGGAAGGGATGCCTCTTACATGTCTCAAAGGAACCTTGGATCGTTCTCCAAATTTATAAACAAAATCCGAATGTGTTTGGTTGAATTTCCATAGGTCAGTTGTTGTTTTCACTTAATATTGTGTCCATTTTAAACAAAATAGAGACCCTTTGAGTGGTACTGGCCACAACGTGCTTCAAATTGAAGTGGGGTTGACTCATACACATCAACCAGGGCCGTTGGATCGTTCTTATAAAATGTCAAGGCAATCTGAATGCATTTGGTCAGATTTTCGTAGGTTAGTTGTTGTTTTCACTAAAAAACGTGTCCATTTTAAACATAAGAAAGACCCTTTGAGTGGTACTGGCCACACTGTGCCTCAGATTGATGCGGGGTTGTCTCATAAAGTTACAAAGGACCCTTGGATCGTTCTCCTAAAGGATTAACACAGTCTGAATGCATTTGGTCAGATTTCCGTAGGTCAGTTGTTGTTTTCACTTAAAATCGTGTCCATTTTAAACAAAAGAGAGACCATCTGAGTGGTACTAGCCACATTGTGCCTCGGATTGAGGTTAGGTTGACTCATAAATGTCACAAAGGACCCGTGGATCATTCTTATAAAGTATCAACACAATCCAAATGTGTTTGGTCAGATTTCCGTAGGTCAGTTGTTGTTTTCACTTAAAATCGTGTCCATTTTAAACAAAAGAGAGACCCTTTGAGTGGTACCGGCCACACAATGCCTTGGATTGAGGTTGGGATGACTCTTACACATCACCATGGACCCATGGATCATTCTCCAAAAGGATCAAGCCAATCTAAATGTGTTTGGTCAGATTTCTGTATGTCAGTTGTTGTTTTCACTTAAAATCGTGTCCATTTTAAACAAAATAGAGACCCTTTGAGTGGTTCAACATTCTTGCATGTTGTTGGTTCATATCATCTCTTAAAATGGGAAAATTAATTATTAGATAAAGGATGTTTTATTTAATAACAATTAAAATTTTCCTACGAACATTTATATACAACAATGTTTCATCTTTTGATCCCCTTAACCCCTCTAAAAATGACCACCAATTGTAACTTGTGTTGAGATGTGTTTGGATAGTGAAATTTTATTATATATACCCCAATATTTGTCCAGACGTAGTACTTTCATGCCTCTCTATGCTTATCCCCTATCCTCATTCCTTTTTTTAGACGATAATGATACACCACCCTATCATAACAGAATCCTCAATAAAAGATAATATAAATTATATTACTTGATTTTTAGACCTAAAACATAAGATTTAGTGTCTTACAGATTCACAGACTCCATCATGTGTGGTTAGTTTGATGGATATCCTTTCTTTGAGTCTAGAAAATAAATCTTTTGAGTATCCAAGTTCACCACAATTAGCAACCAATGTTGCCTAAAAACACAAAAAGGAATAAGTAATAAAAGAAGTGAAAATATAATTGATATGCTTTAATCGTAGAGTATTACCCCTGCATGGTTGGTATTAGGAAAAGTCTATCATCTATAATCTTGCTTTCAAATGTTTTCAGCAAGCCGCTCACTATTGCATCCCTTTTTGATGGCTCTATTTTTTTTAGGTGTGTTGATGTGATATGAGGACTAATGAGTCCAAATCTTGGCTCATGGGATTATTCCTTCAACTATTTTTCATAAATGTGTCTGTCAACAATATAAAATGCATTTAGTCATAATTTTCACATTATATCAGCTTTTAGAAAATCAATTCATGGAAACATACCTCATATATACATTTACAACTGTGACGCCTAACCAACCATTTTCAAGGATCTCATTTACATTTTCGGCAGCAACGAAATATTGACTCTCCTCTCCGTATATATTCTCTTCAAAAACCACTATATGACTATTACCATCTTTTAGCTTCGTATCCACATGAGTCTTCAATGATAGTAAATGGGGATAGAGAACAGGTGGTGTTATTGTGCTTTCAGTAGCTCCTTGGGATTGGTTGGTCGATCCTTTAGATGGTTTTGAGAGGACGTTTGTCACCCCCTTCCCTTTCTACATCTATAACAACAATTATTGGTTCATACCCTTTTTTCATTAATTTTTAAGGGTTTAGCTTGAAAAAAAAGGAAATAAATACCTCTTTGTCTGCATGTACTCTTATAAGTTATGATGGCCATACAGTGAATGTCCCAATATTCTTTTTGACCGTATGAATATCATCATCATCAAGTGGAATAGGTATCTCTGCATTTGGCTCATGAGCTACAGTAATCATCACTTTCAGATGATCTTTTGGAAGTGGTCTATTATGCAGTGTGGCATCTGGGATATTGAACACTTTATCCCTCGCTACAAGGTGATAGGTTGGTGTTGACAGATATAAATCACAATCATTATCACCCTGTAGAAGATCAGTAAAGAAAAATTATCAGTGTTTGTCTGATTCACATTTCATGGGAACAATTACTAGAATATTTATTACCACAGCTAAGACAGTTCTTTGAGGAAAATAGCTCGCCTCAAAGTTGGTGGGGGTGGGGCGGGATGTTCATGCGCTAGTTGTTCCTGAGTTTTGTCCTCCCTTTGCTTCCCACCCATAAAAGTTGCTAGCAACTCTCCCTGCCATTGCAATTTTTCTTCAAGGGTTGCTATTTCTTCGCTCATTTGTTCCAATTTTTCATCTGTATCATCCATTTTTTTCGTCATCTCAAAATATACTCGGGGTTTCACCCCAAACCCTGCACCTCTAACACGACCGTATTTTTCTGGCTGCTTCAAAGTCATCGATAATATGTCTGTATCCGCTAAAGGAGTATCGTATTCTTGTGACTGTCGGATATAGGAAAATAACTAATTATTTTTATATAATAGCAATTTTAAACAAATATTTTTATCTTCATGTCATACATACACATATTTCCCACACTTTATGTGTGTTCTCATCTACTAACTTCCCTTCTTTGTTCACACGTGCCTCCTTCCATAGCACATGACGTAGGATGGAAGTGCATTTGGTTTTAGACTCATCAATCTACATATAAACATAGAAAGATAATTATGATGTTTTTTATTGCCACCTAACAATATTACTGTTAATTTAAAATATGTACCATTTTCTTTTCTAATGAAGCATACCCCATCCTTGCTTTATGATATGGGTATGTTGGTTTTGATGCACGTTCCTTATTTTCAGTACAGAGTTTCTCTTTCATAAATGAAATATTG
The DNA here is from genome assembly GCA_963277665.1 of Viscum album. Lineage (NCBI taxonomy): Eukaryota > Viridiplantae > Streptophyta > Magnoliopsida > Santalales > Viscaceae > Viscum > Viscum album. The sequence continues at coordinate 1,717,213,344 of OY728136.1, read as the reverse complement.
ACAATCAAAGTGATGAATACAGGTATCCTCAAACAACGTATTATCACCCACAATGTACCTGAAACTTCTCATCCCCACGGCGGTCAATAAATGAATCCCATGATTCTTGGGATATCAGGTGAGCGTAGAAAATGGGTGGGTGCAGGATTATTTTAACATTAGAATCTTTCAGGTGACATCTTGTTAAAATAGTGCGAAAACCTCGACGAATCTTTCCTGCAAGCCTTAGTACATAATCCTTTTGTGAATCATCTACTATAAATGTACTCTACAAGAGATTGATAATAGTAAGACATTGTTTCATTATTTTATTTTCTAGTAAATTAAAGAAATAAATTCATAATGTTATTGTAATTTCTTCCCAGATCACAGCCTTCAGCTCGGACACAACATGGTGCCATGAATCTATGTCAATCGGCACGCGTTGCCGAGTGAAAACTCCAATGTAGCTGCTAAACATAGCCTTGTTGGGATTCACATGTTGGCCTCATGCATTCCATTTGACTTCAAATTTGATTCCTTTGCTTTTCGCCTTAAGAATTTTGGCTAACACCGTCAAACTACGACGCACCTATGTTTTCTGCGACGTCGATCCTTCATTCCCGACCATTTCATCGATATCAAAATCATCTATATGTTTATCTGGAATGGTATCAACGACATGTGCTGATGGTTGTTCGAACTCAACACTAGGAGCAGCAGGAGCCGCAATAGCAGCCGCAGTAGGAGTATCAGGAGCAGCAGGAGGCATAGCAAGAGGAGCAGTAGGAGCAACAGGAGCTGCAGCAGGAGCAGAAGCAGTAGTAGTATGAGCTGCAGGATCAGCAGGAGCAGCATTAGCCGCAGCAGCAGCAGCTTGAGAGACTTGTTCAGCCTCAAGGTTAGGAGCAACAAAATGTGCATGAGTCATTATCTGCAAAAGTGGTTGAACAGTTAATTCAGATTACATAAATTCAATAATGATAAGATAATAAAATGAGATAACAAGATCTATATTACAAACAAATTATAACCTGTTTATTGAACTCTCTTTCTTTTTTTCAAAGGTTGAATAAATTTGACACCTCTATCGATTATCCAAATACCTTCATTGTGGTCTCCTCTAACATACAAAACATCATCTATATTGGGACTGATCCGAAATGATTTTGACGTACCACTAAAAGGATCGTCCTCAACTGAATTTTCATCGGAACCTTTGGTAGTTTTGGATGATAACAAAACAATTGACCACTTTCGGTTTGCGGGATCTGGAACATAAAAAACTTCTACCGCTTGTGATGCCATTATAAATTGTTCGTCTTTGTACCCTTCTTTACTAAAATCAACTTTCACAAATCCCCATTCATCTATTTTAACACCACTGTTGTTCTCAATCCATTTTCATTAAAAAATCGGCAATTGGAATGTCGTATAATCCAACTCCCATATTAGTTTGATAATGCCGAAGTATGACATATTTTCATAAATTGGATTTATGTACTTACTACCAGAAACATACATCACTTCAGCCACTAGTGTAACTCCACAATTTTTCATGGTGCTATCTTCATCATGTTCATATGTATAGAATGTATAACCATTAATTACATAACCACTATAAGATAATATATACACACTTGGTCCAAAGGCTATCCATCGAAGTCGTTCTGAAATTGAATTCGGATTTTCATCCAACTGCTTAAAAATATGGTCCTGAAATCATCCTATAAACTGGTGATTATGTGTATCTGATAACCATTTTTCAGCCCTTGATGGATTAAACTGCCTAAGAATTTCTTTGTGAGTTTCAATATATAGAGAAACCTCCCAACTGTTATGCAAAACATAAATATGGGCCTACTCTTGATCTGTAATACTGATTGTCACAACTTCTCTTCCTGAAATTCCCTTACCCTCAATGCGCCCCGTGTGATGAGATTTCGGGAGACCAATGATTTTCACATCAGATAGGTATTCAGTACAAAATTCAATGTCTTCCTCAACAATATATCGCTCCACTATACAACCCTTTGGCCGACTTCGATTTTTGACATATCCTTTCAAAATCTTCATATATCTTTCAACAGGATACTTCCATCTATAGTGCACAGGACCAAAAATTCGAATCTCTCTCACCAAGTGAATCATCAAATGAACCATCATATCAAAAAAAATTAGCAGGAAGAATATTTCTAATTCACATAATATGATGACAATTTCTTTTTCCATAGATGGAAATTTCCCCAGGTCTAAAACTTTGCTACATATAGCTTTGAAAAAGAAACAAATTTTGTTTAACGTATGACGAACATTCTTGGGGAAAATGCAATGTAAAGCCATAGGAATTATATCTTTCATCAAAACATGGCAATCATGTGATTTCAAACCTTTTAACTTCAAATCATTCATTGACACAATGTTCTTGATCTTTGATGACTACCCCTCTGGAAACTTTACATCATTGAAGAAGTTGCAAAACTGAAATCTCTCCACCCTAGAAAGAGTATAAGCAGCTGGAAGAAGAAACATTTGATTTTCACCCTTCACGGGAGCCAACTTTTCTCGTATTCCCATGTCAACCATGTCCAACCTTTCCTTAATTCCATATTTTATTTTTCTAGGGGCATTTAGGAACATTCTGATTACACTAACACATACATTTTTTCCCACATGCATCACATCAATAAAATTTCTGACGTACAAACAATTCTAGTATGGTAATTCAAAAAAAACTGATCTCATTTTCCAAATGATCTTTGTAAGGTTTTTCGAAAATAGTTTACCAAAAATAGTGTTCAGATCTTTTACTTTCTCAAATAGATGATCACCTGTTAGTGGAGACGGTGTTACACATTTTTTTGAACTTCCATTGAATGATGTCATCCAAGATCGGTACTTCTGCCGACAAGGTAGATATCTATGATGTCTTAGAAACACATATTTCAATGAATGCTTCAATCTAATTGATTCTGTATCTTCTTCGCACATGGGACAACCTTGAATTCCTTTAATGTTATAGCCTAAAAAATTTCCATAAGCAGGGAAATCATTTATTGTCCCATAAAAAATCGCTCTCAACGTGAAGTATTCTCTTTTATAAGCATCATACAACATTACACCTGAGTCACACAATAACTTCAAATCCTCGATTAAAGGAGCCAGATAAACATCAATATCATTACCTGGTTATTTTGGTCCTGATATAAGTATATATAACATGATGACACTACTGGGAATTTGGGTTTTCCCAACGCTTGTTTGCCAATGGTTCTGTTCAACCGTTGGTAGAGGGGTATAAAACAAGTATTTCCCAACGGTTTGAAGAAACTGTTGGGAAATCTAAAATTTTTTCTCCCTTTACCAACGGTATTACAAAACCATTAGTAAATACCATGACTTAGGAAGGATTTACCAATGGTATACACAAACCTTTGGTAAATCTCACCTTTCCCAACGGTTTGTTAAAACCGTTGGGAAAGTTTTCCCCTAAAATCCCAGAATACCCGAGATCCCATCCACGCAATTGAACTGTTAAAATTGAGACCTAAGATCTCTCACGCTTGGAAAAACATTCCACCAGATCCATACTCAATCACAAAGTTGTTTTGTTCTAAAATTCAAATCTGTAAGTAGTATGTTATGTTTAATGTTTTGCATCTAATTTTTTTCTTTTCTGTTTTGATTTGGATTAAACCTAAGGTTCCTCCAGTACGGTATACCCAACAATTTCAATTCGATTTGTTATTTGATTTCTATTTTTGTTCTGGTGTCATGTGTGAATCAATTTTTTGTTCTGTTTTTGTTTTCTGTTTTTGTTCTGGTGGGAGGTGCTGGGGTGTAGTAGGTGGGGGGAGGGGGTGTGCTGGTGGGGTGTTTAGGTGGGGGGAGGGGGTGTGCTGGTGGGGTGTTAAAGTGGGGGTTTGGACAGGTGGGGGTGGGGGTGGGTTGTGCAAGTGGGGGTGGGGGTGGGGGGAGGGGTGGGTTGTGCAGGTGGGGGTGCAAGTGGAGGGGGGTTGTTGTGCAAGGGGTTGGGGGAAAGGAGTGTGCAGGTTGGGGGGGGTGGGCTGGGCAGGTCATAGTCTTGGGGGGTGAGGTGGGGGTTGTACAGGTGGGGGTGGGGGTGGGTTGTGCAGGTGGGGGTGGGGGAGGGGGGTTGTTCAAGTGGGGGGGTGAAAGTGGAGGGGGGTGTTGTGCAAGTAGGTGGCAGGAGGGGACTGTGCAGGTTGGGGGTGGGTTGGGCAGGTGGAGTCTATTGGGGGTGAGGTGGGGTGGGGTGTACAAGTGGTGGTGTGGGGAGGGGGTATGTGCAGGTGGGGGTTGGGGGGAGGGGTGGTTGTGAAAGTGGGGGGGGGGGGTGTAGGTGGGGGTGGCTATGAAAGTGGGTGGGGGGGAGGGGAGTGTGTAGGTTGGGGGTGGGCTGGGAAGGTGGGAGTATGTTGGGGTTGAGGTGGGGGGTGTTCAGTGGGTGGATGGGGAGGGGGTTGTGCAGGTGGGGTGGGGGAGGGGGGTTGTGCAAGTGGGGGGTGCAGGTGGGGGGGGGGGGTTGTGTAGTCGGTGGATGGGAGGGGGGGTTGTGCAGGGGGAGTCTGTTTTGGGTGAGGTGGGGAGGGGGGGCTGTGCATGTGGGAAGTCATCACTTCCATAGTTCACCAATAAGCAAGGTGAATTCATTACTTCTAGAGATTTGGATAGTTTTGAGGCCTCTTTGGTTTTGGTTCTTTTCTAGTCATCTTGATGAGTAATGCATCACATGATCTAAAAGTGACATCAACTATATAGGATGAATTCCTTCTCCCACAACACATTTTTCTAGAAATAATATATACTTGGAAGGTTGTGGGAGCCTTTTAGAATCCAATTCCCCAACTTTTACCCAATTGAAAACTTGATACCATCAGGTTATCATGTCACTAATCCTACCAAATTGGATTTTCACTAAAAAATATTATTCTAATCCTTAACACACATCTTTTGTTTTTCATAACATGAATGAAAACCCAATTAAATCTCATAGCTCTCAGTCACACCCCTGTGGATAGCTCTCCCACCCCCCCTGGACACCCCCTACCCCCTGGACAGCCCTGCCACCCCTCGTGGAGAGTCCGCCCACCCCCCCTGGACACCTTGTACCCCCTGGACAACCCCGCCACCCCCGTGGAAATATTTCCCACACCCTGAACACCCCCTACTCCCTGGATATCCCCCCAACCCCGTGGACAGCCCGACCACCCCCTGGACACTCCCCCCCCCCCCACCCCCCCCACCCCCCCAGACACCCCCACCCCCTGGACACCTTGTACCCCCTGGAAAGCCCCCCCCCCCCCACCCCCACCCCCGTGGATAGCCCGCCCACCCCCCTGGACACCCCTCCCCCCTAGATAGCCCCCACCACCCTCGTGGACAGCCCACCCACCCCCTGGGACACCCCGTACCACCTGGAAAACCCCACCACCCTCGTGGACAGTCCGCCCGCGATTACATAGAAGCAAATAACTCTGCATTTCCCCCCGATTTCCAGAAGCCCCCGCGCAGGTGAACCCTAACCTAAGGTCTTCCATCTGATTGGCTGCAACTCCCCCATCCAGGTTAGACTCCTTCAACCTATTCCCAAATACAGACACAGAAGCCCTCATTGAGGTAATTGACATGGTTGGAGTAGTGGGGTAGGTGGTTTTCCTTTTTTTTTAGTGGGGTGATATGGTACTTTCTGTGGACTTTAGTTTGGGTGTTATGAAATGTACTAACTTTTCACAATATCTCCATTTTTTAGAATCAATAACTTATTTAAAAAACTCTATTTACACATTCTACATCTTTCATGAAAATCCTTCACTTTGTAATATCTTGAACAATGTTTTATCAGGTCTATGGTGTCTTATTGGTATGTGACGAATGAAAAAATTACAAAACACATCTCACCTCAAATCTAGGCACACATAACTGAATTAATTTGTATATCTTTACATTGTTTTAATATTTCACTACATCAAAAAAATTGGAGATCTTTATAGATTTTCCATTTCACAATGCTTCAGATAGTGGTCACATACACTGCCCATGTTCCAATTGTGTTGTTAGACCTTGGTTGAGTCGTGAAGAAGTCATCTACCACATAACCAAAAATGGTTTTCAAGCAAACTACTTTGTGTGGTATCACAATGGGGAGAAAATGAAATATAAAATTGGTGATGATCTAAATGAAAGGACTGGAATGGAGAATTTGTTAGGTGATCGGTTTTCGTTTATTCGTCATCATGAAAAAGAAAGGATCTCGACTCAAGAAGAATTCGATATGAGGACAGTTGATGCATCTAGTGAAAATGATGATATTGATAGGGTGAAAAAATTGAATGATGCTGCCACGAATCCAGTAAATCGACAATGCGATAAAATGAAAAAGCTGGAATTTTTAATCCGATTGTTTCATGGGAAAACTATGTATGTGATTTCTAATACAGCAATCGATTACATTCTTACCCTCTTGAAGGATTTACTTCCAGATGATGCAGATATTCCCTCAAACCACTATATGGCATGGAAGTTAGTTGAGGAACTTGGATTTTCAAGAAAAAAAAAATCATGCTTGCTCGAAAGATTCCAGTTTATTCTGGGAGGAATCCGCTGAATGAAATGATTGTATAAAATGTGGCACATCCCGCTGGAAGTCAAAATCTGATGTAACACCATCCCGCGTTCCACAAAAAGTAATGTGGCACTTTCCATTGATCCCCATACTCCATAATATTTTTATGTCTGATGACATATCAATAAAAATGAGATGGAATGATACTGAGAGAAAGAATACTAATGATGAGTTGGTTCATCCTGCAGATGGATTTTCATGGAAGAGATTTGATTCTCAACATCCTGATTTTGCAGCTGACGTGCGTAATGTGAGGCTGGGTCTTTCATGTGACGGTTTTAATCCATTTGTGCAGATGCTTACTTCACACAGCACATGGAAAGTTTTTATACACATTTATAATCTTCCCCTATGATTCTGTATGAAAAAACCTTTCACTTTCATGAGTATACTCATATCTGGTCCTTCTGATCCCGGCATTGATATTGATGTATACATGAAACCTTTAATAAAATAGTTGAAACTTCATTGGGATGTGGGTGTGCGCACATACGATGCATGTTCTAAAGACATATTTCAGATGCGTGTTTTGCTTATGTGGACGATCAATGATTTTCCAGCTTATGCAATGATGTCTAGATGGAGCACGAAGGGAAAACTGTCATGTCCAGTTTTTATGAAGAATACACGATCCGGAAGACTGACACATCGCTGTAGTTTCAGTTTTATGGGACATCGACGATTCTTGCCAAATGATCATCCATATAGAATGAATCGTCGAAGATTTGATAATACCATAGAGACCGATGATCCACCTCAGCATATGTCTGGAACTGGCGTGCTTAATGAATTGAAAGATTTCAGTTTTTCATTCGAGAAGGGTCAAATGAAATCTGGAAAGAGAAAGAATGTTTCCACTGAAACCTGTTACAATTAGAGTAAGAGGAGTATCTTTTTTGATTTTCCTTATTGGTCAACCAATTTGTTACATAATTTCTTAGACGTAATGCATATTGAAAAGAATATATGCGAAATCTTTCTTTTGGTTCATCTAAATGTCAAAGGGAAGACAAAAGATGATTTACGATCTCGGCATGACTTGGTGGATTGGGCCATCAGACCAGAATTGCATCCTGTATATTTCAGTGAAAATAAATGGAAACTTCCATGTTCTTCTTATGTGATGAAACCTACGAAAAAAACAATTTCTGGAAGTATTAGAGACTATTAGAGTTCCTGATGGCTATTCAAGCAACTTATCTAAACAGGTCAACAGAAGAGAGTTGAAGCTAAAATATTTGAAGACTCATGATTATCACGTTCTACTGCATGAGTTTCTTCCAATATCAATCCGTCATCTTTTTTCCAATAATGTAAGGGTGGCTGTTATTCGGTTGTGCCATTTTTTCAGAGATCTTTGTGCTAAGAAGTTGTCCAAGTCTTTCTTGCAAAAAATGATGATAGATGCCCCATTAATTCTGTGTGAGTTGGAGAAAATATTTCCTCCATCATTTTTCACGTGCATGCAGCATCTGACTGTCCATATTCCCACTGAAATACTTCTCGAAGGACATGTTTCTTTTTGTTGGATATATCCAACTGAAAGAAATATGTTCACATTAATGTCTTATGTCCGAAACAGAAATCATCCCGAAGGTTCTATCATGAACAGTTTCTTGGCTCAAGAATGTATGGATTTCTGCACGATGTATTTGTCTAATCTTACTATAAGATTGAACAAACCAATGGGAAATGAAGAAGAACAGTATGATCAAATTGAACCTAGTTTTCCATCACTTCCTCAAACAGGAGGAATTCCTGGACCATATACATTGAAGACATTAAGCCATAAAGAGCGGGAGATGGCACATCACACAGTTTTGTTCAACTGTGATTTGTTTGATGACTATATCAGGTAACTAAATTGATTATGTATATCTTACATATATATCTGTTAAACTATTCATATTTTTTATCTACAGGAAACATAAAACAATGATAAATAGGAAGCATCATTCTTTATCTTTGAGAAGGAGAGAGACTTTGCATAGCAAATAGTTTTCTTCTTGGTTAAAATTGAAGGTATAAAAAAATTAATGTTTAAAATAATTATATCAATATTTAATTAAGTTTAATAGTCATTTATATTGCAGGTATTGAGTTTGTCTGCTGGCTCTGTCTCTGAGGAAATAAAAGATTTGGCTTTTGGTCCTAATACCGTGGTTTGTGATTGTAAATCAATTGTTATCAATGGGTACAAATTTATTGTCACTGAACGAGCAAAGAACATGAGAACACAACATGATGGTGTTATGGTTACTGCCACAACAGATTGTTATGCTAGTGCATAAGATAGTAGACCGCGATTTGAAAATGTGGGTTATTATGGAGTTGTTGAGAAAATAATAATATTGGATTATTACTCTCATGGACAAGTCACAATGATGAAATGCCATTGGTTTGATTCGATGACAAGACATGGAACATTTATTGATGATTGTGGATTTCGAGTAATTAATATGACTCGCACTCTTGCTACCGAAGAACCATATGTGTTGGCATAAATGGCTAAACAAGTTTTTTATGTCAGAGACCAACTTCGACCTGAATTTGGTGTCATAGTTGAAGTAATTCCAAGACATATTTTAGATGATGGTGATGATGGAATTGACATTGTCCCTAGTGCCATTGGAACCAATCCATTTATTTATTTTGCTAACTCAAATAGCTCAATTTTCAGAGTTGATTGTGAACCTGAAGTTGTGGTTGAAAATATATAGAATCATTTATCCATGCTCTCAATTCTTTTGGTTTACCTCGAGTTGGGTTGTTAAGTTTGGTAATATTCAAATCGATTTAGTATTGATCACAAATATGAATTAGCTGACTTGACCATTATGTGAATTTTCAATGTTTATTGGTTGTATTTTTATTTTAATTGCATTTTCTAATTTGAAATTGAACTGTATTCAAACAAAGTCAAACAATATTTCTAACTTGGTGAACATTACAACTTGTATGATTTATTAAATACATTCAAGCTCTTCTAAAACAATTGATAGCTGACTTTACCATTATGTGAATTTTCAATGTTTATTGGTTGTAGTTTTATTTGAATTGAATTTTCTAATTTGGAATTGAACTGTATTCAAACATAGTCAAACAATATTTCTAACTTGGTGAACATTACAACTTGTATGATTTATTAAATCCATTCAAGCTCTTTTAAAACAATTGATAGTTAAATTATCAATGAATCCCCCTATTCCCTCATATATTTAGTTTTCTGGGTTACACATTTGTTTTCTTTTTCTAATTAATTACATATTTGTTTTCAAAAGTAGGAAATGAATCCAATTGAAGAGAGATGAAGGAAAAAAATGTTGGATAACAATCATCGAATGACGGAGTTGGGAATTCCATCATTAGTGCATGTAGTGAGTACTTTATTTCAAATTGATATATTTAAAGAATATATAATTTCATGTGATTAATTTTTTGGTAAAAATTTTTGTAGGATCCACCTATACGTCGACAGTTATTTGACGCGGAGCCTAGTACTGGTCCTAGTACTCAGGCCAGTGGTATGAGTAGGGTTCGTACCAGAGGTGGACGAGTAGCTGCACGTACCCGACTAGACCCTTCCCCTCCCACTGACATGTCATCCTTCCCACATTCTGATCCCGGTGTGTCGTTAGGGACACACGGGATATTTAGGCCTCCCATGTTCTCACTACATTCTGCATCTTCTGGCCCATCATTTTCACATCCCATGATGATTCCCACTCCCCAGTCAGCATCCGGTCAGACAGCTGTCCCATCTTCTTTTCCTTATACTTCTGTCTCTTCGAGCTTCTATATTTGATCATCTTCGACTCCTGTTCCACCACAGGGTGTTCCATCAGTTTCTGTGGATCCAGCGCCGCTCAGCGATCAGACCGGCATAGGTATATTTATAAAACTCTAACAAATTTTTATAGCAATATTTATTTTCATTATAACATGTTTTGATAAAATATTTATTTTTCTTTCAAAATAGATACATCTACTGACAGGAGGCGTGGGCGGGGGCGTACATGCATGTGTTCGGTGTGGAACCGCCACACACAGGTTATGGTGGATTATAATGAAGACAACCAAATGGTTAAGAAAACAGGGCAGCAATGTCGGAATTTTTTGGCGACGCATTCCAAATAATCCGACATCATTCCTGTTAGCCCTATATCATGGAGACATTTTCCACATGAGGTCAAGGATAGAGCTTGGGCAGAGATATGGGTAAAAAAATCTGTTCTATTTAATGCCATGAATTATTTTTGTATTTATATGAATTAATATTTTGATTTCAGCTTCGATTTAATTTTCCGATGGTGAGGGTGAACGACCAGAACGTCTAAAGGATTTAGGCGAGTTTTGGAGAGCCTACAAGAATGAGTTGTATATTGGATGGGTTGCTAGAGTTGGCACTGAGTTAGAGGTGGTACCAGTGGTGGATTATTGTCCTATAGAGCAGTATCGTCAGATGATTACTCATTGGACGAGTACCCAGTTTAAGGTATTAATAACATTTGAGGTATTTCAATAATAACATTCATGTTTTTCATTAATACTATTTGTTGAATTTTTGAATTTTATTTAGGAATCATCTGGAAAAAATAAAAAGAACATTGATGCAAAAAAATACCTCCACACACTGGGACGCACTACGATTCCTGATCATGAGAGGAAGCAGGTATGACAATTGTCTATAAGTTTTCTTTACGACTTAAACTTTCTTTTGTTTCCTCAATTATTTAATAGTTTTCTAAAGTTTTCATATAACTTTAGTTTTCAATGTCATTGTAGAGGAAAATAAAAAATATTGAAGGATGTGTGCCTCAAGAAAAACTATTTTTCTCGAGTAGATGGAAAAAGGATGGAAGTGTCGTCAACGAAGCGACTCAGGAGCAGATTGTAAGTTTTAATCTGTTGAATTTATTTTTTAATATCTATTTTGTAACTTAATGATATATTTATATTTGTAACAGGCTGCTTTAGAGGCCCTCGATGCCCAAGAACCAGACCATTTTGGGCCAACAGATCACTTACATCAGGTGTTGGGAGAGGAGCATTTTGGCAGAGTACGTTGCTGACCTAGGATAGCCCCGACGAGGTATTGGTCCTCCTTAGGTACGAGCTGTAGTGCCACCGATCTGCAGCAAGTTAGGGAAAAGGCAAAACAGGCTGAGAAAAGGGTCACAGAGACGACATAATAGTCTGTTAGGGAAAACAGTGAGTTTATGAAATTTATTGAAGTTCTACGTTCTACACTTCCAACAGAGGTCAGCCCAGCTTTTGATGAGTATATGTCGTTGATACATTCTATATACGGTGCACCAGGTGGCAGTTCTAGTGGTGGTCAGGACGATGTCCAGCTTGACGATGATGATGGAGAGGAGTCTGATGCGGAAGAGGAGGGAGAGGAGGAGGGCGAGGCGGGTGGCGAGGGTGAGGAGGAGGGAGAGGATGAGGAGGAGGGTGAGGGAAATGAGGGAGAGGACGATGATGGGGATGAGGATGAGGGTGATGATGATGATGGTGATGATGGTGATGGTGATGTGGGACAAGTTGATCCATTACATTTTTGACTGATATTACTGAGATTTGATATTTAATCTATTCTAGTTGTTGGTTTTTTTTAGACTCGTAGTATAGTATTGGAGTTGAGTTATTTTTATATATTATATGTTTTTATGGATGTTGATGTCTTTTAGTGGTTGTGTGTTTGGGACCCCCCCCCCTCCTTCCTGGACCCTGGACAACCCCCCAACCTCCTCCCTAGACCCCGGACAGCCCCGCCGGACAGCCCCGCCGGACAGCCCCCCAAACAGCCCCCCGGACAGCCCCCCCCCCCCCCCCCCCCCCACCCTCTTCCTTGGACCCCGAACAACTCCCCGAACACCCCCCGGACAGCCCCCGGACAGCCCCCCGAACAGCCCCCCCACCCTCCTCCCTGGACCTTGGACAGCCCCCCGGACAGCCCCCCAGACAGCCCCCCGGACAGCCCCCCACCCTCTTCTTTGGACCCTGGACAACCCCCCGAACACCCCCAGACAGCCCCCTGAACAGCCCCCCGGATAGGCCCCCCACCCTACTCCCTTGACCCCGGACAACCCCCCGGACATCCCCCCAGACAGCCCCCCCCCCCCCCCCCGCCACCTCTTCTGTGGACCCCGGACAGCCCCCCGAACACCCCCCCCCCCCTCCATGGACCCCAGACAGCCCCCCGGACAGCCCCCCCCCCCAACCTCTTCCGTGGACCCCGGACAACCCCCCAAACACCCCCCGCACAGCCCCCCCACCCTCCTCCTTGGTCCCCGGACAGCCCCCCGGACACCAACCAGACAGCCCCCCGGACAGCCTCACCGGATAGCCCCCCCACCATTCTTGATTTTATTTAATACTAGAAAATCTATAATATATATTTTATTTATTTTCATCATGATAATCAATGTAAATCACATTTACACATCTAATCAATATCATAGATTCTTGGTATGTTATAAAAGAAATGTATTCATTGGGCATGACATTGTTATCTCCAAAATGTTTCATGGCATTATAAACTAAAATCTAATCCATACTAAGAATGATATAAAAATATTTTATATAAATATCCACAAGATTTTAAGTAAGTACCATTCCACTAATAGACACATGAGGATTCTCATAAAAGGGACAACATTTTAAGTACATACGGAAAACCGACCAAACGCATTTGGTTTCCGTTGAAACTTTAGGAGAACGATCCATAGATCATATGTGACGTGTACGAATCCACCCCGCCTCAATCCACAGCGTGGTGTGGCCGCCACCACTCAAAGTTTCTGCCTTTTGTTTCAAAATGACGTCATTTTAATTGAAAAACATCAACTGGCATACGGAAAACCAACCTAACGCATTCGGATTGTGTCGATACTTTAGAACAACGATCCATGGGTCATATGTGATGTGTACCAGTCAACCCCGCCTCAATATGAGGCGCGGTGTGGCCTCCACCACTCAATGTTTCTGTCTTTTGTTTCAAGAGGACGTCATTTTAAGTGAAAAACATCAAATGACATACGGAAAACTGACCAAACGCATTCCGATTGTTCCGATACTTTAGAACAACGATCCATGGGTCATATGTGACGTGTACGAGTCAACCCCGCCTTAATCTGAGGCACGGTGTGGCCGGAATCACTCTAAGTGGCTCTATTTTTCTTAAAATGGACAACATTTTAAGTACATACGGAAAACTGAAAAAACGCATTCGGTTTCCATTTAAACTTGATGAGAACGATGCATGGGTCATATTTGACGTGTACGAATCAACCCCACCTCAATCTGAGATGTGGTGTGGCTAGAACCACTCAAAGTGTCTGCCTTTTGTTTCAAAAGGATGTCATTTTAATTGAAAGACATCAACTGGAAAATGGAAAAGTGATCAAATGCATTTGGATTGTGTCAATACATTAGATCAATGATCCATGGGTCAGATGTGACGTGTACGAGTCAACCCTGTCTCAATCCGAGGTGTGGTGTGGCCGCCACCACTCAAAGTGTCTATCTTTTGTTTCAAAAGGACGTCTTTTGAAGTGAAAAACATCAACCGGCATACGTAAAACCGACCAAACGCATTCCGATTGTGTCGATACTTTAGCACAACGATCCATGGGTCATATGTGACATGAAAAAGTCAACCGCACCTCAATCTGAGGCGCAGTGTGGCCGCCACCACTCAAAGTGTCTGTCTTTTGTTTCAAAAGGACGTCATTTGAAGTGAAAAACATCAACTGGCATACGAAAAATCGACTAAATGCATTCGTATTGTGTTGATACTTTAGAAAAACGATCAATGGGTCATATGTGACGTGTAAGAGTCAACATCACCTTAATCTGAGGCACGGTGTGGCCAGAATCACTCTAAGTGTCTCTCTTTTTCTTAAAATGGACAACAATTTAAGTACATACGGAAAACTGACCAAACGCATTCGGTTTCCATTGAAAATTTAGGAGAACGATCCATAGGTCATATGTGACGTGTACGAGTCAAATCTACCTCAATCCGAGGCGCGGTGTGTCTGTAACCACTCAAAGTGTCTATCTTTTGTTTCAAAAGGACGTCATTTTAATTGAAAAACATCACCTGGCATACGGAAAACCGACCAAACGCATTCGGATTGTGTCGATACTTTATCAAAACGATCCATGAGTCATATGTGACGTGTAAAAGTCAACCCCACCTCAATATGAGGCATAGTGTGGCCGAAACCACTCAAAGTGTCTGCCTTTTGATTCAAAAGGACGTCATTTTAATTGAAAAACATAAACTGGCATACGGAAAAGTGACCAAACGCATTTGGATTGTGTCGATACATTAGAAAAACGATCCATGGGTCATATGTGATGTGTAAGAGTCAACCCCGCCTCAATCCAAGGTGTGGTGTGGCTGCCACCACTCAAAGTGTCTGTCTTTTATTTCAAAAGGACGTCATTTGAAGTGAAAAACATCAACTGGCATATGGAAAACTGACCAAACGCATTCGGATTGTGTCGATTCTTTAGAAAAATGATCCATGAGTCATATGTGACATGTACGTGTCAATCGCGCCTTAATATGAGGCACGGTGTGGCCGGAATCACTCTAAGTGGCTCTCTTTTGTTTAAAATGGACAACATTTTAAGTACATACGGAAAACCGACCAAACGCATTCGGTTTCCATTGAAACTTTAGGAGAACGATCCATGGGTCATATGTGACATTTAAGAGTCAACCCCGCCTCAATCAGAGGCATGGTGTGGTGGGTACCAATCAAAGTGTCTGCCTTTTTTTCAAAAGGACGTCATCTTAATTGAAAAACATCAACTCGCATGCGGAA
This sequence comes from Viscum album, assembly GCA_963277665.1. Lineage (NCBI taxonomy): Eukaryota > Viridiplantae > Streptophyta > Magnoliopsida > Santalales > Viscaceae > Viscum > Viscum album. The sequence goes on along the minus strand of OY728136.1, from coordinate 1,717,197,876 downwards.
AACCGACCAAACGCATTCAAATTGTGTCGATACTTTAGAACAATGATCCATGGGTAATATTTGATGTGTACGAGTCAACCCCGCCTCAATATGAGGCACGGTGTTGCCAGCACCATTCAAAGTGTCTGTCTTTTGTTTCAAAAGGATGTCATTTTAATTGAAAAACATCAACTGGCATACGGAAAAACGACAAACACTTTCGGATTGTGTCGATACATTAGAACAACGATCCATGGGTCATATTTTATGTGTACGAGTCAACCTCACCTCAATCTGAGGTGTGGTGTGGCCATCACCACTCAAATTGTCTGTCTTTTGTTTCAAAAGGACGTCATTTTAAGTGAAAAATATCAACTGGCATACGGAAAAACGACCAAATGCATTAGATTGTGTCAATACTTTATCACAACGATCCATGGGTCATATTTGACATGTACGAGTCAACCTATCCTTAATCTGAAGCATGATGAGGTCGGAATCACTCTAAGTGGCTCTCTTTTGTTTAAAATGGACAACATTTTAAGTACATATGGAAAACTGATCAAACGCATTCGGTTTCCATTGAAACTTTAGGATAATGATCCATGGGTCATATTTGACGTGTACGAGTCAATCCTGCCTCAATACAAGGCGCGGTGTGCGGGAACCACTCAAAGTTTCTGCCTTTTTTTTAAAAGGACGTCATTTTAATTGAAAAACATCAACTGGCATATGGAAAACTGACCAAACGCATTTGTATTGTGTTGATACTTTAGCACAACGATCCATGGGTCATATGTGATGTGTAAAAGTCAACCCTGTCTCAATCTGAGGCGCGGTGTGGCCGGTACCACTCAAAGTGCCTTCCTTTTGATTCAAAAGGACGTCATTTTAATTGAAAACCATCAACTGCCATACGGAAAAGCGACCAAACAAATTCGGATTGTGTCGATAAATTAGCACAATGATCCATGGGTCATATGTGACGCGTAAGAGTCAACCCCACCTCAATCCGAGGCACGGTGTGGCCGCCACAACTCAAAGTGTCTGTCTTTTGTTTCAAAAAGATGTCATTTGAAGTGAAAAACATCAACTAGCATACGGAAAACTGACCAAACGCATTCGGATTGTGTCGATACTTTAGAACAATGATCCATGAGTCATATGTCACATGTACGAGTCAACCCCGCCTTAATCAGAGGCACAGTGTGGCTAGAATCACTCTAAGTGGCACTCTTTTTCTTAAAATGGACAACTATTTAAGTACATACGGAAAACCAACCAAATGCATTCGGTTTCCATTAAAACTTTATGAGAACTATCCATGAGTCATATGTGACGTGTATGAGTCAACTCCTCCTCAATCCGAGGCGCGGTGTAGCCGGAACCACTCAAATTGTGCCTTTTATTTCAAAAGGACGTCATTTTAATTGAAAAACATGAACTGGCATACGGAAAACTGACCAAACAGATTCGGATTGTGTAGATAAATTAGAAAAATGATCTATGGGTCATATGTGACGTGTACGAGTCAACCCCACATCAATTCGAGGTGTTGTGTGGCCGCCACCACTCAAAGTGTTTGCCTTTTGTTTCAAAAGGACGTCATTTTAATTGAAAAACATCAACTGGCATACGGAAAACTGACAAATGCATTCGGATTGTGTCGATACATTAGCACAACGATCCATGTGTAATATGTGACGTGTACGAGTTAACCCCGCCTCAATCCGAGGCATGGTGTGGCTGCCATCACTCAAATTGTCTGTCTTTTGTGTCAAAAGGACGTCATTTTAAGTGAAAAATATCAACTGGCATACGGAAAAGCAACCAAACGCATTTGGATTGTGTCGATACTTTAGAACAACGATCCATGGGTCATATGTGACGTGTACGAGTCAACCCCATTTTAATATGAGGCACGGTGTGGCCGGAATCACTATAAGTGGCTCTCTTTTGTTTTAAATGGACAACATTTTAAGTACATACGGAAAACCGACCAAATGCATTCTGTTTCCATTGAAACTTTAGGAGAAAGGTCCATGGGTCATATGTGATGTGTACAAGTTAACTCCGCCTCAATCCGAGGTGCGGTGTGTCCAGCACCACTCAAAGTTTCTGCCTTTTGTTTCAAAAGGACATCATTTTAATTGAAAAAATCAATTGGCATTCATAAAACCAACCAAACGCATTCAGATTGTGTCGATACATTAGAAAGATGATCCATGGGTCATATGTGATGTGTAAGAGTCAACCTCTCCTCAATCTGAGGCACGGTGTGGCCACCACCACTCAAAGTGTCTGCCTTTTGTTTCAAAAGGACGTCATTTTTATTGAAAAACATCAACTGGCATACGGAAAACCGACCAAACGCATTCGGATTGTGTCGATACTTTAGCACAATGATCCATGGGTCATATGTGACATGTAAAAGTCAACCCCGCCTCAATCTGAGGCGCGGTGTGGTCGCCACCACTCAAAGTGTCTGTCTTTTGTTTCAAAAGGACGTCATTTGAAGTGAAAAACATCAACTGGCATACGGAAAACCAACCAAATGCATTCGGATTGTGTCAATACTTTATAAAAACGATCCATGGGTCATATGTGACGTGTATGAGTCAACCCCGCCTTAATCGGAGGCATGGTGTGACCATAATCACTCTAAGTGACTCTCTTTTGTTTAAAATGGACAACATTTTAAGTACATATGGAAAACTGACCAAATGCATTCGGTTTCCATTAAAACGTTAGGATAACGATCCATGGGTTATATGTGATGTATACGAATCAACCCCGCCTCAATATGAGATGCGGTGTGTCCAGAACCACTAAAAGTGTCTGCCTTTTGTTTCAAAAAGACGTCATTTTAATTGAAAAACATCAACTGGCATACGGGAAACTGACCAAACACTTTCGGATTGTGTTGATACTTTAACACAATGATCCATGGGTCATATGTGACATGTACGAGTCAACCCTGCCTCAATCTGAGGCGCGGTGTGGCCGATAGCACTCCAGGTGTATGTATTTTGTTTAAAATGGACATCATTTCAGGTAAAAATATATGGTATACAAAAAACCGATCAAATTATGAATTGACTTCCATATTCCACATATAATTGTCATCTAAATTTTAAATTGAATTCTAAATAAATTATGTATGTTTATAATTATGTTATGAATTCTAATTTAATTATGGATGTGTATAGTTCCAGCATTATATGTTAAATGTGTATGAATTTGTTCTCTATATGTAAGTGTTAGTTGGTTATTGCAGGTATATGTATGTGTTAGTTTATTGAAGGTAAAATAATTGGATTGAAAATGAGAGGGAACCCACAAAATGAGATCTGGAGGGAAAATTGGAGAGCTGGTGGGCAAATTGGAGAGCTGTTGGGCAAATTGTAGAGCTGCTGTGCAATTTTCCCCAGCAGAGGCTATGCCAACAGTTTGAAATCATTGGCATAGATTTTTTGGGTTTTGTTTTACCAGTGGTTCTATGAACCATTGGGAAAGGGGAGATCTTGGGTTTTTCCCAACAGTTTGGCCAAACCGTTGGGAAAAACCTGGTAATTTTCAGCAAATTATCCCAACAGTTGTAAACCGTTGGGATAGGATAATTTTTCTCCACCCTATCCCAATGGTTCACTGTAAAACGTTGGGAAAAGCTTTTCCCAACGGCTTACTTCCCTATGGTTTGCAGAACTGTTGGTATAACATATACCAACGGTTCTGCAGCATTTCCCAATAGTTATAAACCGTTGGGAAATCCGGCATTTCCAGTAGTGTGAATTTCTGATTCATGCATAACCAGGGTGGCAAGTTATAATTTACCAACATAACATGCCATGTACTATGAGTGCTGGTTTTAAATCCAAAAGGATTCAATCCATCTGTAGATAACGCAAGAAAACAGTTTCTCGACTCTTTTCCAAATTCAGGATACTCATGATCAGTTTTCTTCCATTGAGGAGAGTCTGCCGGATGACATAATTTCCCATCTTTATTTCTTTTATCTGCATGCCACTACAATTGTCTTGCAGTTTCTTCACTTCCATATAGACGCCTAAACCTTGGAATGATTGGAAAGTACCATAAAACTTTCATAGGATTGGATTTATCTTTCTTGTATCGAGAAGCACCACACTTTGGGAATTCTGTAAGTGATTTGTAATCCTTGCGAAACAATATACAGTCTTTCAGGTAGGCTTGTTCTTTCAGAAATCATACCCATCGAGCATAACATTCGTCTAACTTCATATGTCTGTCTTGGGAGCTCATTATATTCTGGGAGCATGTCATTCAAGAGAGCAAGTAGTTCCATAAAACTGACATCACCACATCTATTACCTACTTTCAATTTATAAAACATCAGTATAGTTGACAATGTTGTATACTTAGTGCAAGCAGCATACAATGGCATCTGTGCACAACTCTTTAAATTCTCAAACAATTTTGGGCAATCACGGAGTTCATCTTGAATTGTTTTGTCATTTCCTCAATACGGTCTTCATCATCATTGACATCTGTAATCACATCCTCCATATGGTCTTCTTCATTATCCATATTTTTATTCATATCTGATGATCCATAAAACGCAGTTTTATCCCACCGAGTAGCTACATTCGCCTTTTCTCCATGTTTATTCCAACATTTATAACTCTGATCTATTCCCTTGACATATCAAATGTTCTTCTAACTCCTCTGGAGTAAGTATTCTAGAATAACAACAATGTAAACATGTACAAAGGATTTGAGAAGGATCCTTTGTGTGATCCTTTACAAACTTGATGAACTCTTTCACTCTATTCTCGTACTCTATTGTTAAACGATTAGCATCCATCCAATATTTATTCATCTTCATCCTATTTGAATCTCAAATATTAGTATTTATGGTTCAAGTACACAAAAAAAAATAATTCCAAATACAGTAGAAGAGAACCACTTCCTTATAAAAATAGAGATTAATACAGCCTAACCATTAGTATTTATTCATCTTCATTAAATATAATTACTTTAGATTCATTATTGTTTCCTTAAATCACCCCAAACCAAACACAAGAATAATCAAGAATGATACATCTACCACTCCTAGGTATCTCCCGTACATTCAATATCATCATTCCTAAGTACCCATATATCCGCACATACACATGTCACAAACACATAAAAAACCATATCCACATCAGAACCAAAGTACCAATATGGATTTCAATCAGGTTACTCGACTCAAGTGGTGGTGTGTAAGAAATAATAAGAAAATATTATAAGTATACAGCCACACATAAATCTCAAACTGGTGTTAATAATCCAATAAACCAAAGGTATCATTCCATCTATCAAAATACTCTGAAGGAGCCCATATGCAACAGTAGTCCTAGGTGGTAGTCCCAGGTGGTGAAGGTTCCTGAGGAGGAAGGGGCTAACACGCACCTATCGGGGTTCAAGGTCAGGTCACTGAGGTTGAAGGTGGCCCAATACTTCTACAAGGGTTCATTACATATTTTACAAACCATTTCCCGGTACCCTAGGATGTTAACCCACTACTGGTGGAAGTAAAACTGTTCCTGATGATCATGCCAAGAAGAAATGGAAACCAAAAGGGGGGAGTGAATCAAAATACCTCAAGCAAGATGGAAAAACATGGTATTTGAGAATATGTTAGTGGATTTAATGTTGTCTAGACACCTATCCAATAGACTCCACAAGCAGTGATGGCCCCTACAGTTGTTGCATCAGGTGAAACTGTCACCTGAGAAGCTGAGATCAATGAGGCCCTTCCCATCCATGAACTGAACAAACTCCATGATGACCTTCTTCTAGAATGGGATTTTACCTTTCCTTTACTTTGGGTTAGAAATTACATTAAAGTCACCCCCAACAAACAATGGATGGTGGCCAGGATCGAAGGTATTTTTTTCAAAAGGACAATCAATCTCCCTCAATTTTTTAAAATACCAATACCATAAACCATTTAAAAACAAGACATTTTAATTTATTTTGGAAATCATTCCCAGAAAAATTCAATAAACAAACACATGAAAAACCATTTGGAATTATATTTAAAGAATCAACTTATCTTTATTTTAAACCATGATTTTCATTTATAATATCAAATCCACCAACGGTAGAAGGAAACCTAGTTTATTTTAATGAAAAAGGTTAATTCACAACAAGATACCATCCATTCCATATATTATTTTTATTAATAGGGTTATTTTGTGCTTCAAAATGATCAAAACATGTCTAACCAACTTCAAATGGATAAAATATGAATTCATGAAACACATGAATCCCAAAAAGAAGATATAGTATAGAAACACCCACTTGGAATATTTGGGATCAAAACACAATGAATCTGAATGAGTCTACTCAAATGAAGAACATTGAATCAAATAAAAGGGATATCAATAAAAGGTAAAAGAGATACTATAACCATAATTCCCCACAAAAATTATAGGTCTAGTAAATACCAAGGCTTCCATAGCCCCCAGGAACAAAGAATCAAGTGATGGGGAGAGATTGAAGTTCAAGAAAATAAATAAATACCAAAAGAGGATCACCATTTCGAATGAAACTTCAATCCACCAAGTGATGAGGACAGAAGATCCAAACTATCCAAAGGGGATCCCAAGGCTTGAGTGGGTTGAGTTAAACTTCAGGGAGAAGATAAAATAAATAAATTGGGGTATCGGGGTGCAATTACCCTACTACCTCGATGCTTTCTCATATACAACGACACCACTGGCTAGATAGTGACCCTCACCAGCTAGACAGTGGTTATAGTATAAATGTTATAACCATAGGTTATCCCACTGGCTAGTCACTACAGACCCTTCGGCTAGTTGATGACTATAGATTTTTTTGTATCCATTGTGAATCCCATTGCCTAGCCAATTACCCTCACCAGCCATTCAGTGGACCTCATGAAGCTTTTCAACCTACATGTTCACGTCCACACCTTCTATGACAGTCTGGGACATCCTATGACCCCTCAAGAAACCCAAAAAAACTCAAAGAGCATTGCTTTGTTGAAAGAGATACCGAGATGTTACAATTCTCCCCATCGTTCTCCTTTTTATACGAATAAATATTCTAGTACGAAGGATAGAAAATGATGAGACAAAAATAAATTCCACACAATAAGTATTGTGTGGACAATTCACAAAATATAGAAAGATTCACCAAATAGAGGACCACTACGAAAAAATTAAAATGAACAGATAACCAATATTCCCAAGAAACCTTAATGTATATCCTACAAGAACATCATACATCTCCAAATGACACGTCTACATCACTAAGAAGAGAGAAAATCCCAATAATGTCCATAGACCTAGCATAGGTCACCCAACCATTTAAATTTTCACTAAAATGGTGGGACATAAGATGGAAATATACTAAGAACACATCCCTTCACCCAAATAAGAGACTACAACCACTAACCATGATGAACCACTAAGAGCATAATTCGAAACCTAAGGAAAGGTACACCCAAAACATACCAATAAATCCAAATGAAATAACACAATCAATATCCATCAATGATTCTACCAACAACAAGAACAATATTAATTTTTTTTTTGGAAAACATGCCTTAAAGGGTGGTCCGGCAAACCGAAGAGGGCGTTGCGGGCGGCGGAGGTCTGAAAACGTGAACTCAGCAGTCAGGGGAGGTCCGGCAATGAGAAACGAGGGTGGCGGAGGTCCGGCAACGCGAACTCAGTGGGCGGCAGAGGGGAGTCGCAGGGTTCCAGTACCGTGAGAGCTTTAGGTCGCGATAAAACGAGGGCACTGTGCGACCGACTTTATAAAAAAATGAACTAAGGTTTTATCAGTGCTAACAAAGTGCTCATAAAGACTACCTTTATGATTGCTAACATTTTAGAGCTGATAAAGGTATCCTCTATCAGTGCTAAAATTTTAGCGCTGATACGGGGTAACCTTTATCAGCGGTTTTTCTTGGCACTGATATAAGGGGGTGCTTCCCTTTCCCATTTTCGTAGTAGTGTACCCTCCATCAGGGTTGGGCAGTGGGTTGCCCATCGACTTCTTAGGGTTTACCCTCCAGCAGAGACTGGGCAGTGGGTTACCCGACGACTTCTTAGGGTTTACCCTCCAGCAGAGACTGCGCAGTGGGTTAACCGACAACCTCTTAGGGTTTACCCTCCTGTAGATACTGGGTAGTGGGTTACCTGACGACCTCTTAGGGTTTACCCTCCATCATAGACTCAGCAGTGGGTTACTCGACGACCTCTTAGGGTTTACCCTCCAGCAGAGACTGGGCAGTGGGTTACCCGACGACCTCATAGGGTTTACCGTCCAGCGGGGCTGGGCAGTGGGTTACCCGAAGACTTCTTTCAGACTCAGTCCATTCTACTAGGCTAGTGTGTGGCTTTTCTTCGTGACTACCTGAGCGGGATCCTTGGTTGTATGGGTCAGTGATGTGACAACTTTAACTTTGAGAAGACCTCTCGACTGTGTGACAATGACAAGGTGTGGTTTGACTTTCCCCATAACTCTCAAGTACGAGGGGCGCTTTCCCCACCAAGACGTGTCGTTGAGATGCGAGCTAAAACCGTGCGGGCACGTTAGTGCCGCTCAAAGCAGATAGTGTCATGTTACGGTGATTTCAGACCCTTGACTTGTAGTTCGGAGTAGACGGGTGAGATGCTGGGCATCGATGGTGTTTACTTCTGGGACTGTTGGTTACTCACTTTCATGGGCTGAGTTACAGGATGAAGATCCCCTTATGATCTTGTTTGGGCTTCTTGATTGAGCATATGGATATGTATATATCCTGTTCTGGTACCCACTCCTTGGGTTTTGGTTACTCTCCTTCCCTGAGAGGCGAAGACGCACGGGGTATGCCACGTGCTTTCTGCGTCTAGATTCTCATGGTTGGACGAGTCTACTCTCCTGCTATAGGGAGAAACGACTCGACGAGAAGTTCATCTTCTTACCGCTTCTAGCTCCTTGTGTTTGGACGAGTCTACTTCCTTCCTCTTGTTAGGCTGAGTTGTACTCTTTACTGCACTCTCGGTTGTACTCCTTTACTTTTCCTTGTTTGATCTACTGCTCACTTCTTCAGTACCTCCTTTGTTGCTCCCTCGAGGCTTCGGGGGACCCTACTGAGTATTTTTATACTCACCCCTGCTCGGGCTTTGTCCGCACTTGGTGTGCCCTTGCAGACGACGGATAGGTCGATCGTGATGTCAGATGAGCTTAGGAGTTTGGGAACTTGGACCGTGTACGGTGGTTGTAGTCGGGTTTCAGGTAAGGTTCATTCCCAGCTGTTGTACTTTTGTTTACCTATTGCCGGGTTGTGGCACTTTTCTAGTTGGGCGCGTGTTTTTCCCTTTTTCTTTTCAGTTTACCTTCAGCATTTACTTTGTACTGTTTAGAGGTCGATGCACTTTTGTGGTTGTTTATAGCAGTTAGTACTTTACTTTTCCTTTTACTCTGCGCTTCGGCATTGAGTGGGCTGTGTGTGTGTGTGTACAGGTACTCAGGCAAAGGCCTCCCCGAGTTGTTTAGTCTTCGGCACTTGTCACCAGCCCCTGGCCTATGGAGGCGAGCTTGGGGTAGTTGCAGCTCGAGCCCAGGTAGAGTTGGATCGTGACAAAATGTTCGGGTTACGATTCATAACTCCACAAAAATGCTTCTTTGACCCGCGTTAAAATCGTGTCTTTGCGTGAATTAATTCACACGATCTCCCCCCCCCCATTTAATTAGAAACTGCATGGGAACCATTTGAGGAGGCGCCCCCAACAATTACCTCTTAATAATATATATGTTTATTGAACAAATTCATCGGAGCCATATATTTATTTAAATATATATATATTTATAAATATATAATTATAAATGTAATAAATATATTTATTATTTTAAAAATTATTATAATTTTATAATTATTTAAATGTATATATTTATTTATAATCATGTAATTTTTTTAAACATTATATACATATTTGAATTATTAAAAAAATATTAATTTTAAACAAGTGTTTTTTAATTAATGCATATAAATAAACATTGTTTTTAGATAAATATAACAAATTTATATGAATTAATAATATTTTTTTATCAAAAACTTTTATATGCGCTAAGAATAGGACTGATAAATATACCCTTTATTATTTAAAAAAACGCAGTTAAAGGCTTCATCTTTATCAATGTTTTTTTATTGCTAATAAAAATTATTTTTATCAGTGACTTTAGCTGGCACTAATAAAGGTGAAACTTTTATCGGCGCTTTCTGCTTAACGCTGTAAAAAGGCGGCGCATCTCTTGCCCGGATTTGTGGTCGTGTTATAACGTAGTAGTATTATAATTTTAAATGTGGGCATTCATTATATAGGGTTCATGCTCTTCAATCCATGACCCTAAAAATATTACTCATTTTATTTATGATTTAGATGATGTTGAGTGACATTGGATATTATAATTGAAAAGCAATTTGACTCTTTCACTAGAGTTCTGGGATTAGGGTGATCGTTGTTCATTTCTGGAGTTCAAATAAGTCTGACCAAATAAGAAATTTTAATCACGTTGTATGTTTTGGTCAAAATGCTAACCGATAATGGTAAAAGTTTTTGGAAATAATCCAAAATGTTGCCACACGGGAGACGGGGACAGGGTCCGTGAAGTAAATTAAATTTGCAAGGAAGCCCATCGTAAATGTTAAGTTGCAGTTTGGTCCCTGGAACTGGGGGCACACTGTTTGGTTTGTGAAGGGCGGGCAGGGTATTTATACCCCCCACAGTCCCCCGGGTAGCGGAGTGCAGGTGAGTATTGAAGTGTGAGATGGGGAAGGTGTTGGTCTTCTACCTTGCTCTCTGCTCCTCTTTCTTCTTCTTGGGTGCTTCAAACGACGATCGATGCGGGAGGGAGGCGACGCCCCCCGGTAAACTCTGCAACGACGGGCGGTGCTACAGCGAGTGGGGGTGGTGCGGCACAACCAGCTCATACTGCAGCGGAAAATGCCAGAGCCAATGCGACTGCAACCGCGACTTGCTGGCATCGCTCTTGGCACCATACGACAACCGGACTGAAAGTGCGAGGCCCGGCGGAGGCGATGCTCGCTCTCTCAAATAATGCCATATCCTCCTCGTGCTCCAAATCGCCATCTAAATAAGCAGATTCATCTGCAAGCATGTTTTGTGTATTTTGTGTACTACGGGGACGCCCATATCTAAATAATGACGTCTGCGTGCATGTTATGTGTATTATGTGTACCATATTTAAATAATGACGTCTCTTATGGTTAATCAATTGGCTATCCTTCGTATAACATAAAATCGTCCATACATGGAGGGTGGCGTGGGTTCGTCTCCTTTTAGAACATCCTCTACTTCTCCAAACCGGGCTGCTCTACCCCTCTCCACTAGAGATCACCGGAACGGGGTTAGGACGGTGACGTGCTGGTAGCGGATCTCAGAACCACAAGGACCTTCTCTCAATGCTCTCGAACTCATAGGTTGAATACAACGAACCACACAAAAAACACACACACACACACACGCACCGCAGCAAATAATGGCACCGCAGAAAACACAAACTGTCAGGATGTGGCGAGATAGGCGGATCGTCACGGTGGCATGCAGCGGAGGTCAGGCGGGCCAACGAAGCGGGACTGAGTGAACACCCCGAATGAAGCAGACCTCAAATAATTTTTAATAATAATAGAAAACACACGTAAAAAACAATTGCATAATAATAATAGAAAACACACGTAATATTTTTCATGAAAACTAAACCGGATTTTAAAATTTAAAACCGAAAAACAACATTTGGGAATTGGAACTTTCATTAAAAATATATATTTGGCTAAATTATTTTAAAGTGTTTTTAAAAAATATAAATTTAGTAAAATGTTTTATTATATATATAACCAAACAAAAAATATATTTTATTACAAAGACCAAATCGTGATTAGCCATAACTGTTGGTTTTTTGTTTTTTTTTGAAATCTGAATGGGTGCCCCTCATCAAGAGTTATCTCGTTTTGATCGAACCAATGTGTTCTTTGAATCAAACAACAAGCTCAAACCGATGCGATTTACGCCGATTTCATTTTATAAATAAGTGATGATGAGATCGATTATGGGTTTAATTATTCTTCAATCCCAAAAATTCTCTAGATATTTTTTCCAACATCAATACTGCGAGGCAATCGAAAATTGGTGTTCAGTTTTCCCCAAATTTTGGTGAAACTATCAAGTGAATCTTCCATCGAAAACTCTACACCATCAATGTGGGGGTGGATCAAACCCTTTTGGATAGTGAATTAAATTCACATATCTATGTTCAATCATTCTTCTTCATCTGCCTACATATTTTTTTACAACAATCAAACGGGTGGATACCTAAGTCAGAACCTAGAAGATGGATTCCAAATCCCTCAAATTGATAAACCAAAACATGATCAAACTTGACCGTTTCGATGAAAATAACTTCGCCTAGTGGCATGACAAGATGATGTTTCTTCTTATGGTGTTGAAGATTTTTTACATAGTGGAACCGAATCTTCCCCTCATTCCTGAGGAGCCCACTTCAAATCCCGATGGTACACTCATTGATGTTACTCAAGTCTAGAACATTCAGGTAACGAGGAAGAAACATTAAGACAATCAAGTTTTTTGTCGAGGACATATTCTCAACACATTATCAAATTGTAGTTATGACTATTTCCGCCAAATTAAGACCACTCGAGGGATATGGGATGCACTCGAGTTCAAGTACAAAGCTGAGGAAAAATGTATCAATAAATTTCTTATTGCAAAGTATCTAAAATAAGAGATGGTTGGTAACAGGACGATGTTGGAGCAAGTTCAAGTGCTACAAGTTATAAAAAATAAACTTATTTCCCTTAAGAGTAATATACCACAAATATTTCAGGTTGGTGAAATTATTTCTAAATTACCACCTATGTGGAAAGATTATGGAAAATAACTTGTTAAAAAGAGTGATGATATTTCCTTAGAAAAATTGCAAAAGCATCTTCTCATTGAAAAAGAATCTTTGTGGAGAGATGTGAGTATGGATTCACAATTCAATACCAATATTAATACAACTAAGGGAAAGACACAACCAAACTCTAACTTACATTTCAAAAAGAAAATTCAACAATTCAAGAAGAAATACAATCCTTCTAAGAGGAAGGGAGAATGCTTTGTCTGTGGAAAACGATGGGATTTTTGCAAGGGATTGTAGCTATCAAATGAAAGCTGATAAACCCATTTCAAATATGTTGACTAAAGAAAATATAGTCATAATGATATCATTACTAGAAAATCGATTATTAGTGACCGCCAAAAGTGGGTTCTAATAGTCTATAGGGAGCGCTACTCGGTCACCTTTGGCAGTCTTAGTTGCCTCGTCGATATTGGGCATTAGCGACTACCAAAGACAACCACTATAGTGTTTCCTAACCCAGACGTGGTAGCAGTCACTAGAAAGGATATTAGCGACCGTCTATGTAGCCGCTAATGATTTGAGATAAATAGAATTAGTGATAGTCATTGGCGGTCGCTAATGGTTTTCGAACAAAAACCTATAGTGACCCCCATAAGCGGTCGCAAGTCTTGATATTTTTTTAAAAAAAACATGCATTCCAATAGGTGAAATGCTTAACCAAAACAAAACAAATAGCCTTCAAAAAGCAAATTATAATCAGATATCCTGACCAAAATAGAAATCAAACTAGCTTCAATTCATCTCCAATCATCAGCCACAATCAACCTACCAATAAGACACAAAAAAATATTAAACATGAAAAAAAAGTAGATATATATGAATATTGTTGGGTGATTCAATGCTTAAAAGCTAACAATAAAAAATCATATTCAAACCTGATGGGTAATCTAAGGAGGAAGAGTCATGATATGCACATAAAATGAAATAAATCAAAACCATAATTTACCTCTAGATATTATAAAAGACATTTGCTACATGAGTAATCATGACAGCTAGTTGTGCATTAAGTTTAAAACTACCTTTTTGTTTGAAGAAGTGTTGAAAATATAGAGTCTTTTGAATATATAGATACACTTTTCCATGGGTGTTTTCATTGTCCATCTTGTAAATATTATGGACGGATGCAACTACACCAGCACAGTTGATCAAACCAATGTATAGACAGATGGATAGATAGACTGGCCTATGAATGAGGGATGAAGTAATACAGAGACCAATGAACTAGTGGGTGAGATTACATAAAAGTGATATACAAATGAGTGGATGGAAAAAATTAGGGGAAGATAGATACACACACACACACACACAGATACACTCACTATGAGAGAAACACACAATCCATCAACTATAATAGAATAGACTGTTGATGTATATCATTTTCCAATGACCTAGAATAAACCTTCCCCTTCAATTTTTTGATTATAATAATCTAAGAAGATCCAACATATCCTCAAAGATTATCATAATCTATTTGGGTTAATCCACTCATGAATGTGTGTTACATCACCAGAAAACATCCCTAAACAGCCAAACAAACATATCAGAGCCACAAACACACATATATACATCCATATTTGCCACTAAACTGTTGATCAATTGCGATGATGGAAAAATATTAGATATTTAACTTATGAGGTTGCATCATTATTGAATGGATTTAGACATATTAGCTCTATTGGACATGTACTAAATTCAAGTAGGAGCTAAAGGTGGCATTTATTTATGAATCCATCAAGATATCCATGATGTACATCTGTAACATAAACTTGATCCCATAACTATCGATCCCCTAGATCACATAGACAAATACATTCCACCTTAAAGAACATAAATTAAGATTCATCTTATGTGAAGCAAACTAGGTCTACGGGGAACCAATCTATGGTTCCATGTATGAAAATCCCACCTTCACAAAGGCTATGTAGGGAGATCTTAGGTGACCAACCTCATTAGTCAATGAATTGTTAAGGGAAGTCATGAAATCCATGAGGAATGAACCCCATCGACAAATCAATGATAGCTTTGAGACATTAATAGAGATCATTCAAGGTCCTTACGAGATTAATAAAACATATAAACATTCAATGGGGTTCTCTTTAATAAATAAAGAGGTGTCTCAAGGCACGTTCTATGTAGAGTTGGAATAGGGTTATTATGAAGAATGGGGTTAGGATTTCAATCCAGACATCCCTCCACCAATTAATCTTATAAGATTCTGGGTGATGTAATCAAGAAACTACATACTCTTGATCTATGACTCCCACAACGGTTTCAAGCCATGTTCATTTATCATGTAAAATATGCTAATAGAATATGATCTTATAAGTCTCTTGAATAAACTGTTGGCGAAGATTCACTAATTCTTACTACATGTATATATTGGGAATGTTCTATTAATATTTTGGGGCCATTCAAAGTGACAGAAATATTTATAGATATTGGTAAGGAGAAACATTTTAAAGTGTTGTGGCGACTTTAGATGATGATGGACCATAAAACAGTTAATAATGTGAGCAAGCTTCCTTCAACAAGTGATTTTATAAAGCTAATAACTTGCTTTCCTACTCTTGGATATCATCATACCCTTAGGGAATACTACTGAGTAGTGATATCAAGGTCACTATGGGATCGACCCTTCACAAAGGGAGAGGGTTACTAAGAATCCACATAATATACCAACCCCCAATGTTCCCAAATCATTATATCATCTATGAACATATGCTTCATAGAAATTTAAAATCTATGATATAATGAGTCAAAAAGTTGTTCTATAATGATCCACCAAATGATGTTGAGGAGAGGATCTGTCCAATGATGAGAAGCATAGGAAACATCCAAAATCACTAGTACCTAAGTCCTCTTAGATACCTAATGGAGGGTCTAATGACATCTCCTTGGACTATTAATTTCACACACATTACTAAAGAAATGAATCGATGGATGGAAAACCATAAAGATAGGAAGATGGATGGACAAGAAGATGGATGGATAAATGGACAAAGGAACTATGGAACAATTGAATACAACTTGCAAAAAAATGTTGAATAGAAAAGGAAGATAGACACATATATGGGTTAAAAAAGTAGACACATACACTGATAAAAAAATTGAATGATCATGGAAAATATAATATGTACAAACAAAAAATGAAAAATGGATTGATATAAAAATAGAAATAATGATGATAGAAAAATACACCAATGAAAAGTCACATGGATGGATGGATAGACATGTCATTAGAAAGGCATGTAGACTGACAAAGAAATAAAAAAACCTATGGATAAACCCTCTTGTGAATAGATTTATCATTAAACATACACAGTGTGATGAAAAAAAAATGGATAAATAGATAGATGGGTTTGTTGTAAAATGGATAGATATATAGATTTGAAAACATGCAGATATATAGACACACACTCCTACAGACAAGCACAGACAGAAAGACATACATACAAGTTGATCATATAGACAGAAAAAAGAGATACATATAGACCAAAACAACATGACACACGCACACACACATAATGACATACTATAAGATAGGTAGAATATGAAAAGATAGGATAGAAAATAAAAAAATACAGACCATGAAATTATATTGTATCCTGAGAAGCAGACTGGGTGGAAGGTGGAGGTTGGTCTTTTAGAATTGGGCATACATTCTGACCACATATATTTTTCAGGAGGTACAACATGAGAGAATAAGTGAAGGACATACTATTATAAAGGTTGGGGATGAAGATAGTGGGGCTTAGTTAGAATATTCTCTAGTTTTTTTGTTCCATCCTACTAGTTTAGGTGATAGAGTAGGAAACTATGAATGAATAAAGGCTACCTAAAGGTAACTATGACAAACTAGGACCAGAGAAATGGAAAAAATGTAATTTTAACTCTAAAATATAAAAAAAACAAAGTGAGACAATCAATTTAAATGAGAAACAAAAAAGAAAATACAAAACACACCTCTTGAATATGATACCTCATCGGAGGCCATGGCTGCTACATCCATATGATGCGGAAGGGGCCTACAAAAAATAATAATTATAAAGGTAATATTTACTAATTTCATAAAAAATAAATAAATAAATTCCGTATAAACCTACATCATAGGATCACTTTCACTATCACCCTGATGCACATATTCTCATAGTGCTCTAAGCTCTACTACCAGCTGCACATTTACATCCTAGAAAGAATGCACTCATGCCTCCAAATATGCCATATTTTATGTCATCCCTGAAATAAAAAGATTCATAGATACTATCCATGAAACTGAAAAATATGTAATCCCTATTTCATAGGTCAAACTGTAGCCATGTCCACCACGAACAATAATGCGATTGAATATTTTATCCCTTCGCATGGAAATTTGTCATTGGTCCTCTAGAAACTATGCTGACTCAACCTAAAATTGATCCAATGAAACATGTAAATATAAATATATATTTATATGTAGAATTATGTAATAATTTATAATTAGTACAAGAACTTACTATAAGAGCTGCAACCTTCGGATCATTTCGATCATGAGTTGTCATCCACACTGACATTTCACGAGCCGGTGAAACTTCCTCCTGTAACTATATACTAATAAGATAAAAATAAAAACACAAAAACATATTAAATAATAAAATTTAAAAAATGAATAATAAATACATCATGTCAAATCTGGGACACATGATGAGTCCCAAGCCTGTGAGGTGGTCCCTACAACGCAGTATTTTCGGAATGACATTCTACAACCTCTTACATTCAATAAATTCAAATATCAAATATGTAAGATGGTAAAAATTATTCGAAATATATAAACTAAAATATATAGACTCTCCATTTTAGCCTCAATAGACCAATATGAAACAACTTAGGCCACTGAGATGGGAGAACCCCTCTCGGGACTTTATCCAGAATGTCTACGGCACCCACATTTGGTACCTAGTGATCCCTCTTGATTATCCATTTATTATCTTTACACACTTAACAACATTTGGATATACACACCGGCCAAAACTCATTTAGGCACACACTCATATTATTCATTTTAAGTAAAAAAAATCATCACATGTTAGTATTTTTTAAATATAGTTGAGAAACTAAAATGATCCTCTTACCTGAACTTTCTTCAATAACTGATATAATGTATCCATGGGGAATGATGCCTATTCACATGTAGTCAATGAAAACATGTGTGGGTTGCATATGATATGAACCAATGTGTGAATAAATGTAGGGGTACCCAATCCCATAGGATGATATCTCTCGTCAAATGATACATCAAGGGTCATGTCGGAATTCCAAGAAGAAATACCAGGACCTGGGCCTCTCTTATGAGAATAAGAAGAAATCGAGTATTATCCTATTGAAAAAAATTCCTACATAATTTTACATATGTGTGTATATATGTTAAATTCATAATTAAGAAATAAACACATTTACCACCATGCATACCTCAACCCTCAGACGTAGAGGGATTTTCAGAATGTGTGGGTCCAGTGCTTATTCCTCTAACATGTATACACCCATAATATAATTATATTTTTTCATCATCAAGTATTTCATAAAACTTAAATAAATCATGATCTATACTAGAGCACAGATTGATCTCACCGGTAATAACATTCCAGATGTTAATGCCTTCATGATCTAGCCCACATGCCATTTCAGTAAGCATTTCATGCATAGTATTAATCTTCCTCTCATCAATAGCCATATTAATAGTTTCTATATGGTGACAATGAATATATTTTTTCCATGATGAGTCCAACTCTTATAATTTTTCAGAAACCCAATCAAGAAAATGTGCTCTCTCATAGTATATCATATGCATTGATATCTATTTTCACATTTTCTATGTGGAAAACATATATTTTCTCATTTAAATACTCTATTTAAATAAATAAATTTCATAATGCCTTAAAAATATTCTCTAGATGTTCTATTTGGAAGATCAATCCAAATCTTATCCATATTTGTATCTGTACAACAAGCATTAATGTTTACACAAGACATCATATTGCATGCATTTTTAGAATTTCGTATCACAAAATACATTTTATATAAATACTAAACAATTGCACATGGACTTAAATTCATACTCATCCAAAACAAAAAAACAATTCACAAATTACATGACCATTGCAATATATTTAATTAATTATTAATTTTTATTTTTAAAAGGCTTCTTCTTTACTTGACTAAATATTTTTTTGAGAAGATTATAAAACATGTATGGATAAAAGTAATATTTTTAATTGAATTAAAATGTTTATTAAATGAATATATAAAACAAAACTCAACTAAGATATTTTTTTTACTAAATGAGGATTTTTTTTACACTTTTTAATAGGTGAGGAAATCAGAATATACAATTAAAGGATAAGTAAATATAAAGACAAAATTTTGTCTCGATTATAATATATAAATAAATAAATTCTCATGAATTTTTTTTTTCAAGAAACACATTTTCATGAAATTTTAAAACACTTGCACAATAAATTTTATCAAAATGGATATGTACTCTAAGACATTTTCAAGAAGTACCACCAAATAGAGCCTAAATATTGATTTATTCCTAAAAGTAGTTTCACATAATTTTCAAATAATTTTCAAAAGAATTCTATATAAATAAAAAAACACATTTTCTAAGTGTGTTAATAAGAAAAGTACGTCCACATGAGAGGTGTTATTAAAACAATTAATATTTTCTATCATTTTGAGAAGGACACATTAAATTACATTATAATTTTATGATTAATAACATTTATTTATATATGCTAAATCCTCTATATAAAATAGTTAACAATTACTTTTATTGGATTCTTAATTGTCACCTAATATCTACCCTAAATAGTTATATAATTAATACCGTATACACCATTAATAGTTGTGTAATGAATAACTTACAATCATAATTTCTGTTAAATGGGTTGTTTGAATTGCATGCAGACTCTATTTGAGCACATGGTGATATCATCACCAATTAGTATCATGGGTACATAAAGATATGGATGTAGAAACTAGTGACAAGATGATATTTCAATATATAACACAAAAAAATCAAAGAAAATAGATATCACAGACAATAATGATCTCATTCCACTGACTTTCATTCAACAATGGAACATAATTGATACATCTTATTAACAAAGATGGATAATGCTATCTTTAATTCCAATATATTGATGGGTTGTCATAACAAAAATCAACACAGGGATATCAAAAATCATTTATGAATTCTCTATGTAATGAAATAAAATTTTATCATCAATTTCAATATCTATATCGCCACCAATCCAAAATGGTTTTTTGGGGGAGATATTACTCTATAGCATCCATGAAGTGAATTATATTTTATGAAAACAACATATCTCTTGCAATTATTGAGGTGGTGGGATTATCATATTTGATTACATCCTATCATTTATATAACATGATGTACATAATGTTTTCATGTAATGAAAACTGTCTATTTCCAACTATGAAATGTCACTATCACCAATTATAATTTAATTATTGGAGATGACATACACATATTTTTCCCCATGATGCTTAAGAAATCCCTACCGCTACTTATGATATCTAATAATTAATGAAGAATATAGGATAATTACATTATACATAATTAATATATCTATTATGATTCCATATGTAATAAACTATACCGAATTTTTCTAAAATATATCATATCTATAATAAATCCTTTAACCAAAGACTCCAGTTCCCCACTGATGATTCTATTAGAGGACTTATTCTTAAATATTTTTGATCCATGCTAGCTAATAAAGATTCCATTAAGTGGGGAAGGTCAAAATGTTTCTTACATTCACACACCCCTGATAAAAATTTAGTCTTAATGTAAGTTTCATAACTAAATTAGGTTAAACCTTAACAAAAAAGTCTCATGGATGCTGGTCAAAGAAAGAGGAGGAGGTGATAAAGGTCACTAAACCTCATATTAATATGAGTATATGGTAAATAATTTAAAGGGGATAAAACCATTTATAAAAAGAAATATTTTATAAATTATGACTTCCTATATTTATTTTATTGAAATTTCATTTTGTTTTTTCATATATTTTCCTCCATTGAAATATCATTACACTATTTAATTGATAAGCCTCTATGTTGTTTTAAAGTGGATATTTCAAGTGATATTTCCCATTATATTTGAATATATATTTCTTTTTATTAATCTATTTTAACTCTAAGTTTCTTAATTGTGATGTTAAACTGGTTAGGTGTTTTGATGGCTCCTCTTCCCTTACACACTTATCATATTCTCCTCCAGTAAACATGATCATTGGTTCCCTTAAATACATTGTTCTTAATATTATAGATTTGGATAGGGTGTGGGCCATATATAATGGGATTAATTCACTCATTTGATCGGATTGGTGGAGGAGTCAATCAGTTAAAAAACAAAATATATTTTACAGGGTATAAAAAAACATAACAAGCCAACATGGAAAATAAGGAATCTATGATCCAATGATATAATAATGCATAAATTTTGATACACTATAATCAAAACATATAAAGAAACTATAACTATAGAAAGAAAAATGCTAAATCACAGTAATGAAAAAAATATAATAACCTCTTTGGGCATGTGGTGCATGAAAAAAATCATCAAATACCGATTTTGGACTATCAACCTTAGCAACTAAGATAATGCCTCCCAATAAATCAACAAATATAATTTTTGAAGGAAGTGGAGAAAAAAAATTGTGATGGAAGTTATCAAAATCAATTTTGGATGGAAGTTCCAATTTGTGATGGAAGTGCCCAAAATAAAAACCCTATAACTAAAATCAGGGATTACCTGATAGCGAGACAAATATGGAACCAAGTGAATGTAGAGGTGGAGTCGGAGGGCCAGAGGGACACGGGGAGCGGCAGCGGTGAGGGTGGATGGGTGGCGTGCGGCTCTGGGTTGGTTGTGGCAATGGGTGAGGTGTGAGTAGAGGGAGTTGAGGATAGGGAGGCGGAGGCGGAGGTAGAAGTGAGGAGGGGAGTCAGGGAGGGATAGGTTTCCAGAACCTACAGTGAGGGAGAGGATGAGGTAGAGATGAGACATAGGTGGAGGTGGGTGTGGTGAGGAAGATGAAGGGTGATGAAGGATAGCCAGAGGTAGTACGATGAGGGAGAGGAAGGGCGAAATAGGTGAGTTGGAGGTAGAGTTGGGTGTGGCGAGGGAGAGGATGAGCGACAATGGTGAGTCGAAGGTGGAGGCGGTGTGACAGAGGTGGTGCAGTGAGGGAGGGGATGAGCGTTGTAGGGTTTCTCGAGGGAGAGCATGAGGTAATACAGGGTGGGGGAAGGTGTGCTAATTTTTTTAAGCCCTTGCACTGCCTATGGAGGTCTCTATTTAAACCCAATAGCGACCTCTATTAGAAGTCTCCCATTCCAAGGGCCTCCAAATGTAACACCCCAATATTATATGAGATAGATTATATTTAGTTTCATTGATGTCTTGTGTTGTACGCTACTCCAAGATTAGCTTGTGCTATATGCAACAATATATTAGCATGCAGTATATGCAACACTATTCATGCCTTGTGTTGCACACACATTCGGGTTCTTTTGATAGAATTCATTTCATGCAACACCGAGTATAGATTTTTTTCAATGTATAAATGAAATAATTTTTTATTATATTATATGAAACACCAAATAAATCTTTCACTACACGTAATACTAACTTGTCTTGCGTTACATGAAAGAGAGACCTTCCTCGACAGCTTATGTTGTACGCAAGTTCACTAAAAAAAGATATACTATTAAAATATTATTATTTAATGGGATATAAACTAGCCATTTTGAATAGTATTATCCATAATTTGTTTTTATTTTTCTATACAAGATATAAGGACAAGTTCATTTTTTCGAATAAAAAAAGTATTTTTCAAAAAAATTCTATTTTGTTGCCTTTTGATGGCGCAACCATTTTAAATCTAGTTTTGGTCACATTTATAAGTTAGATTTGAAAAAATAAACTTCTTATTTGGAAACTTGATATAAAAATTTTCTTTTGATAATTTTTTGATATTTTCTGATAACTTTCATATTTTGATGAATAGTAAAAATACGTTAAATTTTAACTAAAAAAAACTTTTTTCATTGAGAAAATTTATATGGTTAAATTATAATATTGAATTGTTTTAAATTATTAATAGAATTTATTTTTACCATTTAATATAATGTATCTCATTATCATTAATTATACATTGAATTCATAGGTAAAAACATTTCATTCTTTTTCAATGTTTTAACTTTTAAATCCCATTTTCTAAAAAATGGGATTAATTTTAAATTAATTAATACAACTTAAGTGTTTTGAATTTTGGAAAATGGATTCCATGTTTGTAATTAGTTGGTAAAAATAATTTTAATGGAGTATTTTTTATTTTTTGGGCATTATGAATAGTAACATTGGTAATTATTTTTATCACAGTAGTTAATGGTAAATCGAGTAATTAAGGGTAAATATAATATTATAAAATTAACCTAACACCTGCCAAAATTCTATTCGATGAATAAAAGTTTACCCATATCACTTAAGGGTCGAAATAGATACATTTCATGGAATTTTGTCCATGAAAATGATGTAATTATTTTTAAAACAAAAGAACGTGACAACATCTCACTCTCTGATATCTTATTAGTGTAATAATTTTAATTTAGTGATAAAATTCATAAAACATCAAATGTAAATAGTCACTAGAAATATAATTAAATTAAATGTATAATGAATTTTTTTTATAATTTTTAGATATTAATTAATTATTATTAATGATGACACAATAGTGAAGTAAAAATTATTTTTTTAATAGAAATATCAAATAAATGGTTTTAAAAATATTAAAATAAATATCATATGAACTAATTGAAGTGATCCATGAATTTTCTAGGTGACTATGAGATGTTATCAGTGTATTAATTTTTTTTTGAATTTATCTTTTTTGAGGATTTTATTTAAAGTCAAATAAATGAATAGTGTCAAAATTGACACTATTGATATTTTATAAAACTAACATTTTATTAAATTTTTTAAAAATCATAAAAAATATTTAAAATTAAAAAGTGATTATTATAAGATCTAAAAAATCATAAAATACATATTTATTGTCGATTAACACCATATAAATAAATATTTATAACAATTAAGAAATTAGAATGATATTAACAAAATTAAAATTTAATATAATAACTAAGTGTAAATTAAAAAGATAAGTTTTAAATAGATAAAATAAGTTGTCCAAAATTTATTGTATGATGATATTACAACCCTATCTCATATATTATTCTAATTTGGGACACTTTCGAGGTTTTTTTGTAGGGTTTGATTTTATTATAAATTAATATTTTTCAGAGTTTTCAAAACATCCTCTTTCCTCTCTTATAAAAGGGCACCTCATCCCCCTCATATTATCTCCATTTAATCCTTCAAGATCAGCCAAAACCTACCCAATTCTCTTCTCATCTTTCTTAGCCCTGTTTTACCTTGGTCGATCACCTTGGATTGGGTAGGTTTCTTATTGTTGAATGCATAGGATTATGCTCTTTGGATTATACTCTTACCCCTTAGATACACTCAGATACTACAGAGTTTGTGTTCTGTGAGATTTATGTTACCTGGGTTATTACCTTGGAACTCCTTCACTGGATATACTTATCAAGTTTACTTGTTACGGCTTGGGACCTTCATTACTTATACTATCAGGAGGTGATGTCAGGGTTTTTTATGCCTCATGTATCCTATTAACATTAAATGGTAATTACATAACAAAATAAACTAGGTACATGTTCAGACACTAGCCAAGGGATGAAGTAGGTAATTAGGTATTTAGTTATACTATACTACTTTCTTTACTTTATATATACATACATGCACATTGCTATATTCTATTACACAGGCCGAATGTTATAGAAACCTTTGGTGGAGTCCCACTGAAATTTATCTCACACCTTCTATGGGCATCATTTGGTTCCTGGAGTAGATTACATGGTTTCAGGTGTTGACAAAGGGAATCATACAGCTTCAAACACTTGATTGCTTGCTGTTTAGGATGGAGCTTAATAGTAGATGACCAAGTTAGATCTCAGGATTCTTTGAGTAGTCTTTATTTTCTTTTACCTTGTGAAACATGTTATGCCTATTGTCTTGTATCCATGTTTTCTATTTTCTAGTGACATGAAATTACATAATCACTTTTCTAGTTGATACAGTTATTGTTATTCTTGTTTATCTATTGCATCAGTTTGTTTCCGCTGTTTAATTATATTTCTTCCACTGTTAATTATTCATTAATATTCCTTTTGTTGTGTTACACTCTACTAATTAAGGAATATTCTTCCCATGAACACAACCTAGGCCCTTACTACTAGTCGACATCCTCTGGCGTTTAGGAAGATGCGCTTGAGGCCATCTGGCCCACTGGGCTTGGGGAACCTATTAAGTGGAATCCGAGTTTGGGTCATCACAATTTGGTATTAGTGGTGGTTTATTTTCTTGATTTACTATTTAGTGACAATATATTGGATAATTGGAATGCTTGGGACTTGGTCATAAGTTGTGATTGGGAGTCGTGAACCCATATTCGGGGTAAAAACCAAGTTTCCTAAATTATAATTGTTATTCTTCTTTTGCCTATTATAGTTGATATTATTTCACTGTTGGGTGAAACACATGTTGTGTGGTGTTGTTAATTATTACTCTTTTGAATATTTATTTCATCCCTATCCCAATGATATGAGGTAAATGGGGATTGTTACATGCATCATTATAGGCACCTAGAGTTCACATGTCAAGCATATTTCCATGCCATATAGGTGCATTTCACTACATTTCATTCCTTGATATGCTTGTGATTGTTGAGTGTTGTTGTGATCGTTTACTTTTACTTGTATTACTTTTCCTTCGATTGAGTGATTTCTTATATAAATTCATGAGTTGTGTTGGCCCTAATGGGCTGGGATGAGTAATTTACCAAGTCGAGCCATTATGCTTTTAGTAAGTGGGTGTCGTTTCTAGTGATAGGTGTATGGGCACAAATTCATCGAAAATGGATATCTATTATAAAGTGAATCCTAAAATCTAAAATTAATTGGTTGCACATCCTTATCCCTCCTTGTCATTTCTATGAAAGGTAATGGAGTGAACCTGGAAATTAACTGCAAAATGATATGAAACTTATACTTGAGCACTTACCGATAAGTAGGTAGTTTGGGGTAATATGCCTTGGGTAGTGAGTTTTAATACATTAATATTTTACAAGTGATGCTATCTTATGCTCCAAAACTTGTTCTACGGTGTGTTCTTGTCATTTTTAGACCAATTATGCCACGACGTCCCCATGTCATTTTCCAGGAGGGTAGTGACGGCCATGCTCCAGACATGGTGGGCCCTGAGCTTCCATTCTTACCTTCAGAAGTGACACTTGATGCACCACATATTGTAACTGATCTGATCACTGAGGAAGAAGTTAGTGATATTTTCCAACATCTAATGTAGTCTATTCATGTTTCTCCATGGGTTTCACTTACGAGGGCTGATCTGACCAACAAGTTCTAGCAGCATCATCCTCTTACTTTTTCAGGGTAGGGCAGTTCTCGGGCTACTTAGTCTTGGCTAGAGGCCATGTTGTCTGTCTTTGAGCATCTAGAAACACCACCAGAGAAGACAGTCAAGATTAATACATACATGCTTCAGGATTCGGCCAAGTATTGGTGAGATGTGGTAACCTAGGCTAGTCGTCATCAGGGCATGTTACGGGTTCACTTCCAGACTACCTTCTACGATTAGTTCAATCCTCGATCACTGATATCTGACAGATCCAAAGAGTTCATGAATCTCAATCAGGGTTCTATGTTTTTTATTGAATATTCATAATGTTTCACTGATTTACAATGCTTTTCACTGCTTCTAGTCGGTGATGAGCTTTGGCGTGCTATACGTTTTGAGGATGGGATCCAATACGCCATCCAAACCCAGGTGAATGTCTTTCACCTTCCTACATTTTCCTTAATAGTTGATCAGACCCTTATCACTAAGTGTATCCTGAGGGAAATCATGAGTATCAGGTTTAAAGGTCCAGTGACGTGTCAGGCCAGTAGTTCTTCCACTGGTAAGAATCATTCCCTTGAAGTTTTTCTTCAGGTCAGTGGTAGCCAAAGTATCCACATTGATAGCTCTGTGGTGTGTCATTAGTGTGGAACACTGTGGCATAAGAAGCCCCAATGTGATAGAGACCATATGATGTTTCGGGCTTGCCACCGTATGGTTCATCATCAATGATTTTATAGGACATTTACACCAACTTCATGTGGAAAAGGATTAGTACCCACTACACCTGAAGGAGCGAGTTCTTTTCCGTTGTGTCAGGCGGGGAGTTGGAATAGCACTGGCCGGTCTATTTGAGGAGGAGGTCATGGATGTGGTAGTCCAACCCCTAATCACCCGCAGCACTATTAGAGCAGTCATGACCATGGTAGTCCATATGTTTCATAGGGCCATTGTCCAAGTCAATTTCATGATTTACAACTGATATTTGAAGATCATGTTGTGGGACCATCTATAGTACGAGGTACTATTTCAGTAGCCTCTACTATTGTTTCTACTTTGTTTGATACAGGTGCTTCAAACTCTTTTAATTTTGTATCTATCAAGTAAATTCTTGGACTAGAGATACAGTATCACTATGGTGTAATGACCCTCGATACATCGTTGGGAATACAGACAGAGGGAATAGTCCAGTGCAGGGATTGTAACCTTGAGGTTGGCAGTAACCCTTTCTTGTTGAATCTCTTTGTTCTCAATATGAGGAGCTTTGATGTCATTCTTGGGATAGACTGGTTAGTCCACTATTATGCCTTTGTAGACTTATATCGACATAGGGTCCCTTTTACATCACCAGAAGGTAGTAGTTATCTTTTCAAAAGAAAGTGTGATGTCCAGGCTGAGAGAGTTGGACTCAAGTATCATGGGCTAGGTGGAGTGACTGTCCATATTGCAAATTTTTTCTTAGAGGATCAGGGTTTGATTCAAACTTATTTCCATCCAGTAGTTGATCGTTTTAGGGAACTATTTCCCGATGATTTTTTGGCTTACATCCTAAGAGAGGGGTAGAGTTTACAATTGACCTTGTTCCAAGAGTAGCTCCGGTGTACATTCCTCTATACAGAAATCCAATGATAATTGGAAGTTAATGGCCCTCTTTTATTAACTTCATATAGAGTTTCATGAAAATCAAGAGAAGTTTTACCTCTCAGCCTCAACAGTTACCTCTTCCCACCTTGAGAAGGTGAAGAGTAAGAAAGTTTTAGATCCTGATAGTTTGGTTCTTCATGAGAGTATATCAAGAGATAACCCACCTTCAGATTAGTTTGTGGATAGAGATGATTCCCTCTATCTATGTGAACGTATTTGGGTTCCTACAGATATGGGAGAGAAGTTGATTAAAGAGTCACATGATTCTTAGTGGGAAGAACATCCAGACATATTGAAGATGTATTGAGATATGTGACACTAGTATTGGTGGCCTAGAATGAAATGTCATATTTTGAGCTTTATTACTAGGTGTTCCACCTGTTAGTAGGTGAAGGCAGAGCACCAGAGACTTGTAGACCTGTTACAGCCACTTCTAGTCCTATAATGGAAATGGGATTATGTTTTTATGGATTTTGTAGTCCTATTTCCAGGGTCGTTGAGGGTTTGCGATTCTATTTGGGTAGTTATTGACTGACTAACAAAATCATCACACTTCATTCCTATTCGGGAGACATTATCATTTGATTAACTAGGAAGACTGTATGTCTGTGAGATCATACAACTACATGGGGATCCATGTACTATCGTTTCAGATAGGGATTCCCATTTCACTTCATGGTTCTAGAAAGGGTTTCAGAAAGGTATGGGGACTCAGGTGATTCTAATCACATCTTTTCACACTTAGATCAATGGAAAACTGGAATAGACAATACATGTTCTAGAGTATATGCTCCGAACATGTGTCTTTGATTTTGGTGGTTCTTGGGAGTAGCATATCCCTCTCATCGAGTTCTCTTATAATAACAGCTTTTAGGAGATGATTCAGATGGATCCTTTTGAGGAATTATATGGTAGGCCATGCCATTCACCCTTGTGTAGGATATAGGCAGGTGAGGCATCCCTACTAAATCCTCATCTCATTCAGGAGACTTCAGAACAGGTTTAGCTGATCAGAAAGCGTATGACTACTGCTCAATCTATACAAAAATCATATGTTGATCGTCATTGATGACCTCTTGAGTTTGAGGTTGGGGATCATTTATTCCTTTTGGTATATCCCAGGCTAGGGAATAGATAGTGAAGAAAGCATGGAAAGTTGTCAACTCATTATGTTGGTCTATATGAAATTCTAGATTGAGTTGGGCTGGTAGCCTATCAGTTGCTACTATCTCTGACGTACCATGTCATGAACAACGTATTTCACATCTCACAACTTCCCCAATATCATACAGACATGTCTCATACTTTTGATCTTAGGGAAGTTGAGTTAGATGTCAATGTTACCTTCGAGGAGTATCAAGTACACATCATTGACCGAAGCACGATGTCTCTATAAGGCATGCTTTTCCCTCTCATATAAGTGAAATGGTAGCACGGTCGAGTATAGGATGAGACGTGGGAGAGTTAATCCAATGTATGGGCCCAATTCCCAGATTTTTTCTCAGATAGTGTTTCTTTACCCTTGGAAGGAGAACTCAGGGGGGGGAGTTCTTTTAAGGGGTGAAGACTGTAAGAATCTGGTTTTTCACTCAGGTATGGATCCTTTATTTTTTCAGTCTAAATCTTTACTTTGGACGTAATATGGGTGCCTAATGAGTTAGTAAAGTTTCTAAGGGTGTTTGTGGCTTCTTCGGAGCCTAGAACCCATCTTTTTGGGGGGAAATGGCTTGGCGCATGGTTCAGAAAACCGTGCGGATGGTGTTTTATCAGATAGATCCACCTCGCATGGTTGGCGCATGGATGCGTGGCCTAACCATGTGGGCGCCCATTTTTTCCAGTTACCTGTGAATGGATTGAACATGGTTTGATAAAACTATGTTTCCAAACCATTCCTGCAGATCCTTCTTTCAAGGGGTGCACACGGTTTGACAAACCGTGTGCAGGCTAAATTTCTGGGTAAATTTCCAGTTTTCCCTTAATGATCAATTAATCCTACTCCATCCTCCCTAATTAGAGAACTAGGGTGATTAACCCCTTTTCCTCTCATTTTGGATCTTTTTTAAGGCTAGATCTAGGGATCAAGAGTTCTCATTCATCCTATATCTGACAGATCTTCCATTCATCATGTTGGATGTGCAATAGTAAGTACTCAAGTCCTCTTTAGCCATTATTCTTCTCTCTTTCTCTCGACCTATGTATCATCATGTGAAAATTTTTCACCTTTTCATATATATACTCTTATCTGAGGAAAACCAAGGACCAATACTAGAGGATAAGGATCGTACGACCCTAAGGTGGGTGATTTATAACTTATCCCTAATGTTCGTTGTTTTTGGGATGTTCGTATGGGGCCTGCCAATTTCTTCAGGAGTCGTTTCTTAAATTTACATGCCATGATTATAATTTTTAGAATCATATGAGTATTCTCTTACCAAAAATGTGATTAGTTGTTAGTGGTTAAACCCAAAACTCAATCCACCCCATTTTGAAAGTTATGCCACATTTGGGTTTTCAGTGTTTCGGCATGTTTATGCCACCATTCGGGTGTGTCTTTGCTTGACCTTCTTAATGGTCAGCCTATCCATATTAAATGACTTGTTAGTAAAGAGAATTTCATAATGGCATGTATCATGTATTCTCACAACTTGACCTGCCAAAGGTAAGTTCTTCGAAATGATTATTAAATGTGAAATGTGAAATGGAAAGTATACTAAGTATATAACTTGGCCTTAACAAATGAGATTGAAAAATGGTCACATGTCTATAGAACCCTTTTCCATATTAATGGAAGGTAGTGGAGTGAACCTCTCTAATTGAATATGCCTTAATGGTTAATTAAGATTTGACTAAATGGTTACAACGCTACTTGGCATATCCAAACTAATGGAAGACAAGGCTTAGAACAATAAATAAATGGTTCCTACTCTACTTGAACTATCCACTCAAATGGAAGGAAAGACTTGGACCAAAATGAATTATTACATGATTAAAATATGAAATAGAAATTGACTGACTTGATCTTAACTTGGATTTTGAGAGGAGAATACCCTGGGTCTCGAGAATCCCATTCCAATTCAAGGACGTGGTTTGCTTAGGTTGTTTCCCACCTAGACTCAGGTTCTTGTATATTCCTTGGATGCTTGGTATACTACCATAGCATCCTTTACATTATTATAGGATGCCTCAGATACACTCCTTGGATCTAGAGTTGACTAGTAGGTGCCATGGTGAAATCCCATAGGGCTCTGTCCTTGGTTAGCCCCATTTTTATTTCTTTCTTTACATTATATATGCATGACTACACATTTCTATATTCCATTACATAGGTCGGATGTTATAGACATAGTTGGTGGTTTCCCACTAATATTTATCTCATACCCTCTTCAGGTGTCGTTTGGTACCCGGAGTAGATTACATGGTTGCTGGTGTTGAAAAAAGGAAGTATACAGCTTCAAACACTTGATTTCTTGCTATTTAGGATGGATCTTGATAGTAGATGACCATGTTGGATCTTAGGATGCTTGGAGTAGTCTTTGTTTTCTTTTACCTTGTGGAACATGTTAATCTTATTGTCTTAAATCCATGTTTTCCAGTTTTCTAGTGACATGACATTATAGCATCAATTTTCCAATTGATACTGTTATTGTTATTCTTGTTTATCTATTGCATTAGTTTTCTTCCACTATTTAATTATATTGCTTCCACTTTTTATTATACATTTATATTCCATCCACTGTGCTACACTCTTCTAATGAGGGCATAGTCTTCCCATGGACACACCCTAGGCCCTCGCTACTAGTCGCCAACCTCTTTCTTTCAGGAAGATGTGCTTGTGCCCATATAGCCCATCAAGCTCAGGGAACCTATTATGTGGAATCCAAGTACAATTATTCACATATTATATATTAAATCTAATTGAATACATTGAGGACACTGCATCATTTAAGTGTGGGGGAGGGAACCCTTATAGTTTATGATTTTCAATTACTATTTTCTTTTTGGTTAAAAAAATTGTTTTTAAAATTTTTATGTGTTTCTAAATCTTTTGATCAAAAATGATTTTCAATGATATTTTTGAAACCCATGTCTATGAGTGAAAAAATGTATTCCATGAAACTGAGCTTAAATGAATGTTGAAAATGACTTTATTTCATGTTAAAATCTTTAGAAATTTCATGAATAGTACTCATAATTTTTGAATTCCATGTCACATCTCATTGTCTTTATCATTGAAATCACTTACATGTGAGGATTTTGAACGATATCTTTCATATTCGATACATTCAACCCACTTGTTGAATTCTTGATTTAAGCAGAATTTGATTTATTTCTGTTAAAACTTGAGGATTTGAGGTACTTGTATTTTAAATAGATGGGGAATTTATTTGGGTTTAAGGCCAATATTTCATAAGAATCGTTTTTATAATTTCCTACCTTGAACATTTAATCATTGAATCTCTTATAAGGTATGAACATTTTGTTAGGTTAGCCACATTACAATAAATGTTTCCCTATCCAACCTACTCTTGATGTGAAATTTCATAATATAGTTGAACTCAAGTGTGGGGGAAGATGTCTTGTGTTGTGATACCACATTTGGTGAAACATTGGGAGGAAAATAAAATGTTGAAGAGATGTTATTGATACTAAAAAATTATTTTGTTGAAAGTTGAGCCTTATTTGGAGATTTCATCACTACTAGAAATTAAAGATTTAGCCACAGTTATATAGCCACGGTTTAATAAAATTGTGGCTATAGGTTAAAGTAATTCCACGGGTCAAAAAATACACGTGGCTTTACCCCTGTTCTTTCTATACACTCGTGATACCCCACCACCTTCCTCTCGTGCGCTCGCGATCCCCACCCCATTTATGCCCTGCTCTCTGCTCATGATCTCCACCTCCCTCCCTTTCTGCCCTACTCCCTGCAACCCTCCTCGCTCGGCACTATTACCCAAAACATATTCCACTCTACTCCTCTGACACAACCACCCACCTTGGGATGATTCTCCTCCGATGATGCAGTCACCACCTCCCTTTCGGCATTCCTCTGTACGTGGTTCCTATCAAGGCCCATACTCTACAGTGATCTTTATCCTCTGAAACAGTAATCCTACCTCTGTGCTCCAAATACAAGTAATTCCAATTTCTTTTAGTTTCACCAACCCATAACAATGCAGGTCGTTAAAGTGATAGGCGTGGTGGTGATGTTGGTATTCCTTTGCTGAAGACTGGACTTGAAAATGGATAACTGTATACCTGCACTTCATTTTAGGTTCATTTTCTTATTAGATACTAATGATTTTCTCAATAATGGTTTTTTGTATATTAGGGTATGTTTTCATGATGTGCGTGAGAAGTGTCTGTGTATTTTTCAGAAATTATAGATTTAAAAGGTTCTGAAGTTAGAATGACCAAAATTTGGCTAAGATGTGGTAGTGAATATAAGTATCTCTGATTTTTCATATGATTCATATGCTACATGCACAAATGGAATTTTTTGCAAAGGCAGAAAGCCACACTGATTCAAAAAATTCATTTGAAAATTCATAAGGTTCATTGATAAGAATTCACAAGTCATTTGAGAAATCATAAGAGTCAATTTGTTGATACAAGAAGTTTTGTAAGGGTCAACTACATAGCAGAATTATTTAGGAAAAGATGAATTTCTTGAAGATACATCTAAAACATAACTATAATGATGTTGTGTTTTTTTCAATTCTAAAAAATATGAACTAATTATTATGGTGTGATTAAAGCTGGGTTTGTGGATAATTAAAATATATCACTTCTCTAATATTCTGGAATTTTCAAATGAAAATATTTGAAAATTATACACTGTGATCACATCTAGATAACTGACAATAATTTTTATTTAAACTAAAATGAGCGGATGGGTATTTGTGAAATTTGAGATCAGGAATGTGGGCAACATATCTACATGAATAGTTGAATGAAGAATCTCACTGGAGATGAAATGCCTTCCATAAATCAAAAATACAAATACGATTATCTGACTTGTTGATGAAATTTTTATGTTAATAAAAAACACAAGATAAAGAAAAATATAAAAACCATTCATATTCTATAACATGGACACATTCAATATAAACAATTCCACCAAGGCTTGAAAAGTGTCCATTGACCAAAAATTTATTACTGGGATGAAAAATATTAACCCAATCTTGGAAAAATTGAACACTAGTGTTCACTAGAAAATATGAGAAATGGGGAGCCACTTCCCATGCATCAACTTCAGCACCAGATGATTAACACAAGATGATAATTCTATAGAAAAAAAATTATTTTTATTTAACTTAAAACCAGAACACCTCCTAACAATAGATCATACATCATTGGATTAAAAACAAAGAGCTCTGACTATTCAACAAGAACCACCTGGTTGGTGTAGTCTTTCAGTAGAAAAGATTTAGGTTGTACCACATTGTTTACCCTCGGGTGGGTCAGATTCTTTAGTAGGGAGGCATTTGTATTCTCATGTGTGTTTGATCTATATTTATTTTTGTGGATTTTCTTTTGGTTGGTGGTGGTGATGTGCTTTAGGTGTTGTTTGGTTTTTTTATTCGATTTATTATGTTTTTCGGTTGGAAAATTCTATGGAATGATGTTTTAGAGTTAGAAGATGATGATGATGTTAGGTTTTTTCTTATAATGGTGTTGGATCCTAGAAGTGTGTTGATACCATTCCATCCCACCTAACTCTATTATTATTTACCAATGCACAAGTTAAATCTTTTTCAAGTAACCACATACATGTTATTAGAAGTTGATTTCAATTTAATATTCATTTTATTTCTAGTAGTGACCTAGAACTCCCTCTTTTCACTTTATTCTCTCCTCTTCTCATTTATATCTCTCTTAATTTGTATTGTTCTGTGATCATTTTTATATAGGACTCTAGAAAAATTCTTATCACAATGTGACACCTTTATTCATGGTGCGACAGGTCTCAAATTACATCCTTTCATTGTGAGACCAATTCCTTCACATTTAATTCAGAGTCAGAAACCAGATTCAAGAAATTTGGTTAATATCTTATATTTATGTCCCTACAAAATCAGGGAGGATCTTTTAATCTTCAGTGACTTGAAATATTTCTCAAGGAATGATTTGTTCCTCCATGGCTATATCTTTCTAATTTCCATGGTTTAATTTAATAATCGTGGTTATACCACATGTTTTCCTATTTGGTTTCAGAGTCCCCCGATTCGCTACTCTCATGATCCTCCCAACATCTTCTCCTCCCTGCTTCTTCTGCTCCCAACGAGTTCTACTCCCCAACCTCACCAGACCACGGCGCCCTCCTCCATGACCTCGCCTGACCATGGAACCCTCATCTCCAACCTCGCCTGACCGTGGTTCCCTCCTCCCCCGACGACTTCTCCTCCCCCACATTTCTCCTCACTGCGTCGCCCTCCTCCCTGACGACTTCTCCTTCCCGACCTCTCCTCCTCGACCACTCCTCACCATGGCACCCTCCTCTCCGACGAACTCTCTCACCACATCGACCTCCTCCCGACGACCTCTCTCACAGTGGCACCCTCCTCCCCAGAGACCTCTCTCACCGCGGCACCCTCCTCTCTGATGACCTGTCACCGCGGCGCCCTCCTCCTGGCTTCAATCAACGCAGGTATCTTATACCATATTATTTCATCAATGTTTGGATTTTAAGTTTGTACTATTATTTGAATTTCATGGGATGGTTATTCATATCTACCTTCCTCTTGTATTTATAGAATACATGGGTAGAGTATGAGTACAAATTGACGGCATATTGATGTGATGATGTTGAACATATAAGGGAACCATACACAATGATGGTGATATAAGAATTATTGATAATAAAATATATGGTATTGGATTACTAGGATGTTTTATGTTGTTTAATGTACTTATTAAATAGTTTTTTGGATTTATAATAGGTTCAAGCAGGTTTGAATATGTTTGGAGAAGGAAAGTCATGTCTTGGAAGAATTTATTGTGTTTTTTCATCATCCTTTGTGATTATCTTACTCAACTGGTTTGTAGATCTATTTCCTTTTCAAGAGAGGACACCCCCAATCTGTTTTCAAGCTTCTCTTAGAAGATTTTGATGGGATCTACCTCTCTTAAATATGGTTTAATGTGTAAATCCATACTTAATTTTTTGAATCATATGTTCATCAGGAGATGGGATCACATAGAAGAAAATGTTTTTTATTGGATAAGTTATGGTTCATTTTAATTTTTTACCTGGTATTCCTGGACTACTTTGTATGTAACCTCATCCAATCTTCTTATTTTATTATAAATTTTAAAATCTTAATTGTCTAGTGCGGTTCAATATCTAGATCATCTTTGTGTGTATAGGGACATAAATTTTTGGATATGAAGGTCTGTATTTTGATAATTATTTTTAGTGTTCCTTTAATTTAATAGCTTTATGGAAAGTGTTTAATATGAATTGCTAATTTTCATTTTTGAAACTATGGATTACCAAGATAGTGCAGTTTTACTTCTATATGGATCTTGATCTTTCTTATAAATGCATTTATATATTCTTAAATGTTTTTGTTATACAAAAACTCGACATATACAAAATGAAAACATTTTATAACATTAAAAAATTATTTATACTTTTCCTTTTAATCATTTTATTTATATTATTCTTTTGATTTTTTTTTCATTCATTTTCCTTTCAGGATAAACTGCTATTTGTTCTGTTATCAGTGAGGAATGATGCTTGGCATATTAGTGTAGGTATATGGGCTATATAAATACAAGAATCCTTCAATACTACCAGCCATCATAGGTAAAATATGGCCACTACTTACTATTCCAAAAGTCAGGTGACAGGTCAACGACATCAATTTTTACAATCCATAAGACTAATCTATTTGACAATGTACTCTTAAGGAAATGTACTCTTAATGCGCCCTACTGCTCAAAGGTAACATTTTGGAATGTTCATTTATTTCTTATTACCATACTACAACTTGTAATGTTGAGAGGTGTATTTTCTCATTATTCATTCATGTGGATGTCCCATA